>OY282559.1:110230767-111430767 GCA_958295665.1 Tipula vernalis
TTAAATACAATTTTTATTTTAATAAAGATTTAAGAAGAATAGTGCCTATGTGCCTATGTTACAATTTCTGGAGCGAATTGGATTAAGTCGACAAATTTTAAATAAATATAAAATTGTTGAAAAACTTGTAGGTAAGGTATATATATATACTTTTTATTAAACTATGATATAATTTAAATGTTTGTTTTGTTTTTCAATTTTTCCAGACGCAAGGATTGATCTTAATATTTTGATATTCATCGATAAAAGAGAATTAAATTGTCTGTTGCAAAAACTGGAAATTCCAATTGGAATTCAGATTAAAATTCTCCAGCAGGTTCGTGTATGGCAACAGTTAAATGTACGTAAATTATAAATAAAAAACATATAAATTTTAAAATTAAATCAATAAATATTTTTAGGGTTACTATCAACACGACATTGATGATTAAAATTGTAAGTTAATTTATATTTAAAAAAATAGTTAATCATACCGATATTTCAACATAATTTTATACATACATCAACATATCTACTATCATCAATATTATATGACAAGCATGAGTGTGTCCCAATAATAAAATATTATTAATATGCGTGTATAATTATCAAATTAAATTTAAACATTTGTATTTTAGTATTGTTAGCTAGGTAGTACTAGATCAGTCAACTTAAATATGTTATGCTTTTTATGTAAATGTGATTTTAAATCACATGAAGCATTAATTCTTCATTTAAATGTTTTTCATGCACTCGGTAGAAATAGTGAGTACGTTTGTTATAACGATGACTGTATGAAATACTTTTCAAATTTAGATAAATTTCGAAGACATCTTAAAAATCATAATGATGAAAATATTTTACATATTAAACCAAATTTGACAGTTAATACTAGTGGAGGAAGTACATCGCGTACCTTTGGTCCTAAAACCGGTCTTCAAAGCGAGAATATAACGGATTCAAACGAAAATAGTAATGTGGCCGATATACCAGTTAATGTCTCGTTCCTTCCAAAATTCACAAATGATAGGAAGAATATTGTTGATTCTGCTGTAAAATTTAGCCTAGATTTACATAACAAAAACAATTTTAATCAGAAAAATGTAATCGAAATTCAAAAATCTATAGTTGACCTTATTACGCAACCAATAGCAGAACTCTTACAAAATTTCGTCAACCTTGATATCGCTAATGCAGAAACTACATTTTGTTTTCAAGAATGCTTAAACCTTTTAAAAAATCCTTTTCAATCAATTGATTCTAATTATAAAC
The DNA here is from genome assembly GCA_958295665.1 of Tipula vernalis. Lineage (NCBI taxonomy): Eukaryota > Metazoa > Arthropoda > Insecta > Diptera > Tipulidae > Tipula > Tipula vernalis. The sequence continues at coordinate 110,232,019 of OY282559.1, forward strand.
TCAATAAGTGGTTGACGGAGAATAATTATATCTCACCAATTCATCAATTTTCCATAAATGACGAGATTAGTATTGTTTATGAAAATGGAGAAGCAGTATATTCTGAAAGTATAACAAAAGGTATCCTTCTACCAATAAGATTTAAATTAAAAAATATTTTAGAAAAATCATTTACCGAAAATGAACTGCTTGAACTGAAACAAAACCAAATTTTTTCAAATGAAAATAATACTTGTATATCAAGTTTCAGAACTGGTAAATTATGGAGTGAAAAATTATTAAAATTTACTAATAAAATATGTATTCCTGTTTTTATTTATTTTGATGATTTTGAGATAAATAATCCGCTGGGGTCTCATTCACAATTAATAACTGGTATATATTTTAAATTACCAATCAAAAAGTACACTTCTAAATTAAACAATATATTTTTCGCTGGTTTTATAAAGTCAAAACATTTTAAAAATTTCGGAAATGACTTGTGCTTACAACATTTAATCAAAGAACTTATATCTTTAGAAACTGAAGGCCTAGTTTTGAATTTTTCACAGAAAACGATTCAGGTATATATTTTATTAGGATTGGTAATGGGAGATAACTTAGGAGTAAATTGTGTATGTGATTTTAGTAAATCTTTCTCTAGTAATTACTTCTGCCGTTTTTGTAAAGTTCATAGGGTTCAATCCCAAAGTTTATGTGAAAATAAGGTTGATTTGCTTCGAACCATTTTAAATTATGAAGCTGATATACTAAATGATGATTTCAAAACTTCTGGTATATACAAAAATTCCATTCTTAATGATTTACCTTCGTTTCATGTTTTAGATAACTATTATGTTGATATCATGCATGATATCTATGAAGGTATATGCCATTATGATTTATGTCATGTAATAAGATATTATACCCAAGAAATAAAAATTTTTTCCTTAGAAACGCTAAATAACAGAAAACAAAATTTCAATTATGGTCCAATAGATATTGGAAATATTTCTCCTCCTATTACCATCAACGACATCAATAAATCAAAACTAAAAATGTCGGCAAGTGAAATGAAATGTTTCATTCATTATTTTACTTTAATGATTGGTGATATTGTTCCTGAAAATGACGAAGTTTGGGAATTCGTGATTTGCCTTATTAAAATAATAGATATTTTACTATCTCAATCATTCAATAAAGAAAAATTACTTATTTTAAATAAATTAATTCAAGAACATCATTCAAAATACTTATTACTTTTCAATGACACTTTAAAACCAAAGCACCATCTATTACTGCATTATCCTATGATTATAACTTATTCTGGACCACCTATACATTATTGGTGTTTTGGATTTGAAGGAAAACATAAAGAGCCAAAAACTTTTGCAAAATCAACGAATTCACGAAAAAATATTTGTTTAACTTTAGCCAAAAAGGCTCAAATGAAATTTGCCAATTATCTGATGAATCCACTTCACCCCACATGTATCACTTCGGTGACACACATAGTACCAATAGAAAATATATCTTTGCAAAATAAAATAGGGTTTAATTTAAAAGAATTTATTTGTTATTCCCAAATACTCTACAATGGTACATTATATAAAAAGAACTTTTATTTGACTAAATTTGAAAATGATCTAGAATTATATTTAATACTAGGAATATTCGTCAGTACCATAGATGAATTAAATGTCCTTGTGTGGGTTAATCAAATATGTGTCGATTTATTTAATACACATTATTTAGGTTATGAAATAATTGATCCAGATACAGTTATACAAACGAATATTCTTCGATCTATTAATGAGTTCAATGGCCCTCCAGTAAGTTTAAATAAACTTACAAATGGCACCCACTTTCTTCGCCTTAAAGAATATTTCTAACGAACTATAACTAAAAACGAAACATACAGAATAATTATTAATTTTAATTTTTTATTTTTATTTTAAGTAATTGTTTAATTTATTTTATAATATTGTATACATAAAAAAATAATATTACATTATGGACAACGATGAGTTTACCTTATCGGACCTCGAAAATGATATTTTTGAAAATCAGCCAACTACTTCAAACATAGATAATCCACAATCATGTAGCAAGCCTGAACCATCATACCCAATAATTATTACACAAGGCCAGTTAACAGAGTCACAAAATGAATTGTTTGATTTGCTATCTGCATGGGACTTGCAAATTATGTTTCCTAAATGTATTGGTAATAGACTGGTTATGTTCAATTGTTTATATGATGGTGATTTAGAACTAACTTTATCATCCATGATACAATTATATTGCCCACACTTTAGTGGTTCAAATATTTAAGTACATTTTTAATTTCAGAACTCGAAATGGACATGGTTGCACTAAAACATCTAAATAATTTCAAAACTAAATTTTTAAGCAATTTTAGCTTGGGCGTCCAAATTAAATTCGAAGCAAAATATGATGAGTGGATCCAAACTGAGTCGACCCTTCCAACCACTGTGACTTCTAACATTTTAACAATATCCGATACTACTGAATCTTCTAATCATAAATTTATTGATATTAAGATGGTTCTGCAAGAAAATACTGACGGTGAATATATATTGCAATACTACTTGGCGAATAAATCATTAAATGATGGGCTTCGGTCGATGCTTGTTGACATAATAATTAATTATTTAATTAAAACGAATATTAGAATGACAGTTCAAATGGCAGATGACATTTCAAACAATATTATTACTTTATTCCCAACAGAAAGTAAAGTAAGATTAGCATATAGGCATGTTAAAACTTTTATTATAAATAATTTTTTACGCTTTACTTCCCAGGTTATTTACTATTTTAAAGAACAAGGAAAGTCGCCAATGGGAAAAGTTTACTCAAAATATTTTAATAAAATCCGCAAATTAAGGAAAGTTGGAGTTCTGAAGAAAAGAAAATCGAATCATTTGGACAACGAAACATCATGTTCTTCGACGGGTGAACGCACACACCACACACACACATACACACACACACACACACACACACACACACACACACACACACACACACACACACACACACACACACACACACACACACACACACACATACACACACACACACAAACACACACACACACACACACACACACACACACACACACACACACACACACACACACACACACACCTCTTAGCTTATGTCGATTTAAGATACAATAAAATTTTCAATACTCAACATTTTCTATCGCTCCTGTAACTTCACCAAAGTTGACTTAAGACATCACTTATTATGACTACTGCCTTCGGTCACAAGGCTAGGGGTAAAAGTTACAGGATAGTTTGAAAATGTTGAATATTGCAAATTTTATTGTATGTATATACTTATATATATATAGATATACATTACACATATATTATTCTATTATTCCTAGAACATGAAGACGACGAGGACGACGAGGAAAGTATTAAGGCACTGGCAACAAACAATGCATCATGGGCTGAAATTGAAAACCATTGGGCCAAAACTGTAAGAAGCCGAAAAAAATTAATAGATTCTGCAGCCAACACTATGGAAGTTTTTGAGAAATGGCCACAGTATAAAAAACCGTTGGGTTATAAATTGGTATAAAACAGTCATACATTTTCTAAATAAAATTTATAATTTTTTTTTAATTTTATAGATCGACATAGATTTTAAAAATTCCAGAAACATAAATGTCACTATAGAAAAAGGTTTTGGAGAATTTTTAATAAAATGCATACCAATTCTTGATGAAAAGGTGAAAATCCAAAATGACAGAAATATACTTGCCATATTGAAAAACAAAGAAAATTTTAATGAAAGTAAGTTATAATGTAAGGGTATAATATAGTACCTTTTAAAAATAAACAAATTAATGGCAAATTAATATATATTTATTTAATATATTGAATATGTTTTATATTTCACAGATGGTCAGGCAGCTTGTTTGTTTTACCTCCTCCATCATATTTTGGTGCCCACATCAAGAGCAGTCCAGTTAGTCAACAACAAAAAAATACATATGCGCTTTACCATTCAAGATGCCCAAAATTCGTTCATTTTAGTTGGAGCAACGGCGGAGGAGCTGGAAGAGAAGCTTCAGATGCAGTTAAAATTGCAGACATCAGTGCAACCATTGTTGTTAATAACAGGATCATTACAAAACCCAGTGTCTATAATTGTTTATTTTGATGGTATTAAATTTAAAGTATTTTCTATATTGAGGGCTATTGATATATTATTTTCAATTTTTAATCTTTTCCATTTAAAATATCCGTTGTCATCACAACTTGTTTGGATGTTTATCCAGCTATATTTTTATAAAATAAAAACAAAATACGATGTGCACAGCACAGCGGTTAAATATTTAATAGAAAAATTAGAGCACTGATAGTTGATATTTATTATTTGAGTTTTTTATTTTATTTTTATTATTTTAATTTATTATTTTATATTTAAATTATTATTTTTTAAATTATGAAATGTAATTCAAGAATTATATGTATATATATATGTATATATATATATATATATATATATATATATATATATATATATATATATATATACATATATATAATATATATATATATATATATATATATATATATATATATATATATATATATATATATAATATGTATTTACGTATATATACATATACCTATTGTATTAAATATTTTTCTAAATTTAACTTGATTGGATTTAAATTATATTTATGTTAATTTTTAATGTGATATGATAATGTTAATTATTTTTCTGAATTTAATTTTAATTGGAATTTATTGATGTATATATAAATATATAATTGTTCGAAAATATCAAAAATATATTATTATTTTATAAATAAATTTGTTTAAATTAATATTGAAAAGCTACTACTTGTTTTATAAATAAATTTGTGTAAATTAACATTGAAAAGCTACTATTTTTGTTTTTATTATACCTAATTATTTCTTTAATTCAAAATTGTTTGCTAATTTTTGTATTGTTGTGTATTTTAAATTTGTATTTATATTGTATATATATTATATATATATATATATCATATATATATATATATATATATATATATATATATATATATATATATATATATATATATATATATATATATTTATATATACTTTATATATACATACATATATATATATATATATATATATATATATATATATACATACATATATATATATATATATATTTATATGTATATATAATTCACAAATTATAATTAAATTGATAAACCGTTTTGTTAATTTTAAAAATCCTTTTAATAAAATTAACACACAATTTTGTCAACTTTACAAAAGCCGTCTTCAAAGGTACGAATTAGTTTTGTATATTTCATAAATCAGCATTTACTAATTAACAAATTTTTTGTGAGTTTTACAAATATTTTTGTAAAACCCAAACAAATTCTTGTCGTTTTAACAAAAAAATTTGAAGTTTTCATAAAATATTTGATAAAATTTAAAAATATTTTATAAAATTTACAAAATTATTTTGAACTTCTTATAAAATATTTGATAAAGTTTAAAAATATTTTATAAAATTTACAAAATTAATTTGAATTTTTTATAAAATATTTGATAAATTTTAAAAATATTTTATAAAATTTACAAAATTATTTTGAACTTTTTATAAAATATTTGATAAATTTTAAAAATATTTTATAAAATTTACAAAATTAAGTTGATCTATTTATAAAATAGTTGGTAAATTTTAAAAATATAATATAAAATTTACAAAGATAATTTTATTTTTTATAAATTAATTTATAAAATTATCTGATTATTAAATTCATTTTTTTGTAAATTGTATAGAAATTTTTTTATATTTATAAAATTTACAAAAGTTTTTGTATGTTGTATATTTATAAAAAAATTGTAAATAATACCTAGATTTTTGTGAATACAACCTGGTTTTTTTTTTGAGTGCAGCCTGACTACACCACCTCTATTATACTGCTTGAGGAATGAGAAGGTTTCCTGTAGCCTGTTGGCTGGTTTATAGTTAGTTATATTGGAGAAGAATTTCTGATACTCTTGCGAATGGTGAGCTGAATTGAACTTGCTTATTCATTGCTGGCATCTCTTGGCTGCGTTATTGCATGGGGATCTTTTGGATTGACACTTACGCGGTACTACTTGTTACGCTTGGGAGTTAGGGATTGCTGTTTGCAGGATACTATAAGTTGAGACGAAATTTTGAGGTTGTTGGACCATGGATTGATATCTCCTTCTTTTTACATGCCTTTGTCCTAGCTGAACGTGATTAGGCTGATACGTGAGGGTGGGTATTCATTTTGTAGTAGAGAAAGGTTCATGATAGTAGCATTTATCTCGTGATTGGTGTACGGTTAATATTAAACATGGGAGCTTATTGTGATTCATACTATAGCCGATGGTCACTGAGTTTGTTGTGGAAATTTTTGGCCTGGGTGAATGAAGTGGATGCGATCCGCTTGTGAGTGAATACATTTGTTGCTTGAGGTGGTGAGGCTTCTACGCCGACTTGGTTGAGTGGACAGAGAGTTCTGTTGACTTGTCAAGTAGTCTGTTTTATAGTATTCATTCTCTCTCTAGCGTTTTATGTAATCACAACCTATTCTCCTGGACTAATAAGCAATTTTATTAATTAATGGCTCTATAGCGCAAGTTATTTGTAGGTCCTCCAACAGTTGGAAATATGATGTGTAAAATAATCATAATGTTTTCTGAATAAATTTCAAGGCAATACGATAGATCGAATGTAATTTTTTCCATCAGTAAATTTTCATTGAACGTATAAAGAGTACGGTGAATATTGCCTGTGATGCTGTGGATGTTGGAGTTCTGTTTAGTCAGACTGGAGAACGGTGATGGTGTATTAGACTGTCATAACGGGTTCCAACTCCCAGTGCGTTGCCGAAATGGAAGACATTGATCTTGATGGTCCCTAATCGGGTTATGGCAGATAACACATCTTCGGTTTGATCGGAGGTCTGAGATGGGTTATGGATAGCCTGGCTGAAGTCCAACAAAGTTAGGATGTGGTCGTTTAGATTTGGAGTGTTTTGTTGTGCGTTCCTTTGGCTGTTCCTTTGGTATTCTATGCACACTCATTTTCTAGTTATATATGTTGAGGTGTGGTAACTTTAACCGCAGCTTGTTTTTGCTAACACATTCACTAGGCCGTGGTTGTGTGGTGTCTGAAACTGAGTGAGTGGTATATTATAGTTGTATTTAGTTTGTGTGTTTAGTTTTTCGAGAGTATAGTGAAATATTTGTGTGATGAGCTCATTGAAGGTTAAGCATGTGTAGATTGTGCCGAACGGGTCAGCGCTAACGGGCCTAAGGATCGAAAAAAGAACAACTTTCCTTCCAATTAAATTAGAAAAACGTAGTAGCTCTAAAGTGGTAACGTAGATTAATAACGGGCACCACTTGGTATAAGTTTATTGGTATATTTTTATGGTTATTATATGATGGTATAATGATAGTATGATAGTATGATGGTTCGACGTACGATGTTATGATTTTATGATGGTTTAATGGTATTGTGTCATGATAGTATGATGGTATAATGGATTAATGATATGATGGAATGATTGCTTAAGGTTATGATGGTACGACGGTACGTATGCCGGTATGATTGTACGTTGCTATTATGGTATGATGGTGAGTAGGGCTTGAGTTGGATTTAAGAGAGAAGTTCGGTTAGCGATTAATTTGAGGTCGAGCTTAGGGTTTAGAGTGAGGTTAGATTGGGTTGAGTTCATACACGCATGTCGAATCGAGTTAATTTTGGGATTGGGTTAAAGTGTTAAGGCGATTGAGATAGAAGTTGAGTTGTAAATGGAGTTGGAAGTTAAGCTGAAGATTGATTTAAGAGGTTCATTTCGGGATTGATTTGCAAGTTGAATTGAAAATAAAACAAGTGAATAAAAAAAATCGACAGTGTAAAAAAAATCACGGATAATGGAGGTTTACGTATAATAGGATACCGGAAAATCGAGTTTCGACTGTATTAAGTTTTGCCTAAACTGGAGCACGCGGTGCAAGTCATTTTGACTAAAGTAATCCAACAATAATCGATTAAGATATCTCGAACACATGAACCAACAAACGAATAATAGTCAATATAGCCATCAAACACAGTTTTGATGCGGGCTCTTAAAATATAAAAAAAAATTACTTATTCCAGGAATGGTTTCTTTAATATGTCCGTACAATGGTCTGAGAGTAAAGTTAAAAATTCATAACAAAAACATATTTTCCCATCAAATTGCTTTGTATTTCTGTGTATTCCCTTGTTCACTTGTCAGCACAACCATCCGACCGACGAATTTTAGACAAATTTGTTTGAAGTCTTTTTCGATCCATGTGTACGAAGAAAGTTATGATAGCTGTGCACGGAGAGGGTTAACACCTTTTTTTGAATTCAATTGATTTGTTAATATTTCCGTGATTCTGATTTTTCTGAGATGAACTTATTTGATAACTTTAAGGAAACTTTAAAAACTTAACCTATAAGCTTCACGTAAAATCCGATAATCCTCAGGTAAATTTTACTTACCTGTAGGAAAAAATTTAAACTGCACTTAATCCAAATTATATAATTAAGCATCAATTTTGGTTTCACAATTCGACTGCTGCAATTACAGGAACATTAAGAGAAATAAATATAATTCGATCAAATACATTTCTTTAAATTATATACCATCGATCAAAACGATGGCTGATTAATATTTATCTAAAACGTATTAAGCCATAATTAAAAAAAATTCATGACAACGTTTGTTCCGCGTTAGTAAATCATTGCATATGTCATTTAAATGCTAATTAAAAAATTTGCGTATACATATCTATGACAAAGATTATCTATGTAAGTCACCTCAGTCAATCTGCGCTGTACACAACAACATAATTATATCAACTAAATTAAAATTTTATGTTGATGATAATAATTATAATTATATGGATTTTACCATATCTCATAAATACACGATTATCGTTTTTTTATGTATGCGAGATAAGAGCGCGACAGTGATTAATTAAAATTGCTGCGCTGCCGATGCTTGTGGCTAGTATATAGTGTCGCTTTTAAATTTAATAAATTCATGAGTTGATGTAAATTATGTAAGTTGCAAATGTAGCACAGAATTAATCGGTAATTGAAACCGTTCGCACTAATATGTGATTTGTGGTTAATCAGCTGATTGTTAATTAAACGAAACATAATTATACAGTATATACTTACAACTAAAGTATTGCAAAATGCGGATATCTGTGCATTTCGAACTGTTGCAAAACATAATTTAAGTTGGTCTACAAATCGGTTATTAAGAAATTTCGCAAACTATAATTTCAAATGCTTAATAGCTTTTAAATAATAAACTATTCAAATTTATAATTTTACAAATTTGGTAAATGTCAAATTTTTTACAAATATTAATCTATTTTCTGGAAATTACAGGAAGTCAGGAGATTATACCCTGTCGACACTTCCGATTTTATCTATGAATAATTGTCGTATTTATTTTATGCACTGTATTGCCGATTGCCTTTTGTGTTAATGGATTGGTGGTATTTTCAATTAAATAACTTTTTTGTAACACTGTTAACAATAAAATATTTATTTCTTAATCACAATTAATAATATTTTACAAATAAATTAACCGAATCGAAATTGACTTAAATACATTTAGTTGTACCACACTAAATTTCCGACTGACTTTATACTGACGTTATAAATTTTTTTGGTTTTATTTAATCTGTTTTTAAAGGGTGATTTAAAAGAAAATATTGAATATAATTCTAATGATCGCCGTGTATGAACGAAAGTAAGTGACATAATAATGCTTAAAATATGAACATTCCCCCCTCTGTTAAGGGAATCCTTAACCATTATTTTATCGTCTTCATCCGGACTTGGAACCTTAATCAATTTAAATATGAACCGTTTGTATGTTCCTTTGGAGGATTTTATATCCACCTCTCTGACGTTGGTAACGTTGCCTGGATAACATTTTGCCACTTGAGCGGTTATCCACACACCATCTTCTTTCACAATTACCAGATAGTGCCCTTTCAAATTTTGTTCCTGCCGTTTTCATTTTGGATGATGTTGTAAGCTGTTTAAGTATGCCTTGTGCTAATGACACCAAAATGATTGCTTCATCTTGGTTACCTTTTGGGATCGAGACAGGGTCTATTCATTGGGATTACTTCCAAAGATTCTTCCGCGGAATATTCATTCGTTAATGCTTCGCCAATTAAAATATGTTCTGGAGTTAACACCGTAAATTCTTCTGGCTGCTAACTTAAACCACACAACGGTCTTGAGTTGAGAATTTACTCAGTCTGCAAGATAAATGTTATTAATTGTTCATCATTTAATAATTGATATTTCAAAATTATTTTAATATGAAATTTTATTGATCGCACGCTAGCTTCCCATATTTTGCCAATATGTGGAGATAACGGGGATATAAAATGCCAATTTATGTCCTCACTCGATAAATATGATAATATGGGGTCAAATGACTGCTGCAACATAAACATTTGTCCTAATTGTTTATTAGCTCTAACAAATGTAGTGGAATTATCACTGTGCAAGTGAAGTGGAATTCCTTTGTGTGAAATGTACGTTTTCACGCTTGCGATAAACCTATTGTTAGAGCCTTAGTAGCTTAACAAACATAAATTACGATATACATATGCCTTGTATGTGATCTTGCTTATCCCTCTGAACATGTTCAAGATTTCGGGACCTGCATAATTTAATCCACTGTGAATGAAATGTCGAATTTGTGCTTCGACTTGTTTTTTGTTTATACTTAAAACATATTAGACAACGGTTAACAATCAGTTTTACTACATCCCGACAAGCGACAACGAACAATTCAAAATTTATGCTTGATGAAGGGCGTTCATAATGTAGGTTCAGCGTGTATATATTTTTCATGATAATGTAACATCAGTAGATCGATTCGTAACAATTCATAAGAATCAATGAATGAAAATATTTTACTCTACTTGTTGTGAACTGGTTTATCTTGCTTCAAAATTTTTCCGCTCCAATCAATTCCGACGCAGTAAATATGCGCCCAAATTTATCCTTTTGTTTTTGATACTTGATAATTCGAGCCCAAGTTGCAATGAATTTGATTAATTTATTAAAGGACGAAAATTTAATGCGAATTTCATTTTCTACATTTAAATGGTTACACGCAGCTTGACTATTTGGCCATTCAGTTCAATTATTTTTAAACCATGCCGGACCATGCCACCAAATATTTAAACGTAACAGTTCTGTTGCTGTGATCCTACGTAAAACAATATCGGCCGGTGGGTGGAATCAGTGAAATAATTTCTTCAATTCGGTTAGCCATATAAGGGTTTAACTTGTAAGGTTCATGAGTTAGCCACGAATCGTACAGTGTTATCAAGTTTCAACACATCTTTAACAAATATGAATAACCGACTAAGTAGAACTGCAGCATTTAATTCGAGACGAGATATTGACGTAGTATGTCGTGGAGCTACATATGTGGCTTTGATAAGACTACTGATAGTTTCACTTGCGTGCCGAATTTTGTTTCATGGCTTCAGTGGAGTCAAAATGGGTTCTACAGAGTAGCAATTTGAGTCTGGGAAACAGGAAAAAGTCACCTGATATGGTATTTATTGATGGTATTTATTGAGTTATTGGCTTTATATTCGTTCACAATCGTAGCTCGCTGTTATGGCGCGTTATCGTCGTGTAAAATCGACGAGTTTTTTTCCCATAATTCCGGCTACTTTTTTTGACCACAGACTCTTAATTACCTGGTTTGCGTAACTTCATCGAACCAATTCTTGAATAAAACGCCTAGAAAGATATAATCGAACTCTATGTCAATGAAATTTCACTCAATTTTTTTTTTTTTTATAAATAAGGAGGCGTTAACGCAAAGTATTCGTCATCTACAATAATATATGAAGAACACCACATCATGAACGTATTTGCCGACATAGCTAATTAATTATTAGTTTTATAATATAACAAATTAGACAAATGAAATGTGCTAAAAGTGAAATTTATACTTTCGGTATTTATGTAAAACTAATAAAAAGAAGAGTTAAACATTTTAAAATGAGTTAAAATTCAAAGATAAATTGACGTCACATATTACCAAGTTGTTAAAAATTAGTGGAAGTTTGACTAAATAATTTATGGTAATTAAAACTCGTTTAAAACAAAAACAACATTTTGGAGTTTTTCTATTTTCGGTTCGATGAAACCCCAAATAAAGCATCCAAACATAACCCAGATTAGAGTTTATTCAAATCTCTTTCGGAAAATACAAAATCAAGGCGTATATATTGAAATATTCAGTAATTAATAACTTTTGAACCGCACTTTACAGTAATATGTTTATGTAAGCAGTCACTCTATTTGTTCAATTAATTTGCCGTTATACTGCAATATTCAATGGTGCTGAATAAGTTTTTTAGAGTTTGTTTGGATCCTCTCCTATCTTAAGAAATAAAACAAGAATTTCAAAACAAAATTCTTTAATTTAATTAAAAAAATTTAAAGAAAAAAAATTTATTTTATATTCCAATTTTACCACCAAACCTAATTTTTGTTGGTTTTTCTTGGGTGAGTAAAACCAATTCACCAATTCACCCAAAACCCAAAAACCACATTTTGCGTTAAATTGTTTTATTTAATTCTATACAGTTTATGGTTTACGTATATTGAAGAAATTTAAATATCTTGACTAATTTGCAAACTTTGTCTATGCCCAATCTATTATGGAGCTTTCTCCACCCATGGCCAAACGTGATAAATATTCCCTCTATCCCAACCGAAAATGTTGCCATAAATTGACAAAATGCCATAAAACCAAACCAGGCATCTGAGCTTTCGAATACAAAATAACCACCATTTGTTTGCTAAAACATATATATTTGCTAATAACGTTTCTTCGAACATTGATAAAAGAGAAACCACATCATCACGAATTTTAAAATCAAAATAACCCCCCCCACCCCTCTCCATTCTAGCCCTTCTTCTCTACGAAATTGTTAAGACTGGTCTGAGTCCATAATTTCCGTTTTGTTTTTACGGGGATTGTGATGGTGAGTGTGACAGATGGCGACGACGAAGGTGATAGTGCTGATGTTGGCCTTGGTAGTACATTCTGGAAAACAAACGAAGAAGACTTGTATGGCACTGGAGTTGACATCAGCGAAGATGAATAAATATTTAGTTTTTCATCAACCAAAATTTCTATTTAACTGCCATATAGTTTTCATCAGTTTCGCGGAACTTATTTTCTTGCTCTTGCTCAAGCGTCACATTTTAGCAAATGTTTTTTAATTCAATTTTGTATGTAATGTTTCTGTTACAAAATTTACATTTGGCACTTGTTTTTTTAATTTGCCATCTGTTTCCGTTTCCAGATCCATATGTTGCCACTCTCGGGCACAAGGCGAAATTAAACTTTTAAAAAACTACCACGCTTAAGCTTATATGAAATAACAAAATAACACACGAACTACAAGAGAAGCAGTTGATTTTTTATCACTGTATACTACACACTGTATAATAAAACAAAATGCCGATATCATTTTTATAGCATTAGCATACAATTAATCGAGTTTACTAAACAGATTTGAAAAAGCACAAAAATCGAAAATCCCAGGTAATACCCAGTAAAAACCTAATGCCCAGGGTTCTTGTTCCGACTCACGATTTTTTCACAACCCTGAACGAGCCACACCTGGGATCTTGCCATTATTGGTATTTTGAAAATTAAGGCCCCATTCCTCAACAAAAGCCTGTTTGAGTTAGTTTAGGATACAGGTTCAGAGAATTTTTGATTATTCAATGGGGGTTTTGAGTTAAGAGTTGGATTGGCAGTTTTGTTGGAGGTTGGATTAATTTAAGTTCATGTGCGCTTGCAGTTTATTAACGATTGAGTTGAAATTAAAGTTGAGTAGGGTTTATTTACACAGATTTTCTTCATGAATCAGAATTCGATGATAATATGGAATATAATTTCAAACTACCACAGACTGTTATTTTGCATACCTCAATGAAAACCGTTGTTCGAACCGTGTATGTTTAATTTTTAGCTTATGGTTTTTATTGAATTCACAAACAATAATTTAACTTTGTTTTATTTTTGTAATGATTATCGAAAAGAAAATATTTGCATATCCTTGGGAAAATTGTTTTTCTTTGAGTAGTTTTATTTAAAACGTTCCGAAAATTGTATACTCTCTCGGTGCGGCATTCAACAAGCAGTTTGTTAAACATTCCGTTTAAAAGTTAACGATTTCCTAATTACTGGAAAACTCTATCAGTCAGTCTAATGATGATTCTCCGTTCGTCTATACCATTGGCAACAAATAATCCTTGCTATTATCCCTAAAAATAAATCTCTTGGACAATGAAAAATTTAGAGCTTTCATAATTAACAATAATTATCTTGAATACGAAGTCTATGTTGAACGTTGAACACAGGGTACATATCGCTTTCCTAATGTCCAGTAGAAAATCATCACTAGATCGATGGTTATTGAGGTTATAAGCGCATAGGTAAGCGTTATTTGTTTAATTCGTCGTTCGACTAATATTAATATTAATATTAATTTTAAATAGAAAACCCAAAATTTTTGTGCTTTAAATAGCCACAATTTTACAATAGATAGGTATCACTCTTACATACTATTGTGTTTATGAGCTGAATTTCTCGACGCATCGTGATACAGATTAGATCAAAATTTTTATGTACAGGAACCACAACATTTGATCCAACACTTGTTTTGAATCACAAATGGTGACTTAAAAATTAGTTCAGCTATTAAAATGTAGGTGAACAATAATTTTGTATTAAGCGGTTAGAATGAAGAATAAAATTAAATCCCGAACTCATTCTGCCTGTTCACACGGTTATTGTATTCATCTTATTCGTTTCGAATACAATACCCGTATGAACAGGCAGATTCAAAACGAAACGAAACAGATTGACATTTGGTGTTTGTTTGTTTTACGCATTTTGGTGTCATTAAATGAAATTTGATCTGATATGCGGGATCAAGAAATGCGGCTATTTTCGCCCGCTAGGCATTGATATATGGTATAAAAACAAAGATCACGGTTAAAAACAAAGCGTCTGGTTAGATTTATAAATTGTCAGTCAAAGCATTATTAAATAAAAACATCTTGATCAGTGTTGGGATAAAAACTGAAAAAAGACAAAAAATGAAAAAAATTAAATCTGTAGAGTCAAATGTGTCAAAATAGTGTCCAACATGCCCTACTCTTTTTATCTTAACTACCAAAACTGTTTCGGATAACTTGACCAGCCCAATTTAAGGAAATATAATTCCCTGAGGACAACCTTTGGCAACTTTGGCCGAGATTGAAGCATGATCCAAGTCAACCTCAACAATGCAAGATTTGAGCATAGAATCAATCTCTCTAACAATGGTGGGATCAATACCGAAATTGCAACAGGTGTTAGTAATCGACGAGAACGATGTACTATCAAGGTCATGTAGAGCCGTTTCACAGAACTTACCTACTCTATAAGCATGTTGCATGTTATTGAGTGGGGAATTAGATAAATAATTATCTCTAATAAATCTGTCCACAATCCTCTCTAAAGGGGATTACAGACTGATGGGCCGAAATGCTTTAGGATCAGTGTAATATGATTTGCCAGCTTCGATAAAAAATAATGTTGCTCTTGCTCCAAATATGAGGAACAATGATAAAAGCAACGGCAGGTGGCGCTTAATAATAGGAAAACCATGTTGCAATTCGGCCGGAAAAATTCGATCAGGGCCACCTGATTTGTACAGTTTAAAGGAGAAAATACTCCAACGCAGAACATCGAACGTAGTTAACCGATCCGCTAATTCCCAGTCGGGAGCTTTGTAACGATCGTTACAGGTATCTGAGCGACTGTAAACATTTCCAAATTATTTCTGTTTTTTTTTTATTATACATAATGGTAATTACGTCTATGTACAACGATGAGTACTTGGTTATTGTATATATACAAATAAAACAAAAAAATGAGAGTTATATACCTGTTTGACGAGCATAATAAACAAATTACTGTCTGTAATTAATATCCCTCACTAACCAGCAAGAATAATAATTCTTTTTTGGTGGCTGCCGTGATCGAGCAACAAACAGATTTCCTGAATAATTATTATTTAAAAGTCTGTACGTTTGGTATAGTATATGTATATATTATCGGACTATATATCGGGTGCAAATAACGATTGGTTGTAATAAAAATACACGAAATATTTCTTTAATCCATATAACCGTGTGGTCGAAATAATTAGGCAGCCACTACCATTTAGCAAATTTTGGTATATTTCGGTAGTTTTACTGCCATTTTCGTCGGCATTTCTACATATGTATATAATATATACCGCTATTCTACGATTTTCTATAAATATTTACACATACAAATTCTGGAATAATCCCGAACCTGGTAACAAAATTAGATGTTAGCGGATCTATAATTTGTCGGAAATCACCTAATTATCGAACGGATACGATACAAGACGATACAAAAATAAGTTATATAAACAATCATTGCGGTACCTTCATATTTTGAGCACTGTACCGAAAAGTAATATAGTGTTTCGTGTTTGTCAGCAGTCATCATTATCATTTACGTGGCCTTGCCACACCTATTACAATTCAAAACCACAAATAAAGTTCGCGTGATAAAGTGTACCGTTAGTTTTACCAAATAGTGTTATTATTTGTAAAATCTCAAAATAATCGAGCAGTGAAAAACAAAATAAATGAATAAATATGTCTGTATTGTGTGTGTCTAAATAACAAAAT
This sequence comes from Tipula vernalis, assembly GCA_958295665.1. Taxonomy (NCBI): domain Eukaryota; kingdom Metazoa; phylum Arthropoda; class Insecta; order Diptera; family Tipulidae; genus Tipula; species Tipula vernalis. The sequence goes on from OY282559.1 coordinate 110,248,861, forward strand.
ATAAGTGCATGCAAAGTTGTCAAAATATAAATTAGTTTATAGTTAATTTAAGTTAAAAACAAAAAAAATATTTAAGTAAGTGAACACGAGAACATTCTTGTATAGAATCAGTAGTGTTACGAGTGATCAGTGTGAAGCGCTTCCCACCAGTATCCTGAAACATGAGGTAACACTTTAATGTATTTCATTATTATATAAAATTTTTAGCTATAATGTCATTAAATTAAATTAAACTTTTTAAATATGATAATTAACTCGTAACCATTAAAATTATTTCGTAATTGTTTTAAGTTAAAATGATTTCAATTCGTTCAATAAATTTTTGTAAATCTCATATGTATTTTGTTTAACATTGATAATATGTCTGAATAAGCGTTAAAATGTGAGAGGTGAGACAATCTTTTCGGAGGGTTGAGATCGAGGAGGATCTCGTGCATCATGTGTTGTTAGTGGAATGTGTCAAGAAAGCAATCTCGTAATGGTCAGTTAGTTAATTCATTTTTTTATTATCTTTATTATACATCATCACTTAACAAAGTTTCAAGGAGGGTTCTGAGTAAATATCCACCCCAATCCGACGAGACCCTAGCCAAGGCATGTGTGCTGACTCACATACTCTTTGAAATATTTCTGTTGACGGGTCGTTCAAAAAATCTCATTTAATTTTTGTTACTAAAATAAAAAAAAACTAAACTATGGTAACGTTGGGCGCCATTTAATTAAGTTACGCTTTTTATATGGGAATTATAGGGAAACCAATTTAGTTTGTACTGTTGAGTGTTGGCGAATACAGTCCGACCAGAGTTTGTGAATTTTACCCCGATCTCTTATTCAAAATGAGTCCATTTGATTAATTTAAGCATGCCTTTATAGTTTCTACCATTCACAAAACAAAATGTAACAACTGTTAAACGTTTTTTACAGGTATACACTTTTCAAAGAAAGTATTTTTTACAATGTAATCAGCTGCATTGTCGAAAGCGGATTGACCTTCTGGGTTTTTGAAAATTAAACAAAATATTAAACGTTTTAAATTCAAATCATACATGCCGTAGTATACCTTATGCACTATTGTACCATATGCCGTTTTCAACTGTGTAATTTTGAAATAGGCCTTAGTGTACCATATGCCGTAATGTACATATGCCGTTTTAAAATATGTCATTATGAAATATGCCGTAATGTACCATATACCGTTTTGAAATATATAATTTTAAAATATGTCATAGTGCACCAAATGTCGTAATGTACCATATGCCGTTTTGAAATATGTCATAGCGTACCTTATGCCGTAGTGTACCATATGTGGTTCTGGAATAGGCCGTTTTGAAATACAGTAAAACTTCCATAAATCGAATCACCATTCGCCAAACTTTTTTTTTCGATTTAGGAAAAATTCAAGAAATAGAAGTTAGCCATTAAACCAACCAAATTCATTGTATTTATTAATAAATGCAATAAATAAATTTAATAATTCAAATATTCAGTGCATCAAAATTAAAACTTAACACTTCAATGCGAATATGTATTCCTTTGGAATAACTAATAACTGCAAATGAGAATCATTTGAACCGAGGTAGTTTGTTGGAAAAAGTCGTTTTTTGGTCTGTTTAGTACATAGTGTTGATTGATTCAAAAATTGCTTTGTCTAGTAATGGATTTCATCAGAAACTTCACCGTGTATTTCACTAGCGGTGCGCACAATATTTAGCGATGTTCTTATTTGTTGAAATGTTGGCTTAGGAGTTATTTGTTCACAGACGGTGCTGTTAGCTCTAAAATTGCTTCGTCATCGACATATTCTGTAGCGCAACCATCATTATCAAAATGAAGGAAATCTTCATCACATACATCATTGGCATTCGTCCTAGTTTTCCATTCATTAAACGTAGGTCTGTATGTTTTCTCAAATCGGCCAATGGCACGAGCTTTTCGTGCTCCCATTCGACATTTTCTATAAATCCGGCCTTTCGGAAACAATTATTTATTGTGCTCTCATACATCGACAACCCAAGCAGAACTAATTGTTTTTAGATCGTCCAGCAAATTAATGGTTGTTGGCTTACTATCATCTAGTCTGTTTAACACTGTATTTAATATTCTTCTCCGGTAGTGGGTTTTTAGGCTATTTATTATGCCCATGTCCATGGGTTGTAGCTCAGATATCATATTCGGTGGGAAATATTCGTGAGAAGAGCAGTTATCGAAAAAACAAGATGACTTTTGTCTTCTGGCGACCGAACATTTGATCAGTTTTAGGCAACCAATCTTCCCATATTGCACTTGTTATCCATGCCTTATTATTCGAGTAGTAGTTAACTCCCAGAGGCTTGATTCCATGAAATGATCTGGGATTTTTATTTTTCCCTATGATCAATAATTTGAGTTCTCAGATCCTACAGGACACGTAATGCGATTCTTGCTCCGTTTGCCACCGAAGCATTTATCCCCCTTAATGTGAATGTTTTATCAGGTAAGCACTGAAAAAGCAGCCCCATCTCATCACAATTAAAAATATTTTTAGTACTGTAGGTTTTTATTAAATCAGGTAAAATAATCCATTAGGTACACGAGCTTGCACTAACCGATGACACTTCTAAACACAACATTGTGACGATATTTCAACTTAACCAACTACCCACTACTTGCATTGAAATCAGGAATGTTTAGCGTCTTTCCAAATTCCAGGGCTTTCCGTCTTATTAAAGAGCCACCTACTGGTAAATTTTGGTCACGAACTTAATGCAGCCATGCCTTAATGCTGATAGTTACACACTTTAATTCGTTTTTTAGTTTTCGTTAAATTACACGCACTGACATTTAGTAGTTTTGCTCGATTTTTTAATATGGTGGATTTTGCAGCATCTACTTTTTTGCACATTCCTTTATCTACATCTGCTATAAGACGAGTTATTGTGTATCACTAAGGCACAACAGTTTTCGCGGTACCATATTAACTGTACCATACTAACTTTTACTAGGTATCATATTAACTTTAATGGTTTTGAGTTTTTGACTATTAAATGAATCCGAAATTGTTAAAATTTTAACTTAAATTTTTTTTGTTAGTGTGAATGAAACAAAAAACTAAAGTGATCGTATCAATCAGACTATATATACAACGGGCTGTATGTGAATGAGACAAAAAGAAGTTGGAATTATATCTTCCAGTTGGAAAATGTACATACTTATTGGATATAATGAACCAGTGATAGTACAGACCAGTGCTGTCGCTCTGAAAACTTTAAACGGAGTACGTTTTAAATTTTCAGGGGAGTATTTTAAGCCTGAAGGGAGTACAGTACATACGAAATACAACAGCTAGACCTAGAACATAAATAATTGTTGATGTGTTGTTTAAAAAACAAAAAATTACGATTCAGCAAATTACACTAAAATTATTTTTAGTTTTCGAGCCAAATTTGAATATTAAAGGAAAAGTTATATATTTATTGGTTTAGAACTCTTTATCTATTTTACTATTGAAGCGTTTTAACGTCGAACACTTCACATTTTCAATAGCGAAGTTTTGGCAGATGTATTCCAATTCAGACATGTCAAATATGCGAACATGTTCATCAAGTTAATTTTTGGGAACTGGATGATATTTTGGTGCAATTTAATGAAATGTCATTGCCACACGATACCACAGTAGGTACCTAGACTCGAAACCTGGACGAAGTCTGAAAAAATCGCCTTAAAAAAACAGTACAGTTGTTCGAAGTCTCATGTTTTTAATCAAAATAAAGTTTCCACTTTACTTTCTAGTTACGTTTTATTGAAACGTGCGTATGCTATATAATTAGTTTTAATGCAACTCTGTGCGGGCTCAATCATGTCTAATATTTTCATCTGGAATATGACCAATCCGGATGGAACTTGCCTATTCTTAACCGGTTAGGAAGAAATTAGGCATATGCCGAGAAAATGGGACTCCAAAACGATGTTTCTAATTCCGGGAGCCTGTACTACTATTAGAAGCTTCGCTTCAGCTACACTTTGTTTTAACTTCAATCCGCAAGGAATTGGCCCTTAAGCCGGTGTGACGAGACAAGACCGTCAATTATTTTGATCCTAAAAACCATAAATTTAATCGCCAAATTTAATTGAATAACTTATAAATTAATAACTTTATACTGGTTAACATTAACGGTTAAGAAAAAAAAACTATTTAAACCTTAAGCAGCCACGGTATAGTCGAACGAAGAAGGTTTAGGATTTTTAGAAGAATTTTTTTGAGGGAAGTTCGAAGTCAAACCTTAAATAAAAAATAAAGAATTTTTAAAAGCTGCCTACAAGGTTGAAAGTGAAATACGCAAAAATGACTTGTTAGCGGTAAATTAGGATTCATTTATTTGTTTAGTTATTCACAGATAAACGTATTTTGAGCAAACAAATTTAAGAATTTTGTATAAAAATATTTGAATATTCCTTCTATCACATTCACAATCACAAGTGGATAAAGTCTCAGCCTGCTTATATTGCCAATTTGCCATCTTATTTTAAAAAAAGAAATCGACACGGGCAAAATTTTAAGAAAAAGTTTATAATTCACTAAGTCAGAGTATCTGTGTGATAGTTTTGTGTGAACTAAAAAGTTAAAATAAAACATAAATATTATGTTGTGGAGTTGTGGAAATAGAGTTTAGAGTTGGATTGAGATTAGGAGCTTGCTCCACTTCGTTCGAGGGTTGATCGATCTGGGTTTTAACAGAGTCAGCCTGATAAAAAAAGAAAAAAGTCAACAGGTTGTGTGCTGTGTCTCTCCAATCGAGTGTTGTCAGTATCTCAGTATAAGCTCAGGGCCTCAGGGTCTGTGTCGGTCAGCGCTGCCGCTCTTAATACTTTAAACGAAGTATGTTTTCAGGGCAGTGTTTCTAATCCGAAAGAAGTACATGATCCGACATACAATATTTAGACCTTATATTTATAAATAAGTATTGGTATTTTGGTTTGGCCAGCAAATTACACTAATATTGGTTTTAGTTTTTGAGCCATATATGAATATCAAAAGAAAAGTGATTTATTTATTGGTTTAGAACTCTTTATCTATTTTACTATTAAAGCGTTAAGCCCTGTATGCTGCTCGAGCTAAATAGTTTTTAACTAATAAGTTTTAACTCTCCACGAAATCACAGATATTTTTAGATTATCTTTTAGAGATTTTTAAGTTTTTCTCGTAGAGAAGAGTACCGACCAGCGAAATCGTAAGCGAAATTTTTAATGTTTAGCTATTTTTACCTAAATTTACCTAGTTTTAAACTTGATTCTTAATTTGGTGGTGCTATAACTAATTCATTAATTGATCATCAAATCTATTGGCTTAGTCCGATAATACATTTTAATGGAGTTTCTTAAATAAAACATGGCTAGAATTCAACAAATATTACAAGACACAATAATGACACTTTGGTTATTAGGAAAAAATTAAGGAAATTAGATTTGCCAAAGAAAATTTTTTGGTTTACTTTCATAACCACTTCAGGCGTTTACTACATTTCCAGGTTCCAGCACCTAATGGAGTATGTTTGTCAATGGATTTTAGTGAAATTTTATACCTAAGTTTTAAAGCTGATACTTTCTGTAGTTCCTAATTTAAAACAGAATTATTCACACTCCGAAAATTTCTTGGGTCACCTCGTTTGGAGTCTGATTTGATAAATAAAATAAGAGCGAATTGATGATATTTTGGTTGATGCCATTTATTAGAAATATTGTTTCACCAATTTTTCTTTGTTTTGACACAGTACTTATGTACTTAGCTAATTCAGAGTGTCTTCTCAATCTCCAGATGGATTGTAGTGATATTTATTATCTACAATATTTTGTAAATTTTATAAATAGTTCCTATTATACAACCTATTATTTCATGGCCTAAAAAGATTTTCTGCCATAAGGTAGGGCTGAGATCAGAATTTTTAAAATAAAACATGGCCCAACGGCAAGAAATTGGGACAGGCAGACAATTTCTTCGCCTACAGCACCAAATGGAACATACATGTTTGTCCATTAAAGTTTTATTTCGGAGGTATTAAGCCGATTCTATGTAAGGAGTTCCTGGAAATATAAATAGTAAACATTGAGCCAGTCATTTGGATTGGAGTTCGAATTAAATTTTGTTGAAATTATTATTTTTGTGCTTACTCCTGAATTTTGCATTGTCGCTAATAAATTTAGGGATTTGATTGAATATAATCTAAAAATCAGAAGGTATGGTCATCCTATTCCTACCTATATCTTACCTAGGCGAGAAGGAGAATGTCAAAATAAAATTGAAAGACAATTTCTGCTGTCAGCATTTAATCTTGCCAGACAAGAAAAAAAATTAAATTTCCCATATCCACTGCATAAATTCAGACTTCCGTACAACTTTCTAGAAAAGGATAAATTACTGCAGAAATTATTATACAGTATTATTTTTATATCCTTATAAAAGAGGGTCCTAGTCTAAGCTTATGGAAGGATTTGAGAGTGTTGTAGATCCAGAATTCCACAAATCGTTTTTATGCGGTAAGGATAAATGACCGCATAATTTGTCTTGCAGCGTAATTTTTGTATTCAGGATAAAAGATTTTGCTAATATCAAGTAAGCAGATAAAAGTTTTTTGCTATAGTAATCTCTGTCATGTTTGAGTTTATTTGGTGTCCCATACATAGTGCCTTGATGTTTTTATAAGTTTGTAAAAAACTCTAAATGATCGTTTTATAAGTTTTACCAACAAATATTCAGATTTTGAAAAAACATTCTGAAGTTGAAGTAATTCAGTAAGCAAATTTGACATGTTTGAATTGATATTAGCACATTATTGCAAGAAACCCGTTTTATGGGTGGGTTTTTTCCGGAGAATGACAAAAACCGTTATAAAATGCTTTATGAAAAGGCCAGCTCCCAGAATATTATAATTATTGCAAACAAAAGTCGATAAGTTAAAATATTATGTAAATGTATTATTGGTATACCAGTTATTTAAACAAGATAGTACAAATACTCCGATCGTACTCACTTCGACAGCGCTGGTACAGACAGAAACACTATGAAATGAAGAAATTATGAATTATAAAAAATCGATTTATAGGGGGCGTCCGAAATGCGAATTTAAATGCACTTTTCTTTAAAATGTGCATTTTTGGATTAAATAAAATTTCATAAAAATCATTAAATTAATTAAAATTGGACCAAACTAAATTAATAAATCGATAAATTTGGTTAAATAAAATGTAAATTGACATCAAACAGATGCATTAAATATGCACATGAAAACTACATCGCTTGTAGTTTTTTAAATGTGTCTCCGCTAAATGCACATTTTCCTTTTGGGTCGCACCCATAGAAACGGAATAGTTAATTTTTGCTTATTTTTTTTTTTTTTTTTCAAATTATAAGGAAGAAATAGATTTTTGTAATCCTTCTGCCAACATACATATAAATTCGATTTGAGGAAAAATGCGATTAATAGAAGTTCGAAATACGAAAGTTTGCCTGTATGTCGTATTGTACCACATGCCGTAGTGTACCATATGTCGTTTTGGAATATGCCGTTTTGTCATATTCCGTAATAAAATATGCCATATCGACCAGGACCCCTGTAATACCCACGAAATAATTTCTGGAAATAAATGGTGTTCTCGTATTCAAAAAAATTCAGTGATTTTTAGGAAACCTCAGTTTACGTTAAGACAACTTAATTTTGCTAACTCATTTTAATATTATGTATATGCACACAAATGTAATTAGTTTAATTACAAACTTAATAAAAGATAATTACTAGTGGTTGCGGAAATTACAAGCGGGTATATTAAAATGTGCCATACTTATTTACAAATTTTTAATTACAACGTTCTGGCCCAATCAATTCGATCAATATTTACATCATTTTGATATTGCATTTTTTACATTGTTGTTGTTATTTAACCACATTTGCAATTACAATAATAATAATAATAACAAGAAAACTATGTACATATACAAAAACTAAAATTATTCTTCCCCTTCCCATATCCAATCGTCATCGAACCACAATATATGGATATACATACTCGTATAGGTATGTAATAAAGAAAAAATTCTGCGGTGCATGAAATTTACACAGAAAAAAAAAAAAAAAAAAAAACAAAAACAAAAACCTACCAGTACACAATTTTTCATTTTTCAAAAATTATTCCGTTCAGTTTGTTGTTAACGTTTTAACTTTTTAATTTTAGTTGCTGTTTAAACTTTTAGCGAAATAGAAGTGCTGTAACAAAATTTATATAAACGGTTTTTAATTTTAAAGCTCCTTTTTATACAACAAAAAAAACAAAAGTGATTATTTAATAACCAAACTTAAAAGTGTTGTAATATTTACAAGTGGTCTACGGCAAAACGAATTTAATTTTGCAGTTAATTGGTGTCTCTTTAGTTTAGTGCGGTAAGAAAATTAATACACAAAGAAATTTCGTTAATAGTTTCTCCAAAACAAAACAAAAAAAAAAAACTCGCGAAAAAATTATTTATTGAAATTGAAAGTGGTGTGGTCTCGAAATATTTTTTACGTTTTGTTGTTGTTGTGCTTGATACATTTTAATTTCGTAACATTATACGTTGAAAAAGTTGCAAATAAACGCAGAATCGCCAACATATTTTTAATTGCACATTTTTTTCGTTTTTTTTTTACATGTGCGCCTTATCCAATTACAAAATATTTGAATGTAAGCAATTCAGTGAAGACTAGATTAATATAATAAAAAATTTCCTACTAGAGTAGAAAATATTTTAACGGATATTGAATTATTATTTCTTCATTGGAAACCTGTAGCTATAGCGTTTAAAAATTCAAACCTCAATTAAAATTTTTTTTGTTGTTTTTGTTATCTTTAAGAAAATAATCAATAATTCATATTGTAAGTGTAACAACGTTAAAAAGTGTAATTATATTTTGTTTGTTATGTTAACAAATTGAGTTAGTCTGATTAAAAATTAATGTTTCTTATGTGTGGGTGTGTCCAATACGGCTAAAATATTTTTAATGTTGTAAAGTGATTGTTGTTAAAATATTATTTTATTGAAAATGAAAGATAAACATAAGATGAAAACTTGTTTGTTTTTTTGTTTTCTTTTTAAAGTAAAAGTTATATAAGCTTTTACTTATTTATTTGACATTCAACATTTTTGTTTTGTTTTTATACTCGTAAGCGGTGCGTGTTACTTTTGTAATTATATAAATTTTATGTACATTTACCAGAAATGGGGTTTAGTGGGTCAATACATCATATTTGCTGAATTTGTCTTTGAATCCAAGTGTTATGAGTTTTATTTGTTTACCACCTACGCTTCTTTATATAAAATTTAGGCCTTAATGTCGTCGCGCACCTACATTTTGTGTGACTTTAATTAATTGAAATTTTGTCCATCTTCCAAATAGTGTTAATAGTTTCAATATAATTGATATTTCATGTTGGTACCAATATTATAAAAACCTGATTGATTTATCAGTTTTAACATTATACCATAAAAGCAATTAAGATTTCCAAATCGACCTTCGCTTATCACTGTAGAAATTTATAACTCATTTTTTTTTTTCGGTGTGGAAATTCAAGCATACCAATTGGAAGGTACATACATATATTCAGCAAGTTGTTGAAGGATTCACTTTTATTATCTTTTTCACATGTTTTGTTTGTCACTGAATTTTCATTTTCACTATCCAAAATTTTTGAATGTCATTTTCGTTAACCTTAGTGATTTATTCAGCTTTTTAGCTTATATTAGCTCTAATCAGTGTGTAAACACCACATACGACAAATACTGAAATAAATTTGATGTATCAGCACTATCAGAACTTTTTATTATTATTATAGATGATGTTTGCTAAATTTAATTTAAATATTGACACACGTACAGCTGGATTTTACGTTTTTCAATACATATTTGATATGTCAATCATAATTTGAACAAATACATAATATTGCTAATTATTCTAAGTGGTTATGAAAATTATACATTTGGTTTAAAATCAATATATTTTATTGCTGTAGTTTAATCTTAAATGAGACATCAATTTAAATAATATCATATTTCTTCTAATTTTAGAATTATCAAAAAAAAAAAAAAAAAAATTTAATTGATACATACATATTTTGAAAAGACCTTGAGCCGTGTATTTATGATTTGAGACAGCAAATTAAAAAAAAAAAAATATTTATAAGCCGCTATAAATGATTGTAATTATTGATAAAAACAAACAGATAGAAAATCGTAAAAATTTATGTCGCTAAATTGATTATGCAATCGAATCAAATCGAAATACATTATTCATGAATATTTTATTGGGAAATTCGAAAAAATTTAAAAACAATTGTTTTTACCACCCATTAACCTTCACAGCTGTACCAAATTGTTATCATTGAATTTAGGTCAAGTGTGTATACAAATTGTGAAGGTAAAGTTTACTTTTCCGCCTCCAAAATGCATCGGAGTGCGCGGTTATATACATTTCTCGTTAAAAAAAAAATTGAATGGGAATGGTCATATCTACATATACCTACACTCATATGATAATATGTAAATACGTATATGAACTTGAAATATACGTTTTAATTTATTTACAAATTTGTACAAATATTCCATTTGATCTCATCATAGATTTATTCGATTTTAATTGTTTCCTATAAATAAGAGCAAATAATTCGTAAACCGATTCCGCACATTCTTAAGAAACGTCCTGTATACATAAAATATGGCATGTTCAAAATATTATTGAATTAATTATGTATTTATGATTAATTAAATTTGCAACTCTTACAACCTAACAGACATATACATATAATTAATCATTTAAATTATACCTAATTAGAGATTGTGTAAGTCTAGCTTTACACCAAGCAGGTAATTTTTAATAAGATGCGTTTGCAAAAATATTACGAAATGGTAAATATGTACATACTTTTAATTTAAAAACGTAGTTATTTTGCTGTCAATTATTCATTGAACATAAATCAAGTTATATTTGTAACACGCAATATTTGAAATGTTCAATACAAGTTATCCGTATAAGCAAGCAGTTTTATATTTACATATATTGGCATTTTCCTCGGAATCAGACTAAATTGAATTGCATCAATCTGTATCTTTTGCTTATATTATAATATTGATTTAGCAATTGAATATTTATAGATTTCCGTTCGATTAATTAAATGATGTGTGTTTTTTTCAACACAACTTGAGTATAAGTTACGATTGGAATTTTTTGATATCTTCAGTCTTAAACAATTATCCGGTAGTTGTATATAATACGTACACAGTAAAAAATTTCCATTGAATGTTACGTGATTTTTCAAGTGGGCAAAATTGCCATGAAGGAATTGAAAGAAGGATTGTATGTAGAAAATATAAACAAACGAATAAGTTAATGAAACTTTATGTTTCTAATTTAATTAATTTTATTAAAGATTCTTGTACTTTCTCTTAAAAGCGAACATATAAAGGAGAAACTGAAATATTGAATCCTGGAAAATAAAATTTTTCGATGTTAATATTACTCATTATAAAAATTATAATTGAATTAGGACTCCTTTCCAGACGTAAATACAAAAATTTCAAAATTCTAAATAAATTCTGTTTGAAATATTGGCATCCGAATTATCCAACATTTGGCCTGTGAAATTTTTCACCGTCGAGAAAACTTAGCCATTGAAGCCCGATTGATATATCGAGTCCGACCAGAAACATTAAATACAAATTTTAATACTAAAATTAACGACGAATCGCGAACCGCGATATTGTCGCTATTAGCAATTGGGCGCCATATTGTTATAACATATATTTTCTCTGTTTTATGAATTTTATTTACTTATTGGTAAATTTTCTTAAACAATTTTTGTGGTAATTAAACAATTTTAGGTGAATGTTAATGGTAGGTTAACATTTTGAACCGGTTAGAGATCAAATTATTAAAACGAGATGAATTTCTGATTGAGTGTGATGTTCGAAATTTGAAATGCGGCCGAATTAATAAATTAAAATTATTGACTACCGATTTAGAAAACGAATTTGAAAATCCTATTCTCCAACCTCATAAGCCACATAAGCACACCCCTAAAAATCCTGATCGGTTTCCAAATTTAAAAGATAAGTTTAAGATAAATGATAAGCTTTATAAACTTATTTATAAGATAAGGAAACTAAAAATATCGAGTTTTCGAGTACCTGTTCACGGCTAATACATCAAAGTGTTTGCAAACTATTAACATTCACAATATTTTGATAAGAAATATTAAGGACATTTTAGAAAATATTGTATCAATAAACGATTCAATTAACGAAGCTGAAGAAAAAATTCAGATTCATTTTATGGAACTGTCATCTTCCGGGGAAGAAGAATCAGATAAAGAATCCACGGTTTCAACTGTAAGTTTCATTCATAAAAGAAATATTTCGCTAGTCTCCAACATTCATAAAGAACTTGTGGTAGATAATTAGAATTTTCAGGTCCAAAATTTAAAAATTGGTTCTAAAAATTTACCAAAAAATTATGTGCCTTTTTCAGGGTAATATTAATGCAGCTTATTTTCTTGATCGTAATTGTCAACATCAACCAAATTCACAACAGCAAAATTTGTTTCAAGCACAACAACAGTCAACGTATCCACCTGCAAGCCAAATTTAGTTCCTATGCCTAATTCGTCAGGAGAACATAACAATCAAACTTATGCGAATGAAGTTTATCCTAAATTAATATTAGATTTCACTACAACAAAAATGCTTTTGTATGTGTTTAAAAAACATACATTAAACTATTTGGGATTTCACAAAGCCAATCCCCTAAAACTTAATAACGGATTAAAGCGCTAACCTATTAATCGACAATGTTTGAAAATTTAAAAATTTAGCCTTATTCATGTCTAAGAAAATCGATATCTTAAAACTTAGGTTACCGCTTTGATTCGTTATTAAGTTTTAGGGGATTGGCTTTGTGAAATACGAAATAGTTTGATATTGATACATTTCGTGTATTTGGATTTTTTTTTAAATTTAGCATTAAGTTCATATATTTGATTTGAATGAATTTTTCGTTGTACATTTATTAAATTCGCCCGAATGTATGCATTTAAGTACAATTAATCGCGTTTGGTTGCTGTAAAATTTTTCATTAATTTAGGATAAACTTCATCCGCGTATCAACTTTCCAAATGGAAAGTTGATTTTCCTGGATCTACCGGGAATAGGGCTTAAAGGCCGAATGTCGAAACGCCGAACGCCGAAAGGCTGAATGTCGAAAGACCGAATGTGTCGAAAGGCCGAATATCTCGAAAGGCCGAATGTGTCGAAAGGTCGAATGTCGAAAGGCCGAAATTGTCGAAAGCTGAATATCGCAAAGCCGAATATGTCGAAAACCCGAATAGGTCGAAAGGCCGATTGTCTCGAAAGGCCGAATGTCAAAAGACCGTTTGGGTTGAAATTGATTTTAATTTTTCATCGTTTTATGAATGAAAATTTGCAAAAATTTATCTTTTTATCAAAATTTTTGTATAAAAATGTTTAATAGTAAATCTCCTTAACTATTAAAATCTTCTTACGTTTTTTCTTGTCATATAATTAAAAATTAACTAATTATAATAAAAAACTAAAAATAAATAAATTTTTTTTCCTACAAAATTTGATCACATTAATATGTTACAACATAGAATTTATTAGCATTTTACATTAAGAAATAAATTCAATGGTGGATGAGGGTAAGAGGAAGGGCTGGGTATAATATCTCGACAAACGTTATAACGAAATCACAATCTCGAAATCGAAATCTCGACTTTAAAAATATCGAATTTTAAAATATCGAAATTTTAAAATCGCAAAATCCAATCTCGAATTATCTCGAATCTCGAATAATTAATATAATTTTGTAAAATTATTATTTTACATACAACCTTTCAAGTTTGATACTGCAGTTTAGCATTTTGAAAATGTTATAAGTTTTTATAATTCTATTTAGAGTTGTTATCTACAAAAAATATAGAAACTGAAACCCTAAAAAAAATCCAGAAACAAAAAAATCAAAAAGTTAAAATAAAAATTTACGAAATTTGTATAAAATTATATTTTTCCTTAAGAATCCTTAATATTAATTGTCCAGAAAAAATTCGGTCAACCTGGCAGGCGCAGAACAAATGAATTTTATCCGTCATATAGCTTCTACTGAAAGGTTTACCAGAAGTGTTTCAAGTTGTATTATGGTTGGCTTAATTCGTTGTGTTAGTATAGATTCAACCTAATTTAAAAAAAAAAATAACTGATTTGTTTGTATTTTGAGATTATAGTATTCGAGAAATTATTCGGCGATATTCTAAAATTCGATATTATAAAACTGAACCAAAAGATTTATTCGATCTTTTGTTTCTTCGTTATTTTGCGGTATTTTGGCACTATCCCGGTTTGGAAGGAAAATTTAATGAAAATTCGGCCTTTCGACCCAATCTGCCTTTCCACATATTTGGCTATTCGATCCACTCGGCCTCTCGACACATTCGGCCTTTCGGCACATTCGGCCCTTAGACATTCGCCCTTTCATGATTTTCGGAATTTCGATCCAATCGGCTATTAGACATTCGGCCTTTCGACACATTGGGCCATACGACACTCAGCCTTACGACATTCGGCCTACCAACCCATTCGGCCTCTCGGTGTTCGGCCTTTCGACATTCGGCCTTCTGACATTTGGCCTTTCAACATCGAACGATCTACCGGAGAAATTTCAGTTGATCGGGTCCTATTCAGAGTCGAACATCTCGCTCGAAACAGAAAATAATTTACATTATGAATTTAATGTTCTTTTGAAAGGAGCTACGTCCAACTGGTTGGTATTGGTATTATATATAATGGAATTTCTTTTATAATTGGCTTCAACTTAAAGCAGCGTTTGTCAAAAGTATGAATAATAATATTCGTCGACCAATCGACCAATCGATTTGAGGAAGCAAAAACTGAATGAATCCTTTGAATAGTTTTCCCTTATCGCATACAGATATTCTAAATATTTTGAGATGTAATAAATGCATACAGCACAGTAGTAAGACGATGTGTGGCTTTAGAAGACACATGGAAACGTAATCACAGAATTTACGATCCTACGGCCAAATATATGACAAAACATGGTAATGAATTGTCGAATTTCAGTCCAATATCAATACTTGTCAAAATTATCAAAACTCACCTTATTACCAAATTGATGCATTTATACGAGTAAACCTAAGCAAAATTTAAATTTTAAAGACGATTCCAATTTTGGTACATATTGGAATTGTTTAGATATGGGACATAAGTTTGATCAATGTGTTAAACCTCTTAGTTTCTTGTGTTAAACCTAACTGTTCAAAATGCGGGTCGGGAAACGATAAGCCGGGGAATCAAACAGTTGCATAGCAAATTCCTCCATCTCAAGAGCAGCAATCACTATATACATAGATTACTTCGAATATGGCCACAAACAGCAGCCGCTCAGTTTAAATTACCAGAAAACCCATACAATAAATTCAGCACCAAATTAAAATAAATATCGCAGTAATCATAATTTATCTAACGCTTTAGGGAAAAGTAAGCATTAACGGGTTATGTTATACCGGACTAATGGATAGTGGAGCGTCAATAACCGCTCTAATTCATGGATTTGAACTATTCCTCAACAATGTTGATGTCAAAATTTTCAATATATCGTCTAAAGTTAAAACAGCTAGTGGGCATTCAGAACGTATTTTCGGTTATTTATGGGCAAAAGCTAAATTTAATAGAATTTATAAATTAACCCGAATTTATTTGGTGCCCGGCTTAAAAAAGGCATTATACTAGAGTTTTGATTTATGGAAACATTTTAGTATTTTTCCAAAGACCATTTCAGATATAAATAAAGACGATTCCGGGGCACCAAATTTTCATATACTCTCTTCTGATCATATTATTCGATGTCTCCTGTTAAACAAGCTAAGGGTGTTTGAAGAGTCAAAGAGTTCATGGAGCTCACCTGTGATATTAGTCTAGAGACCAAATGGTAGGGTTCGTCTGTGTTTAGACACCAGACGCAAGAATGAAGTAACGAAGAGAGATACCAAATGCATTACAAGTTTAGAATTAAAAGATGCATTTTGGGAAATCCCGTCGGACGAAGAGTCTCGCGATAACTCCGCGTTTACCGTTTCTGGTCGACGGTCGACCATTATATCAATTTACAGTAATGCCATTTGTTGTTTGCAATGCGCCACAAACTACGTGCTGGTTAATAGATCAGGTCATTCCACATGAATTTCATGATCGCATTTTTATGTTCCTCCCGTAATTGGAGCATTTTTATGCTCCTCCAATTACGTACCAGCGATATGTAATAGGAGATGGCACCTTAAGCATTAATCCGGAAAAGGTTGTGGCTATGTGCCACCCTGTTCCTTTTAATCTCAAGAAATTGCGGCAGTTTTTAGGATTGGCGGAATGGTATCGTCGTTTTATATTTTCATACGCATTCTTAGTAGCACCACCCCCTGATCTAACCAAACAACATAACAAATTCATTTGGACCGCAAAATCACAGGCATCTTTCGAAAAGGTAAAATTGGCTTTAACGAACTCCCTTTTACTGATATATCTAAATTTTAGTAAACCATTTGTCATCCAGTGCAATGCCAGTACTTCTGGAAACGAGAGCGTGTTACTTTAAGACGGAGAGGACGGAGAGGATCATCCGATAGCATATATGTCCCAGAAAATAAACGCAGCTCAGCGTAATTATTCGATTACGGAATTAGAATGTTTTGCTGCTGTGGTAAGCGTTCAAAAATTTCAGCCATATATTGAGGGTTACCCTTTCGTGATTCTAAGGATACGCCTAAAATGGCTTACGAGTCAAAAGGAACTCACAGGCAGATTGGCGCGACGGAGTTTAAATGTAAAGGGTTTTGACTTTACAATAGAGCACTGTGGTGAGTCGCAAATGGTAGTTCCGGATGCCTCTCCAGAGTGTTTATGGAAGAAATCGTTCTTCATGAGTGTGCGTAGATTCTCTTTCTTTCCTATCTTGTGATTATTTATATTTTGTTACCAAAATACAAAATAATTCGGTGGAAGTTTCTAAATTTTTCATTACGGATGGCAAAATTCTGATGATTATCACAGATCAAAAATTAACAATTTCTTTAATTGATCTTCCAAAGTGGAAGTTGTATTTACTTCAACCTTTAGTTTTAAACATTATACCATAAATGAACCACATAACGTCTACACTTTTTGGTTTCAGTAAAATGCTCGAAAGAATTTAACGTTATTTTTATTGGCCCAAACATGGCATGGGACATGAAGGAATTCGTAAGTAACTGTAAAACTTGTAAACAAGTTAAACCGGTTAGTTACCTAACTAGAACTGAAATGGGTGAACAGATGTTGGTTGTGAGGCCCATGCAACGTCTTTTTATCGATTTTCTTGTACCGTTTTCTAAAATAAAAATTCGAATTTATTTATAGTCTTGGATCATTTTTCAAAATTTATATTGTTCAAACCTTTTCGAAACGTTATTGACACGGATGTGAAGACGGATGGTCAGAATGGTTTGTGTCTGATAACGGGACACAATTTGCCTCCAAATTATTTAAAAAATTATTGTCTAAATTTAACATTCCACATTCATTATTACCTCGGAATTGTCTTCAGGCCAATGTCTCAGGACGTGTTAGAGGATTGCCATCAGAGAATTGCGTTAAGAAATGTACATAACAAATGGTAAAGAGTATAAGTTAATAAAAATGTTGAACTTGGAGGGTGAGGCAACCATTCTTCCTGAAGAAAAAGCTAATAATTTGAGTATCTATCAGCAAATTGTCTAAATACAACTGAAGGAAGCTTATGAGAGATGTTCCCATAATTATACACTTAGAAGTAAAGTATGACATTTAGAAGTTGGATAAAGAGTGTTTGTACGAAATTTTGTACAAAGTACGTTATTTATGAGTGTTATGTCTGGAGATGATGAGTGGCATTGATGTGAATTATCAATAGTTGTCTAAGGAAAAAAATTCAGTTTAACTCCCGTGCGAAATCTCGGAAAATTCGATTTTCCAAAAATCATTAGAAAATTTGTATAAAATCATCCACTAGAGTGTTATGTCTGAATATGGATTGCATTGATCTGACTTGTCAAATAGCTATCGCAGGGAAAAAACTCAATTCAAGTTTCCCGTGGGAAATCTCGGAAAATTTGAAATAGTTACCAGCCGAAAGTAAGGAATAATTGTATAAAATCAACCTCTAGAGTGTTATGTCGGGAAATGGGTCGCATTGATGTGAATTGTCAATTGCTATCGCAGGAAAAATTCAGTTCGAGTTTCCCATGGGAAATATCAGAAAATTCGGTTTTTCAAAAATCATTAGAAAATTTGGATAAAATCAGCCTCTAGAGTGTTATGTCTGGGGATGTATTTTATTGATGTGACTTGTCAATAGCTATCGCAGGAAAAAAATTCAGTTCAAGCTTCCCGTAGGAAACAAACAATTTGTTTCGATTTTTTTCACAATTAGTTACTTGTTAAATTTGAGAAAAAAGACTATTTTTAGCAGGAAACTTCAAAAATAAAATTTTCCCAGATTTTCCACAGGAAACTTGAACTGAGTTTTTTTTCTGCGATAGCTATTGACAAGGTACATAAGAATATTGACAAAAGACTTCAATGCTATTCATGCATCCTTAGTGATTTTTAGGTTAAACACTACCTATTGATAACGACTTAATTTTTTATTTTCGGCTGGGATAACACAATCTACACTACTGATTTTTTTTTTTTAACTTTCGGCTGATAACACAATCTGCATTACTGTTTTTATTTTCGGCTGGAGCAATAAAATCTGCATTATCGACTTTTCACTTTCGGCTAACTTTAACCTTGTGTTATATTCTAAAAAGTTACTGAAAATAATACAACAACAAAAAAATTTAGTAACTTTTTAGAACTAGGGCTTGCCCGGGAATTCCCGGTTTTCCGGACAAGACAATTTTTTATTCCATACACCATTATGTATGTAATATTAAAATTCAAACAATTTCAATTTTTAGGTCGAGAAATGTGGTGGATTCCGTTCTCTCATCACGGGAAATCTACCGGCGGAGAAAAGAAATTTAAGCTCCCGGCGTTGATTTTACTTAACATATTGCCTACAGTTGGCTTTTTATTTTCATTAGAAACCTAGCCGCTTTTCGATCCCTCTCATTTTCGGCGGATGTTGGCTTGACAATATAGTGGGTCATTTGTATGGGATTTCATAATGAGGTATTGGAAAACTTGTCGTGTCCCGAATCCTGAGAATTCCCGGGAAAAGGTCTGGGTATGGGCAAGCTCTAAATATAACACAACAGAGATAGAAAAAATTTATATTTTCAGTGTAGAATGCGTGTCGAAAAAGGTGAATTTTTTGGCATGTGCCTACCTTGAGCATACCTGGTAATCGGTACCATGATACCAATAAACACGATACAATATGAACTGAAAATTATTTTTTGCTAATTTTATTATAAAAATCATTATATCATTTATCATCCATAAAGATCATTTTCTTTGATAAAAATTACGACTTTTCAAAATCGTAATAGATTGCGAAACGGCATATTTTTCATAACTAGTTAGGAAATGTAGAATACACCCAATAATCCTTTTATGCGTTTTTTTGTGCTATTTTTTTTGTGCGGTGGAAAATTTTTTTTACCGATTTTTATGTAAATAGTGTGGTGAACAAAAAATTTCCTTTTCTTGCACCTTACTATTATCTACATATTGGCGAATAATTTTTTAATGTATACGAACGAATTTAAATTGAAAATGAAAATTAATAAATTTATCAATAGAAACAAATTTATTAATTAAATGAATTGAAACCATACTTTCCTAATTTTTTGTGCGGAACATAACTACCGCATAAAAACAGAATTGGGTGTTTATCACAATTAGGGATGAAATATTCATTTCAATACCAGTTTGTGCCTATTTGCTGTTTTTTAACAAAATTAGAAAAAATCTTGTAGTTCTTCACTAGTTTCGCATATATACCACACGTTACACACGTTGCTTAAATAGCTATTTTGTTGCCTGAAATTATAAATCCCAAATAAAATATCACTGCCATAACTTCAAGCTGAATGTAATTAGTAGCAGATAGGATACCTGGTTAGCCATTGAATTTAATTAAATACTGTATTGTACTGTACTGTAATTTGTTAACCGTTTACCATGTAGCAAATTGGCAGACCGATAAGAGTTGGTAAAATTTCTACCCCATTAGCTCAGTTTCAGTTTGGAATTAAGGTTACAGTAAAGCTGCAATACACATTGTAGAGGCCAACAATATCAATGGAGGGGGGGGGGATTCATCAAAATATTTTAGAATCAAATAGTTTTTGTTAGTAATATTGTTTATCTAACCTTATAGGATTTTCACAAATACATGTTGGTAGAATTTCTCGTTCCATGCAAAATGTTTAAAGAATTCAGTTTTCTATTCATTTTCTGTGTACGACCAATTCCCAATTTGGCTCAGTATATAGATTGAGGAGAAATTTTGACGGAGTATTGTTGGTGTCGCGAAAATACATATAAGATTCTGAACGAGTGAATAAGCAATTGTTTCTGCATCCTGACTTTGGAACAGGACCGCTAAAGAACATTTTATCAGATCACATTGCATGTTGAAAGGCAATCTCCCTACAGTTATGGTTAGTTTTAATGGCCTTTCTTGCTTTACGTGGTTTACGTGGTTTTTGTGCTTCTTATTTAATATCATCATTAATTTTGTTTAACATGTTTGGAAAGTAGAAGTATAATTTTATTCTATTGTAAGTTCTTTGTAGCCCTTGATGAGCCCCTATCGTTGTATCATGAAATTCCTTAATTACATATGCTCTCTATTTCCTTAGGATCAGATAGTATTTTAACCTTTTCCAATAGTTCATCACTCTCAATAATTTTAGAAGAGTTTGATTTAATTAACTTATTAACAGGCGTTTCGTGGTTAGAGTTATCAACGCTTCTGCGTTGGTTTCGTCTGGTTTCTCCAACGCCCCTTGATTCTCCAACGTATTAACCTAGACGACGGGTTTTTAGCACTACATAGCCACACCAGAAGTTTATAACCACCCATAGATGTTCAGTCTAAATTATACAATGCAACAGTAGCAGGCAGTTCCTTCTCGATAGTCGCCTATAGTTACGTTCTGCTTGGTTGAGAGTTCTGCTGGCAAATGCAATAAGAAGATCATCATTGCCAATCATTTGAGGTAATATGGAGTTTATTGCAGTATTGATCACTAGCATCATATGTCAGAATAAATACTTTATTGAAGTCGGGATATTCAATGATCGGTGGTTTCACTAAACCATCTATTCCTGAAACGAAACTCAATTAAATGCTACGGTTTTTATAAAGATCGTTAAGAGGCTTGCTTCTCAACTAATTTTGACGGATCTTGCTTAATTCCATATGGTTATATGTCACAAATAGTACACTTCGCACCAAAGAAATTGACATTTACTACATAGGCAACGGCTAACTATCTACCAACAGCAATGTAATTTAATTTTCGAAAGTCCACAACTATCCTCCATTCTTTAACGTTATTATCGGACTTCTTCGGACCCCAAAGTAAGTGAAAATTCCACGGTGAATTACCATACGTTATGATACCGTTTAACATAAATGAACTTCGAGGTAGTTGTACTTATCGAATGCGTGGTTGCATCCGTTACCGACAATTTATCTCTTAAATTACGGCAAATAGGGATAATAGATTCCTTTTCTTAATCATGCAGATGTTCCAATTACTTCGGTCTGAAAAGACCAAAATATTGAAATTCTGTCAAAAATGAGCAAACATTTGGTTGGCTCAATACCATTTTTCTCGACGTTTTGAAAGTCCCCGGAATATAATGAGTACTTGACTAATTTTTTATATATGTTGGTTTAAGAATTGAGTTAGGTCTTGAGTTTCCGGTTGAGTTGAGCGTTGAATTGGGTTTCATTTGGGGATTGAACTGAAATGACGCTGTAATGGTATGATATTCTTATGATGGTATGATGGAATGATAGTATGATGGTGTGATGGTAAGATGGTAAGATGGTATGATGGCATGATGGTAAAATAATATGATGATATGATGGTACGATGGACTGATGGTATGATGGTATGATGGTACGATGTTATAATGGTATATGATGGTATGATGGTATAATGTTATGATGTAATGATGTCATGATATCATGATTTTATGATATTGTGATATTATGATGTTATGATCTTGTGTTGTTATGATGTTATGGTTTTACGTTGTTATGATGTTATGATGGTATAATCTTATGATGATATGATGTTATGATTTTATGATGTGATGGTGTGATGGTATGATGGTACGACGGTATGATCGTATGATGATGGTATGATGATCGTATGATGATATGTAGGCCTGATAGTACGATGGTATGATTTTATGATGAAGTGATGGTACGTTGGGTTGGCGATTAGTTTGGTAATTGCGTTTAGGATTGCGTTGCGATTAAGTTAGAATTTGCTTTGTAAATTTAGTTGAAGGTTCAGCTGAAGATCATACAGTTGCAATCGATTATCGAATTTAACCATTTTTACCAATACCTTCTCAAAGACTTTGGACATGGCTGGCAATAGCGAAATTGGCCTCTAAGACGTAGTTTGGTGTGGTGGTTTCCCACCACACCAAACTTTCCATTGTCCACAAGATTGGTAAGTTTTACCGGAGTTTTACTAGGAAGATCGTAACCAAGAGCTTTATTTGGATTCTTATTAACTTTCATCTCACACATGACTTCTTTTGGTGTTGCCGGAAGGATTTCTTTACTTTCTTGCATATTTTGTCTTTATCAGTATCGAAGGTCAAGATATTGAGATGTATTTTGCCTCGCCGTTTTAGCTTCATTGATGCTACAGTTGCAAATTCGCAATCCTTTTGCTGTCAGGTCATCAATTTTTTTTTGTGGTTTGTACGTAGAGTGTAAGTTTTTAGTCATAAACCTTATCGGTCTTGTTTCTTTGTTTTTCAATGTGTGCCAAGCACACAAAGTATAGAACAAATGTCTTTCTTTCGCTTAGTAGCTTTAACTTTGTTTTTAAGAGTCTTAGTCTCTCATACAGTTTCTCGATTCAGTTGCTTCTTTATATTGTTGGCTTCATCTGATACATTGTTGACTTTACACAATTTATTTTAAAGCTCTTCTTGAGGTATACCACATGACTAAAGACGGTCATTAGAGTGTGGATTGAGATGCACCCAAGCCCCAGAGATACGTCAATACGGAGGATACTTTAAAGATTCGTGAGTTTATCATAAAACATTTTCTGCTATAGGTTTTGCAGCCCAAATTAATGATGTTGCAAAGCATTTTAAATTTGTTGCAATTGCTGTTCCTATTTATACGCTTCAGCATTTCAACACGTCATTACAACACTTCTCGTTTACACGGTAGCGCATCAACTGTCGATATTTTTCTATTGAATGCATATACCAGAACAAAATTTTAAATATTTTGATTGATCGTGTTTTTACAAATAATAGTTTTGACTCCAACATAGAAAATTCCAACAATCATCAATTACAGTGTTGATTCGTGTGTGAATAGGCGGGGCGATATTCATTTTTTGCACAATTCATAATTATTTTTTTTTTTGCAAAACAAATTCACGCGCGGTTGTTTAAATTACTTTTACTTACTTTTTAAATGTTTACGTTATTTGTAGGTTGCCTAAATATTAACAACCATTTTTAATATTTGTGTCCGTCTGTCTGCCTATCCGTCTGTTATCCAGCTTTCACACTAAAAGTAAATTGATCCAATTTTAACAAAATCCATCATTTTAACAAAGGCAATGTACTTTCATTCACTTCGATGTATCATTAATTTATCGCGATAAATGATGGCCTCTTTTACATTTAAGTTGATTGTAGACAATTTTTTTTTCAGTATAGTATAGTGGGTTTCGAAGGGACACATAACTAAATTATATTGGATGACCTTGAACTGGGCTATCAAGTTCATATTTCTTTTTCTCTTCACAAACCATCCTAATAATATCTTGTCAAAAGCTGTCCTTCACAGGTCATTCCATGATCATTACAATTATTTAATTATTTGCCCCATAATTGAGGAAAACCAGAAAATACTTAAACAAAATGTCAAATGTCGGTAATGCAGATAGTGTCTTTGCTATCTCAGTCGAAAGTTGCAATCCGACCTATTTTAGCCGAAACGTATTTCGTATAAAATGAAAAATTGTGAAAACCTATAAACTCGTATGTCTCCTATTGATTTTATAGCTGGATACACGCTCATTTTTGCAGTGACAAACCAAACGCTTACGATAAGAATTACACTTTAAGTTTCATTAGAGGAGCATAATATACAATCAAAATTTGTATAAATTCAACCTTTAAAGTGTAATATCTGGAAAGTGGTTCAATTGGTGTGTCTAGCGACTAATTATTCCAAGAAAACTTATCAGGGTAAGTTTCTTGTGGGGAGCCTGGGAAAATTCGTTTAATGGAAAGGCCTGTATAAAATATAAAAATTTGTATATATTCAACCCTTAAAGTGTCATGTCTTAAAATTGTCTCAATCAATGTACCTAGCAAACAGTTGAGCCTAGAAAAATTATCAGGGCAAGCTTCATGTGGGGAGCACGGGAAAATCAGTTTGAATGAAATGCCTAAAGAAAATTTAAAAATTTGTATAAATTCACCTATAAAGTTTTATATCTGTAAGAAAGAGTGTGATGGAATTTTACAGAAATCATGATTGTACTCTATGACCGTAGGGCTTAAGTATATTACGCTATATATAACGAGTAATGTTTCTATAAATAGTACGAGATAGAAACACATGGTTTGAAGCTAGTTTAGCTGTTCTAGCAATATACGAACTTTGCAATCTTAAATTGTGGTTGAAATATTTGTACATAGTCGTACAAAGTTAGGCGCAAAGCACAAAACAAAATTTTATAAACAATTTACCAGTGTCTAATCTGGCGATTTTACCCCGCTACAATTTTTTCTTTGGAGTTAAGAGGAAAAAGTCTTTGTTAATGATCCTGGAACAATTGGATGGTTGATACGATATATTTTACCCCATGTTCAATCGATCAGATTGTACGTGGAATTGGAACAAAAATCTCACCAGTACGCCGTCTGACTTATTATTTTAATATTTCAACAGAGCTTATTAAACTTGAATTTAATGAGATAAGTATTATTGTGAAATTTTTATTTCTGCTTTAAAAAAATCATCTGAAAATCTAATTAAAAAATAGAGCTTTTCAATTCTAAAAAAGCAACAAAAAATATTTACTTTATTATACCGAGAATTGAACTATAAAAAGAAACGAGTTTATACTGAGTAATGGATTCGTGTTATATTTGTTTGTTGTAATTAGTTCCGTGTTATAGTTACAATAATAATACTATTATTGGTTTTATGTTTTTAACCAAACCTTTCTGAAATATAATTTTGATATAGGTAATTAAAAATCTTTATGCGTTAGTCAATAATATGGTGTTGCAATTCTCGGAACTACAAGGATTCGAATTGTAGTTGGATTGGATGATTCACACGATTCGAATTGTAAAATTGTTTATGTATAATCTACGTGTATAGAAATTCCTTGGGTCAAGATATTATCATCATTATAAAACAGTTAAAACAGAACCACCATAACCTTATAATTTCGTTTCCGCTACATTCAACCAAAAAACAAAAAATCTTAAAGGTTAGCACTTAAAAGTTAAGTCAATTTTAAAATTTATTTTGGTGCAATAATTAAATATTTATTTGCATTTTCTCTTCTTCAATGTGTTAATATACGAGAAGAATTATCGTATCACACTTTGGGTGCAGTATTTGCGGTAAACTGTGAAACTGTGTCAAGTTGTTAGGGTTTTCAATTAATCAACAACTCAACTAACTCGTTTGCCGACTAATTATTATACTTACTAACCGGTTAATTGCTTTTTCCGGAACAAATTTTCTGTTAAAATGGCCTGTCCCTACGAAGTGTAAGTTAAAATTCTTAAACTTCCATTTCTTGCCAAAAAAGGTGTCTTTCTCCATGACGTATGTGATGTTATCGCGGGATTTCATCCCACTAAATAAAAAAACTTGAATCAGGCAACCCTAGTAAAATTAAAGCCATATTTATTACTGTGTGAAGTTAGTTCGGCCCAGGATTCGAGTTTCAAAGTACTCGAGTATTATTTTTCGCAATACCCGCAGATAAAATTTATTAGATTTTTTCGTAACCTTAAATTTTCGGAAATTCCTTATAAACATACATTTATAATTATAAAATGGTACAAGCCAATCAAATTAAATCATCTTACTTGATAAATTTAGTTGAATTTACAATATTAAAAAAATGATTTGAAAACCCTTCATGTGCACACGTGAAGAATTTAGGTATTCGTGTATATTTAAAATATTTGTTATCATCTGCTCATGATTTCCTAAATTAAATAATAAAACAATCTAAAAATCTAAAAGATAAGCAAAATCCCAAAACCTTTCCGTGAAAAACTAAACTCATCGAAATTTTAATAAATCTGCCGGAAAATTGACAGGGCCCCTAGTCTTGAAATTCGACCAAAAACAGTCGCCCGTGATTTTCTAGTGAAATACATAATTTCAGTCGAAAATTTAAATTGTTGCGTACCAAAGTCACCGGCGACTTTTTTCGGTGAATTTTAAGAATATGGGCCCAGAACGCATTCAAATTCACATTTATCACTCGATGCAAACTAATGTTGTTTTCGTTTGATTTTTCCCCCTTCTATGAAAAAGCAAACCCAACTTTGGCGTCTATAGAACAAGAAAATCTCATTGATCTTTCATGTTTGCGGCTTATTTATCAAAATATAAGAAACTTGCAAATTGCACACATAAAATCTAAAAAATTCTTTTGCAAAGAAATGTTTAGATTGAGTTAATGATATTTCTAAACCAACACAGTAACCACAATTAAGTTGTTAAATTGAAAACGTCAGCCAATTAGCTAACTGACAGATTCAGAATAAACCTATAAACGTACTTATGTAAAAGAGGGGCAAATCTTTTGCTTTCGAGCAAAAATATTTTGCCCTCAGAACAATGTTTTTTCGGCTAAATTTTATACTTTCGACGCCAAAAGAATTTCAGCGCCAATTTTTCAAAAGCAGATTTTTTTTCAACTAAATGCGGATTTTTTTATTTTCCAAAATAAGCGCTTACACTGGATATATCTCACTGGATATCAATCAAAAAATGAAATTCTACTTCTTTATATTTCTATTAAAAAACACAAAATCGTACGTAATAATTTCCAGAAGTACTGCTAATATTGTAAAATAGACGGCACTGATTAGCAAAGATACAATATTTACTAAACCAAAGAAAAAAACCAAATTAGATAAATTTATTAAAGATTTGAACCATTTTAGTACAAACTAGCAAATATTCAAACCTTTTTGCATAGTTTCCAATTAATTCCGCTGTAAGCTATTTGGCCCCACTGGCGTTTTGTTGACGTCGAAAGAGAAAAGTAGTTCCTAAAAATTATCCGAAGTACAGCGAAACAAAATGAAATTCTCCCTTCCCATATTTCGCTTGAATCAAATTACCCGGTGGTCGCTCAAATTACCTGTGTAATCAAGTACTCGTTAAAAGACCAAAATAGCCCAATACCCTTATACTTGATAATTGGAATTGGATAAGGATTAGTGCTTGGCGTTTTTGAGGTGGGGAATTGGAGATACCATTGGCTTAATGGAGAAAATGTTTCGTGAAAATCGTATTGGTCCAAGTGCCCGAAATGTAGCCAAGGGCTGAGAAGTTTCTTTCATTTTTATATTTCGATACAAAAATTCATCTGGTTTGCCAAAACTAGAAATGTCTCGGATAGTCATTAGCGTTTTTGAGATGGGAATACCATTAGCTTAGCTTAGAAAACTTAGAATGAAACTATTCAGCCTATATGAATAATTTTGGTCACTCGAAACAATACGATTTATATGAAATGTTTTCTAAACACTAATCTGAGACATTTTTATTTTCGGCAAAATAAACCAGTATGAATACAAAGTATAACTTCACACATGTTTCTTCATGAGCGTTATCTTGGCACTAGTTCTGGGTTCGGCGGAAAAAACAATATCCTTTTTGTTACACATTTAGCCTTTTCATTTACTTTCGTTTTGGTAAAATTGGTAAAACGCAAAATATCAAATCGAATATTGTTAAGTTTTACAAAGCCAGCAAATTGTCAGACAAACAAAATACAATAATTAAGTAATTTTAGTAATTTAGCGCAAACTTTAAACTTATGATAAATTAAAATGTCACAAATAAAGTCGTATCTATAAAATATTAAAAAATAAAAATGCCCTTATGGCAAAATATGTTTTGCTTCATATCATTGCTTTAAACGTGGAGGCAAGAGCTCTAAAAGGCTTTTTTATAAACAATTCGAGCACGAATTCATCAGGAACAAAGACATGATGGTAACTCGCATCTGGTGGCCATCCGAGGTCTGTTATCTCTAAAATTAAGCATCTATTGATGTGATTGTAAACCTGAATCAGCCCCATCACTGAAATGACCTACAAATTGTATAACAAATTACATTTGTATAACAGTTTCCAAATACTTTCTTCGCCATTGGTATATCGTAAGGAACTCCGCGAAAATTGGTTTTTATTTTTCGATGATGGCCGTATGACTACTTGACCAAGCAAATATCAATTTTAATTTAATTTTTCTCAAGTTTTGCTTGGTTCGGACCATATTTTGTTTCTTTAATATGAAAATTTCTTGCTTGCTGTAAAAACCGTGCTATATAAACCGTGGAAAAAAGAATTGGGTGTACATGTTACATGCTTCGTTGCGAACTCCAGTATTTGACGATATTGCATCAAAACAAATGTTATCATTCACACCCAATTCCAACATTGCTTCAATATGAACTCTATTGTAGCAAATGCTAACTTAGAAATACCAATTGGCTGTTACGCTATATTGCATCCAGTAACAAAAACAGAAAGTCGATCTACATTCTGTTTTGTTGTCATATCAGGCAGCAATTTGCCATCCCAATGGTTTTTCGGATCGAAATTGTTTTTTTTATCTCTTCCATCAATTTCTTTGTTTTATTCTAAATATTTTCCAGTATAACGGTTCTAAATGAGTGAAACCAGATTTTTCAGCCCTAAAAAGTGCTGCTGTACTTTCTACAAAATATTCTATAATTGGTTTTAAAATGAATATGTTGAATAAAATAATTAAATAACATAAGCGAACTACAGCTGTCTGTCAGAAGAGGTTTTTCTGTCTCATCGAAGAGGCTTGAAATGATTCACTAGGTATTTATCCAAACAAGTTTTCACATAAATCTTTTGCGAGTTGAGCGTGAACTCGTTCGTTATTTTTTCCAATGTAAGGGTCAGTGTAATATAATATGGTATACGACAGTTAAAAAAACACAACCGTGCAAATTAGATCTAAGATATCGCGAAACATACACAAAAACGACTGTCTCTACCTTATACGAATGGTATTTTGCTTCAACTGGGTCAAGTCATATTTTTTTCTGAATTAAAACGGCGCCGTAGCCTAAGGGATTGCATCACAATGCAATTGGGTTTCGTTGTTATGAGAAAATATTGCCGGAAGTCACAGTACTTCATATGCACATTCCCAAAAACCTTTGTAATTCGCGAATTTTTTTTTGGGTACGGAAAGTCTGAGGTAGATTTTACATTCTGTTTTGTATTATTTAATAACTTTATAATCCACACTATATCCTCATTTATTGTTGTGGCTACCAGAATATCATCGAAATAGATTATGATTTTCTTTTAAGAAATAAATTCAACAAAAATTTTGTCCTCAAACTTTTAAAAAGCAGCCGGATCGTTCCTAAAGCGAAAAGGCATCCTAAGCCATTCTAATTGACCCAAAGCGGTTACCAAACTGGTATATTTGATAGATTTAGAATCAAATTTTGCGTGTTAGAATCCGTTGCCTATAGATCAATAGAGCAGTAGAACCTTAACTTATACAGATATTCTAATATGTCTTCTATAACTGGTAATGAAATTTTTGAAATCTAGCACAATCGAAAGTCATTCTCGTTTTTTTTGTTAACAATAAACACTGGAGAACAATAAGGTGATTCATTGGTTCTGCCGTTTTCCGTTAAGTCCTGCAAACTCTTTTCTAAAAATTCACACTCGAATACCGTAGTAAAAAAAACGTTTCTTTCCAAAATAATTTTTGAACTATAATCGATTGTTTAACTTTTGAGCGTATTCGTAATTCTTCTTAAACAAATCAATTAAGTTTAATTTATTTTCAATAGTAACATTCTCATTAATATTAAATGGATCTACAGAATCCAACTTTTCGATGGCTTTTTCCACTGTTCGATGGTAGCAGTGTTGCAAGATCAATATTTTTTTTCGTATCGAATTTTCTAATAAGTTTGAGTTCAAACGCGTTTTTAGTTTATGCCTCATTAAGGTTGTATTTCGCAGACGCCTCTTTCAGCTCATCCGCTGTTATTTTAAAGATATAAATTGTTTTATAATTTTCACTATCATCGCGAAATAAACAAAACATTTTCTTTTCACTACGTTGTTAATTAACCTCAAATATATTATTTGATTTTAAATACATTTTTATTTTCCATTATGTTTGATTTTTTAAATTCCCGGATTCGCACCCGATGCCGGTCAACACAATAAAAATCTGTTTTTCTTTTTTCAGCCACAAAAGCGTAAGGGTCGTACTAGGGATTTCAATACCGGTAAATCAACTCAAATTGCATAATTTTATTACCGGTGATTATTTCGATAATTACCGGTAAATTCGTTAAAAAATTATTATAAAATCCCAAGAAACTATCTTCAACCATTCTCATCCATTCATTTATCACTATACTCATCCATCCAATACGAGACTACACCCATACATCCATTAGCTAAATAGAAAAAAAGAGAAATGTTTTTGTCCATTTTTTTTTTTTCTTAAACAGTTATTGTTCTCTGTTATTATTGTGTCTGTTGTATTTCGGATTTGATTTAGTTTCATTGCTGACTTGCTCCTAAATTGTTCTGTAGTAAAGATCAAACCTTGATATTTATTCTATGTGCAAATGATTTTTTTTAAATAGATCATTTCATAAACAAGCGTCTCAAAATAAGTCGAAGAGGTAAGATGTAATAAAATAATTAAAATTTTGCGTATTTCATAGAAAAATTAAAAAAAAATTGTCAGCCATGGATAAAAATTCTCCATCGAATCATTTATACGAGTACAAAATGGAAGTGCAGGTAAATGCAAGAAGTGTTCAAAATCAATTAAAACTTCGGGCGGCAGTACGAGTGGTATGCATGCACACCTTCGAACCGAGCACAAAATTAACCTTTTAAAAAGAGATGAAGCAGATGAACCAAATAAAATTACAACTACAACATTGAACATAAACACATCTTCAGATTTGAATAATTCATAGACAATTTCAAAATACTTCAAAAAATCCGTAGATGATTCGTTTGGTGAAGTTGTTGCACGATTAACAGCCAAAGATGGTTTACCATTTGTTAAGTTTTGTACATCTTATGATTTAAGATTACTGTTAAGTGCTAAGGATTACACTAATATTCCAAAGTCTCCAAATACGATTCGAAAAATTGTGAATGAATATGCAGAGAAAATACACCAAAAAATCATAACCGAACTAAAAACTCGAACTAATCAAGGTGAAGGATTTAGCGTCACATTAGATGAATGGACATGTGTAAAAAATCGTTGTTATATGAACGTAAACGTACATGCATTTGATAAATTTTGGAATCTTGGTCTTGCTAGAGTTCACGGATCAATGCCAGCTGATAAATGTATTACCCTTTTAGAGGAAAAAATTAAAACATTCGGTCTTTCGTTGGACAACATCGTTTCAATTACGACAGATGGATCATCGGTAATGAAGAAAGTGGGAACGTTAACTAGTGCAAATCACCAATTGTGTTTAGTGCACGGCGTTCAATTGGCAATTATCAAGGTTCTTCATGATAAAGATTATTATTATTCATCAGAAAACGCCAGTGAACAGGAAAAATCAACTAGTCCAGAACCAGAATATTTTTCAAACGACGAGGAAGATGATGATGTTGGTGGTTTAGAGTTATTATCTGAAACAAACATTGATCCGCCTGTTATTAGACATGCAACTACAGGTCCGCTGATAGAAAAGATTCGAAAAATCGTTAAAATATTTCGCCTATCACCGACGAAAAATGATAAAATACTCCAGAAAAATATACAAGGAGAATTATGTAAGGAACTTTCATTAATTATAGACACTCGAACCCGTTGGAGTAGCCCACTAGCAATGTTGGAGCGTTTTTATGAAGCTAGAAATGCTATACGAAAAAGTCTAATAATAGAAATAGAGTGTAATATCATATTCGACGAAAAAGATATTGGCTTGTTATCAAAAGTAATATCAGCCTTGCATCCTTTAAAAGTTGCTGTAGAAGCATTGTGTCGCGAAGACGTTAATCTTTATACAGCTGATATAACATTAGAATTTATGTTAAATGAACTAACACAGCAAAACACCTTATTAAGTAACGAACTTAAGGACGAATTAATATTACGAATAAAGGAAAGGCGAAATATTATGTCGGATGTTCTACACTTTCTTCTTGACCCGAACAACTTGAATAGCAATAACAGTAAAGTTTATGATTATGGAATATTTAATAAATCCAGTAAAACTGCCATAACTAAAACAATTATTGAGTTAATTGAACGTCTTTCTTTCAACCAAAATGAAAATATTGTCAGTGATAATGATGATCATGCGAACGCTGTAGATGAAGAAAAAGTTTTAGAAGTCGATGTACCTTCAGCTTCATCACCACTTCCAACATTAAATGCTGGGTTCAATATATCTTTGAAAGAACAACTTCAATTAGAAATTTAAAAAAAAAACTCGTATTCTAGAAAATAATAATAAGAAGAAAAATAGAAAAGATATTGGAATTATTATAAAGAAAGAAATATTTGCAAAACGAAAATATTCGTAACAAATGTTTAAAGATTGTATACAACAATCTTATGACTGTACGCCCAACGTCCGTAGTATCGGAACGTGCCTTCCCTGCTGCCGGGATCATCACCACAAAAATAAGATCGCAACTAAGTGATAGGAGCATAGATGATTTATGCTTATTGCGGGCATATTTTCAAAAGGATGATACATACATTAAAAATTAATTGATTTAATTTCTTTATTTCATTTCTTTATAAAATGAATTAATTTTATTTTTATTTTATGACTGTTGTTTTTTAAGTAGTTAGTTTAAACTAAAAATAATAAAATATGTTTTGGATTCTACAAGGTTTAAACTTTTTTTTAACAGTAGTGTGCCTTTAAGAATAACTTTAGAAAATGTGCAAGATTACCGGTAAATTATCGGTAAACCGGAAATGGAGTTTTTCATTACCGAGTTACCGGTAATGAAAAAATTTGGTAATTTTGCAATCACTAGGTCGTACAAAAATTATTCGATTAGTCTTTGTTCACTAAACTAATTTCAAATAATTAAGCTCAAAAGCAGACTATAAATGTTAAATGTTACAGGGTACGGTCAACCTTACAAACAAAATTGTGTGGGGTTACCTACTAGTCCAGCAGAATTAGGGTGTATAAAGAAAATAAATTGGTTAACATGTTTTTGTTTGATCGATATATTTTTCCACTTATATTAAAAATACGATGAAACCCGAGCTCGGACGATTGGGAAAGGGTTGAAAAAGAGGATTTTCAAATGGCTGTTGTACGGAATTTTTTTGTTTAGTATACTAATTCTAGTTTTTTACTGATTCGTTTGCCAATCCGAAATTCTTAATTTTATCCAGAAGCTGTTAATGTCAGAACCAGAAATAATTCTATTATGTACTCATTAACTTATTGTTGTTGGTACTTACACTGCCCACCGATACACTCATTGAAAGAAAAAGATTATCACGAAATCGTCGGTAAACTAGAAAAAACGTTTATAACCGGAAGATCCGCGAATATGTTCGTCCGGAGCTGCTAGAATGTACACCCAAAAAGATAACTCTATATGAGATGGATGCTTAAAAGTCTAGTAAGCAAGGAATTTTTGTATGAGAAAATAAAATATTTAATATTTTTATCGTTGTTAGGACCATCTTGAAGTACTGTTTTAGAGCTAAAACATGTTTTTCATATTGTTTTACTGTGTAATCGCGTAATCATAAAACAAATCAAAAATTTTTATTTGTGAGGCGTGATATTTATCACTAGCAAATTGCTTGCTAGCCGATCGAGTATTTACTTCTCTAACCTTAACGGGACTCGATTCGTAACATTAACAATATAAATTATCAATTATTGTACCGTTCAAACTATCAAAATATCAAAAATGACCTCCTGACAGGCTATAACAAGCAATGGTCACTGTGATGGAATCCTGAGGACAATATTTTACGAGTCATTTGTAAGCTCCACAACCACAGAAAGTGTATTACCCTATTACGTAAAACGACATTGAAAGAAATTGTATTGTTATTCAAATAAATAAGAAAAATACAAAAAAATATGTAAATAATAATAAATAAGTCGAAGAAATAGATGACAATAAATTTTGATTTATTTCTAATTTTACATCCGATAAGTAAATCCATTAATTATGATTATGTATGTATACATATATTCCCAAACCAATTAACTAATAACCCAAACAACAGTGAACGAAAGTAAATAAATCAATTTCATATTAATGTGTATTATGTAATATTATGTTTGCAGATATGTCGATTGGCTGTATAAACACTGTTTGCACGATAAAAT
The DNA here is from genome assembly GCA_958295665.1 of Tipula vernalis. Classification (NCBI taxonomy): domain Eukaryota; kingdom Metazoa; phylum Arthropoda; class Insecta; order Diptera; family Tipulidae; genus Tipula; species Tipula vernalis. Next base: position 110,283,784 of record OY282559.1, read on the forward strand.
GCTGTTTTAAATTAAGTGCAAATCGTAATATGTACTAGACTATCTAGTACAATTAAAAGGTGTTAATTATATACAAATTATGAAAGACATTCTTTTTGGTGCTAATACCTATTTACATAAGTAACACAAACAAGAGGTTTATACTCTCTATGCCTATACATACAAAAGTTTTAAATTTCTATAAATTTTGATGCTACCGTTGGAGAAAACAAACGAAATGATTTTGCAAAGGTTAATATGGAAATTCCGCATTATTCAAAAAATTGTGAAATTCATTGTTAGTGCAAAACGCGAATATGGTATATACGTATGTAGGAAGATTTGGATTCAAATATTATTATTTTTTTTTAATAACTTGACCTTACATAATCGAAAGAAATGATTTTTTATGGTTTTTCTGTTGCGTTTATTTTTGTTTGTCATAAGTAAAGGTAAATATTAGACTTACACCATTAATTATCATCCTTCAAAATTAAATTTTTATGAATTTTTTTTGTTTTTTAACTTTTGAAATGATAATTTAAAGTAGTATTTAGTTGGCATAATACAAACATATTATTTAGTAAAATGGTCAATATTTATGTACGTGCATTGACTTTCACCCAGACAAGTTTTAATGTGAACGTAAAATGTAGACAGTTCGTCCCAATTGCACTAATATGGAATGAAAATTATAAAAAAAATACAACATTTTTATTATTATTTAACATAAGCAATGAACGATAAGAGTTACGCAAACATAATTTGATATTATGCGTTCATTATTCTTTAATAAAATATTCGAATGTTTATAAATAGATGAGAGCACAATCTGAGACAAATATCAACAAATTGTAATTTTCACAATAAATAAAACCTTGAATTTAAAATTTTTTCGAAAAATATTTATTGCTAATTTTTAATAATCGATTTGCCATAAAATGGTTGAGCTTTTAAAAAAGTAGTGAAATTATACAAGGTGGTCCAGCGAGAACGAAACAGACTGATTATTTCGATTACCCCCGATTTTAAACGTCGATTTGAAAAGAAGAAGCGCGTTTACTCAAGAAGTAATGATCGACATTTAAAAATTAAAAAACCGTTGTTTAGTAAGTTTATTTAGTAAACGTAACATTTCAATATTCAAATTGTATTAATTTTCTTACAAAGATCTACGATTTCGTGTTGGAAAAGAAATTTAAATCTGATTAAAGTAATGTAACACCCGAAGGGGGTGTAACGGTGATGGTTTGAGAAGTAATCTTCATCCGCCGGAGGTATTATGTATCGCCTTTGGATACAAAATTTACCTGTTTTAACTATGGTTTTCGAAATAATGAGTCCATTTCGTTCTAAATAATAAAATAGGGTGGTCATTTTTAACTATTAAATTTTTATTTGTTTATTATCGTGGTCACACCCCAATTCTATTCTCGCAAGAATGGTTTAAAATTTAACATTACTTACGTTAGGCAATAGTATGGCAGAATCTTGTTATTATTATTTTCATTAGTAGTGCTAAAACATCATTTTAATATACAGGGTGTAAAAAATGTAGCGCGACGGTCGAATATTTTGAATGGTACACAATTGGTGTTTACAATTTTTGAAAAAGCTGTTCAACTACACTAAACTCAACCCGCACCCTACCCCATGTGGGTGGGGTGGGGGCAATTTTGATATCTTAAATGGAAACGCCTATTTTTTATTTCAGATTCGTCTAACAACGACGTGGACGTAGTAAATTCTGTTCCAATTGGGGTGCTTGATTAGCGTGAGTCCCATTGCCTCTCACGTTTTCCGATCAATACCTACTATTATTTAGCGTTTACTCGTTTTCCTCTTGCTGAAGCAAAACTGATTAAATCAAATTCTGAGTAGATGTTCAAACTGAAAACCTTGAGCTTCTTGGCAAAAAGCTATACGATTGTAAAAATGAGTCACATCTTGACGGATCATCTCTCTATCAATCAAAGCAGCTTTTTGCAGAATCCGGTTTCGCAGTTCGTCTAAATTTTGTGGTTGAGTTGCGTATACTTTACTCTTTAAATAACCACAAAAAAAATGGTAACAGCAGGCCACTCAATCTGACCTCTTCTCCCAATCCATCTACCAGGGAATTGATGATGCTCAAACATCCATAATGTAGTGAGGTGTAGCCCTGTCTTGCTGAAACCACGTTTCATCAAAATTATCATCCGTTATTTCTCTTATCCCTGGTATAATTTGATTCATCAGAAGATCTTGAAGGCCTTTTATCGTATTATTCATGATGTTAACCCAAACATTAACCTTTTCTCGATATTGCGTATGATTCGCCATCATCCAAAAAGGGTTCATGCCTGACCAATATCTATAATTATGTCTATTTACTTCACCTTTTAAAGTGAAAGTAGCTTCATAGGAAAATAATATGTTGTATTAAAAAACAGGATTTTCATCGATTCTGGCCATCATTGTTTCACAAAATTCGTTCCGACGATCAGCATCGCCTTCAGTAAGCTCTTGTACCAAATGAATCTTGAAAAAATGAAATTTTATGCCTTTCAAAATATTTCGCACTGTTTGGTGAGAAACATCATATTCAGTACCTGCTCTACGTAAAGAAAGATGCGGATTTTCAACAAAAGCTGCTACAAGTTCTAATTATTTCTCTTCAGTTGTAACAGATTTTGGCCGACCAGATTTTTAAATGTCCTTAATAGTTCCATGATCCCTAAAGCGCCGCACGGTTCTTTCAACTGTAGATTTTGATATGGGACTTAAACCTTCTGCATTACGAAAAGTTTGATTAAATAAAATCCGAACTTGATCATAAGATCGCTCTCGATCTCCCCAACGATATTATCATTAATAAAGATACCCTTTCCCGCTCCAAAAGTTTAACACACGCCATGATCTTTCAGTAATATTGAGATAGTAAATAAATCGTGACTGTCATTAACATAATGTCATTAATACTTTTTTTAACAAACACACATTTTCTAGTAAAAACTGCAAAAAATATTTAAATCGCGGCCATATTGGAAAATTCGCGCGAGTAAACACTTTTTTGCAATTTTTATTAGGAAAAGTGCGCTTGCAAAGAAAATTTTCTTGGTGGTGTTAGAACCACATGGTATTAGTCATAAAAGTAGTTTTAGAGACTTCTCAGTGAAATTATTAAACAATTCTAAAATACAAAACTAGACAACGTATCTAGTACAGCAAATAACAGCACAACCAATTTAGCCCACTTGATACTAACCTGAACCTAAACTATATTTACCATGAAGTAATATTAAATAATAATAACAAAAATATAACGGTGCCACCAATTATGGTGACAAACAAAACATTAAATTAAAGAAATTACACGCAAAAAAACTTGGTCCAACCCATTGTGTTATGGTACTCGAAACCGTTACATACTAAACGAAGCGATCAACATTTAAAAAAAAATTGCCCCCCCCCCCTCCCCCTCCTCACAAGACTGGACGAAAATGTAACTAAACCGGACAAATGTGTAAACTGAGGTCAAGCTTATCCATCCAATTCAAATTTCTATCCAAAGAAGCAAAAATATTCGTAACTCATGCAGATAATAATTCTAAATAAACAAATCGATGCTCCACAGAAAACCATTAAGTTCCGCTACGATAAATTCTGAGGAAAATCTTTGCTTAAGACCAAAAACAGAAAATCAAAGCTGGCTTCAAAATTTCAGTGGCCAACCAAGATATGACCAACCTCCAAACTAAAGGTATTCATACTTCTGTAGTAAGTAATAAATAAAATCAGTAATTGAACCTCAAGGATCTAGAAGGATTACTATAATTGTAGAATTGCACAACTTTTTACTAAATAATAATATCGATATTATACTATTAAGTAAAACTAATTTGAATTTAGATGTGAAAACTAGAGCGGTTCAATAGATTACCGCTACTCAATTCTGAGAAGCAAAAGTCAATTTTCAGCCGGTGTGTGTGAGATAGAAAAAATTGTGAAATAGAGAAAGAAAGAGTATTTATTTAGTATTGAACACAATAGCAAAAAAAGTATGCGTTTTTTATTTTTTGATATATTTCTTAAGCCTGGTTTCCATTATGAAACTTTTACTGACAGTACTTTTTACTGAATAAAAACATAAACATCGTAAATTTCATTGAATTGACACAGATCATTCTTTGTTTTTAAGTTTTTTTTGAAAAATTGCATTGAAAAATTTAAATATTTTTCCAGTACTGACAAAATTTACTTCGCTTCATATATTTTTCGTTAAATTTTGTCAGTATACTATAATAATTTTTTCAGTACTGTAAAACTGAAAAAGTGTTTTTTTCTCTCACACAGCACGCGAATATATATTTTTATCCTATTTTGTTTAAACTGTCAGTAAATATTTCATAATGGAAATCAGGCTTTAGTGAAAATTGTCTTCCAAAATAAGGTATTTTTGAACTGCAAAATGTTGTTGTTTTAGTACCATACGTCATAAACCCATAACTCGAAATTTATAAAAATAATCATCCCTCTCATTACCTCCATTCAAATTTGAATTCGAATATCTTTAAAATAGTGCCAAAAGGCCGAATGTCGAAACGCCGAATTTCGAAAGGCCCAACACCGAAAGGCCGAATGTCGAAAGGCCGAAAGGGTCGAGAGGCCGAATATCGAAAAATCGAATTTTGAAAGGCCGAATGTTTCGAAAATCCGAATAGGTCGAAAGGCCGAATGTCGAAAGGCCGTTTGTGTCGAAATTGATTTTAATTTTTCATCGTTTTATGAATGAAAATTTTCAAAATTTATATTATTTTGAAAACCAAAATTTATATTTTTATCAAAATTATTGTATAAACATGTTTAATAGTAAGCCGCCTTAAATATTAAAATCTTCTTACGTTTTTTTATCATATAATTAAATCATAAAATTAATTAATTATAATAACAAAAGAAAAATAAATAATTTTTTTTTGCGGACAAAATTTGATCAAATTAATATGCTACATGCACAAGATTTATTAGCACGTATTTTCAATTTATTTAAATCATTTTACATTAAGAAATAAATTCAATTGTTTTAAATATTGCTTTCAATCGGGTTGGCTACCTTATCTAGAAAAAAATAATACAGAAATTGAAAATCCCGAAAAAAAAATCCAGAAACAAAAAATTTCCGAAAAACAAAAATGCAGAAAACTAAAATCCAGAAACACAATTATCAAAGTGCGGCCCAAGTTAAAATTAAAATTCATAAAATGGCCTTAACATTTGATTTTTTTCGTAAAGTTCTTAATATTTATGGTAATAAAAACTGCTTCAACGTTTCAGACAGAGATCAAAGAAATTATATCGCTCATATCGCTTCTACGGATTGTTGTACCACAAATGTTTCAAATTATTTTGTGGTTGGTTTAATTCGTTGGGTTAGTATAGTATCGACGATCTATTGAAGCGAATTGCGGATTTAATTCTTCGTTAATGCTTCGTCAACTTTCCAGACACAGATCAAAGGAATTGTATCGCTCGTATAGCTTCTTCTGATAGATGTACCACAAATGTTTCAAGTGACGACAAAAGTCTAAAAATGCCTATAAAATTGATTTTTCATTTATTTTGAACAAAATATTTTTTCTGGATTGCTTCTTTAGTAATGTCTAGATTTTTTTTTCGGGATTTTTTTTTTCTGGATTTTTAATTTTCAATTATTCTGGATCTTGAAATTTCTGGATTTTTTTTTCAGGCAAAGATAGTGATTCCATTTCAATCAATTAAGTGAAGGAAAATTTAATGAAAATTCGGCCTTTCGACCCAATCGGCCTTTCGATGTTCGGCCTTTCGACCCGTTCGGCCTGACCCATTCGGCCATTAGATATTCGGCTTTTCAACACTTACGACCTTTGGACCCAATCGCCCATTAGACATTCGGCCCTTCGACACATTCGACCATATGATATTCGGCCATATGACACTCGGTCATACGACATTCGGCCATTCGACATTCGGCCTTCAAACCCATCCGGCCTTTTGGCGTTCAGCCTTTCGGCATTCGGCCTTCCGACATTCGGCCTTTCTGCACCAAACGATATCTTTCTATTGTTTTTTTTTTTGAATTTACGAAGCATGCTAGATTGTTTTGATTTTTTGTTTTCTTCGCGCTTATTATACTGATTTAATTATTCCTCATAAAAAATACTAGTAAAAAAAGAAATTACCTTCTTTTTCGCAAATTAAGGAGTGGTTTTAACCTCTAAAAAAGGCTTGGTTGCCGATAAAAAAAAATGATTTCGTTTGTGTCTCACAGAGTACTTACAGAGTTTCCCTTGTTAGTAAACAAATATTTTGCTTCTCAGGAAGTAAACGAATTTTTATAATTTAGTTAAATAATTTATGTTTGTTCCCTCAGGATGATTTCTAACTTTTCATCATTGCATATTTGTTTTCGTTTTACTATTTTCCCAAAAATTACCACCGTAACCATGTTATGGTGATACATAAAAATGTACAAAAAAACAAAATCAATTAAATTAAAATTTATTGAATAACAATTCTTCTAAAACCAATACTACGACACATTTCAATTAAAAAAAACCTATAACAAGAAATGGGGGGAAAAACACCATACAAAACGAATCTAAATATTAATACAAACCCAACACCACAAATCCCATGCAGTTTGTGAATAATGTATTTATTTTGACCATAAATTAATTAAATTTATTTGCCATATTACTTTAATATTAAATTATAATTTAATATTTTCTTTTCTAAATTCCAAAATACCAAAAAATTATTTTAAAAATATTTTAAAAATATTTTTTGTGTGTATGTACCACTGTACTACGTACTCGTACACAAGACTAAACTTAATTTGCTTCTTTTACTTCATATGAATAAATAAATTCAAATTTAACATATTTTTGATATATGAGAATATTTATTATTTATTACAAATTTAAATATTGAAATATAAATAAATTATAATTACTTTAAATTTAATATTTGACTTAAAAATAAAATTTTGAAACTTATATTAAGGTGATTAATACCTACAACATAAAAAGTTCAGATGTTATGTAATAATTAGATGTGGAGTATTCGATTACATATTTTGTAATTTTTCAAAAAACCCTAATCTGAACATGTTTACGAAGATGAATTATTTTTTATATTTTTTACGGTACGAGTATACATACATATGTACATACATATGTGAAATACGAAATCCATCACCTGAATTAATTTCAATTTCTCACAGATGATTCTACATTATTCCAATTTCCTAATACATCATAAATTTTCCTTTCATTTGAAATAATTAAGTAGATTTGGTATATGTAGGTACGGCTAGTCATCTTTTAATATTACCACATACGCACACATCAAATATGTTTTTATAAGGAATTTTTATTGAGTATACACGTACGGGTACATATGTGGTTGTTATAGTACGTGAAAACGTGTACGGCAATTTGAAAAATTTTCAATTTCAATACAGTAACTTTAAATTAATCGTAAACATTAAACCATTTTTAACTATATTTCGTTTTATTTAATTTCAGATTGTGAATGGTTTAGTGAAAAATTGAAAGTGAACAAAAAAAACGTAAAGTACTATTTGAATTGAGAAACATGAGTAGTAGTGCGGCCAAACCATTTGTGCTACCGAGTTTATCGGAATGGTACACCGGACAACGTCTATTTATAACAGGTGCGACCGGATTTATGGGAAAGGTGCTTGTTGAAAAATTGTTACGCGATTGTAATGATATTGAAACAATTTATTTATTGATCCGTTCAAAAAGAGGCGTTGAACCGAAACAACGCTTGGAAAATTATTTAAGTTGTCGAGTGAGTATTTTGTTTGTAATAAAAAAAATCTTAATTTATTTAATTACAAATATAAGAAATTATTTTGAATTTAAAAGAACAAAAGCTTAACCATTTTTGTTATAATCAGGATATCCTTTGTGTAATTTAAATAATAACAACAAAAGTACTTCCTTTACAGTTACTTTTTATTTAACATGTATTTAATTTCGAGAGAACAATTCACATTTCTTTTGAGATATGAACAAAATATTTATTAGAAGTATTATTTTTTTGTACAAAAACTTTATATAGTATTCTGAAATATTGTTTTAGTTCAATGTACATACTTCAAAATGCTTTTATTTTGTTTTGTTATTTTATGTTATTCGATTGATTAATGAAAGATGTTTCGTTTGAGTTACACTCTACAATCAAGTATCACATTGCATATCAATGTTTATAAAACATTGTGTCAATAGGTTTTTTTTTTGGTTAAATTACTGATCATTTAGCTTAATTTAGGGGACGACCACAGAGTTGTACCAAAGCATTGTCTTTAATTAGTTATTATTAACAGTGAAAATGAGGGGCAGCAGATTTTATTGTTGGATTTTCAGCTGTTACTTAAGTTGCTTAAAATGCAGTAAGCGGCACAGAAAACTTAAAATTTTGAGCTTTAAAGAGCTTTACAATTTTTTTCTTCAAATACTCAACTCTTTTGGTGAGTCAACTAAATTCTGAATCAAAATAAGTCAAACTCAAACAAAAACATGTTCTAAAAATATTTTTAATGCAATATCCCAATTTAAGCTTATTTTTAAGTAAATTTTTTTTTTGTACTGAAATCATCAGTTTCTATAATTTCTAAAAGCACATTCGAAATCAAATTTCAAATCTTTAATCTAATAAGTAGAAATAATATGATTGTATGAACTCGGAAAATAAAATTACAGGTCATCCTTGGGTTATGTCGTTTCGACATGACTTTTGCTTAAGAATTTATATTTAAAAAATGGAGGTGTGGTCAACACATGACTTTCTTTTACATACAGCAAATTTTGAATTTATTTTTTTTTTTTTGGAAAAATTTTGTTTTAAGTAGTTTTTGGTAAACCCTATACTTTGTAAGATATTTGCAAAATAGATTTTCTGGACCAAGGGAGTGGCCACTTCCGGTTAGCCGATTTTGAGTAAAATTCACTGGGACCTCCCAATTTCTCGAAAAAGCTTAAATCTGAAGTTTCAGTTTAATTGGTTGAACCATCTGGGCAGAAGAGAGGACACAGACTGACAGACAGACTCGATTTCGAAACCCACTTTTTCGGACTCAGGGGACCTCAAAACAGATAAATCTCTAAAAATCACAAGGTCCAAAATTTTCATGATTACTATACTTTATTTTACTTACGTAAAAGAAAGTAAAAATATTAATTTTATTGTTTTTATTTACAATTTAAATTCAATTTTAACTGAGTTTGTGAATTGTGTGTGAGTGATTGGTTATGCATCGCTTCGTCTACAGTTGTTTGAAGGATCAAAGAGGCGTTCAACATTCTGAAAAACAACATTTCTATATGTAAGATTCTGATTGATTCTGCGGCGACTCGAGGATTTTTATAAAAGCCCAATGCCATATTCTCGAATCCGAAATTGTTAGAGTCCAATTGTCAAAAAATTAGCTTTGTGAAAAAATCGTGAATGTTCGCATATTTCATATGATTCAACTGACATATCTAGCAAAATGATTGCCAGCAAATAACAAGAAATACATTTCCCGATACAAAATCCCGAGGATACATAATCCTCAGGACACAAAATCCCGAGGGTACAAAACCTAGAGGTACAACCCAGGGTACAAGCCTATGAAAATTCCGCTTAGTTAAAATCGCGTTCAAAAAAATCCTGCTTCTTAAATTCCATTTTTTCATAATCCTGCTGTAAAAACCCCGGTTCCGCAAAAATAAAAATCACGGGTTTCATTTTTATTTTACTTTAAATTAAAATTTTCCTTCACCAGAAAGGGCGGTCCTCTGGATTCCCTCGCGATTACGGGATTTTGTACCATCGGGGTTTGTCGCAATTGCGACATTTCGAGTCCCGAGTTCTTGAAACTTGTAATTCGTATTACGGGAGATACATAATCGACCAATGAAACCAATTTTCCCAGGTAACATATCGTCAACCTAACTGTGAATTAACGTATCTGACATTTATTCGAAAGTTCTTTATTGATACCAAAGGGTTCGTCATGAGAAACTGTTTCTAAAAATTTGCACCTGCGTTGGTTCACCGTTAGGACGACGAAGTCTCTCTAACTGCCAATTAACAAGCGTGCAGGAATTCGGATGCAGTTTCTCACGATGAACATTTTAGTATCAGAGATGAGTTTTCGAAAAAATGTCAGATACGTTAATTCACTATGTTGTCACTCGTGCGTCATGGGGAACTGCAGGGCAGATGAACTTGCTAGGCATGGTAAGACTTTCCAGCTGCAACCGGAAAGGGCAAGTCTGGGGAGGCCTATCACAGTGCTGAGACAAGCACTTGGGAAGCAGGCGCTATCCTCAGCGGGGGATGGGGTGGTCTAACACCCTCACCTGTAGAGTTGCAAGACAAGCTTGGCCAAAGCTGGACTTGGGGCGCACTAGGGCATTATTATTCCTACGCAGACTTGGATTAAGAACGGTCGTAGGAATTCTCACGGGACTGTGCCTTTTTGGAGAACATGCAAGAAGACTGGGTCTGAAGGCAAATGACTTCTGCAGAAGCTGCTTGGACGAAGAGGAGGAAGAGACGTTGGTCCACTTCCTTTGCTCGTGTCCAGCATTGGAACTCAGAAGGCATAAACACTTGGGTAAGTTCAGGATGGACTGCCTCTCTGATCTCGAAAACATTAAAGTGCGGGACGTCTTACACTACATAAGTAGCTCGAAATGGTTCCAATAGGGGTAAAGGGGATTTATTCTGTGGTATCACAATGGGCCGTCATCGGTCTAAGTGTGCCTAAGCAGCCACTCCAACCTAACCTAACCTAACCTAATTCACTACGTTAGGTCAACGATATTCTACTTTACGCGTTACAGTATTACCGAAACGTCGACAGACTGAAACCTTAACGAAAAGTATTAGCTTAGCGAAAAATTAAGTTGTTGTCTTTACGAGTGCGAGAATATTGAGTACGTTCATAATTTAACAACACTCTCATTTGTTGAATTTTCAATTATTTAAGATTTTTCAACATAATGAGATAGCTTTCACACAAAAATTATGTTTGTCCTTAGTGACTGCCTTTGTCAAACTGTCCGCAACCATTTCATCTGTTGAAGTGTATTGTATTGTGATGGTTTTTTTGTTAACCTTTTCTCAAATGTGATGGTGTCGAATGTCTATGTACGTGATTCTTAGTCGATAAGCATCCATCTCAGCTAAACATATTGCACTTTAATTATCACAGAAAATATTAACAGGCTTGCGCAATTTGGGATCGAGTTCATCAGCCAATTGCTTCAGCCAGATGGCCACTTGGGTTGCAGAAGACGTTACCATATATTCGGCCGCAGTGCTGGATAACGCGATGGTTGGTTGTCGTTTACTTGACCTTGTAATAGCTGCATTTGATAATTTAAACAGAAAACCTGTACAAGATCGACGTTTGTCCACGTCCGATGCCCAATCTGCGTCACTAAATCCATTAATTGAATAGTCATCAGTTTTTTCATACCGAAGTTTATAATTAATTGTGCCATGTAGATATCGCAGAATTCTTTTCACGGCCTGCCATGCCCACTACCGAAATTTGAATTGAAACGACTTACATTTACTGCAATGTTTATGTATGTCTGGTCTCGTACATTGTGTTAGGTATTGTAGGCAGTCCATAGCTTGTTGATACGATACGTTGTGTAACTTTTCTTCTATGCCATCTGACGTCATACTTATTGAAAGTTTTTGATTCAAGTCACTAGGTGTGCCAATCAGCTTACAATCTTTCATTCTGAAACGAGTTAATATTTCTTTGATGTACGAGAATTGGTCCAACTCAATGCTCTTTTCATTTTGATGTATACGAATACCCACGCATTCCGTGGCAGAACCTAAATCTTTCATCTTGAATTGCGTGCATAAAAATTGCTTAAGCTTGATCAAATCTACTTCATTTTTCCAGAATATCATCAATTCATTTACATAACAAGCTTCTATCAAATTCAATTCTCAATTAAAATAAATGCACCAAATTCCTTTAATACAGCTTCTAGTTTAATATTACACTGGCGTTCAGCTTGTTTGAGTCTATACATGGCTCGATTCAGTTTACTTACATGCTCTATTCGCTCCATCATTAAAACATTCCGGCTGCTCAATATACACATCTGCATCAATGTCGCCTTGTAAGAAAGCGGTGACAGCGTCCATTTGATATATTCTTCACCCATTTTCAACTGCCAAAGCCATCAAAAATCTTAGCGAACCATAGGCGAGAATATTTCTGTGAGCAATCTCCCACAACCAAGCGGGCTTTGTCCCGCGTTACATCGCCATCATGGTCGAATTTGCGTTTGAATACCCATTTCGTTTTAATAGCGTTTATTCCAGGCGGTAATTTGATGAGACTCCAAGTTTTGTTTTCTACCAACGATGCAATTTCTTCCTGCATGGCACACTCCAAATTTGAAGAATCATCATGTGCTGCAGCTTCTTGCACTGTCTGAGGTTCAAAATCATTAATATTATTTAATAACATTATCAATTTCACCAGCATCAATCAAAGTAACATCAGCTTCAAACGACGAACCTTCAGGCTTCTCATAATCTCTCACTTCAGCTGGACTCACATTGTATTCAGTTGATAACTTCACCATCGAATCACAATTTTTCTCATGAAAAACAACATCTCTACTTATTACCTGTTATTTCGTTTTTGGATCAATGCTTTTATATTGCTATCATATCCCACGAATATCGTTTTTCGCGACTTCGAGTCGAACTTTTCGTCGAATCCAAAAAATTTCATATGAGATACATTCACTTTGATGCCCCATATCCATATCTCTTCGGGAGTTTTGTTTACTAAAATTGATGAAATTGTTCTAATGAGAAATGTCAACCGCTTCGGCTCAAAAAATTTTGTCCAAATCAGCATCAAAAATCATACACCTTGAACGTTCCACAATTGTTCGGTTCATTCTCTCTGAGTATACCGTGTTGTCTAAGGAAACCTTCAAACTCTTTGGAACAATATTCAGTGCCACTGTCAGTTCTGAATATATTTATTTTACGACCAGTCTGATTTTCTACGTACGATTTTCAATTAACAAATTATTCAAAAACTTGAGATTTGGACGACAAAAAATATAGATAAATGGTTTCATTGAACAATCATCAATGAATGATAAAAAGTATTTTGCGCCACCAATTGAATTTGTCTCCATCGTACCACAGAAATCCGAGTGGATTAAATGGGGCGATGGGGGGGGGGCGATTGCTTACCCATTGCACAAACTTCACATTTAATGATTTCATTATTTTCGAACATCATTCCATCTACTACATTACCCATGTCACAAAGTGTTTTGTAATTTACATGACCGAAACGTCGTTTGTTATTAATTTTAGCACTATTACTATCAAACACAATTTTATTTCCTTTTTCGACAATTTTACTGACCGCGACAACCCGGCCCTACACGCACCAATAGATTGGAGATGGAGAAACTGGAAGTTATGGAGTTTATTTCCGGTCTACATAAACATATTAAATTCCCGTGCAATATGTCACAACAAATAAAATACAAATAAATACAACACATGGCTAATACTGTTGTCATATTCAAAATTATTTCTGCGAAGCAAAATTTTATATTTCGGAAATCCAACTGTTTCGGAACAGTCTAGTTGATACCGAAACACAATTATTTATTAGGTTAAAAAATATGCCAACAAAGGAGAGGTTAAAAATGTGGAAGGCCGAGGAAGAAAACGGGTTACTTCCTCCAAAGAAGACAACATAATTACGAGAGCTGTAAAGGTTGATCCGACTATGGGGCAAAACAACATTCAAATTATCATAATCACCACATATCACCTAATAATAAAATTGCTCGGTAACACATTCATAGGCATGCCGAATTTTAGAGCAAAATTTTGTGGACAGATGGGTCGTTATCATTTGGAAAAAAAATATTATTACTCTACACCTAAAGAAAAACTGAAAAGGATGGTAACCTTGACAATACAGTATTCTGGTGGTGGGCATATAATCGTTTGGGTTTGTATAGGCTGCACTAGTGTAGGACTTCTCATTCGGCCCAGAGGAAAAATTACGCTAGTGGGGGCCCTAATTTTACCCTTTAACATGCCGAGACTTTTGAGAGAGGTAATAGAAACTAGTGGGTGGCCTATGTCTTACTTAAATCTTAAAAGAAATTTAGCAATGTTATTTTAACAAATTTCCATACTGCACAAATAATTTTGAACACAAAATAAATGCACAAATAATTTTGCACCAAACAAACTTTATCTTTGCTTTATTCCATAAAACAAAATTTTAAATATTTTTTCGGTGTTTCAAGGTGCCTTCACAGAGCGAGATTATAATCTGAGATTTCTTATCCCACTTTTCTACCAATCAAATTGCTTAATTTTCAAATGTAAACGCCCTTTTTTGGCCAACTCAAGTTAAATTTTTTTTATCTTATGAGCAAATAATCCAATTCATACCAACATAACAAGAAAAAACAACAATAAAAAAATAATCTCAGATTATAATCTCGCTCTGTGAAGGCACCTTCAAAGTAGATAGCGTGGTGTAACTAATTTAGTTTATTTCTTTTTAAAGTAATGGTCTAGATCTGAAGCAGTTGTATTTCCGAAATTACAATTTTTGCTTTGCACAAATAATTTTGAACATGACATAAAGACTTTATATCATAAAGACTACCCCAGAAAACCTCCGACGATTTTAATTTACCGGGTAATTTTTTTAACCTGAAACTTACAATTATTTCGATGTATTATCACTCTACGGAAAAAACGTCAATAATCAAAATTCCATCATTCCGCCGGAGGAAAGACCTTAATACTTAAATTAGTCCCTCTTCTCTCCCCTTGTTAGTTGGGCAGGGGTAAATTTGAAACCTTAGATATTTTTGACACCGGATTCGAAAAATGTGGGGAATTTTACGTATACCATAAATATGTATTTTCCGTGCCCTTCCAAGGCCACCCGAGGGAACATATTTTGGTTATAATGCTTATTAGTTGCTATGAAAATTAACAAATTTTTTTTTTTAATTAAGAGTAAGCGACGTATTATAAATTTATGACGAATTTAAAAGAAATTCAATAAATTTATCCAACTGGTTTTTGTTGATGCAAATTTTTGTTGCCTATGGTAAAATTTGTACGTAGACAAGAATTATTACTAAAATAGCATATAATTAATTAAGTTTATAAATAAAATGAGTCGTTAAGTAAGGTTAAGTATGTGTTAACATTTGAATACGATATATGTATGTATGTATAGAAACGTTTTTGGAACACCTAAACGGAAGCACTGTTCTACCTCACTCCATGAAATACCATTACAGCCTCAAAAGGTGTTTGGTGTGCTTTATCGGCTAAAGGTAAAGTCATGGTTGTTGTATGAGGAAATGTTACTTCAGCAAGTTATTTGGAGCTGCTTGATGTACACTTGATTCCAATACTAATAGGAACGAGAGAAAATGAAATAACCGAGGTATGGCACATACTGCAGATGTGGTTTTGGATTACCTGCACGATTTGTTTGATAATATAGTCATCTTGAATTACTTTCCTGGCCGTTTTAGTGGAGGTTTCCGAGGGCCACCATGTTTACCGGACTTAAAACCCTTTAACATTTTTCAATGGGGTTATTTAAAGCGATCTTCTCCTCCGAGTTATTAATTCCGTACCTAAAAGGCTAGAAAAAAATCATTGACACTAGAACTACCAACTCGTCAAAATGATGTATTGTACATTTATTGAATAATTTTTTGTTTTTATTATTATGTTAGGTAAATACAGTTAAAATCAGGTAGTGCAATAACACTATTTTCATAAAGTTATTGAATGTTCAGAAAGAAAAAACACGAAAATTTAGCCACTGAACCGAAGCGGTTTTAAATTCGGGTTAAAATTCACGGAGATATTAAAAAGTAAAATTTACTAGTTTAAGGCAAGTTCCATTATAGTTGGCCATTTTCCAGAAATTTCTCCAAAAATCATATCCAAGTTCATAATAATCGGTTGATAAATAGGCAAGTTCCTTCATATTTGGCCATATTCCAGAACTTCATCCAAAAATCATTTTAGAATCCCATTTCCAATGCACAAGCCGAATTTAATCATAAATGTTTCAGAAATAGGCAAGTTCCATCATACTTGGCCATATTCCATAACTTCATCCAAATATCATAATCGGTTGATAAATAGACAAGTTCTCTCATACTTTTCCATATTCCAGAACTTCATCCAAAAATCATTTTAGAATCCCATTTCCAATGTGGCAGGTGAATTTCATCATAATTGGTTAAAGAATAGGCAAGCTCCATAGAATAGAAGAGTAGAATACCACTTCCAAAGCATATGTCAAAGTTCACCATAATCGGTTGAGAAATAGGCAAGTTCCATTATACTTTGCCATATTCCAGAACTTCATCAGTTGTCAAATTTCATCATAATCGGTTAAGAAATATACAAGTTCCCTCATACTGGCCATATTCCAGAACTTCATCCAAAAAACATTTTAGAATGCCATTTCTAACGCACATATCAAATTTCATTATAATCGGTTAATAAATAGACAAGTTCCCTCATACTTTTCCATATTCCAGAATTTCATCCAAAAATCATTTTAGAATCCCATTTCCAGGCCAGTTCCATCTTACTTGGCCATATTCCAGAACTTCATCCAAAAATCATTATAGAATTCCATTTCCAACGCGGAAGTTAAATTTCAATAAAATCAGTTAAGAAATACATAAGTTTCATCCGAATTGCCCATTCATTTAATTTGCTAAAGATTTAATTTGAAATGTAAAAGGTTCAATTTATGTTTGAGATATTAACTTAAGTCTTAACCTTTCTTAAATCTTAAACAATATTTGTGTAAGGATTGGTTCAAATCGGTCAAGTCGTGTGGATTTGTTTAAATAGCATACACATATGTATGTATGCTGTATATACATGCAAACACTCACTTTATTTTATAGATTGCTCAACTGCTCACTAAACACTGGTCCAACACCATCTGAACACCAATTCAACCCTGAACTAAACCGCAAATTCTCTGTCAAGCTCAATCCTCAAACTAGCATATATAAAAAATTGGTCAACTGCTCACTATATCTTAACCCAACCCCAACTCAACTCCAACTCAACTTGAGTTCAACCCGCAAATTGACCCCTAACTTAACTTATTTCTATAACCAGGTGTTTTGGGTCAATTCGTATGACAGGAACCCGACCCTCTTGACGCACAGGTGCCAAAAGCTTTTCAAATCTCGGCCTTGACCATAGAAACAGATTGACAAAAAAAATTCTAAATCGAGCAAGCCATTCTCGAGATACTATGGTTACAGACATACAGATATCCAGACAGACGGACGGACATTTTTTTTTGCTTTTTTAGACTCAGGGACATTCAAAACGTCGAGAAAAGTGGTTTTGGACCAACCAAATTTTTGATCATTTTTGACAGGATTTCAATACTTTGGTCTTTTTAGACCGAAGTAAATGTTAATGATCAAGGAAGGTTACTGGTGTTGCTTTGCTGAACCCCCGCTCCTCCCACCCCCTGCCAGTCACCGGAATCGAAAGTAGTTGATGGAACAGGAAAGATTCACAAAGTTTAGCAACAATTGGGCTAAATGTGAATAATGATCAATTGGTTCATATTCGTAATGCTATTTCAGCGAAGGGTGAGACAGAAGAATCTACAAAAAAAAAAAAAAAAAAATAGAAATCAAGGGCACTTTTCAAGGAATTGTAAGGCCCAATTAGGTGATCGAATGTTTAAACCTGCTGAAGGAAAGAAAATTAATTTGGTTTCCGAACGGGATGAAGATGAACTATCCGGTTGAGAATTTGTATTTATTACAAATGGAAGTAAAGTTGGATGGATCACTGATTCTGGTGCCACGTCTCATATTACATCAAATACAGCATTATTTACAATGCTCGATACAAACCATAGAGATAAAATTTTCTTAGCGAATTGGGAAGCAGTTGAAGTTAGAGGAAAAGGCTCTATTCGAATTAAAGTCAACAACAAATTTGATGAATAAGCTTCCATTGTATTAAATGAAGTGCTATGGGTTCCCTCCATTAATACAAATTTGGTATCCGTATGAAAATTGCCGAAGAGCAGGGAAATTTGTACGTTTTAAAGGAACCAAACAAGGCTCTGATTACGGAGAATTAAATCGAAAATAGTATTGAATCTTGTCATACTATGGTTGTAAACATAATTGGCATATAATTTTGGGACATCATGACATGATGGTTGTCAAAACGTTAACTACAGTTGGGCTCGTAAAGGGTGTGCAAATAATACATTCTACTGATGAAAGTTGTCGTAATGTTGACAAGTGAAGGGTTTGCCTTTCCAAAGAATGCACAACGTGCACAAAAGATGCTTGATTTAGTTGATTCAGATGTATGTGGAACAATGAGGACAGCGTCAGCATCCGGTAAAACATAAAATCTAACATTAATAGATGATTTCTCCCGATATACAACAATATATTTGTTAGACAAGAAGTCCGAGGTGTTTGAAAAATTTAAGGAATTTGTCGAAATGGTGAATGAAATGGATTAATGGTGTGGCGAATACGAAAGCAAACAGTTTCAGTTGTATTTGAAAGGTGAGAGAATTCAACAGCAGCGAACGGCCCCTTACACACATAATGTCATACATATTTTGGGCTGAAGTAGTTGTTACTGTGAATTATCTGCAGAATCGTTTACCTGGAAGATCGATTTTAACCACACCATTTGAAAATTGGTTTGGTACCAAACCAAACCTTACCAATTTAAGAATTTTTGTTTCCGAATCTTATGGTTTGGTGCCGCCACAAAAGAGACATAAAATTGAGAATAAATCCATAGTAGCAGTCTTTGTTGGTTGTGTCACTAAATCTAAAGCATAAAGATAGTAATTAAAACTTAAGTTTATTTAAAATAAAAATTCATAATAACGAGAGATTTAATATTCTTACTAATACATTCACAGGAAAATCAATTTTTAGGACAAATGTTTAATTTTAGGGCCAACTTCACACATTTGTGCAGTCGCGTGTAGTTTGTCCTAAATTTTGTTTTTGTTAATTTAGGACAAATATAGGACCAACTTCACGCGAATATAAAATAAGGAATACGCTTTTGAAAATGAACCCGAATAGGGTTCGAAAGCTAAAGCTTTAATTAGTACAAAAGAAATAAAAAAGAGCCCTAAACCAAATAAAAATTGTTGAACTGTATTATTTAGGTGTTAACTTGTCTAATTTCTTTGTAAAATTATCTGGCTGCGAGCTAATAATAATCGTGAAAAATTATGTACTTGATTCGATGCACAGTTAGATTTGGATATACCCAAATAAGACTCCAAGGCTTAATTTGTCACGACATATTGATTTCATTTTAAAAGGTGTAGGTTAGTTCAAACTTATCATTCCGCAAACTGTTTAGACATTGGAGCTCCTCTTAGAGAAAGTGCGAAGGCCCAAAAAAATGTTGAGTATTGTAAATAGTTTCTTATTTTTAATAAATCCAACGATTGAAAATGTTACTTTACCATTTGCCAGATAAACAAAAGACCGACAAAATATGAACTAAATAAAATTTAATAAAAATTTATCTTAAAACTAATTTTTATTTATTGTATTTATCCTGCAGAATTTATATTGTAGTTTACTTTTGTTCTTATCATAAGAAGAAATTCCTTTATCGATTGGAAAGTAAAATAAATAAGAGTTAAATGAATTATTTAAAAATTCACAAGAACTTTTCTTTTGTTTTACTCCCAAAGATAATAATTCTTATCTTATTAGATTTTTATTTTTTTTTTTTTTATTTTTCTTAAACCTAGAAATTCTAATAAATAATATCCAGAATATGAAAAATGTATATGCAGTTACTACAATCAATTTTTGGGAAACTGAAAATTTATTCACTTGCTCTGTTTTATGTTTTTTATCTAAACTTGACAATATTCTTATAAATAGCTAAATGAAAGATATGAAATTGAAAATTTAAATTTTTTATTGTAGAAATTCTAAAATTGTTTTGCTACTTCTATTCACCGTTCCTGTTTTGAATACAATATAAACTCTTGGATTGTGATTAATGGTTTTATTAATATACACTCCAGAGCAACTAAATCGACTCAAACCTTCAGCGCTCACAGAAAGGTGAATTTTTTTAAAACGGTTAACGGATTTTCACAAGACATTATTTTTTTTGAAAACCTGATATTTTTACTTGATAATGGCACTATTTTGAATGAAAATGCAACAAAAAATTCAAGCACAACACAAACAAGTTTATTGGTTAATACTTAGTATTGCCTTCTTTGCGTGACAATGGTTGAATGCGGTTCCCCATTGAACTTATTAAGGTTTTGACAAAGACTTGGGGGATCGCAGCCCACTTCTCTCCACGCTAAATGGTATCGGATTTCTGGCTCGGATCCTCCGTTTTAGTTCACCCAATAAATGCTCAATTGGATTCATGTCTGGACTGAGAGCTGGCCACCTCATCGTCTCGGGCCCAACCTCTTCCATGAATTGCTGAGTGGTTCGAGCTGTGTGACACCGGGCATTGACATGCATCAATATGAAATCTGCCCCTATATATCCTGCGTAGGGCACTACATGATCCAAGAGAATGTCCTCGATATATCGTTCAGCGGTCAGACCTCCTCTGCGGCCTCCACCAGGTATAAAAACAAGATCTGCTTTTCCCTTAAGTAATGTGCCAGCCCACACCGTGCACGAACCGCCGCCGTGCGAGAGTGTTTCAGCAAAACAGCACTGTGAAAATCGTTCTCCTGGATGCCGGTAGGCCCGGTTCTCCTATCACGACCATTGAGACGTATTCTGCACTCGTCATTGAATAGAACTGATAAACAGCGCATTTTGCTACGATTCCTTTAATTTGAAAAGAACTATATACATTTTAATGATCTGGGTGTGCTTTAAAGGTGAAATACTAAGCTGCATTTTAAAAAATATGTCTTTTGTACGCGCCGGGGTTTGAGTCGATTTAGTCGCTCGGGAGTGTAGTAAGTAATGTTTATACATTTGCATAGTTTTTTTTTAATACACCTAACACCAAAAAAATTTGAAATACGCTTATTTTCTTCTTAATGTAATAAACGATAATTATTTTCAACCGTGTAACTAACCTTCAATATTAATTATTATATGTATTATTATTGTATTGAGTAAGAAAGTGTAAATTTTAGTTTTAATTTAATAATATAGGAAATTAGGCATTTTTGAAATTGAGAAATTAAAAACTTTGAAATAGGAATTGTAAATGTATATATTGCCAGGCCTAACTGCCTTAAACGTTCGCAATTTAAGGTCAAATTCAAACGGATGTGTTACTCGCCTCAACCATTTCGCGTCCTTAACTGCGTCACATAAAGAAATGAACTCAGACTACATGGAAAAAAGAGCCACTACAGCATGATTTTTGCTTCTCAAACTGACTGTTACATAGTAAGTTTTGAATACAAAACCATCATTTAATTTTCGCGTTATTCTGCATTCCGCAAAATTAGCATCGACAAACACAATCAGCTCACTTTCATTATAGTTGGGGAAAAAATTTAATTTTAAATTAATTGATCCTTCCAAATAATTTAAGATTCTTTTTGCCTCAATCCAATCTTCTTGAGTGGTCTTGGAAACCTTTATATAGCCATGCTGTACAATAGACCTAACTATCTCCTAAATTTTGTAAATTAAATTTTGAATTTAATGCCTTTTCAAATTTCTTAATCAAATTATTATTTTTACTCGTGACTAGCATATCATCGCCTTCAATTTTTTTATGTAAACATTGATCAGTTTTACTATATGTAAAACCAGAATCCAATAATAATTTGTGTACTGCCTGGTCCCAAATTCGTGCTGATTGTTTACCAGGGGGTTGCTTCATACATATGCAGTTTTTGCATCAGAGTGATAAACTTGCATATCTCGTTTTGCGGCAACTGTTAATAAAATCCTAAATGTCGTTTGCCGTGCCACTGGAGCAAAAACTTCATCATAATTGAAACCAAATTTCTGGGTAAAGCCTTAAGCGACTAACCTGGCCTTAATTCGCGTTATTTCACCTTTCTCGGTTTTCTTAATTTTATATACCTACTTACAACCGATGGGTATGTAGTTGGTTCATCCGATTCTTGTTTAACAGAAAAAACTTCTTCTTGAAATTTTGCTGATATTCATTTACCCTTATTTGCACGATAGGATCTTCTTAGGTCTTCTTAGGTTATAGTATCGTTACTAACAGAATCAGACGCACCACTGTCTCTTAATGAAACTCCATTTGGCCTTATTGCATCATAAGTCAAAATATTTTCTGTAACATCTATGTACATACATATATGCGTTTCCTTATTTCTGCAAATTGATTCCTTGGATTCATTCAATTCACATAAAGGAACATCAAATTCAGTTTCCAATTTTGTTGGCCTGTTTTGTAAAAACTGAACATCTCGGCTGATTATAATTTTTCCGTAATTTGATTCTGAATCTATCAAATATACCAGTTTGGTCACCGCTTTGGGTTAGTTTGAATGGCTTAGGGTGCCGTTTTGCTTTCGGAACGATCCAGCTGCTTTTCAAAAGGTTGAGGACAAAATTTTTGTTGAATTGATTTCTTAAAAGAAAATAAGCTGCTAGAGACAGTCGTTTTTGTGTATGTTTCACGAAATTTCAGATCTAATTTGCACGGTGTGTTTTTTTAATTGTCACATGTACTGACTGTTGTGAAAACTTGTTTGTATAAATACCTAGTAAATCTCGATGAGACTGGTTAGTTTACTACGTAAGCGTTTTTTCCCCATTTCGAATTTGAAAAACAAACAAATTTAAGATTTTATCTAAATAAAACAGAAAAGTGAAATATTTTTTAATCCATCGACATATCTTCAACAAAGGTCTTCCTATTGATAAGCTTAAATTTATAGGCTTAGTCGAAATTCCTAAATTGTTAACATATTAATAAAGTTTTTAACTGACATCGGGACAGATACTCATTCATCTAGCAAGCAAGCAATTTTCATATTACACAAACAAATTATGGTGCGAACGAAGCAAAACTTGGGAAAAATTAAATTGAAATTGATATTTGCTTGGTCAAGTAGTCATGCTTCTGAGATTTGCTAGATTATCGAATATTTGGCCATCACCGAAAAATAAAAGCCAATTTTCGCGGAACTCCTTACGATATACCAGCGGAGTATTTGGAATTTGTTATACAAATTAAATTAATTGGAGATTTTTCTCGAGCGCTTGGTGGTTAAGTTTAAAGAGACCCTGCGATTTAACAAGCAGTGCCCATCAACATTCGACATGGGCTAGAACTTCAAGTATTGATTCCGCAGCTAATGCAAAGGCCGTTTACAAGGTAATATCAGTTTTGTAGGTCATTTCAATAATAAGAACGAATTTCTTTTAAACGAAAAATTTATCGATTAATATTTAAAATACAGATAGAATACAGAAAGATTTTACAGAGAAGAGACCTCAGCTGGCCACCAGATGTGAGTTACCGTCATGTCTCAATTCCAGGAGGCCTATTATGAACTTGATGCGAAGTGGATCGCATTTCGCATTTCTTGCGATTTAACAAATACGATCTGCTTCGCAAGAACTCATTATGAAATAACATTATCGCATATCGCATTTCCCTTAAGGATATATTTTTTGGAAATTTATTTTCTGTCAAATTATTGTAATAAGTGAGGTAAATTGTTTATTGTTTTTGTATGAATATTCCAATAAAAATTATTTTTGAGTAAACAAAGCCTTAAATTTGATAAAAAGAAGAAAAATATTAATTATCATTTAAATACATTTTATCGTTGCACAAAATAATGTTTCACTATTCAAATGCGATATTCGCCTGCTATTGAGCAGTAGCATTTTTCAATTTTATTTTAGCAAAAATCCGCTTTATTTTCCATAATTTGGCGCTTCATTCGACAAAGAGCGGATTAAATGCGAAAAGGGTGTTTCATAATACAAAAATGCGAAATCGCATCAAAATGCGAAATGCGATCCGCTTCGCATCAAGTTCATAATAGCGATGTTCCTGAGGTGTGCCCTTCCAAAATGTCTTGCGAGTTATCGTACCATTTTCGGAGTGCCATTGCCGCCGTACTTTTAGGTTTTTATAGGCTCAGTCTCCTCCAAATTGTTGCTGCCGGTCAGTATATCATTGAGGTATACGTCACGCTTTATGACTTGCCATGCTAAGGGATAACGTTCCTGATGAATTTCAGCTAATTTCTGAACACATTTTGTTGCTAGATATGAAGAACTGGCTGTACCGAAGGTTAAAATGAGCAGTCTAAACATTTTTAGAGTTTCTAACAATGTTTTTTTCCAGAATATATGTGGTAGATGAGCATCATCGTTAGTAACCATTATCGTACGATACATTTTACAGATATCTGCACTGAACATGTACTAGTAGGTTCTGAACCTAGTCAAAATAGAGAACAAGTCTTGTTGCGATACAGGTTCCACCATAAGAATGTCGTTCAAAGACTTTCCGGAATCAGATTTTGCCGAGGCGTCAACAATTATCCTCATTTTGGTCGTGGATCTATCCTGTTTTAACACGCAGTGATGCGGTAAGAAGAAATTTGTTGCGGAGACCTCCTCTGCCGTGACTTCCTTCATATGGCCTAATTGTAAATATTCTTCAATGGTTTCTTGATAGATCTTTTTCAGATTATCATTCCTTGTTAGCCGATGTTCCAGGTGGGTAAACCTTCGACGAGCCATATCTTGCGAGTCACCTAAAACCGAGGCTGGTTGAGATATTGGAAGTTTCACAATAAATTTACCTGTGGCAATGCGTGCATAGTGTTTCTCAAAAATATTCTCCGCATTCTGTTCTTGCTTGGACGTCGCAGGACATGCGGGGTTGAGATGTTCAATTTCATAAAAAATTCGCAGCTGCTCATTTAGACTGGTTTCTTCTTTTGACAGAGTATTGCATACATGGTAGTTTTTTGGTGATGATCGATAATTTGCGGTTTTGCGCACTACGACCCAGCCTAGTAAGGTATTTTGTTGATATAGGCATATCCGGACCCAGCTGGGCTTGTAGAGAATAGTCACGAACTGCCCCTATCCGAAGATTTATGTGCTGCGGTGTTGAAAATTCTGGATCGGCCAGCCTTATGTTTTGCGGAATCGTTCATTGACTTGTATTTATGCCAATTGTAGGTTGCGGTCCCGACATTTTTGGTAATAGATGAACATCAAATTTGGGCCGTATTGCAAATTTTTTAGTCATAAGACTAAGTTGGGAGCCACTGTCAAGGAGCACTCTGGCGATTATAAGCGCGGTTGCTAAAAAAACATAAGCATAGAAGAACGGATGTATAAGATGTTTTGGTGTTCTTCAACGGTTAAGTGGAGTACTGCATTTTTAGTCAGTTCATTTTGTTTGGTGCTCTCAGATGTCCCCACATAGTGATTATTGACCCCTGTATTGGTTGGCTCATTTAACTGATCTGTATGGGGATGAGGCTGAGCGATATTCGGATGCAGGAGTGAATGATGACGAATTGAACAACCGGGCTTATTACAATAAAATGGCGATGTAATGTTGTTTATTTGGTGATCATTTCGCAAACAATATTTATACAAATCCGAAGTTTATTAATTTCCTGACGTCGGTTTGGAATCGATAAACGAAGGAATCTTCTGCACTGATTGATTCGATGCGCCGGTATTTGACAAAAAGCACAAGCGAATATTAATTTTGTGGAAGAGACCACAGTAGCTGAATATGAAGAACGTGATTGCTTAGTGCGAAATCCGATACTTTGAGAACCTATTGTTATTGTGATGTTGTGTAGTGTTCTTCCTTCTAATGCATGAATACGCTTATTAAGGAAAGCCAGGAATTCTGCAACAGTAGGTAGATATGATCGAGTTTAGCGGGTTTTAATTCATAATACGTAACTTCAAATTTAGTGCGTGTTTTCGCATGCCTCGTTTCTTCCATCAACTGTTCCAAAGCTGATTGTGTTACACTGAATTGCTCGAATGTCGCTTCTCAAGCTTCTAAGCGCACCCTTGCGTATGTTGATGTTGAACTCGCTAATTTGTTGTCAACGAATGCCGTAATCCGATCTAACTTATCAATCCAAACCTTTCGTGTGGTTTCATATTTCGAAATATTAGCATCCGTCATAATGAGGACAAGATGGTTTCAAGCACACGCACACACAAAAAAAATGCCGAATAAACGCTACCGACCTTTTAGCAACGCTAAACTCTGGTTTTTATCGATAATAATTCTGAATTTTGTAGTGATCGATCGTACTTGTTGTTTGTGGCAGTACCAACCGCTTTGGTAGAGCTTGTGTAGTTTAACAGAGTATGATGGCGGCGAATTGAGATCGTGATTTCAAAAATAGTTCCGACATACGGTTTGATGTTATTACCAGTAAATGCTTCCAGAACCCCTGCACGGCGTGTCGTGATGTCAATAACTTCATTGATAGTTAAAAGTTTATCACACGCCTTTTTTGATTCTATTGTCTTCCGTGTGGGATTATCGACGAATTCTGTTATATGATACACACATAACACACATAACACACATGACAACTTCCACACAGAATCATAATTATTGTGACGATGAATTGAAATTTAATTACCTTTAAATGCTAGGGATTGCTATTAATTAATTCCTGAAAGACTTAAATGGTTTAAAATTATTCTAGCAGAATTGGCAGAAATATTTGATTTGTTCGCAGTTGACTTCATCGTATGCTTCCTCGAACTCATTACGAGTAGCCTTAGCTGCGTTCTTATATCAGATGTTCCGAACAATAATTGAATACTTTGAGATTTTTTTCCCAAAAAATTCGAAAATTCAAAATTCGAAATTTTAAAGGTTTTATATGTTCAAGAAATTCTGAACTATGATTTTCATTTACATTTCGTTGTTTCTTCGATGCATATTAAGCGATTTTACAGGATCACCTATAATCGAAAAATTATTATTGTTTTGGGTCAGTGGTAATTACAGTATTTCAACTATCACCTTCGGTGACTTATGCTAATCTTTTCAAATAAAACAAAGTGAGTAATAATTACGAGTTTATCTAAGTTTTAATTTTTTATACGTTACATTTTTACGCCAAGGGACTATAATATTGCAGATAAAAACAAAAAATCTTTTCAAATTATATTTAATATCCGTAACGTCGGTCGTTTAAGATTTTCATTGTAATAAAATTAAAGTCGGTGACATTTGGTCCTGTTATTACGGTCGTTATCTTAACAAGCAAAAACAAACAAATAAAAAAAACTCATTTTCGATTTGTTTCTGTTTTTATTGGTGTATCAACAAAAAGACAACAAAAAAAAAAAAATACTTGAAAAGGGCAATGGAAATTAAATTAAATTAGGTATCTCTACTTGGAATTCGAAAATAGGCAAACAAACAAATACAATACAAATACATACCATCCACAACTAACCTTAAAAATCCTTTACAACCACTAAATGTCCTAAAATAATAAATTCTAATTCACAACATTATAATTTTTGTGGTTTATAACTAGTCCTCCTATATGGCTGTTGAATTTTTTTTGCTGCTATTTATTTTCGTAGTTATAGTCCAGCACAAAAAAAAAACAACAACTAATACTGGTCATAAGTAAGTAACAGAAGTTTAAAAATTTAATTTAATTTATTTTTCGTCTACTCGTATGTTTTTCTCAATTTTGGTTTATTTTATAAGGGTGGGGGGTTTCTAGCAAATTTTCTTTTTATTTAATTTTTTTTTTTTTTTTTTTTTTTTGGAAATTGCGGCGGAAAATTGGATTTTTGTTTTGTTTAACGAATACATTTTCAGTTGGCATGTTTTCAATTTTACTGGTTATTGTTTACATAATAAATACTATTATTTTAGGTGGTCATGTAGTCGATAGTTTTATTTTTATTTACTTTCATCGTTTGTTCTCCTTTTATAATAAAAAAAAAAAATGGGCTCAGATTGGTATATTACCCAGCAAACGTGTCTTAAGTAACACATGCAAGACAAACTCAAGACTTGTTATGGTAACAAACCCAAGACAGTCAAAAGACAACTTCATGAATTTGGGACGAAGAGTCTTCAAAGAAATGTCTTGTGGTCTTTATTGGTAACATGTATACAAGATGTCTTGAGTAACATGTCTCATGGTCTTCTTAGGTAACATGTCTGGTGGTCGTTATTGGTAACATGTCTGGATGCCGTCTTTTGTAACATCTTTGGTCGTCGTATTAGGTAACATGTCTTGTGTTCCTCATTGAAAACATATTTTGGGTTTGTCTTTAGCAACATGTATGGCGAATGTCTTAGGTACCATGTTTGAAGGTCGCCTTATGTAACATGTTTGAAGGTGGTCTTAAGTAACATGTATAGTCTTAGGTAACGTGTCTGAAGTTCGTTATTAGTAACAAATCTGATAGTTTGCCGTCTTACTTTGGTCACTGGAATAGTAATTGGTATAAAAATATAAATGCAAATTATGCTCAAAATAAAAACCGAAAATAATTTTCTTCTAACTATTAATTGACATTAAAAATTAAATAAAACACCAATAAAATTTTTCAAAATCTTTGCGAGAATAATTCTATACCAAGAAAAACTTGGTTTGAAACTATTCATTCCGGAATGAAAATACACGGCATTGTTGTTGTAAAATTACCAAAGTAAGACGGCAGTTGTCTCAGGTAACACGTCTAGCAAATGTTTCGTGGTTTTTTTTTGTAGAAATAAAAAACTATTGTATTTGTTTAATTTTTTAATTTATTTAGAAAATATAATAAATTTTGTCTTAAGTTCTTATTAGAATTTAACAATAATTTTAAAACAAATTAAAAGTATTTTTTTAATTATATACATGCGGAATTATTATAATTTTTTCGTATCACAATGTGGGTTTAAAGCGAGTGCATATAGAGAATAGTCATTTGATATAATACCGAGTTTACACCGTAGATAATTAGTTAATTTTTAAACCTGACATTTTCAATTTTCAATTGTTATCTCTATTATGACAAATTTAAAAGTACCTAGTCCGAATTTGTAAAAGTTATCAAAATATTAAAAAAAATTAAAATGACAGAATTTTCTTTAAAGAAAATGCATTTTTATCTTTTGTCGGCCGAATTTCGAAGTCGATCAACAAAAGATAAAATTGAATTTTTTGTAATGAAAATTTTATAATTTTAATAGTTTTGTTAAAATTTTGATGGCTTTCCTAAATTCGAACTACATTTTAATAATTCTCCCATTACAGAAATAAAAATTTTGTCAAAAAATAGAAATGTTGGTTTATAAATGCGGTCGAATATTTTGAATGCTGTAATGCCTTTAATCATAAATAAAAGATTTAAAAGATATAACCTATGATTTATTATATGTAAATATTTATTTATTGCTATTAAATATTTTGAAATTATTATTAGAGTAATGATAAATACAGCTAAGCAAAATGAGCGGAATAATTTTCGTGAAGCATGGGTATTAAAAGGTACTGATTTTTCGAAATATCCAACGGTTTTATTTCTTGCAAAAAATGTTCATACATATATCCTGAGAACGAATCTAAGGGGCCATACAACTTTACATAACCGGGCAAATGTGAAATGCTATGAACATTGTAATTTACGTGTTTCAATCCATAAATTTGGGGATATAGGGCTACAAATTCATTTAAAAGTATCTGGGCATTACCTGTATTCTCTTTGCAACTAGTCCTATCGGATAAAAGACGAAGACTAACTACTAAAATCAAAAAATGATAAAAATATATTAGAGTCAACGAAACCTTTTAAAAGTGGAAGTACTCCATATAAAATAAAAAATCTAAATTCTGTGGCTTTCCATCAGCAGATTTCATTAAAATCTCTTGGTTTGCGAGAAAATTCTAAAGGGATGTATTTAGAATAAGAGACAAATAATTCGGACATCAAATTTTTAGTTTCTGGTTTTATTTTATCTAAAAGAAGGGTTAACATTTTTTTTGCAACTCCTAAATCGACTAAATGCATTGGATCTAGAGGAAATTGGGTAACCATCATAATTCCAGATTTTTCTAAAATATTTGCCTCACCTTTATGATGTTCTACATCTAAGCGATTAGCGAAAGAATAATCAGTTCTTAAATTACCTGAAACTACGTTAAAAACAGGAGTATGAGAAATTCTAAGCCCTGATTGATTACATTCGTAACACCCTTTAATCGCGTTGTGGTATTTAACTGATTTGCAAAAGGATTTTGCTGGTGCATCGCAAATAAACGCGCGTAAAATAAATTGTTTTTGGAATCGAATTTTTACCAATTACCTAAAATGCCCTCATTTTTTAATTTTTAAAATTAATTTACAAATTCTTTAAAAAAAACTATCTACTGATATGGGATGACCGTCACCAACCCAAGCTCCGATCACCAACCCAAGCTCCGACAATAAAAGGTGGATGATTACGATCGTCAACGAAAGAACCAAGAATAGGCCAGAGCGTTTTCCTAGAACTTTTATAAAGAGGTAATCCATCGATGTTAAAATCACAAATAATTTCCGGCAAATTAGATAAGAACTTTGAATCATATCGATTAATGCATTTTTCAATTCCAAAATGGGCATATTCTCCTGGCGGTACCTCTTTTGGTGTAAAACTATCAGGGGCACTACTAGTACTGCGAAATAATGAACCTTTTGTTTTTGGAAGATCAACACCAAATTCCCTTAAAATTTTAAGCAAATGTGAAACTGGATTTACAGATATAGTATGTAAAATAATCCATTTAATTAAATTTATCTTTAATATATTAATTTTATCTGAACATGAATTATCAGAAAACTCGTCTTCGGATGAAGACTCATCTTCAGATGAGCATGAAATTAAAATATCATCTAATGAAAAACGATCTTCCAAAAGAGGAACGTTATATTCGCTATTAAAATTTTCGGGATTAAAATTAATTTCTTCTAGCTCAGACATATTTTCGGGATTACTTAAATTAAAATTTATTTCACATTCTAAACTACTGTCTGCCATTTCGGAGATAATCCTATACCGTTGGGTTCTGGATATATTATCCATTCTAATTATGTATTATGAAATATTTTCTACACAATTATGAATAAGTTCACGAGAAAATGTGAGAACAACAAACACTAAACTGTTCTACTGCTTTAATATAGCTTTTATGATTTATTTATGATTTTTCTAACAGGGAATTTAGTTAAGTTCAATTTATATAATAGCAATAAATTACATATAATAATACTCACAGTTTTCTAATATTTAATTTATTTTGATAACGCTTTAAATTAGCAACATTCAAAATGGCGGCGAAAAATTGAAAACAATTTAGTAAATATTATTTCTATGCACTACGTATATTTACGAAAAATAAAAAAAATATAAACATGTACATATAATTATATTTTTTTTTATTTAAATTAATTATATATCTATTATTATTTATTTGTTTTAGTAAGTAATCACAGAAAATTTTCTTGACACTTTCACTCACACAACACACTGAAAGACGACACAAAATAATAATAAACAAAAAAAAAAAAAAATGGCGAAATATGTGCGGTTTGGGTGGCTGTTGCGATAACGAAGCGATTTTTAAAGACATTTTCAAGACAACCGCAAGACTTGTTCCTATTCGTTCTATTTCCCACCGATAGGAGCGCGTTAAATTAAATAACGTACGTGACTTTAGTAACATACTGAAGACAACCCAAAGACATGTTCTTTAAGAAATTTGTCTCTTTTTAACATGTGTATTTATATATTATTTGCTCTATCCCAGACAAGCTAAAGACATGTTACCAAAGACAAAAAATCTGCTGGGTAGTTACGATAATTTAAAGTTGGTATTTTGGCTGTTAGTAAAGTTCAATCAACATGACTATAATTAATATACTACTAGGGGCATATGGCGAAATCGAAACACTTATAGAAGAACGTCTAAAGCTCATTGCAAGAGTCAGTTGTAGTGTGACAGAAAATACATAAACATTTCTCTAAACATGATAATAAAACTCAAAATCAAACTTTGTACATTAAAAAAACGTAACTATTACTTGCAACGAATAACACGTACTATTTCAATCCAAATAAATAATGTTGCTGAATATACAGCCCATCCTATCCGCAATTCAAAACAAACTTCGGTGTAAACGACATTATCATTTACATCATCTCTGGAAGATGTCAGTGCTTTCCTCGGATTTTCTAAAACTTGAACTGCTAGAGCAGTTGATTTTGTGGCAGAAATTTTCCTAGTTTTTCGAATGTTTGGCCTTGCGATTTATTAATTGTCATTGCATAAGCCAAACGAAGGTGAAATTGATGACGAACAAAGTTCAAAGGCAACGCAGGATCATTTGCCGTATCTAATGAAATACTTAGGATACAATTTATTGACCCAGAGTGATATTCATTTATATGCACCCTTGCTTTAGATTTAAAGTATGTGATGGTAAGCCAGAAGGATTCAGCGATTTCAAAACTCAACCGAAAAATTCACTTGTAAATTGTCGTCATCGCTGCCGTCATTGCTTTTGACAGAAACAATTGAATAGAATGAAACACCATTTGCTTTCAACTTCTGAAGTACGCTTTCATTAATTTGACGTACGTTTTCATTTACTTCGGTCTAAAAAGACCAAAGTATTGAAATCCTGTCAAAAATGATCAAACATTTTGTTGGTCCAAAACCACTTTTCTCGACGTTTTGAAAGTCCCTGAGTCTAAAAAAGCAAAAAAAAAAAAATCTCCGTCCGTTTGTCTGGATGTCTGTATGTCTATACCCATACTATCTCGAGAATGGCTTGTTCGATTTAGAATTTCTTTTTGCCAATCTATTTCTATGATCAAAGCCGAGATTTGAGAAGCTTTTGGATCCTTTGCGTTAAGAGCGTTGGGTACCTGCCATACGAATTGACCCAAAATACCTGGTTATAGTAATATTTACAAATTTTTTATATATGTTGGTTTCATTATTGAATTGGGCATTGAATTTGGGGTTGATTTGAAGGTTAAGTTAGGGGTCAATTTGCGGGTTGAGTTACAGTTGAGTTGGGGCTGGATGGGATATAGTGGGTTATTGACAAATTTTTTATATATGCTGGTTTGAGGAGTGAGTTTAGCGTAAAGTTTGCGGTTTAGTTGAGGGTTAAGTTGGGTTCCGTTTGCGAGTTGAATTAGGGTTGAGTTGCGGTTTAGTTAGAGTTGGATTCGACGGGACCAAAAACGTTGTCCGTTATATTACAAAATTTTGATGAAATGCAGCATTTCCAATGGAAATGGGATATTGAAATGATTTTTAGACGAAGTTCTGGAATATGGCCAAATAGGATGGAATTTGGCTATTCCTTAACCGATTATGATTAAATTTGATGTGGATGATGGAAATGCGATTCTAAAATGATTTTTGGATGAAATTCTGGAATGAGGCCAATGAGGACGGAACTTGGCTATTTGGAATGGAAATGGGATCCTGAAATGATTTTTGGATAAAGCTCTGGAACATGGCTAGGTAAGATGGAACTAGGCTGTTCCTTAACCGATTATGACGAAATTTGACATGTATGTTATAAATGGGATTCTAAAATGATTTTTAAATGAATTTCTGGAATACGGCCAATTGGGACGGAACTTGGCTATTTCTTAACGGATTTGAGTGAAATTTGACATCTGCCATGGAAATGGGTTTCTAAAATGATTTTTGGATATACATAGTTCTGGAATATGGTAAAGTTAGATGGGAATTGGCTATTTCTCAACCGATTTTGATAAAATTTGACAAGTGCGATGGAAATTTGGTTCTAAACTGAGTTTCAGTTATAAAAATCAATTTAGAATTCCATTTCCAATGCATATCCTAGAATTTTATCCAAAAATTATTAAAGAATCGCATTTCAATCATGGATATCAAATTTCACTAAAACCGGTTAAGAAATTGTCAAGTTCCACACAAATTGGCCGTACATATAATTTACTAAAGGTTCAATTTGAAATGTGAAAAGGTCATTTTGAAATGTTAGAGGTTCAATTTGAATTGTCCGTGTCCGCTCTAATAAAGTGTCAGCTTATATAAGGGAGGTTTTCATTTTAAAACTTCAGTTGAATGGCACTTAAAAGTTTGACGGTTGAAGTGAAGATTCCACTAAATTGATAGTCTATTGAATGAGGTTTCACTGTATTTAAAAGTGAGAGTTTATATAATAGTGCATATGTACGATACGATTTGAACCAAACTTTACACAAATATTGTTTAAGACTTAAGAAGGGTCAATGTTAATATCTCAAACATTCATCTCCTGTATAATGGTATGATGGTTTGTATATAAGAATTGTCTGATGGTGATGGTAATTGTTATGGTGGTATGATGATGGTGATGGTGTGATGATATGATGGTATGGTGGTATGATGGTATGTTGGTATAATGGTGACTGTATGATGCTATGAAGTTGAGTTAGGGTTTAGTTAGCCTGCATTGGGGTTAAGTGAATTGTTCAGTTGGGGAATTATTTAAGAGTTGATTTAGAGTTAGGTTAAGGGTTAATTTGAAAGATGATTTGGGGTTGATTTGATGATTGATAGCAAACCCTCAAGCTTGGCGGTTAATTTGGTGATTGCGGTTAGAATTATGTTGCGATTGAGATGGAGATTGATTTATACATTGAGTTGAACGCTGAGCTGAAGTTTGACTTAAGAGATTCATTTCGGGATTAATGTGGGAGTTGAATTAATCAAGGTTCTGACCACCTCATGAAACTTCAGCCCTTTGTATTTTTAGGGTATAAAATTGCACGCTTAGATGTTTTGTTTTAAATAAAAATCATAAATGTGATTTCTTTATTATAGCCCTCGATTACCTCTGCTAACCACTGAAAGTAGTTGTCGGAAGTCATCACCTAAAACTTTACCACCAAATGATAATTCGTTTTTCATTAGATCTCGGAATACCAAATCAACAATTTCCAGGGCGATACCTGATGCCATCGGTGCTTCATCCCAAATAAGACAGTCGATTGTTGATAAAATATGCCTCTTAGTTTGCGTTACTTGTGGAAATTTAACTGTGTCCAAATTAAGAGGAAGGAAAAAGGTTGAATGACACATTATTCGATCTGTAAGTAGATTTGCAGCAATTCCAATCCAAGCTATGCACAAAACTTTTTCATTAATTGAGTATAACTTCTCAATTAAGCCCGATACAAATAAGTTTTTCCACTTCGCCATCGAGGTAAAAATATTTTCCATCACATAATATTTAAAATTATTGAAAAGTTCCAATCGTATCTCCTACAATTATTGTGACACAATGTTGTTACAAATAATGATCTCAGTGAACCAGGTAACCGTATGATTGCTCGTTTCTAATAAGCAGTTGTGCCACTCTGCGGTATCGTTGATCAAACCTCTTGCTCGAGCTGCTTCTTTAAATGTTGGATGTGTTAACCGATTAAAAGTTTTTAAACATTCGTAAGATATTGCTTCGGCTCCTTTAACAGAAAGCAGTAGTAATCTGAGATGGTTACAGCTCAATATTTTTATACGCGAGATATGATTCTGACGATCGTTTTTCCCAAGACCTTCAATATACGTTGAATTTAGATCGAAAAAAGCAGTTAGGGTGGTTCATCTAACAGTTTCACGTCGTAATACGGTTTCTATATTGTCTTCATTAAATGCCATGCTGCTTCTCGCGAACTAATATAACGACAATTTAGAAATTGAGTAATTTCGTCTTATTGAACCACATCGTGAGAGTTATTAACATCATCAACCTGAACACCAATTCGAGCACAATCGTGCTCTTTTGACAGAATAGACGAATTTTTATTCAGAGAGCCTTTAGAGGAAGCTCAATTCAGGTCGCTTGTTCGTGGGGCACACTGTAGATATTCTAATAATTTTATAAACTAGTCATGTAAATAGCTGAGATCTTACTATTAGTTTTTCAAATTTCAAAACTAATTTACAATCCGAAACCATGAAGTAAATAGTGAGCTACGCAACAACTATATAATGATTTATTTTACCGCATTCCATCAAGAATTATGCCATGTTATTTTATTATTTATGATAATGTTAATTGAACGTAATAATTACGTAAATTTCATTGAATAATTAAATACCGTATAATTTTCGGCCTGAGGGCGTATTTATATTGCAGTAGCTGGAATATTACATTTGATTGGATAACGTATTTTTCGGAAGGAATATTCCATTTGGAGCTAATTAAAATATAACGATATTCAGAGTTAATCATTCCTGGTTAAATAATTTTACGAAAATCCTGTCCACCATAAGTTTAATACAACAATATTAGCTAATTATTTCCGGAGTTTTATTTGTCTCATAATTACTTTCAGAGTAAATTCGGGAGCACAAAACACATATCCTTCATAAACTTCACGCCAAATTAAAACAAATCATTGTCGAAATCAAAATCTACATAATTTATACAATCGAACGTTCTATTGGGTTGATACGTTACGTGATTCTTTTCTTTAACGATCGTCTTATGCTACAGATTTGGTAGCTGTATTTGGGTTTTGCGATTTTGTTAATTAAACAAACTGTTATTTTGTAAATTATGGCCTTGTCGTTTTTTATTATGCTTATTCTGTTTCCTACAAGGTTCGCTTAAGTCGACTTAAAAGCTTTCAATATTTACCGTTTTCTATCTCTCCAGTAACTTCACTAAATTTGAGGTAAGCGTTAACCCCTTGTGAACAAAGGCTGTGGTCGCAAGCGCTAATAGCTTAAATTGTCAAAGAGCAATATTTAGCGATTATTGTATTCTTTCACTACCGCGTGTAAGTAGTACTAGGATTCTGTCATTTAAATTGAGTAATACAAAATTGGAACTCGACCAACATCTAGTGGCGTATCAACAAATTTCGCAAACCCCAACGTTTTCCTTCTACCCAGAAAATGCTTCTTGTCCCTATGAACAAGTATAGCTTTTAGTTAAAAACTTATTTCTTCTTATTACCGAGTCTCGCATTTCGAGAGTACGAAGCAGGACGCCACACAACCAACTATGACAATTTCTATATACTCGTATATATCGATAAAGCATCATAAATTTCGAGTATAATACGAACAATACTAAGAATTTCGAAATAATCTCAAAAATGTCGAATTTTCAAAGTATCTTGAATATATTCTAGAAAGTTCTCAAACATCAAGAGAAATCATATACGCGTTAATCACCGCCATGTAAAATGTAAATAACCTGGGCATTCTTGAATAATGAATCTTAGAAATGTCGAAAAACTTAAGAAATTTGGAGGTCTATATTTTCAGTGGGGTTTATTATTTTTTATTGTCTGCTTTGTTTGTTTTCTTTTGGGGAAACAAGGACAATTTTTACACTACAATAGTCGGTTTGAATAAATAAAAATGCCCTAGAACAAACCGCAGAACAACCTCGATTAATCCAGAAAAATTCGAATAATCTCGTACAATTTGAATAATACCGAAAAATCTGGATATTAATGAATAATTTCGGGAAGCCTGTAAAAATCTAGAAAACCTACAAAAATTTCGAAAAATTCATGTAAATGTTACTAATACTACTAGGCAGAATGCTACTATAAGCAAGTTAAGACTAAGCTCAACAAAATGATATGTAATAATAATGGAACCCTTAAATAGTACAGGATAGTTTCATAAATATCGAACAATCATATTCCTCGAATATATTTAAAGATCAAATACACCCGACAATCTCAAAATACTCGAATAATCTCGAAAATAACGAATAACCTCACTGTTATGAAACACCGAATTACCATCAATAAAGCCTCGAACATAACGCATTCCATTTCCATGCTATACTCCAATATTCTCGAGAAATTTTAAAAGTGATCAAAAGATGAAATCCGAGACAAGGAGATATGAAACAGGAGAATTTGCAATTTTTTTATATCAAAAATAGTTTTTCAAAATAAACTGGTTTTACCAGCTTTACCGGTAAATTAAGTTTTTGTTTATTGTTTACCAGTAATAAAAACGATTCGCTAAATGAGAAACTTTATCAATCACATTCGATGACAAAACTTGATTTGTAGAAGGTTGAATTTGTAGTGCAAAAGAGATAGGTTTGAGTGCAAAACGTAAAATACAAATGTTTTAACCCAGCAAACACTAAAATCGGTAACGTTTAATATCGAAAGCCTTGATTTCAACGAGTTTAGCAAAGTTTCTTCTAAATCTAAATATCTATCAGAACCTAAAGCCATTTTTATTTCTATAGAGTCAGATTACGTGTAATTACTGTAACATTCACTTTCAGCAACCGAGAAGAAGTTGTTGGGCCTGCCTTAAGAAAATATTTAATAGCAACAGGAATGATTTCTTCTTTCTCTAAAAGCTAGACCACCGCCTTTTCTTAAAAATTCCCTAAAAATGTCCCGTTTTTGCAAATTTGAAAAGATGGCCTAATGGCCTAAATGGCCTATGACTTGATAAATTTCATGGGGCCCAATAACCGTTGGCTCCCCCGTGGCTGCGGGTGTTACGAGTACCTAGTTACATCACTGCCAACATCGAGATTGGTGACGACGCCATTTAAAAATGCTAAACTTAAACCAATCTTTATTGAAGATAATTTAATTTAAATTACAAAATTCCAGTTTACGGATGCACATGGAGCGAGTAACCAAAGTCCGAAAGCAGAAGTTTTCAATAGAGACTCGACTATATGGGCAAAATATCATGTGCAGTGTTTAGTTCGAACCCATCCATATAAGAAATTAATGAATTAAAATTTGCTTTATATTACTTTAAGCCTTTATTTCAAATCAATATGATTTATCGTCATTAATAAATTATTTTACGATTATCAAAGAGCATTAAATCACATTTTTAATTCATTGTCTCACAATATCTCATGTTTTTATACGACAATAACGCCCGATGTGCCTTAACATCATTGCCCGATTCCTAAAAAGTAAAACATTAATAGAGGTAGTTAACAAAATCTTAGAGAAAACAAAACTCCACCAAACCTGCGAGACAAGTGCAAGGTGAATTTATGATAATGCAGTGGCGTAACTACAAATTTCGGGCTCCCTCGCAACATTTTTCTTGGGACCCCTAAAAGTACTTCTTGTTCCTATGAACAAGTAAAGCTTTTATTTTACACAAAAATTTGCTTTCCAGCTACTTTCCAGTTTTTAATCTTTACAAGTTTATAATTCTTAAGAATTTTGAAGATGTTTAAAAAGTGTCCGAGAAAAAATCCAACTGATGCAGTGGAAAATAATTTCTTTACCAGACATTTTCCATTTTCCATTTACCAGAAATTTAATTCCAGAAAGTTGTCAAATATCGAATTATCCGTAACTATATGTAAAACCGAAAGAACCCTACTCGCGCTAATCACTGCCATGTAAAATGTAAATAAAATGAACATTTCGGAATAATTTCGAAAATCCTAGGAAATGGAAGAAATATCGAAATTTTAGCATAATCTGGAGAAATCTACTAAACATTTGCAAGTTTCCCCTTTAAGAAATCTAGAATAAACCGCGGAATAATCTCGATTAATCCAGAAAAATTCGAATAATCTCTAATTATACCCCGAAAAGCCTGTTAGAAACCCACGAACATTTCGGAAAATTCCGAAAATTCGTTAAATTATCGAATTATTTCTCAAGGAGCTTAATGTTACTAATAATACTAGGCAAAATACTACTAAACAAGTTAACGCTAAGCTCAACAAAACGATATGCAAAATTCAAATTAGATTGGGAGTTGGAACCCGAAAGTAGCAATGGACAATTTCGTAAATATCGAATAGGTTCTAAAATTCTCGAGTAACATCAAACAATCAAATACATTTGACTGTCTCAAACATACACGACTTGTCTGTTTTGAAACACCGAATCACCAAGTATGTCTCGAACATTACGCATCTCATCTCTATGCTAAATTGCAATAATCTCGAAAAATTTTAAAAAGTAATCAAAAGATGAAATTCAAGGGGTTTACCGGTAAATTCAATGTTTATTTACCGTTTATCGATGATCAAAATGATCCGGTAAATGAGAAACTATAAGTCGAACGAACTCTAATTCATTACAAAGGCTCACTGGTTTGGCTCAAAAATCTATTGATTCCTTTTCTAAATACAAAGGCGCTTCTAATAAGAGAAATGGTTCTCAGTCGTGGTTAGGTATTTTTCTAGGAAGAAAGTTAGTTACAACAATTTCTTAAAGGGGTAAATTTGGAATGCAAAACGTATATACAAATATGGTAAATAAATAAATTCACCAAACGCTAAAATCGTTATCATTTGATGTCGAAAGTTTTGATTTGAAACGAGTTTAGTAAATTTTTTTCTAAATCTAAATATCTCGCATTACATGAAATTACACAAACATTTGCCTTCAGCAGCGCATAAGAAATTGTTGGGCCTGTCTTAAGAAAACACCTAACAGCACGAGAATCCTAACGAAAGGAACAAATTCCTAATTTGCTAATTTGAAAAGGTGGTCTAATTTAAGCTTAATCTGAACCTATTTAATCTCGATTTTTATTTAATATTTAAATGCTTTGTAAATATCGGGGCTCCAATAACCATGGGTCCCCCCGCGACTGCGGGAACTACGGGTACCTAGTTATGCCACCGTGATTATGCCATTTGCCACTATTCAGATACGTGGCAGATTCCCACCCTCAAAGGTGGTCAATTTGAAGCCTGGGAATGCTGCACATATTGAAAATACAATCTTAGTGGTTTTAAATTTCCAATTTCTTATCAAATTAAATACTGCACAATTCTTTCAAAATAATTAAAACACTTCGCAAAACCAAAAAAATTACAAATAATCACAAAAGCAGCATTGGCCTACAGATATTAAATATCTGATATTATAACAATTGCATTTACCTGTCAAATTTCATTTGGAGAAAAAGGTCTATATACATACCTGTTTCCCTAAAAAATTTGACAAATAAGATGAGGTAGGTGGTCCGAACTAAAAATTAATGTTTAACAACTTCACAATTCATCAAAAACGTTTCTAAAGTTAAATTTAATAACAAATTTAATTTATTTGGTTAATACACTGAAAACAAGATGCCAAAATTATACAAGACATACACATATTTCTGACGAGTCACTATGTTTGACAATTAATGAAAACGATCTACTCGTAAATGCATCAGTAAGTTTCGCCCGGTAAAATATACCATGGTAGTGTAATTTAATATTAGAACTTCCTTTGAAATTACTCATGTTATATTTAAGAATGTACATATGTACATATATAATATAATATATGTACATTAATAAATTTATCCTAAACGAGAAAAATACCAACTTTTTAAATGTCTGGCCTTGAGACTTATTTATTGGCATTGCATAACATATAGTCTACACTATGCAAATATACTGATATTTTCTATCATGATATAAGTTAAATCAATGAATGTGTGTGTATATTATACACATTTTGACACTATTAGCAAATTATCAGAAGGCTAATTTCTCATTCTAAGAAAAGCTGTTTATAACGGTCCATGGCTAAAGCATAGGTCTGGGTGAAAAATACCAACTTTTTGAAATATGAGGCTTTGGGATCTGTTTATTGTCATTGCATAAGAAAGTCTAATTAGAAATTGATATCGTGCAAAATTAAAAGGAAGATCTACGTCGTTAGCCGTATTCAATGAAATGCGAGGAATAAAATGAACCGTATCCGAATGAAAATCAAATGGAAATGGATGTTTTGGAATGTCCTCACAGTAATTCGTGTGCCATTGCATAGTCCGCTGGTTATTTCTGGGGTTAATTGCAATACATCCTATTTTTAAATTTAATATATGCGAATTCCGGTTCGATGACAAATTTCTCATATGGGTTTTATTCGTATAAAAAAATCTAACGGTCAAAAAAGCCCATAAAATATTTTTCTGTGAGAGATCGTAAGATAGATTTTATGTACAATGCATAAAAAATTGTTCCTTGTTCTTAATTTGTAGAACCCAGAGTGAAAATTTTGAGACCTAAATTTATTGTGTTGTCTCAGAACTAAAACCAAAAAGAAAGTAACTGACCCGAATGAGCCTCACATTGGTTGTGTTCACTGCAAAAAAGTGTTGTCGGTGTAATGTTAAAAATGTCAAATAGACATCGGTGTCAGTCGATGTAACTTTAGAACGCAATGAACGACATTTTGTTATTTTGTGTCAATACAGTCAGTTTTAAATTTTCGCATTATTATTATTTGTGTGCTTTGCATTTTAATATAAATTAAGTGTGATATTTCCGTCGCTGTAGATCATGGACACCGATTATTAATTGACATAGCAAATATTACTAAATTGTCGCACGATTTATCAGATTGATTGAGAAGATGACGAAGCGTTGATGATTTTTTGTCAAAAGGAAACACAAACCACTTATTAATTTGTTTGTAGAACAATTATTAGTAAATAATTACAACTCCATAAAATTCCAACAAAATTTTAGAATGTCTATATAGAGAGGCGTTTGAGAAACTTCTTGATGTTTTTAATACGAATCTACACTTAGTGCGTGGTGGGGATGATTTATGCATATAGCCAGAAAAGTAATTGCTTGCGGTAATATGGATGCTGGTTACTCCTGATTCATATAGATCGGTTGGTGAAAGATTTGATTTGACAAAATCAACTTTGTCTAAAATAT
This sequence comes from Tipula vernalis, assembly GCA_958295665.1. Classification (NCBI taxonomy): domain Eukaryota; kingdom Metazoa; phylum Arthropoda; class Insecta; order Diptera; family Tipulidae; genus Tipula; species Tipula vernalis. The sequence goes on from OY282559.1 coordinate 110,326,554, forward strand.
TCTTTCCGAAAGTCGATTTTTGAAACCACATCGCGAGTAGTAGGGGCAGTTGATGGAACGTATATCCCATGCAGAGTAGCTGCGGACCAAAAAATGGCATACACGAACAGGAAAATATTCACAGCTGTCACTTTACAAGCCATTTGGACCATAAAATGCGTTATATAGATTATTTGGTAGGCTATCCTAGTTCTGTACACGACAATTAGATTTTTAGAAACTCAGGCTTTTAGAAGAATGTAAAGCAAAACGTAGCTTTTTATTTTCACCAGGATGAAAGGATTTTGGGCAATAAGGCTTATCCAATTGAATCTTGGTGTATCCCACCATTTATTGTTAGAGGAAACTTAACAGACCATCAACCAAAATTTAATTAAATACATGCTTCGTGCAGGTAAATAATTGAAATTAGATACTTCCTGTTTCAAATGAAAATTATTTCCGACAAGTTATCGAACGAAGTTTTGCCCTACTTTTTGGTCGGTTTCGAAGACTACGCTACCAGGATATAAAAATAATTGAATATATTTCCGCAACAATAATTGCAGCATGTGTTTTACACAATACATGTTTAGAATTTCCGAAATTAAATGTGACAGGTTTTCTAAACGAAGTCTAAACCTTGCGGAACGAAGTAATCCTGCGGACATGGCAGTACTCCAAAGAAGCATAATACCACAGCATTTCTGTCAGAAATTCAATGTTGGAAAACATTAGGCGTAATTAGGATTTCTTAATATATTTTACTTAAATAATAAAAAAATTAAAATTAAAAACAATTATTTCTTTATAATTTATCAATTAATTTCAACATTAATTCCTTGTGTTCCGCAAGCGCCCTGTAACTCTAACTGCCTTTCAGTAAGCAAATTATCCGTTTTTAATTTAGTCATTTTTTCTTTATACCGCTCAGCACTTTCCTTACGGAAATCGGCAATGGTTTCAGCCAAGGTTATTCGGCGTGGTTTTACGTTTGGATCAATTGTGGCGTTTTCAGCGTTTTCCATTTGAGAATCCTCCTCGTCAACTGACGTTTCTGAATCCTGTAATGGTATCGAAACATAACGCAATGATGAGGCTTTGTAGCCCAATAATGTGGCTTTTTCCAAAAATTTCGTCAATTTCTCTAGGGTACCTAAAATTAACTGGTATTCCACCACTATTATCCGGCTTTTATGCATCCTTATATTTCTGGTATTTTTGCTTAAGGGATGTGCTTCGTGAAATTAAAGTTTTGTTGGCAAAAGGTAGCAGATAGCTTTTGGTAAATTTGCGAGCCTCTAAGACCTCCTTTAATGGATTCTTCGTGGTATTTTTTATAGGCATCTATTAGAGCTAAAATCGCGTTGTGATACCAATTTACTTTTTCTGGAGTTGTGATACCAAGCAATTCTTCGTTAATATTGCACATGTTTGCCTCATTTGCAATAGGATTACATTGTTCACCTCAACCATTTTTGTCATACCATCTAACAGAACAAAAATATTTAACAAATTTTAATTAATATCTCATAATAAACCATCTAGCTAATATATATATATAACTAAAAAAATAAATAAATAAAATAATTCAATACAATTAGTAATAACACAAACTAAATTTTTTACTTGAAAGAAATTATTGTCTGCATCAATAGCAAATTGATAATATTTTTCCATTTTGTTGAAAATTTTTTTAATATGTATGTATAACAATCAATGTCAGAAAATAACTGCTAATAATTTCAAAGCAACATCGACTAACAACACTCGCTACTGTGGTTTAAAAATGTTATGTTGTGTCGACGACAACATACTCATCTACAGTGAACACCACGTTATCATAATATACTGTCTCACCTTGGTGCTCAGTGAACGACAAATTGTCAAAAAATGTAACTTTTTGTAACATTTTGTTGCGCAGTGAACGTACCCATTTACATAAGACAGAAGATGTACGAAACACTAATTTTTTGTATGTTTATACAAAAAGCGCAACAATACATGTCAATCTAAAAAATAAACATATGGTATTTTGAAGGAACATTTTATTTTACAACCAAATAATGTCAAAAAACAACCCAGTAAACCAAATAATGCATGCTATAATATTTTACTATTTCCGATATAATTTGCACAGCAGTTTGCTTAAATAATTTAACCAAATATTTCATCAATGAGATCTACCGCACTATAGTAGTCGTGTTTTCCATGAGAACTGCACTAGAACTCGATAAATTTTAAATTCCTTTTATTATAAGTAAACAGAAAACAAATTAAATTCATAAAGTGATAATGTGTAGTGTATTTAACATAAATACACATTTTAAGTTGTTACAACAATAAATAATGACAATTATAGCTTATTTTTCAGTTACACTGGATAAACCCATGAATTTATCGAGTGTAGTTGCGTGTAATGACGTCAGCAAGAAATAAGAAAATATTGATGAAATAACTGTAGGGGGAAATTTTTAAACTTAAAATATGTAATTATATCAAATACACTACACATTCGCTCTTTATAAATTTATTTTTTTTCGTTTTTCATAGAATAAAAGGAATTTAAAGTTTATCGAGTTCTAGTGCAGTTCTCATGGAAAACACGGCTAATGTCATAAAATGACACAAGATCGCGCAATTTTTTACTAAATTCAGGGTTTGTGCTATAATAGCTCTCAAATTTTTATTCAAAGAAAATAGCCTGAAATTTGGCCACAAACGAGATATTTTAATGATTGAGTGGGAAGTGGGACAAGTGGAACTTGACGGAATTCGCCTCCCAAAACAATCGCCTTCCCACCGAATGGCTGTTCATTTTGCATTAAATCTTTAAATATCAAGTCAACTATATATAAAGTTACACCAGGTCAAGATTTAAGGGCCAGGAAAATGCAGAATTACAGGTCATGCCGTTAGGAAGCAGATTTGCTGCGATTCATGTCCAAGCGGCACATACTATATTACATTTTCTTTACTTTGATTAAACCTTTCAATTAGAGCTCGATATAAAAATGTTTTAATAAATAATAACAAAAAAGGTTTTATTAAAATTATTTTATTTAAATTTTACATTTACAAAATTAAACATTTTTTTTAGATAATTTTCTTGTCTTTATAAACTACAGAATCTAGGGGGGGGGGGGGGGCGGGAATTTGTTATATACCGCAATTAGCAATTTAAGCAGTACCAACTTAAACTTCATAAATATCTCGAAGCTTGTGATAACTCTGAGCGTAGGGTGAAACATTGGCAAGAACCGTCAAAATGGTTGACATTATTTCACGGTGATATGATGTATTCGAAATACTGTTTTTGATGCTCCCAAGTAAGCAGAGAGTGGATAATATGTAGTTTCTGCAAAACAGTATTCCTTTGAAAAGAAGGAACAATCCATTTCAATTCCGAATTCGAATAATGCTTAAATATTTTGCCGTCAATTAGAGTAAAATCTGTGTAAAATCTGTTAATCACAACTCATGAGATAATGTTTCAACGTGAATTTGTATACTGCTTCTTAATGCCCATCGACCAACCTGACCACTAGGATCATTTATATTGTTTAGCTGTAGTAATGGTGCACGGTCCGTAATCACAGTGAAACGACTGGATTCAATATACGGACCAAAACGGTCGACCGCCAATATCACAGCGAGACACTCTTTCGCTGTTGTGAAATATTTCCTCTGCTGGTTCGTTAAGTTTTGACTATAAAAGGAAATAACTTTGTCAAATTCTCCTTCTCCCTTGATACCTACATCAGAAGCGTCGGTCTGTATTATAAAGTCTGTAGTAAAATGGGGATTGGCGAGTATGGGAGGAGATGTTAGAAGAGTTTTAATATTCAGAAACGCCCTATTTGCCTCCTCTGCCCATCGAAACTAAGTTACGATTGAAAAATTATTAATAAATCTCCCGTACCTTCCTATAATATCTACGGACGGCTTTAGCAGAGTTCGGGATAGAGTAATTCAATATACTTGAGACTTTTTCTGGGTCAGTCCTTAAGCTTTCTCGTGAAATTATATATCCCAAATACTTTATTTGGCTTTGCAAGAATTAAGATTTTCCAAGAATTAATGTAAGTTTGGCCTGCTATAAACGTTCCGCCACGATATTCAGCAGTTAAAAATGCTCCTAAAAATTCTCAATTGAAATGATAATATCATCTAAATATTCAAATATTGAGTCCCATGATCAACTTGAAGTACTTTGTCCATTAATTGTGCCTGAATTTGCGGAGCTTTATGTAAACCAAACTGCATGACCTTAAATTTGAAATAACCCCTATACGAGATAGAAAAAACCGTCGTTTCTTTATAAACCTTTTCTAGTGGGATCTGCCAAAAGACATCAGATAATTCAGCATTAGTTAAGAAAATTCGTTCTCTTGGCGGATTCACGGTTGCGTTCGTTCGTTCATTGGTTCTTATAATTTTTTATCCAATCAAAGGAACACGAGCGAATAATAACGTCATTTTCAAGGAATGCGATAGATTAAACAAAATCAGAACGAATGAACCAGCGAACATAAGCAACTGTGAATCCACCTTTAAACGACTAAGAATGCGAGGTGTGGAAGCGAATATGCATCGGGCTTCGTTATGGTGTTTAATCTACGTTAATCTATATCCAAACTCGAATTTTCCCATTTGACTTTGTAACCGGAACTAATGGATTGCTCCCTAGCTAATGGAATGTATAAATTAAAATTAGATTTGTTTTTGCTTTTTATTTGTTTTTATTGACGATCTCGAGAAATTTTTCAGAAGAGGACCGCCGAGAGAATGTAATAAAATGGTGGCTACACTTTATTATGTTCCAATGCCTCTGTATTAAAGGCCGTGTAAGTAGGTGGCGGCGTCTCCTATCTATGTGTTCTAGGATGACAAACAATAGTTATTTACGTCACGAGGACGGTAAATGAGTTGTTACAGTACGAGTTCGATGTTTATTTTGAATTTTGAATTTGCGGTTTGAGTTGAAGTTGAGTTGAAGTTGAGTTGGAGTTGAGTTGGAATGGGATTAGGATATAGTGAGCAATTGACTAATTTTTTATATATGCTGGTTTGAGGATTGAGTTTGGCGTAGAGTTTGCGGTTGAGTTGGGTTCCGTTTGCGGGTTGAACTGGGCTTGAGTTATGGTTGGATTAGGGTTTAGTGAGCAGTTGAGCAATCTATATATATATGTATATAAACATGACTGTTTTTCTGTAAGTACAGTATGCGTGTATAATAGTTAAACAAATCCACACGCCTTGACCGATTTCAGCTACACTTTAGACAAATATGGTTTAACACTTAAGAAAGGTCACTGTTAATATCTCAAACCTAAATCTCCTTCTTGATAGATGATAATCGGAGGAATATCTAAAACTTCAACAAATGAGTTGATTTTTGATGACGGTATGATGGTATGATGTTTTGCTGGTGCAATGGTATGATGGTTTGTAAATGGTGGGCCATCTATTGGTTTGTTCTTAAATCATAGGCTATTTGATAATGATAACACTTTTTTTGAATGATTTACTTGAAATTTTGACAGCTCATCAGCCTGATATTCCGCGTCACGAAACAATCATGTTTTCGCTTGAGGAGCGTTTCGAAATATTGAAAACTTATTTTCAAAGTCAGAAAATAAATTTTGATGGTGAAAGAACGCCAATCGGATCCGCCGAGCTCGTGAAAAAGGCTTACTATTGGACAGAACAGAAGTGGTCCCCGATATTGCGGCTGTGGATCATAGTGTAAGACAGAATTGATCGACCTCAAGCCGAAGTCGATCACAGTAACTGGCCATTAGTCGCACCAACCTGAAGAGAATACTGCACAAAGATCTCGGATTATTCGCCTGCTAACTCCAGATGACTTTTGAGTTGAAAGCAAATAACTATCCGCTTCGATATCACTCCTCTGCATGGGCAACCGTCTAATCAGTTGTTTTGAAGATGTCATTTGGCCTGCGCGGAGCTGCGATTTGACATTGTTGGACTTTTTTCAACTGGGTTTCGTTAAGGATAAAGGTTATGCGGATAATCCAGAGACAATTCCAGCTTTAAAACATAACAATGCGACTATTATTCGGGAGATAGGCGCCGAAATCATCGAAAAATTTCTGGAAAACTGGACTCACAGGAAGGCTTACTGTAAGGTCAGCAGAAGGAGCCACATGAACGAAATTGTTTTTCATTCTTAAATCGGAGATTCCAAACACACAATAAAAAAATATCGTTTAAAGAAACAAACTTTTAAATGGTCCACCCTTTATAGAGGGTGGGCCATCTGTTATTTTATATTTGTATATTTGTCAACATTTTTTATTGATAATGGCTCTATGCCATTTAAGTATGAAAAACAATATCGTTCATATGCCCACCACGGCTTCGCCTACATGCCTGCATCCGAACATCAAAATTTTCGATGACTTTTTCCAACAAAAGCCGATCAATGACCTCAATTTCAGCTCGAATGTTGTCTTTAAGTTGTTGAATTGTTTGTGGATGATTAGAATAAACCTTACCTTCCAAATAACCCCACAAAAAATAATCAAGTGGTGTTAAATCCGAACTTCTTGGTGGCCAAGGAACTTCACAATTTATTGAAATTATGCAATCAGCAAATTTTGTTGACAATAAATGGTATGTTGCACGATTTGCGTAGCATGTCGCTTCGTCTTGTTGAAACCAAAGCTCGTTGACACGCAATTCATTTAATTTCTGCCACAAAAAACCAGTTAACATGTTGCGATAACGTTCCCCATTTTTCTGTTCGTTTTCAAAGAAAAGCGGCCCAATGATGCCACCAGCCCATAAACGACACAAAACAGTGCCTCTTGGAGGATTAAGTTCAGCTTCGTGAATAACATGAGGATTTTCCGCTCCCCAAATTCCGACAATTTTGCTTATTGACGTACCAATTAAAATGAAAATGTGCTTCATCGCTAAAGATGATTTTTGATGAAAAATCTGCATTTTGTTCAAGCATCCAATTAACAAAACGATGACGATTAAAATGGTCTGGTGGCCTCAATTTTTGAGTTAGTTGAATTTTGTATGGATCCAAATGAAGATCAACATGCAAAATGCGTCCGTCGTATTGTGGTTCGTGAAAGGTTTAGTTTTTGGTTCATTTCGAACACTTTCACTAACAGCTGCCACTCATCATAAGTACAAACTAGATGAACATGTTGATACGGTCTACGACCTTCCACCAACCGAACCAATTTCCTCAAAACAATCAATAATTTTGCTAATTGCACGCTCAGCAGGAAGTCCACGTCAACCAACACTCTCATAAATTTGGACAATCAAAATGCATTGTTGTGTTGTTAGCGGCTCCATGATGATAAATGCCATATTTTTGACTTTTCATATTCAAAGAATTGTTGGTTTTCACCGACAGATGGAAGCAGAATTGTTGGTTTTCACTAACAGATGGCCCATCCTGTTTAAGAATGGTTTGATTGTAATGGTGATGGTTTGATGGTATGATGATGATGGTATGATGGTCTGGTGATATCATGGCCTGATTGTATGATTGTATAATTATATGATGGTATGATGGTAAGATGTTACGATGATATAATGGTATTATGGTATAAAATTATGGTGGATTAATAGTAAGATTGAAATCATGGTGCGATGGCGTGATAGTTCCACGTTACTATGGTACGATAGTTTGATTGTCTGATGGTTTAATGGTTTAGTATCATGATGGTATAATGCCGGTATGATTGTACGTTACTGTTATGTTAGGATGGTAAATAGGCTTTGACTTGAAATTTAGTTGGATTTGAGCGAGAAGTTCGGTTAGGGATTAATTTCGGGTCGAGATTAGGGTTTAGTGGGAGGTTAGATTGAGTTGAGTTCTTACACTGGGATTAGGTTGGCCAATTAGTGTGGAGTTGAACAGAGTTAGGTTAAGGGTGGATTAGAAAGTTGATTTGGGGTTGTTTTGATGATTGAGTTGAGGGTTGGGTTGGCAGTTAATTTGGTGATTGCGTTTAGGATTAAGTTGCGTTTAAGATGGAAGTTGAGTTGTAAATTGAGTTAGAGCTTGAGCTGAAAATTGACTTAAGAGTTCAAGGGGCTAATGTTAAGGGGTAAAAAAAAATTTGGAAGTCCCTTATATATTGATAGCAAGGTTTGATTACTTAGAAATTTTTATACAAAACACTAACAAATCCTACCTACTCGTATATTGTATCACCCAAATGTTCTTGACTCTAATCTCCAGATGAAAAGAATTCGGGTTAGAAACAAAAACTTGTGAAAACGATGACTATGAATGACATAATTTTTTCGATGTCTTATATTTTCAGTTTTAGTGGATCGTTTTTCTGTTTTTCTTTGAAAATTTCAATTAATTCATCAGACTGTGTAATCCTAAGGTATTTGAATTAGGTGAAAGAAACGATTGATTTGTTTAGTGCAAAACCGTATTGGTTCGAGTAATAAAATATCGTCTTTATAGAGAAATGTGGAGCTTCTCTTCGGATTTACGAAAGGTTTCAAATGATCAAAATTTGAAAATAGGATAACTTTAATTGAAATAACCTTAGCTGAATCTTCTATTTAAATTTCGACAACAACACTGAACTTAGTTCAAAAATAAAATCATAAATCAAAAGCTGTTTTTTTTATTCTTCATAATTCAGTATTTTTAACTATACTGTACGTAGATACATGAAAAACCGTAATTTATTTCCGTAAGAAAATTTGTAACAATGTATTCGCGGTTTAGATAGTTTTGTTCTATTTTTTTTTTTTTTTTTGATGCATAATTTATGGAACTGTACCATTTTAGTAAAAAAAGAAAGAACCGAGCGAAGTTTGGATAACTTAAAACAAAATTATTTGGCGTGGAAACATATTTTTCTACATTACTATACAAAAAGCATTGTGCTGAAAGATACCAACATAGCAAAAAAATATATTTCTTTATAAAGCAAACATTTAGCTTTATCTAGATTGGAATATATAAATTTGTATAATGCACTGTATGTTATATGGTCTAAGCTTGTTAATATTAATCAAAACTATTTTTTTTGTGTTTTGTGTCGGAAAACCATATCAGTAAACTGCTGTATAGAATAATAGCTTAGTTCTATTTGAATTTTTTCATGCATTCAGTTTGTCTTAGTGTTTAGGCCAAGAATACATTTGTATTATTTACTATAGAAGTTTACATAGACGAAGCTTACCGTCATAAATTCCCAGCCAACCAACTCTGTTAACAAAACTATAGACTATAGAAATATCTTCTCAACTATATCGTCTACAGTTATTTATAAATCATAAATTTGTTTCTTTTTCTAATAAGTTGGTTTATTTACCCAGACTATACATTAAGTTTTCTTCTAGTATGAAAATTTCAGTTTTTCTTTTGTAAATTTTTAACAATTTATGGCATTAGAAATAATTTTTGTTGCTTTACAGTTTTTGTTATCTTCTTCACATTAATAATGCAACACAAAATGAAAAATCATAAAAATATGAAAAACTGAAAATATTTTTACCAACGTCTATTATTTATTTTCTAATGCACTGTATAACAATACGTGCATTTAACTATTTTGTACGTAAGACATTTCAATTTTGTATATCCCAAGACAACTAAATAACGCGGTCTGATAGATCATTTATTTACTTGTTCATGCAAAATTTCCATTAGATTATACTAAGTCCTACCTTGAAATAGATAACAATTATTCATTGTGTCCCAATTGTTTGCAACTGAAAACCGGCTCAAATTATTGGAATGCAGTAAAATGGAAAACCTTCAAATGTACGTATTATTATCTCTAAAGAAAACTACTGGTACATTGGATATACCAGAATTACATTTATACAATTATTTTGAAAGCAATTTATTTTGTCGCCTCTAGCGACTACTTGAGTGATATATTTTTATATATAAATATGTGACAAAACCTATTGAGAGCAAAATTAAAGTGTCTACTTAAACATAAAGATAAAGCATAAAGAAGAGAACATAGATTAGTGGCAGAAAAAATTAATACAGCATATAACATAATTTGGATATTGTTTTACTTAGAAGAAAATTTATGATTTATTCATAAAACACGATTTTCTTGTTTTGTCTGTCTGTCTGTTGTTCAAATTATTTTTTTTTGCTTCTTTTAAATGAGCTGGGATAGTACGTATAGTACAGTATAATACACAGTAAAATGGAATATAAAACGTATATTCAGATATGAGAATAGCAATACAAAATTATTCATCCCGAAATATGATTTAGGAAGACGGATTATTATTTGGTTGCTGGGGAAAAAAAATGGTAATATGAATTACGTTTGATTTATAGAGGTTGGACCCATTATAATAATATATATACCGTAATGTAAACATTTCCATTATTCTTAAGTATATGCTTAGGGTGTGTCTCCATGTAATGATCATTCGGTTTTATGTATATGTTCGAGTTTCTTTTGTGATGAAATAAATATTCTAAGAAAAATAAAATTGACGAGAACAATTTTTTTGATGGTAGTTAGGCAAGATTAAAACAAGTACAACCTTTTATTTATGGAGAAAAATACGTAAAATCTCAAATTCTTTATATGGGACCGAAAGTCATGTTTTAATTTTATGATTTTTAAGTTTTGAATGTGCAGCAAGCACTTAGTATAACCAACAATTTATGAAACATGATTTTGTTGTTGTTGTTGTTTTGTTTTTTTTTAAAGATGCATCGTGTCAAATATTTAAAATGTCTATGTAGAAAGGGGCGAGATGCAAAAGGGATTATTCATCATCTGATTACGATCGGTGATGAAGATGAACAGATCTATAACCCCCACCTACTATTCACATGCGATGCTATCATCCATAATAATACTATTATTCACATGCGATGCTATCCTCCACATAATCCAGTGGCCTAACGCCGACCCACTGGATATGCATCAGGTAGCTGCGTTTATAAGGGATATAGACCTGTATCTCACGCAAGGAAATATCTAGGGATGCACAATATGCCTCAATGGCTGCAGTGCTCTGGGCAACGAACACCCACCCTAAAATAAAATAAAAAAAAAAAAAACATTTTCTAAGAAAAATAAAATTCACGATTAAAATTTTTTTGATGGTATTTAGGTAAGATTGAAACAGGCAATGTAAATAAAACTTCGTTTTTCGGGTACCTTTTATTTGTGGAGAAAAATACGTAAAATCTCAAATTCTTTATATGGGACCTAAAGTCATGTTTTAATTTTATGATTTGTATGTTTTGAATGTGTAGCACTGAGTAAAATCAACAATTTATGAAACATGATTTTTTGTTGTTGTTGTTGTACTTTTTTTAAGATACAGGGTGTCAAATATTTAAAATTTCTATGCACGTGGTTTATGTTTGAGTATTTCTTTAGAGTATTTAGGTAAGATTGAAACAGGTAAATGTATTATTATTATTGGGGGGGGGGCCATGCGGGCGATCAGCCACTTCGCACTGCGACCTAAAAGATCTATTGTGCTGGCCCCTGCTTAATTATCCGTCCAGTCAATATTCAGGTTCTTAATGAACCTGACGATACTGCCTTCCGGTACGTGATACATACTATCTGGGCTTATTGCTCTCCCTCCTAGATGTTTACTACAGCATGTAGTTCCGCTAGAAAGACGGTAGCATTGGAGCTCAAGGACCTCGAGAGGGTTGTCCTACTTTCGTATATTCCTACTCCTGCCCCGTATTCCGTTTGATTTTACTCTTACGAGTTGCTCGGAATTGCAAATCACCTGTAGGTCGGTCACCCAGCTTTACTACAGGAAGGCTAAATAAAACTAGAGGGTGCCTGGTATCCAGAGTCCGCATATTTTGGGCTGATTAACCTATCAGCCATTCACCTTTCGGCATATGCTGTTCCACCTTAAATTAGGGTTTTTTGTCTAGGTTTTCTCCTTTAGCGCCGTACTTTAGCCTGTGCCAAATGGCCAAAAATGTGCCAAGTGGCCTTAGTTACCAGTGGTTGCCACGAGGAGGCAGTACGTACACTTGCGAATTGTGAACAGGTTACCCCTTACACAATTGTACCCATCACGCAGCTGCCTAATGACAAGACCAGAACAGCTCACGTGATGCACACCCTACTGGAAGGTTACGGAGCTGGTAGATTAATCTACTCAACTTTGATCCCCCCCCTCCAATAGACGACAAACCACCAACAGGTAAATGTAAATAAAACTTCGTTTTTCGGGTACCTTTTATTTATGGAGAAAATTACGTAAAATCTCAAATTTTTTATATGGGACCGAAAGTCATGTTTTAATTTTATGATTTTTATGTTTTGAATGTGTAGCATTGAATAAAATCAACAATTTATGAAACATGATTTTTTTGTTGTTGTTGTTGTTCTTTTGTTAAGATACAGGGTGTCAAATATTTAAAATGTCTATGCACGTGGTGTATGTTGGAGTATTTCTTAAAATTATTTCTTAAAATTTAAGTAGCCTTCCTTTGAAGGAACGACTGCTCAAAAATCAGATCGATATTCTTTTGTGATAAAGTAAATATTTTTAGAAAAATAAAATTGACGATTACAATTTTTTTGATGGTGTTTAGGTAAGATTGAAACAAATAAATGTAAAAAAAAACTTCGTTTTTTGGGTACAACCTTTTATTTATGGAGAAAAATACGTAAAATCCCAAATTCTTTATATGGGACCGAAAGTCATGTTTTAATTTTATGATTTTTGTTTTGAATGTATAGCACTGAGTAAAACCACAATTTATGAAATATGATTTTTTGTTGTTGTTTGTTTTTAAGATACAGTGTGTCAAATATTTAAAATGCCTCTGCATGTGGTGTGTATTTGAATATTTCTTAAAATTTACCTTTAAAGGAATGACTGCGTGAAAATCGTGAGTTCCCTTTATTGTTTTTCATTGTTCGAAACTACCAGTTTGTTGGATGTGAGACGCCATCTAGACGCCATCCTTTTGATATTACTTCCTGCTCCACCGCACGGTTCCTTTCCATGAGCTGTTGCGTGAAAATGCAACTCGTAATCGACGCCGCAATCCTCTTTGTGATTAGATATACTCATAATTCTTTTTAATATTTATTATGTGTTACAACTGTCACCCATCATCAGTAATATAATAAATTTTAGTTAAATCAGAAGTTTTAGTTTTCGATAACCAAGTAAACTGCTAAAGTGTGACGATAACTCAATCTTATATTATTATGAAGTAGCAGTGCTACAATTTTTCTCTTATTTTATTGTAAATTACAAACGGATAAATAGTCGCTTGTTTGTTGTTCCAATGCATTACAAATGCATAATTTTCGGCAAAGTCACAATAAACAAGTACCTCCGTAGGCTTCAGACCTAACTTTTTGTTTTGCTAGATTGTTGTAGTGAAATGAAGCAATGAGGAATCAGATTTTTCAACTTAATTAAAAAATTATCCACGAATTCATCAAGGAGTTTCGATTATTTTTCCAAGAATTTTAATTCTATCATTATTAACATTTCCCGTTTGACTCAGAAAACGGCTTACAATACTTTTTAAAGCTACTCATTATTACACTATCACTTATTAAAATTCAACTTGAAAAATTAAACTACTGGAAAAATAAATTTGGACAATAATTTACAATGTATAAAGGAGTTCCCGAAATATTTGTAGAGGTATAGATTATTAGAGCGGTTGGGCCTAACAAAATGCATGACTCATACCAACATTTTATTTTTATTTCAATAATTGTTGTATCCATGAGGTTGGTGGTAAAAAAAATGTGTTCAAAAAATTGAATAAACCACATCATTAAAATTTGATTTTTTTACCCAAAAAATGGGTAGATCAACATACTAAAACGTATTTAGCAAGATAACGAAACGAGATGTTGCGCTGATTTTTTAATATGTCTATCAGAACAAAATGGGGAAAGGAGATACAAAAAAAGGTGAACATGGGAGGAAATTCTAATAGAACCTTTCGGCGGCCATTTTAAAAAAGAAGAAATTAAATATGGCACTATTTTACTTATTTACCTACAAAAACAAGGAAAAAAAAAACATTTCACAACATTTTTTTTTTTGATAATTAGTGCCACACATTCAAAACATAAAAATCATAAAATTAAAACATGACTTCCAAAAAAATATGATTTTATATATTTTTCAACTACGAGCTTACATTTTCTTTTTGAAAGCTTGAAAATAAGATGTTTATTGATCTAGCTGAAAAGATCAAACATTAAAAGAAAGCTACTGTCGGTTGGTAGAACTAATACTATATCTTCAATAATTATCGCTTTTGATGTCACGAAATGTTTGGCCCAGGTTTGCTATTATTGCTCGGAAATGGAAAGAGCTGGCGAAATGATGCTTATGCCGTTAGATAGAGAAAAAATTTGAGATTCAGAAAATATAATGGTTGCGGTGAGTTGCGCCTGACCTAGCTGGCTTACTTTATATATTTAATTATATCTCAACAATGGACAAATGAAAATACTATATTTTAAAATCGTTGCCGCTAAAGTAGAGAACAATGGAAAAATAGAAAATAATTTTTTTGGCATATAGAATGAAAGAAAGAAGGTAACTCTTATTTGGGTGCCAGACGAGGGTTCTGCCTCCTATTGGCGTAGAATTCAAAGTTTGCGAGAAGCGAAGAAATTTATATCACCTTCGTCATTCAATAAGCGTTTCATTTCATGAAACGACATTATATCTGAACGTTCCGGTTGATATAGTAAGGAACACAAACTTAGATTTGCTAAATTCACATAATATTACTATAAAGTTCACCTTAGAAGAAGAATTAAGATGTGAAGATTATAATAGTTGAGCAAAAGATTGAGTTTGGACTACATCGCCAAACCACCAACACAATGAGACTCATTACGTCCTACCAATATCATAATGGTTCACACAAAAACCACCGAGTCATTCTCTAACTAAAAGACTGTATAGTCTTATTCCTCAGTCTCCGAGTGCTTATGAATCGCTCTTTGTGTATAAATATAAAGATCAGCCGATGAACAATGGAAAAAACCCGATCATCTCCAATCTTTTCAATAATTTCAACTATACCTACAAGAGATGATTAAAATGGCATTTTTAGAATTTTTTTTTTCAAATTTCTTAAATTTTCAATTCAATTTCTTTTTCACATTGACAAGTGAAACTCGCATTAACATTTTTATATAATTGAGTCTGAATTTCGGTGATATGCTTAAATATGTTACCGTTGAGTTACAGAATTGTTTGAGGAGCGTTAGCATAAACCTCACTCTTCAAGAAACGCCTTAGGAAAAAGTCCAATGGTGTTGAATCATCACAAGATCTAAGCGGCCAATTAACATCTGTTTTGAAGTAAAAGTATTCGATTAGAAAAATTTTGTTTCAATAGATCAAGTGTCGCAGTGGTTGTTTAACCCTTAGCAAAGACCTCTTATTCATATATTCTCAACATGATTCATATTAATAATCATCGCTCGATATCCATCTCCAAACACAGTAACAGCAATGCTAGTTTAATTTTAAAAAAATATTTGGATGCACCAGACTATAAACCCCACATCAAACAGTTACATTTTTGGTTGCATAGGTTACCGTGTTTCTCGTGGATTTTATTTACTTTACTCCAGACTTCGATTGTTTTATTTGTTGACATTTCCTCCAAGATGAAAATGGACTTAGTCTCCAAAAATGATTTTGGCGGATTCTTGTTAAATTTTTTCCTGTTTTGCATAGCCCAATTGTACATCATATTCAATGGTCAGTTGATTTTCATTGTTCAGCTAAATATGCTAAATATTGAATAAAGCCATTGGTTTAATCTGTAATTTGTGTGTGGTCTTCAGCAACATTAGCACTAACACCTTCAATATTTTCTTGTGAACGACCACTACGACTGTAAATTTTGCTTCTTTGATCATGAACAAAACTGTTTTTCTCAAATTTTTTAACGATATTTCGAATATTTGTGTTTGACATTTTCATTTATTTGACCATTTTTACTAAGATATTGTCTTACAACTTCTAAAAATGTTCACCAAATTGATTCAAATTTGAATAATATATACGCGTTGTTTAATGGGATAGCGCTTCATATTTACTAATCACAATGTTTCTATTTGACAACTGGCAAAAATAATAGCATAATTTAGTACAAACAATATAAATGGCGGCATATATAGTATATAAAATGAAACGAAAAATTTGAACATAGCCTTGAACTAAAATTTTGAACTAAAATTAGAAACACATAGCCTTGCATAATTTTGGCATTTTTCTTACATCCTTGAGTTCGAATTAAAGTAAAACCCTTTTTTTAAGATATTGGCTATTTGTACAAATAACAGAAAATGGTTACAGCACAAATTATTTAAACACGTGTTCAAATATTTTTAGTGATCGCTTTTTCCGTAAAACCATTTATACCAATCAATCTAATCTATTTCTGCTTGGATGCCGAAATCGCGCTTCACTCCATCTTTACTGAAACCTTTCGAAGCATACTTATAACGTACTGGTGAACGTTCCAAGTGGTCAGCCCAACAAACGATTTTGCTTCTGACTTGTATCCTAATCTGGGCTTTAATCAAGTAATTTCAAATTTTATTCAAAATTGCAGGATCGTGCAGTTGTTATGCTAGGAGAAAATGCCCAAGGACCAAGCGATTTTTGAATCTGTCCAGCAGCAGATATCAGAGTTAGTGGCAGGGCCACGAAGTCAGTAAAATAAATTTTCGACTCGGACTTCGATGTTTTAAAATTTGACTATCCGGCTCCGACTCCGACTCCAACTTCTATATGTAACGAAATATTATAAAATTCATAATACTGCTCATATTTAAATTCTTTGTCAATAGAACATAATTTAGACAACACAATCTTTCTCTTGATGTTTTACACTTTCTTTAATTCGAAGTGGTTTCGATATCTCAAGGTTATCTAGAACTTTTCGAATTCATGTTTTTCTTCTACTTCTTCAGCAGGATTTTCTTGGTGGTTAATAGGTGAAGATGATGGCTGGTCACTATGATTGCGAGCATTTCGGTAATATCTAAAAATCATTTTAAACGATTGTCAAATTACATAGCGCAGGTTTGTCTCTATTTTGTTGGTCATCACTTGATAATACTCTAACGTAGTACGAGTCCGCATTTCTCTAGGTATATGTTAACGATGATTTTATTTCTGTTGCGAGGATATTTGAATTTATTTCCTAAGTGAAACGTTACTCACCGCAAAACTGATCAGGGGTCAAATTTGCTGATTAAAGTCTTTTTGTAACTAAGGTCCGACTCCTCGACTTCGACTCCCAACTCCGACTCCACGGTTTGACATCAAAATGAACAAAATGATAAAAAGTGGGTTAGAATTTGACAGATTTTGGCAACGGTTGTGAGCCAGGTAACATACAATCATTTATTTTAAAGAAACATGCAAATACTTTGGTGTATCCATTGTGGAATCTCTTCAACCTGTCGTTAGTATCCGGCGTATTTCCGTAAAAGACAAGACAGTACATTTTACAGAAGAATTTCAACGACTTCATCTATTTGAAAATTATTTGAGCAACAAATACCTTCAAAGATATATTGTGACGTCTTATATCTGTTAAACAACATCGATTCATTCCAGGCAGATGAACATCCACAAATTTAGTGGAATTTACGGGTAAAACGATCAACACAATCGCTATCAGATGGATGTAATTTTTACAGAGATTTCAGTTAAGCATTTGATTCTATTTGTCATTGTAAGCATTTAGGATTTTTGGCATTTTAATTGGGAAACAAAAAAATTTAAAATTTTCGTAGTTACATTCCATCAGAGAAAGGTGCGATACTGATCTATTACAAGAAGATATTAAAGGCTTTAGTGAGTGATGCAAACGTAATTCATTACATTTAAATATCACAAAAATGCAAGTTATGTCGTTTCACAGGGGAAAAAATCCTATAATCACTACATACAAAACCAATGGAGATGAATTTGAGCGTGTTAGTAGGCATATAGACAACATCATAGCCAAAGCGAACTCAATGTTTCGGTTTATCAAACGATAGAGAAGTGAATTCCAAGATAAATCTACATTATTGACGTTGTCCCAGATAGAGTATGTGGCAGCTGTCCTTACTATTCAATTCATATCAATACAACTGCAAATATTAAAAAAAAAATCCTCTTGTTTCTATTAAAGAAAACCAACTCTATGATATACCTTATCAATACAATGTGGCACGCTTTACTTCATATAAGACAAGATGCCAAGGTTACAAAATCTGCACCTTTGAAAATAGAAGAGTTTTTTTGGCTGCCGCTTTTATAGGAAATGTTCTTCTTGGTCTCATTCATCGTACAACACTCAAAACATCTCAGTTCAAGTTCCAGGTAGGATGATTCACTTTCATCGATTTTTAGATCTGGAACACCATTCCATAAATTACGGGGTGAACAACCCTATTATTAGATTGCATTACATTTCAACTTATCTAAATACAGCTAAAAGAGAAAAATATAAAGGGCTGAAACCTCGTGAGGTGGTCAGAACTTCGGTTTTGATTAATTCAACTCCCAAATCAATCCCGAAATGAATATCTTAAGTCAATCTTCAGCTCAACCTCCATCTCAATCGCAACATAATTCAAAACGCAATCTCCAAATGCCAGTGAAGTTTTTACTATATTTTACTAACATGTTTAGTAAAAACTTCACTGTCCTATATAGCAATGTAAAATTTTTATTAATCTAAAACTAATCAGTAACAGGGATGAAATTGGCATAAATTCCAAAGAACTAAAATGTTGAGCAACAGAGGACTAATTTGGGCTTTAAAGTACTTTTTAATTTTTTGATGTGTTTACATAACGTCTGCTCAGAATTATCCTTGTCCTTATATGCATTTGGCTATATTGGAGCATTTGAAAATTAAATTAAGTTAGCTGGAAAGTTAAAGATGTTCCTGAGATTTATTAGAAGAAAGCTTAATTACGAAGTACAATGCTTGAAACTCAAAAATTATTTTAACTATTTGAGTTTCAAATTTAATAGTTTTGGACCAACTTTTCTTAAAAGGCTTGTCTATTTCGTTACGATTTTGTCTATATCCTCGATTTTTGTGAATACTAATTTTTAGCATACATCAAGCAAGCAATGCTTATTAAAACTATAATATAAAACAAAATTTTAAAACCTATTTCTTTACAACTTCTCTCGACCTGCCATTAACATCGAGTTATACCATTGAAATTCGAACAGTTGCTAGTGTAGACACGAAATTTCAACGACTTGCCAGATGTCATACAATCATTTGCTGTCAAAAAGGCATAACTTGATTATATACCAAAATGAACGCACCGTTGAACGTTTCGAATGCACCCGTTAACGTCGGAACGTCAGTCAAGGTATACATTTTTATTATGGTGAAGTTCGCAAATCTGAGTCGGTGGTCGTAACTTTAAGAGCGCTTACTTCAATTTTCCGTAGTATAATAATTGTCCCACCAGACGGGCTCCGCCTATTTTAGTGGATAAATTCGAGTCAAAATATTCAATATTGAATGTTTTTGTGCCAGTAAGAGGTCAAATTATTGATAATATGGCAGCCTTAGGTGCTTCAGTTCAAAATGAGCCAAATTAATTGATTCCACACCGTTTATAGGAATTGTGAATCTCTCAAAACACATTGTGGCGACTTTTGAGTAAAGATCTTGGCTCACACCCTTACAAGAATAAATAAGCTCAAGAGCTGAAGCCTCTTGATCATTTGAAGCGCCGAAACTTCTCCGATTGGGCCTTGCTAAAGTTTGGAAAACCTGAATTTCATCGAAAAATCATCGTCTGCGATGAAGCTCATTTTTGGCTTAATGGCTTTGTCAATAAGCAACATCTTCATTGGACAGCAACAAACCCACATCTGCTTCAAAGGACTCCATTACAATCACAAAAAGTGACCCTGTGGTATAGATTTGATGCGGGAGGTGGAGAATTGGCTCCAACAAATCGGTCGCTACAAACGTCGGTCGTATAAACGAGATCGAATTCCATAGTTATATGTAACATGTGTACGAGTATCTAAATTATTCTATTTTTCTCTCCATATGGAAAAACCCGATATAAATTTGTTTTTAAAATTTCTTTCCAAAACGCTATGCGCAGAGTCAATATCTTGTATATTGCTGTGGCCGCTTCCGAAAATGTTTGTTTAATCCAGTTATGGGCAATGAGCTTGCATTTAAAAATTTTTGTAGAGCAAAGGTTATAATGTAAATCCATTTTTGCAGCACACACCTATCTGGACAATAAATGATGGTTTATACTTTCGGACGAGATCGAATTCGGATTAATTTAGTTTTCCAACATTTTTATTAGCGCGTTTGCAATGTGAGTACCGTCGCGGCCACTAACAGATTCTTACCTAAAAATGTGAAAGTTGTTACGTATTTCGAATTGGTATGTACAAAATTCCATTTAAAACTTCCTTATCACCATGAACTTTTCCCTTTAAATTATAAACGCAAAATTTTCGCTTATAAAAGAAGTTTAAGTTGTTAGCTGAAAGGAGTTGAAAGATATTTTGCAAATCAAAGCTGAAAATTCTAAATAGTTGGTCTTAGGTAATTTTTATTCAGAATATATGCCTCCATTTATCGCAGGACGATAGAACACCAAATTAATTTCTTTGTTGAACGTGTCTCTGTATTGCCATTTTTTGATGTTGATGTCAGGAGATTTAATCTTAAATAAGTTTAACATCTTGCTGATGTTGAGTGAGCATCCCTCAAGGATACTGCAAAATTCAAGGATATAGAAAAACAAATAGAACTGAAGAGAAAATTAGCGGATATAGATAAAACCACATCTAACAAAATTAAATCAAAATTGTTTTACAGATTTGCTCTGGAGGTAGACAAAAAACGAATCTCAAGGATATAGACAAAATAAAACAATTAGAAAATTTGATCGTTTTACCCTAGGTTTACCCTAAAGTTAGACATAGACAACAATAATTTTAAAACAACGAAATTTCACTAATTGACGACTTTTCACTTTTATATCACTAAAAGTAGCAAAAAGTTATTTAAACATTTTCTCTTTCGGAGGGTTCAATTAAAAGGATAAATGCTGATTTTGTGAAGCAATGCAGAAAGATATGAATTTGTTAAGAATTAAAGGCTATCCACATCAAGCGTGAATTGCGAATGCGAGTAAACAAACCAAAAAATGTTCACTCGCGTTTAGAATTCGCACTTGGTATTGTGATTAATATTTAAATAAAGGATTAAATTTACTAAATAAACTAAAAATAATTTACTTATCCATTTTAGTTATTTATAAGTAATATAATATATACAACTATATTCCCCTCCCACTGAACGGCCACAAGTTACAATTACAAGAACAAGACCACATATTTGCCCATAAAAATTACAAGGAAACAGCGTTATTAGCGTAATAGTCTTGGCGGTTAGAATTTAATTTAGTCGAAATTCGAATAGTTGTTCAACAAAAAATGATTCGATCTTCGAAAAAGACTGCCTAACGTTTACAGAAAAAATTCAATATAAATATTTTTTCGAAAGGACTGAAATGTTGATTAAAAGTATCGAAGTACTTTTTATTTTCTAAAGGACCGAAAAAGTACTAAAGGAATCAACTTTTTCATCCCTGATCAGTAATATGTTGCTACTCAAATAATGACATTTAGGGGAATTAAGAGTTTCAATATTTTTAAAATTTCTATGAATCTGTTACAAAAATATCAATCTCATTATGATATACCGTTAATCAATGGGTTCAACATTATTTGTGGACATTTTTAATAAATTCGCTTGGATTTTACAACCCCTGGGGTACTTGAAGTAAAAATTACTAACTTTATATGAGTTCGTTTTATGAAATTCAAATGATGCTTCCAAGTTACCAAATTGTGTCGAACCATTTCCAAAATCTCTTTGAATTTATTAATTTTAATAAATTCAAATGATGATTCCAAGTTACCAAACTGTGTCTAACCAATTCCAAAATCTATTTGAATTTATTCGTTTTAATAAATTCAAATGATGATCCAAAGTTACCAAATTGTGTTGAACCATTTCCAAAATTTCTCTGAATTTATTTGTTTCAATAAATTCAAATAATCAGAATTTTCTAAAAATTTCCAGAAATTATGTTGAACCTATTGACTAATGGTAAATCAAAATGAGATTGATGCCCTAACTGGCAAAATTTAATTTAATGTTTTCTTGAAGTTATATGATATTCAACTAAAGTTAGTAATTTCCACTTCAAGTATCCTAGGAAAAAGCCAAGTCCTATCTTTCCTTGCCATATTCTAGAGCTTTATCCAAAAATCATTTTAGGAACCAATTGAATAAAGAAACGCCAAGTTCCATCCTACTTGGCCATATTCTAGAACATTATCTATCCCATTTCCATCACCCACATCAAAATAGCCAAGTTTCGTCATCATTGGCCATATTCTAGAGCTTTATCCAAGAATGATTTAAGAATCCCGTTTTCAACGCACGTGTCAAATTTCATCATAATCGGTTGACAAATGGGCAATAATTGGCCTAATTGGCCATTTTCCAGAACTTCATCTACAAATCATTTGAAAATCCCATTTCCATTCGAAATGCTGGATTTCATTAAAATCGGATAAGATTCAGAATCCCAATAAAATTTTTATATAAAAAAAAAAAATCAGAAATCCCCAGTTTAACGAACACCCCCCACTACAATGGACAACTTTTTTGGTCCCGTCGATTTCCGTTGTGGTAAGGTTTCCCTGTAATAGATTGCTCAACTGCTCACTAAACCCTAAACCAACCCCAACTAAACCGGAACTCAACCCTAAT
This sequence comes from Tipula vernalis, assembly GCA_958295665.1. Classification (NCBI taxonomy): domain Eukaryota; kingdom Metazoa; phylum Arthropoda; class Insecta; order Diptera; family Tipulidae; genus Tipula; species Tipula vernalis. The sequence goes on from OY282559.1 coordinate 110,349,373, forward strand.
TTAATTCGCAAACGGAACCCAACTTAACCCTCAACTCAACCGCAAACAATTCACCATATCCTTTCAAACACCAACTCAACTCCAACTCAACTTTAACTCAACAGTTATAAAAAATTCGTAAATATTTTTAAATAACCAGGTGTTTTGTATCAATTCGTATGGCAGGTACCTCATCCTTTTGACGTACAGTTTCCTAAAACTTTTCAAATCTCCGCCTGGACCATAAAAACAGAATGACGTAAAAAACATCCAAATCGGATAAGCCGTTCCCCAGATACCACGGGTACAGATATCCAGCATTAAGACATCCAGACATCTAGACGTTCAGGCAGACGGACGGACATTTTTTCACCAAATTTTTTGTCATTTTCGATGTGATGATTTGACGTCATGATTTCAATACTTTGGTCTTTCAGAAATAATTGAAGATTTACTTCTTAAAATTTTAAATGTACTTACTAAATCGATTACTTTAAAACTTCTTAAATAAATAAGCGTAATAAGAGTCCTTTTTTCAATGAAACCTCTTTCTTATAATTTTACATTTCAAATGTAAAATATTCCACGTTTTTTGAAATACTAAATGTCTCAATAACGTAAAAATGCCTTTATTTAAATTTAACCAACGGTTAAATCACATCACATGGTTAAAGACAAAAATTTCCTTAAGAGGGCTTATTATTGATTATTTTACTCTATTTACACGTAAAATCCCCAGATTCCTATTGGATTTGATTGTTTTCTTTCCAACTTGATGGAATAGTAATGGCTAATTTACATTCAATCTTCTCGTCTATTCAAAAAGAATGTACGAGCAAAACGGATATGCGTATCAGAGATGATATTTAGGGTGAGTTCTAAACTAGAATTTTTTTGACTTCTTTGAATTTGAAACCATATTTGGTAATTGGACACGAGAAAAGCAGCATTCGATTTATTGACCTTCGTCTGAGATTTGGAAATGAGAGAACTACTACGATTATTCGACCTGCTGCTTAATTTGGATACGGAGAATTCATACATGATCAAATTGACCACCGCTTTACAACAGGACACGAGATATTTACAATTTTACAACAACAAATATGCTTAAGATATCTGAATTTCGGAGACGGAGAATTTTGCCTTACAAGTGCATATTATGCAGATATTCTGGTCGGACTCTATGCCGACACTTGAATCATGATCCTTCGAGGCACCCTTTTTTAATAAATCGGTAAGTAAATTCAAAGTGACAAAACTTAATACACACGAGTATTATTTAACAAAAATCGTTGTTTAAACTGCGATACACTGAAAAAAAATATATTTATCAAAGCAGCTATGTTGACTTATCTATGACGTTTTGCCGCTCTAAATATAAATATATCTGAATACATATTAAAACTTAAGTTATTCAAATATAATACATATCCGAAACAACGAAACTACTTCCAAATACATATCCCGTGAATATTATTGCGAAGAGATATTTAATTACCTAAAAGTGTAATAAAATGTTAAGTTTACTAATATTTTGATCAGTTACGGTAGTACGATATTACTCATATCTGTTCAAAATATATTTAATAGAGTTGAATTATTTAACTGTCTATTATAAAAATATATAAGTTAAATTATATTTTTATATCCCACGAAAAAAGATGTTTTGTGGTGTGAGATATAAATATATTTACAACAATTTTTTACATATCTCTTTCAGATATTAAAATATTGAAAACCTATATGCGTCTCTTTCATTGCCTAATTATTCCGTTTGACTATAGCCAATTTTTTTTTTATTATGTACAAGACGTTCTTTGGTTATAAGCGCACGCGTAAAGGATAAATTTATTGTAGGTAAAAATATTACAATACAAAAAATAATTATAATTATTTTATATTTTGATTCTCATGTGTAAAATATAATTTTAAAATTACTATGGATAATATTACTGTTATAAACGTTGAGGTAAGTAGTTGTTTTGTATATTTTGTTTAATAATAAAAAAAAATTCTTGCTTAAACTCGTGTATTAAAGTATTTCAAATAAGTGGATGTGATTGAAAACAGTTAGAATAGCTCCGTATTGTGTGATTTGTAAGTGAATTTAATTGTTGTTTTATGATAAAATCGTTTAAAAAATAATTATAAAGAATTGTCATATGTAATTGAAATTAATCATATTAACACTAATTGGTAATAATCCTGTACGAAATGTTTATTGTTAATATTGTAGATGTACTTTTGGTTAATTAACAATAACCTCGTGGTTTTTACAAACTAAGGTTATATATTAAACTTAGTAGTATTATTATATTATGTTGCTATTTCTCTATATAATAATGATTATATTATGTATAACTGTTTGTTTTTCGTTTTGAGAGCAGCAATCGAATTCAGCTAGTACGATCAGCAATAATTCCGAACTGATTGAAGAAATTTCCGAATTGGAAAATGCAGAAAACCTTTGTATTATAAGGGTAAATATTTAAAAAAAATATATTTCTGAAATAAACACGAGTTTTTAATCCTTAGGAACAATCACAGATATATAATCCAGCATCATCCAGTATAGAAATCATTAGCCCATTCAACGTCGCTGCGTACTTAGAGTGTACAAAAGGCAGAATATTAAAATCGTATTACGAATGTCACAAGATTCTCGGCGCTAAGCAACAAACAGATTTATCCAATCTTATTATTGAGAAAGAATTTGATATATCGGGTAGTTACAAAATCACAACTGAGCGATTGCAGCAATTGTCGAAACAAATCAACGATATATTTAAAACGGAGAATGCGAATATTTATTTTATCCCATACAATACACACACAAAACAACTAAGTAGCGGAAAATTGTACAGCGCATACAATAAACTTCGCTCGAAAATTAAAAAATCCACAGTGCCTCATACTAGTGGTAATATTTCTACGAGCATTGATAACGATTCTCAAAAATCACTCGAATTCCTGAAAGCGAATATAGAGCCTTATGGCGAGGTTATTCATCATTGGGAAAATAGTACATCATTCAGGCTACAAGAGCTTAAAAACCGCCAGGATTTAAATGTCTCTCAGTATTTTCTACATTTTCCGGCATTAAAATGCGCTACATTACTACAAGATCTAATCGAAATTGATTTTAAGTTCGTGTATAATGATAAAATCAATAATTTGAGCGTCAACTGGCCGATTATAAATAAAATATTGATCGAGATCGCACAATCACGGGATAAATCCAATTCTTTTAAATTAATTGAGCAGCAAATTTTATCAACACCATATGACCTTACTGGGTTTTTTCTTCTTCCGTATTTAATTACCAGTAATTTTGGAAGAAAGCGATCAGCAAAAGGATCGTTAAAATTAACTAAAAATGAAATATCGGATCAATTCATTATAAAAGCCACTGTAAGTAAAATTAATTAAGCATTTTGTTTAAATGTTTATTATTTGTTTAGGATACGGATTAATTATAGACCCAAACCAACGAATGCATTATGTAAAATAACTTTATTTACATAAATTTGACCAAATTTTCTATCGTTCAGATTATTTATATCCTTAGATCCTTCACATCTTTATACCCTTATAGACAACATAAAAACACTCTTAAAACTCAGAAATGCTTCTTCGAGTTATTGAACAATTATGTACACAACAATTATTTACATTTTGTAACTGCATAATTTTTGAATAATCACAGATTCCTAATTTTTACAAATATTTTTATTTCCGTATATAAAGCCTTGTCAACCAAGGATAAAATAACTATATAGTCTGATGACCCACTTTTTGAGGTCAGTGCAAGTTCACAAATCTCAAAAAATTTACTTTCTAGATATTGACCGAACATTTTTGTTTTTTCGTTGGCACGACTAAATGTTGCCGCTTTAGCTTACGTCGCCAGAGGGTTATTTTATATCTACTAGGCATAGATCTTACATGTTCTCGTCATTTAAGTCATATCCTAAGCAAAAATTTATATCCATTTTTTAATTTATATATATACAATATGTATGTCAATGTGTATTAAACAGCTCCTTTTAGATAAACTTAAGATTATTGAAATTTATTATTCCACTGCAACCAGTGAAACCATTTTCAGTGGATTAAAACCTATTAACCAATTACAAAATGTATGTAAGAAACATACTAAAATAATTGAAAATAATCCTTTTACATTTTAAAACCTTTATATTAATCGAATCAAACTAATTAAAATTTACGGCTTTTAATTAGTTTGCCTCAGTGGCCCTATTCTGGTAGTTACAGGAGAATTGAGAAAACGAATTGTTTTATTGTTAATTATTGAATAGTCTGGTATTATTTTCGCTTATTTTACTGTGACGATTAATGTCAGAGCCTTCTAGAGTATAGAACCATAATACAAATGACGTATTTTTTAGAAGCTTTTTTAGTGGTATAACTTTTCACTGATTTCCATAGGAATCCATAGTAAAAATGGTGTTTGTTAGCTTCAAGTTTTTCAATGAAAAAAGCAAAAATATTATAAATTGTTTATATAAAAGTTTTCTACATATCTTTAACAACAATTTACCAGAAGGCTATATTGGTATTAAGTAAATATTAATTGCAGAAATGTTAAAATTAAATTATTTCTAAAATATATTTTTCGAACTTTCATTTTGAAAAATACATCAAAGTTGGCTCTGACGAATTAAAATAATACTTGCTAAATTCATCTTTAGTTTTACTAGTGTACGTAAGATGTCTAAAATATTTACAGAAAAATACGAAAATAAATTATTTAATCACAAAACTATCACACTTATTAACAATTCGTGACTTTCTTTTGCTTTTCCTACCATTTTTGAACTTGAAATTGCCCAAGGTGGTAATTTTTGGTACAATTTTACCAAATTTTTACGGCCATCACTGCCATCTATGTAATGTATATTGACTGAATGGCCAAACGAATTGTAGTAAGCTTTTATTTCAATATGACCAGAATGTTGTTGTTATGAAATTTTTATTAAATTTTGGTTTAAATAAATCAATATTACAAGAAAATGAAAACGATTTACTTAAACGATCTTCATATGGGTTGAAATTCAAACATTTATGAAAATATTTCAAAAATCATAATTAAGAATTTGTAACGTTTTCATTTAAAAATTTGCCTTAGGAAAAAAAGTGATTTCCCATATGTTTTGTGTGTTTTACTATGAAAAGTTTGGTTTTTTCCTCGTTTCTAATTCCTTTATAAAAGCTTCGTTTTTTAGACTATGGCTTTGTATAATCAAGGTTGCTTTGTTAATGTTCTGTACATGGAAATTCAAAGCTCACTACGATAATTTTCTCAAATGGGTAAATAAAAATTTAAATTTTATAGAAATGTTGGCGGTTGTTTTTTCCTTATAAAAGTATTAAGGGCCACTGAAGCAAACTAATTAAAAGCCGTAAATTTTAATTAGTTTGATTCGATTAATATAAAGGTTTTAAAATGTAAAATGATTATTTTCAATTATTTTAGTATGTTTCTTACATATATTTTGTAATTGGTTAATAGGTTTTAAACCACTGAAAATGGTTTCACTGGTTGCAGTGGAATAATAAATTTCAATAATCTTAAGTTTATCTAAAAGGAGCTGTTTAATACACATTGACATACATATTGTATATATATAAATTGAAAAATGGATGGGAACTACCAGAATAGGGCCGCAGGAATATATTATTCATAAAATTGCACTACTAACATTTCTACTACAAAATGATTTTTCGCTACAAAGAGCGTATCTTTATGTAAAGTTACTAAAAACCCTTTTTTTTAAATGTTAGAATAATATTTTATGAAATAAAATTTATTTTACGCTTTAGTCGATTTGCTTGGCTTAATATAAAAGTTTTTGATTTAAAAATGCGTATTTTTATTTATTATTTATTTTATGTATTATTTTAGTGTATATTTTATAATTTTTCACTGAAAATGGTTAATTAAACACAAACCAGTCTCTCTCATGTATAAACTGTAAACTATATAAACTATATGTTTATTTTTCAGGATATAACACATATGCATCGGAAAATTCAGGAGATAAAGGATAAAATTGAAAGCTTAAAAGAGACTCTTCAGCCATTGCCTATAATACTCGGGGACAGCAATCCAGTGGGATATATTTATATCGATGGCCAACTATATCTAATTGGTACCCCTATCAAAGCCGTCGATTTATGTTTCAAACTTTTTCAAATTACGAACTCGAAGTATCCTACGGCGGCGGAAGCAATTTGGATGTTTATACAACAATGTGTGTATCAAATTAAAACCAGTTGGGATAAACATTTTATATCGGTAAATAACTTAATTAGTTCGGTGGAAACTAAAAAAAACCAAACATAAAATTTTTAAAAGCCGGTTACGTTTACGTGTACTTCAAATAACTTTATTTTTTAAATTTTTTTATAATGAATTGTTTTAATTGTAATTTAGTTATAAGTTCCTATAAAGAATACATCTGTCATATCAAAACGTTGCACAAATCTTCGTGCGTTTTTATATGTAATGATTGCATTCCATATAGGCAATTTGATTTGTTTGACTCATTTCGGAAGCATATAGTTAAGCATTTTAAAAATATTGAAATTAATCATTATAATGCTCCAATAGCTCCATTAAAAGTTTGTAGTGAAATAGCAAAACAACAGCCAAATGAAAATATTTTACTATCCAATAAAAACATTACACCATTTTCAATATGTGAAAAAACGATTTCAAATAATATTAAACAGTCTAATTTAAGATTAATAAGTAATTTGTATGCAAGCAATTTGAATAAAGCACAAATACAAATAGTAACGCAACAAATAACCAGTTATGTTTCAAATGTTTCCTTAGAACTACATGAACATATTTTAAACAGATCTAAGGAATTAGGAGAGTCAGATACAAATATTTCTATTCTTAGAAACGTTTTAAATTCAATTAGTTTTCCGTTACAGAAATTGAATAGTGATTATATGCGTCTGAAATTTCTTGAAGAAAATCACATTCTATTGAAACCGACATCCATTAAAATCGGTGAATATTTAAATGCACATCGTATACAAAATAATCATATTTTGAAACCAATCCATGCAAAACTTAGTTATGTATCAATTGAACACATACTGAAAAATTTTTTAGAACAAGGAAATATATTGAAATATATCATTAAATATACAAAAGATCTTGAAAATACGAGATTAATTATCAGTAATATAATACAGACACCATTTTTCAAGCAAAAAAGAGATAGTTTTCCGATTGAATCGGTTCTAGTTCCATTAATTGTTTATTATGATGATTTTGAAACTAATAATCCACTTGGTAGTTCTGCTGGATTTCAAAAATTAGGTTGTATATACATCTCTTTAGCAAATTTACCACCGGAATTCCGATCGAAGTTAGAAAATATATTTTCAGTAATGCTATTTAATTCAATAGATAGGCGATGTTATGGTAATAAAGTAATACTGGCCCCTTTAATATCAGAACTAAAGAAGTTGGAAGAATTTGGATTTTCTGTATCAGTTGATAACCAAAATTATCAAATATTTGTTACTGTTGTTATGGTTGTTGGGGACAATTTAGGAATGAATTCGATTCTTGGTTTTTCTGAAAGCTTTAGCTCAAATTTATTTTGTAGAATTTGTCTGTCTACTAAATTGGAAACGAGAACTTTGAGCAAAGAAGATCCAAATAAATTACGAAACGTACAAAATTATACAGACCAACTACAAAGTGTCAATCATTATTTGTATGGAATCAAAGAGCAATGTGTTTTTAATGACCTTGCAAACTTTCATTGTGTCGTAAATGTCAGTGTAGATGTCATGCATGACATGTTTGAAGGCGTTGTAAAATTAGAAATTGCTTTGATCCTGTATAATTTTATTGTGATTAAAAAATATTTAGATATTGAAAGTCTTAATTTTAGGATAAATAATTTTAATTATGGGCTTAATAATAGAGTTAACAAACCAAAAGAAATGAACTTGGATGCCTTAAAACACAAAAAAATTAAGGGTAGTGCTTCGGAAATGATATGTTTATTAAAAAATTTGGGAGTAATGATTGGAGACGTTATTCCAGAATCCGAAGAATTGTGGCATTTGTTTATTTTATTACATAAACTAGGGAGCATTGTTGTGTGTTCGCAAATCGATGAATATACTATTCAAATATTAGAAAATTTGATTCATGAACATCATAGTGTTTATATTAAACATTTTGGTTGTACATTAATACCGAAGCATCACTTTATAACGCATTACCCCAGGATAATGCAAACATTTGGTCCACTTGTTCATATGTGGTCAATGAGATTTGAATCAAATCATCAAGTTTTAAAAAAAATAGCTTCTAATACCAGATCTCGAAGAAATATTTGCTCAACAATTTTGAAAAGAAACCTATTGCAGCTAAGTAAACGAAAATTCAGTAACAAATGTCTCAGTTTACCGACAATTTTAGGGAAATCGGTTGAGGGATACATTCCTGAGAAGTTGACCAGTGAAATGAAAGTTTTATTAAAAAATACTCAATGCTTGAATCAAATTAGAGCAGTAAATTTTATTCAATACAAAAATGTAATTTATAGAAGGGATATGATCGTTATACTAAGAATTGACACCGATAGCTCACCAATATATGGTCAAATAAAGTCAATTTTTTCGCACAGTATTTTAAATTTCTTTGTATGTCTAGTCTTAGATACTTTATATTATAGTGATCATTTCTGTGCAACTGTTGTTGAAGCTACAAATAATTTCGAGATTTTAAATGTCGAAAATTTACTTGACAACCAAATAAAGAATTTAGTAAAATCAAATTCTATTTTATATGTTATAGAATAATTATAAATACTTAGAATTTAATTTTATTTGAAATTCGACCTTGTTTTTATTTACATATATGTAATTTTTTATTAAATTGAACTTATATTTATAATAATAAAATGAATTGAATCAATATTAAAAATGGTTATTTTACTGTTCCAACGAACTATAACATATAGCAAGAAGAATTATGAGTATTTCTACTTGAGATATATTTTATGATAAACGCGGTTGAATTTTATATTTGTGAATGATAATTTTAAATACAAATAAGTTATTCAAAGAACTAATCTATGTAAAGATTATAATGAAGTGGATAAAATTAATTTCAGATCAAGACTAATATATATCTCTACTTAATATATATAAATCTTTTCTAGTTTTGAAATTGTGAAATACACAATTTAGCCATTGGCAATGTCGATATAATTAATTACAAAATTGGTATTTTTTGTACCCATAATAAATATAAGCTGTACTTAGTTTGATATGTGTGTGTGTCAAAGAGATACTAAAGGCCTAGATATTTTTTTCGTTTTTAGAGTTATAAAATATTGTTATCCCTAAATGAGTTATAATTTATACATAAAAATCATTGAAAATATAGCTCTAAGTGATATAATTTCTCTCAGTGTAGTCAGAAACTTAATGTGAAAAGTTATTGAGAACGTTTCGAACAATAACTGTGAAATTTTCGAAATTTTTTGAACAATTAATTACGATCAATGAATTGGCTACATAATGGCTGAAACTATAGCCATTAATCGCATATTGAGGGGGCTTTGAAAATATTAAAGCATAGAGACAATTCCATGAGAAAATCATGCTTCCCAAAATAATAAGTCGATGGACGATATTATACAAACTCAAAATAATTTTCTTCAAGTACTAAGAGATCGATAAGCCCATCTATTCATAGAAAATCTGGAAATTGGGCGTATGAAGAGATTCTAGAAACGAATGATAAAATAAGTAGCGGGATAAGTAAGTTAAGTTGTGAAAAGTGTCTTTAGATTTTGCCAAGGAAAAGGGTGACGATGAAAATGATGTAAGCGGTACAGGTATAGAATTCCAGCCGAAAGAACCAACCGGCAATCACGATGTCGTCATCAAATCCAAAACCACTGGAGGATTCATTTAATAATTCCTTATCATCGAACAAGAACAATGGCAATAATCGGAACTTAAATTTATTTAATACAATCGGTGCTATCTCCAAACAAAATCAAATAATTCTGGGGAATACAGCCAAAATAATGGGGACAAACTAAATTGCAACCAATTGTTCAACCGCAGCAATCGTTATTCCGGGGAACAGCAACTAGCAGGTACTAAAAATTTGTAAGTAAACTTGTTCGAAGATAAACTACCTATGTTGAACGGTTCTTGAAGCTTTTAAAATTACAAAACTTTCCGGTTTGGAGAAAATGAAAAACTCCAGTGATAATATTGCAATGGGTCTTAAATCTAATACAAATGTAAACGATAAAATTCAAAACAAAACAGCTTTAGATAAAAATAAAGGCAGTGATAATGAAAATGAAATTAAACCCGAGGTTATAATAGTGAGGTGTCATAAAAACATCAACAAAGGGGAAGAATTTAGCAGATGACAACAACTAAAATGAAAATAGCGAAATGAGGTTAATAATAACACGTAAATAATCTTCAACTGAAAATGATGACAAAGAAAGCACATCAGCGAATTCCAAAGCAAATCCATCACCAACAGTTGGATGGATCATCGCTAATATCCGGTATATCTCCGGTATTTTCAGGTATATCTACGATAACGAGAGCAACTATTGTAAAAACATTATTCTCACAATATTGTCACTGAGACACTAACTTCGGACATAATATATTAAACGGCTGCATCGTACTGAGATGAATGGCCGCATGATATCACTCAGAACGAGCAAAATCAGGTTTGGGAATGGTGTCCTTCCGGTGTCATCAATTAAAAGTCGCAAAAAAATTCACAAAAAATCAAATCATTTGCAAAAGATTGCGATCGTTTAAAATATCGAGAAGGTGCACCATGAACAATGTGTCGCCAATGAGCAAGGTCTGAATTTCTGTGTAATATGCACTTGTAAGGCGAAATTTAACATTTTCGAAATTCAGAAACCAGAGCTCATGTATTAAATTTAAATTCCACAATTTTGTTCCGCCCAGATCAAAACAATCAAGCCAGTTTTCTTTGAGTTAAAAGAAATGAACGAATTTTACGCGATTGCCAGCTCCTTCATCGCCTCATCCATAAACATCGAACTCGCACTGTAACAACTCATTTACCAGCCTTGTGACGTAAATCATTATTACTAACTTTAAAAAAAAAATTGTAGCAAGAATTTTTTCGGTTAGTCACATTTTCTTATTATAACACGTAATTAAATCTATGTTGATTTGAAAAGTTGATTCTTTAACATAGGTTTTTACATGCTGAAAACATATTTTTTTCATGTAAAAAGTACTTTCGGGCCTGAAAAATTACTCTCTGGTGCATGGAAAAATTACTATCAAAAATACTCTTGAATCATCCCTGATAAGTATACGTTATTTCCTTGTATAAAAGTGAAATTGAACTACTATAAAAGTTGTCCATAGTTCATTTTGTAGTAAACAACTTTTTTCAGCGAAAACGATTTTTTTTTTAATTATTACGACTGAGTCTTGTACCCATTTAGTAATTTACATTGCATAATAAAGTTTTTGATTAGTGTAACTCCTCGCGATAAGTCCAAAGGTTTGGTTGTTTGCAGTTTTCTTGTTAGTGTGGTATTCAGCATACAGCGTATGTCCAGATTTTCATGCTGGTGCGGACGTTGTAGGTGTTTTCCGCGACAAGCTCGATCTTTAGATCTTGATGGAGGTTGTCGTTTCGAATGTACCACGGTGCATTAACAATACATCGCAGGATTTTATTTTGAGCTGTTTGTATGATTTTGATATTTGTCCTCTTGGCACAACCCCAAAGTTGACTACCATATGTCCATACAGGTTTCAGAATTTGTTTGTATAACAGCAGTTTGTTATGAATCGCCAGTTCAGATTGTCTCCCTAGGAGCCAATGCATTTTTCTAAATTTTATGTTTAGTTCTTCTCTCTTGTTTTTTATGTGTTCCTTCCATCTAAGTTTAGCATCTAAAGTCAAGATATTTAGCAGTGCTCGCATGCGGTATTACTATCGAGTTTATCATTATTGGTATATGATTAACTTTTAGATTTGTAAAGTTTACTTGGATTGATTTTGCTTCATTTAATTTAATTCGTCATTTCTTTGTGCAATTACATATCAGCAGCGTTGTGCCGTATTGTCTACCTGGCGTAATTTATACATTGTCTACACGTGTAGACAATGTATGTAGAAAATTAAATTATTCACGTCGACAATATCGAAAATGTCGAAAATGTCGAAAAAAATGGTTTCTGTGAGCAAAATAGTATTTTAATTTTTTGCTAATATACTATCTACGGTGTGAAATCTGTATCAAATTATCACCACAATAAACAAAAATAACCATATAATAAGTATGGTTCATTAGAATAAAATAAATAACAAGAATTATGGTTCATTTAGAAAGTTAACTTTATTATTTATAACTTTTAATTATCTACAGACACAAAAAGCGAAAATTTATTAATTTATTATCCATCTACAGTGTTGTCATCTGTTGGTTTTTAACATGCCCTAAGTAAACGTTTACTGACATCTAGCTGCAATTGAATAAAAGAAAATAATTTTAAAAGTGTAAATCATTCTTGTAGTAGTAGTCGACCATTTTTCTTATCTGTCAAAAACGAAATTTGACAAAATAAATAAAATTATAATAATAATAATAATAATAACAATAATTAAAATTTACTAAAATTAAAAAAACTTAAGTCAGAATCATTATTTTCCTGCCTTATTTAATTTCCTTTATTATCCATGTTATGATCACCGAGTCAAATGAAGAAATTTTATATTTTTGTATTTTCGGCTGTCGAACGACGATGCTGGACAAAAAGTGTACGAGAAATTAGTTAAGGGTTATGAAAAGTATAAACAATTTTAGGATAGTTCAATTCGAAAAATTGTATTTTTATGTTATTTTTGTATGTTTGCGGAATAAAATAAGTTACCAAAATAAATGTGTTTTATGTAATGGCACAGATCGACCGGCTAGAGCGTAGCCATTTTCTCACCTAAATGGATTTAATTTACTATAACGAAAAGTCAAAATTTTAAAATAAATTTTTAAACTCATTTTCATATTTATTCCAAAATGCAAAATGTACAAAAAAATAAAAATATTTTATTGCTTTTTAATAACGCCAAGTCGTGATGGATCTTGACTGGGATAATGAACCCCACCCGGTGTTGGTGATATCACTCCGCTTTGGGCTGCAACTGCTGCCGTTGATGTTGCTAAAGCCGTTTGTGCCGTTGCCGGAATTGGAATAGCCTGAGTATTATATGCCTGACCATAGGTGCACCAGGTATCATTTCCAGTGGTAATTGATGTAATTTCACACCAGGTGGTAAAACTGCCATTTCAGATGATTGCAAATTAAAATAATCATTAGGATTTGGTGGCAGAGGTAAAGCACCGGGAAGGCCTGGCACCGGTTCAAATATATATTGTCGAACTGTTTTCGCAACAGATACACACACTGTATACTCAGATCACAAACAGTATACCCTATTAAAAACTACATCGCAAATATAACTGACACTTTTTGTGGTAGATTTCTACAATACAAAACGAAATGTATTTAAATTAAGAAACGGTATTCACGTATTTTTTATTCATTCCTTAAATTTTACTAAAATTTTCTTTATTTTTCATCGGATTAAAATGTAATAAACCATCAGCAGTTCGATAATGGGTTTAATTCTTTTACAGTTTACGCCAACAGTTTTTGATCTATCAATGCTTATTAATGAATTAACCACTGATACAATGGGATTCTCAAATTTTTCCCATACAAAACATATGTAAAGTCCAATTTTTTTTACCCCAATTTTCTTGAATAAAAACTTTTATTGATTTGAAATATTATTATTGAAATGGTATCTAGAATGTTTATTTTACACATCATCAAAAATTCTTTAAGAGACAAGTGTTTTATTAATTCACTATGATTAAATTAAAATAAAAACTAATTTGCAATAAATGCACCAACACAAACGCAATAATATTGAGCTTTTAAATAAAATGTATAAACAACAATTGATTGGGTCACAGAGCCATCCATTGGTGAAATTACAGCGTATATTACAAAAAGCATCAATTAACTATTATTATAAAACTCGCCGACGCGGGGCGTAATTTCACAATTTATCTCGATTCGTTAACAAATATAAGCAGTGTTGTGCATTTACGCGTAAAAAACTATTTTTTACATATTTGATGTAAATAATAGTAAAAAATAGTAAAAAAATGTAAAATGTAAAAAAATGTAAAAAATTTTTTATTTAGTGACATCTATTTGAATAAAATTATATTATTCAAATATGGTAAATATATTTGATATTTAGTCGATACACACAATTATTATTTAATTATTAAGAATTTAATTTGTCTGGCTGTAATCAATTGATTTTTTCGTAAAATTCGATTTGACATATTGTAAATCAATTCGAAATTGTTTAGGTAAAAGTTTTTGCTTAATCATTTTATACAATATATAAAAAGCATCGTACTTCATTATTCTCACCAGAATTTTTTATTAAATTATTTCTAACATTAGCCTAATCTAGATACTTTGCACTTTGCAGTTTATTAAATAATTATAAATTACAACATTGTTATTAACAAATAAAATATAAATTATATTATCAATGTCCTTGTTATAAATAAATATTAGTTATGCTAGAAGTAAAAAATGTACGTATGTAGTTTTATAAGTTACTTCTTTGCTCTTTCTACGGCTTCCTGCAGTCAAAAATAATAATACATCAGCTGATTTTGTTTACATTTTAATTGTGTTGATAAAATTATGAACGGATTATATTTTTTCATCCAGATGTTTATTAAACAATAAAAATAAAATTGTAATGTTTCGTACCTCGTTTTCAGTTTGCTGTTAATTTACAATATTACTAACCGACTAACCGTTGATACGTAAAATATGTTTTACAAGGCTAAATATGTCATCACGTTCAAATATGTAGTAAAGCATAACTTTTCTCTTAATGAAAACGATGTTGCATGAGCTTTCTTGAATACATTTTTAAAATTTAGATTTTTCATTATAAATTTTTATTCTAAAATAAAAATAACCAAAAATGCTCAAATAAAAATAACCAAAATGCTCAACCGAAAAATGAATAACCGAAACATCAGGAAGAAAAAATTAGGAAACTTTAACAACCTTAACAAATAATAAAAGAAAGAAATACTCGGACACATGATCGCAAATTACATTTGTAATATACAAGATAAACCAAACAATTCATGATTGTAGAAGTTTCAGTAATAATATTGGTAATGGTATGCATAAACAGAAACTATTACGTTTAAATTTAGTAGCCAAGGAACATTTTGTTGGATAGAAAAAGGTAACAAATAATATGAAACGTAAGCAGTTACAAAAGGTGAATGACCGTTCTACTTATGCTTTATGACGAAAGAAAATAAAATTCGTATAATGTATAGTATATTGTAACTTTCTCACATTTATTGAAACCTGCGAGAATTCTCTTTTGAACTCTTCAGAGAGAATTTTCGTAAATAAGCAACTTCTAGAATACCCATAATATTTATGACGTGTAAAACACCTAACATTTATTTATAATAAAAAAATATTAACAATATATAATTGTTACTAACAAATAACAATTCAATAACCAAACTTCATCGAGACTTGATTGTAGTCTCTGACTATAATAAATGTAAAAAAATGAGTTAACGACATATGTAAGATGAGATGATCCAGGAATAATTTGTAATTGTTTAAAGAGTTTAATATATCAATGTATGCAACACTAATGATTAATCAATTATTTTTAAGAATAACAATAATCCACAGCCATCAGCATCAATCAATAATCCACAGTCACATCATAAATAACAAATACATAATAATTATACTAATACGTACATATGTATGTCTGCAAAAGTGCAAAGGCTCTGATTGTGCCACATATCACTTAAAGTTTTAAAGAAATATTAGAAATGAATTGTTAATTCACGATGAGATGAATTACTTCCTAAATAGAAGGTACGAGGATCAAATCAAGCGGCCTTGTGATTATTCGATTAAGAAATGCATTTCCAATTTTTCAAACACTAAAATCAAATAACCAAATGAAAAATATGTACTATGTACATATATTAAAACTGGCAACGTTTCACATTAATGTTGTTCTCTGCATACTATCATATTTGTTTTTGGTATTGTCAAAAACATCTATAATTCCAAGACGAACTATACGAAATTTAAAGGTACAAAGTGACGACTGCCCATAGTGTTAGTTGTGTACATATAAGCCTTCAATAAAAAAACTAACCAACACTAATCTAATTTGTTTTGGTTTTGTGCTATGAAATATGAAAAAAAAAAACAAAAAATACATAAGAAACAACAACAATATACATCACGGCAACGCCGTTTAATAATATCGTGTAAAAACAAATCCTATTTATGTGTATGTTTTGTGTTGGAAAATAATACCAATTACAATAACAACAATGGTCGTACATATTTTTTGACATAAGGAAAAAGATGTATAACCTAACCTAACCTATTTTTATTACACTCTAGACCAAAAAATGGCACATTTCATTGTGTTAAAAAATACGAATAAGCGTACATATTTTAATGCTTTACCACATGCATTCTTTTCTGTGGCTTTACTACATGTTAAATATTAAAATATTAAGACACAATTCGATTTTTAATATTAAGACACCTTTTAAATTTAAATTATCTTAATAATTTTTTTATTAAATTCAAAAATGAATTCAAAAAGGTACAATATTTTTGTCAAGAGTGTACAAATAAAAAGTAAATATGTGTTTGTATGAAAATAAATGTAAAGTAATATACGACGTTGCCGTCATCATTTAGTCACCAATACTACCTTCAGTAGTAATTACCAGACAATGACAAAAAATAGTTTGTCTTGGAATTATAGATGTTTTTGGTATTGTAGATGCTTCTACTTTAGTAGTATTGTGTTTTATTTCGACTTGAACTTGAGCTTCTCAAATCAAAAAATCCAAATAAATTTTATATTTTTGTTATCCTGTGAAGTACAAAGACGGGTTGCACTTAAACAGTGCAGTTAGAAAGGGATAAACAGTTTCTTTATGTACATATTTGGTTTTTAATGTACTAACAGTAAAATCATATGGTTGAAATGGTTTCGTCTTTCTACGCTTTCTTGCAGTCAAAATAATAATACATCAGCTGATTTTGTTTACATTTCTATTGTGTTGATACCAACATAAAGAAAATTGTAATGTTTCGTATATCGTTTTCCATTTATTGTTGATTTACAATATTATTAACTGTTGTTAGGTAAAATATGTTTAGCAAGCGAGAGGTCACCGCGTTCAAATATTGTTATTATAGTCCTCGCCGTGATTAACAAGAGTCATGCTGAAAATGTAGTTATACCTAACATTTCTGTCCATCAATACGTTGTTGATAAATAAAATAAACAAAATATTCGGACACATGATTCGCTTATGACTATGACCTATCCCAATATTTTGATCATTACATAAATTCGGTACACGCTATTTTTGGGCTAATATAAACTTGCATACTAAATTTCACTTCAATCGGTTAAGAAACACGGAAAGTTGTACAAGAAACGTATATTTTCTTATACCAAGTACTACGGGAATACATAAACAGCCGTATAATCGGAACGAAATACGTTATAATATTGAAATTCGGTACACGTGTAAGTGTTTTTTAAAACTGTTTTCAAAAGTTGACAAATAAAATAAACAAAATATTCGGACACATTATTCGCTTATGACTATGACCTATCCCAATATTTTGATCATTACATATTACCTATAAAACATCAACCAAATAATTCATGATTGTAAATGTATTGTAGATGCCTTAAAAATAATATTTATGTACAAAAACAGAAAATGTTAAATTACAATTTAAGCCTAAGTAGTTATCTTGGCCGCTATTGCTATCTTCCCTCATTTTCTATAGAAATTGAAAAGGACAGAGAGAGAAGAACAAATTGAATTAATTTGTGAATGCACTTATTTAGGGCAAACCAAACAAATATTTATTGTGTGTGTGTTTGTGTGTGTACATATTCATTTTTGGCGCTAAACTAATTTTTTGACAAATTGTAAAAAATTGTTTACGAGCTTAACTTTGCTCGCTCTCTCATTCTCGCTCAATTGTTTTTGTTCAAATTTATAAATTCTTTTTTTTAAAGTACATGCAGAAGTTTTTAACCTATATACCTATTGTATATTGCACCTACATATACACATACACATACATATTTTATATTTGAAATCTCCTGTATCAGTAAAACCAAAAACTAAAAAAAATTTGGAATATATTTCATCATGCGATCACGTGTTTGGTTTTTTCAAAAGGTCAATCACCTTTTCTATTTATTTATTTATTTATTTATTTATTTATTCTTGACTTTTTAATTTACATATTAATCTTTCGGTACACCCCCTTTTGAGCATCAGCTCATTCATAATGGAGCTTACCAAAAAACGTCGATAACTTAAAAGTAACAAAAGAAAATGTAACTCCTCCAGCCGGTATTATCCCTAATCTTGCAACTTTAACTGCATCTTTGGTAGAAACATGTAGCACCAAATTTTTTTATTGGGTTCACTCAGAATAATCTAAATTTAATTGTTTAATTTTTAGATCGAGGCATCCAAATCACTTGCTGGAATACTGTTTACATAATATAATACCTCGTGGTTTGAGCATTTGCTAGTAAATTAAAATTTAGAAAACAATTTTTTAAAGAAATTAATTTTGCCGATAAACAAGTCCAAGCGACGTGAAAGTCAAAGCCAGCTATTTGGATGTTATTTATCATTATCATACTTTTTAAATGCATCCTGATGTGTTGTACCATGGCTATGTGCAAGAAACAAATACAATAATAAAACGGATAATAGATTTGATTATAATTTGTGGTTTTTGATTTCTTTATACAAATTTTATCATTTTTCAGGATTTACCTCAAAACATTCTTTGTTTCTTTGCTATTTGCAGAATTAAGAAAGTTAGAATAATTATTCGCAGTTATCTGTTATGAATGTGTTTTTACCGACTTGAGGAGAACGGATGATATACATATATCTATGTAAGTATGTAAAATCCGTTATTTGGTTATTTGACTTTAGTGTTTGGAAATGCGTGGCTCAAGTGAATAATCACCACTAGGCTTTTTTATGCAAATAATTTAAATTGGCATGCCATACATTTTTTTGTGATTGTTAGGAAGACCGTACCATGTAAACTTTTTGATATTAAACATGAACTCAATTATCTCAGTTGTATTGATGCTGGGCTAAATATTGGGCTGGTGGAAAAATTGGT
The DNA here is from genome assembly GCA_958295665.1 of Tipula vernalis. Lineage (NCBI taxonomy): Eukaryota > Metazoa > Arthropoda > Insecta > Diptera > Tipulidae > Tipula > Tipula vernalis. The sequence continues at coordinate 110,368,747 of OY282559.1, forward strand.
TTTTAGCTAACCGTGAGCTTAACTATGAAGTCCTATAATATCACTCAACGACTATATTTTGGCTCGATTTACCATTAATCGTTTGTTTTATTCCAAAATGCATTTTAGTTTAATTCCTTGTATTAAACTGAGATGCATTACTCATAAAATGTCTTTCAAAACTATTTAAAGTGAAACGCAAAAAAAAAAAAAAATGCAGACATATTATGGGTCCGGAACGTTGTCATTTCAGAATCTGGCCCAATAGCTTACCAAGTCACTTCTGCAAAAGTGCAAAGGCTCTGATTGTGCCACATATCACTTAAAGTTTTAAAGAAATATTAGAAATGAATTGTTAATTCACGATGAGATGAATTACTTCCTAAATAGAAGGTACGAGGATCAACTCAAGCGGCCTTGTGATTATTCGATTAAGAAATGCATTTCCAATTTTTCAAACACTAAAATCAAATAACCAAATGAAAAATATGTTTAAAACTGGCAACGTTTCACATTAATGTTGTTCTCTGCATACTATCATATTTGTTTTTGGTATGGTAGATGCTTCTACTTTAGTAGTATTGTGTTTTATTTCGACTTGAACTTGATCTTCACAAATCAAAAAATCCAAATAAATTTTATATTTTTGTTATCCTGTGAAGAACAAAGACGGGTTGCACTTAAACAGTGCAGTTAGAAAGGGATAAACAGTTTCTTTATGTACATATTTGGTTTTTAATGTACTAACAGTAAAATCATATGGTTGAAATGGTTTCGTCTTTCTACGCTTTATTGCAGTCAAAATAATAATACATCAGCTGATTTTGTTTACATTTCTATTGTGTTGATACCAACATAAAGAAAATTGTAATGTTTCGTATATCGTTTTCCATTTATTGTTGATTTACAATATTATTAACTGTTGTTAGGTAAAATATGTTTAGCAAGCGAGAGGTCACCGCGTTCAAATATTGTTATTATAGTCCTCGCCGTGATTAACAAGAGTCATGCTGAAAATGTAGTTATACCTAACATTTCTGTCCATCAATACGTTGTTGATAAATAAAATAAACAAAATATTCGGACACATGATTCGCTTATGACTATGACCTATCCCAATATTTTGATCATTACATAAATTCGGTACACGCTATTTTTGGGCTAATATAAACTTGCATACTAAATTTCACTTCAATCGGTTAAGAAACACGGCAAGTTGTAGAAGAAACGTATATTTTCTTATACCAAGCGCTATGGGAATATATAAACAGCCGTATAATCGGAACGAGTTACGTTATAATATTGAAATTCGGTACACGCTATTTGTGGGCCAATATAAACTTGCATACTAAATTTCACTACAATCGGTTAAGAAACACGGCAAGTTGTAGAAGAAACGTATATTTTCTTATACCAAGCGCTATGGGAATATATAAACAGCCGTATAATCGGAACGAGTTACGTTATAATATTGAAATTCGGTACACGCTATTTTTGGGCCAATATAAACTTGCATACTAAATTTCACTTCAATCGGTTAAGAAACACGGCAAGTTGTAGAAGAAACGTATATTTTCTTATACCAAGCGCTATGGGAATATATAAACAGCCGTATAATCGGAACGAGTTACGTTATAATATTGAAATTCGGTACACGCTATTTGTGGGCCAATATAAACTTGCATACTAAATTTCACTACAATCGGTTAAGAAACAAGGCAAGTTGTAGAAGAAACGTATATTTTCTTATACCAAGCGCTATGGGAATATATAAACAGCCGTATAATCGGAACGAGATATGTAGTAACATTGAAATTCCATACACGTTATTTGTGGGCCAATATAAACTTGCATACTAAATTTCACTACAATCGGTTAAGAAACACGGCAAGTTGTAGAAGAAACGTATATTTTCTTATACCAAGCGCTATGGGAATATATAAACAGCCGTATAATCGGAACGAGATACGTTATAATATTGAAATTCGGTACACGCTATTTGTGGGCCAATATAAACTTGCATACTAAATTTCACTACAATCGGTTAAGAAACAAGGCAAGTTGTAGAAGAAACGTATATTTTCTTATACCAAGCGCTATGGGAATATATAAACAGCCGTATAATCGGAAAGAGATACGTTATAATATTGTAATTCGGTACAGGCTATTTTTGGGCCAATATAAACTTGCATACTAAATTTCACTTCAATCGGTTAAGAAACACGGCAAGTTGTAGAAGAAACGTATATTTTCTTATACCAAGCGCTATGGGAATATATAAACAGCCGTATAATCGGAACGAGTTACGTTATAATATTGAAATTCGGTACACGCTATTTGTGGGCCAATATAAACTTGCATACTAAATTTCACTACAATCGGTTAAGAAACACGGCAAGTTGTAGAAGAAACGTATATTTTCTTATACCAAGCGCTATGGGAATATATAAACAGCCGTATAATCGGAACGAGTTACGTTATAATATTGAAATTCGGTACACGCTATTTTTGGGCCAATATAAACTTGCATACTAAATTTCACTTCAATCGGTTAAGAAACACGGCAAGTTGTAGAAGAAACGTATATTTTCTTATACCAAGCGCTATGGGAATATATAAACAGCCGTATAATCGGAACGAGTTACGTTATAATATTGAAATTCGGTACACGCTATTTGTGGGCCAATATAAACTTGCATACTAAATTTCACTACAATCGGTTAAGAAACAAGGCAAGTTGTAGAAGAAACGTATATTTTCTTATACCAAGCGCTATGGGAATATATAAACAGCCGTATAATCGGAAAGAGATACGTTATAATATTGTAATTCGGTACAGGCTATTTTTGGGCCAATATAAACTTGCATACTAAATTTCACTACAATCGGTTAAGAAACACGGCAAGTTGTAGAAGAAACGTATATTTTCTTATACCAAGCGCTATGGGAATATATAAACAGCCGTATAATCGGAACGAGTTACGTTATAATATTGAAATTCGGTACACGCTATTTTTGGGCCAATATAAACTTGCATACTAAATTTCACTTCAATCGGTTAAGAAACACGGCAAGTTGTAGAAGAAACGTATATTTTCTTATACCAAGCGCTATGGGAATATATAAACAGCCGTATAATCGGAACGAGTTACGTTATAATATTGAAATTCGGTACACGCTATTTGTGGGCCAATATAAACTTGCATACTAAATTTCACTACAATCTAAGAAACAAGGCAAGTTGTAGAAGAAACGTATATTTTCTTATACCAAGCGCTATGGGAATATATAAACAGCCGTATAATCGGAAAGAGATACGTTATAATATTGTAATTCGGTACAGGCTATTTTTGGGCCAATATAAACTTGCATACTAAATTTCACTACAATCGGTTAAGAAACACGGCAAGTTGTAGAAGAAACGTATATTTTCTTATACCAAGCGCTATGGGAATATATAAACAGCCGTATAATCGGAACGAGTTACGTTATAATATTGAAATTCGGTACACGCTATTTGTGGGCCAATATAAACTTGCATACTAAATTTCACTACAATCTAAGAAACAAGGCAAGTTGTAGAAGAAACGTATATTTTCTTATACCAAGCGCTATGGGAATATATAAACAGCCGTATAATCGGAACGAGATATGTTATAACATTGAAATTCCATACACGTTATTTGTGGGCCAATATAAACTTGCATACTAAATTTCACTACAATCGGTTAAGAAACACGGCAAGTTGTAGAAGAAACGTATATTTTCTTATACCAAGCGCTATGGGAATATATAAACAGCCGTATAATCGGAACGAGATACGTTATAATATTGAAATTCGGTACACGCTATTTGTGGGCCAATATAAACTTGCATACTAAATTTCACTTCAATCGGTTAAGAAACACGGCAAGTTGTAGAAGAAACGTATATTTTCTTATACCAAGCGTTATGGGAATATATAAACAGCCGTATAATCGGAACGAGTTACGTTATAATATTGAAATTCGGTACACGCTATTTGTGGGCCAATATAAACTTGCATACTAAATTTCACTACAATCTAAGAAACAAGGCAAGTTGTAGAAGAAACGTATATTTTCTTATACCAAGCGCTATGGGAATATATAAACAGCCGTATAATCGGAACGAGATACGTTATAATATTGAAATTCGGTACACGCTATTTGTGGGCCAATATAAACTTGCATACTAAATTTCACTACAATCGGTTAAGAAACAAGGCAAGTTGTAGAAGAAACGTATATTTTCTTATACCAAGCGCTATGGGAATATATAAACAGCCGTATAATCGGAACGAGATACGTTATAATATTGAAATTCGGTACACGCTATTTGTGGGCCAATATAAACTTGCATACTAAATTTCACTACAATCGGTTAAGAAACAAGGCAAGTTGTAGAAGAAACGTATATTTTCTTATACCAAGCGCTATGGGAATATATAAACAGCCGTATAATCGGAACGAGATACGTTATAATATTGAAATTCGGTACACGCTATTTGTGGGCCAATATAAACTTGCATACTAAATTTCACTACAATCGGTTAAGAAACAAGGCAAGTTGTAGAAGAAACGTATATTTTCTTATACCAAGCGCTATGGGAATATATAAACAGCCGTATAATCGGAAAGAGATACGTTATAATATTGTAATTCGGTACAGGCTATTTTTGGGCCAATATAAACTTGCATACTAAATTTCACTTCAATCGGTTAAGAAACACGGCAAGTTGTAGAAGAAACGTATATTTTCTTATACCAAGCGCTATGGGAATATATAAACAGCCGTATAATCGGAACGAGTTACGTTATAATATTGAAATTCGGTACACGCTATTTGTGGGCCAATATAAACTTGCATACTAAATTTCACTACAATCGGTTAAGAAACACGGCAAGTTGTAGAAGAAACGTATATTTTCTTATACCAAGCGCTATGGGAATATATAAACAGCCGTATAATCGGAACGAGTTACGTTATAATATTGAAATTCGGTACACGCTATTTTTGGGCCAATATAAACTTGCATACTAAATTTCACTTCAATCGGTTAAGAAACACGGCAAGTTGTAGAAGAAACGTATATTTTCTTATACCAAGCGCTATGGGAATATATAAACAGCCGTATAATCGGAACGAGTTACGTTATAATATTGAAATTCGGTACACGCTATTTGTGGGCCAATATAAACTTGCATACTAAATTTCACTACAATCTAAGAAACAAGGCAAGTTGTAGAAGAAACGTATATTTTCTTATACCAAGCGCTATGGGAATATATAAACAGCCGTATAATCGGAACGAGATATGTTATAACATTGAAATTCCATACACGTTATTTGTGGGCCAATATAAACTTGCATACTAAATTTCACTACAATCGGTTAAGAAACACGGCAAGTTGTAGAAGAAACGTATATTTTCTTATACCAAGCGCTATGGGAATATATAAACAGCCGTATAATCGGAACGAGATACGTTATAATATTGAAATTCGGTACACGCTATTTGTGGGCCAATATAAACTTGCATACTAAATTTCACTTCAATCGGTTAAGAAACACGGCAAGTTGTAGAAGAAACGTATATTTTCTTATACCAAGCGCTATGGGAATATATAAACAGCCGTATAATCGGAACGAGATACGTTATAATATTGAAATTCGGTACACGCTATTTGTGGGCCAATATAAACTTGCATACTAAATTTCACTTCAATCGGTTAAGAAACACGGCAAGTTGTAGAAGAAACGTATATTTTCTTATACCAAGCGCTATGGGAATATATAAACAGCCGTATAATCGGAACGAGATACGTTATAATATTGAAATTTGGTACACGCTATTTGTGGGCCAATATAAACTTGCATACTAAATTTCACTACAATCGGTTAAGAAACAAGGCAAGTTGTAGAAGAAACGTATATTTTCTTATACCAAGCGCTATGGGAATATATAAACAGCCGTATAATCGGAAAGAGATACGTTATAATATTGTAATTCGGTACAGGCTATTTTTGGGCCAATATAAACTTGCATACTAAATTTCACTTCAATCGGTTAAGAAACACGGCAAGTTGTAGAAGAAACGTATATTTTCTTATACCAAGCGCTATGGGAATATATAAAGCGCTATGGGAATATATAAACAGCCGTATAATCGGAACGAGATACGTTATAATATTGAAATTCGGTATAATCAGTGATTTATTAGTGAGACAGGAGAAAAATTAGCTGAAATCCTAATGGAATCCGTAGATATTGCAAAAGAATTGTACAATGCGAAGGTGTACGCTGTTGTTTCGGATAACGCTAGTTGTATGCTCAAAATGGGTAGACTTACTAGTCATATTTTATGGCACAGTACATGTAATAGCCATACCGCAAATTTATTGGCAAAGGATGTGTTGGATACAGCCCTGACGGATAGGCTGTTAATTGTGCTCAAGGAATTTAAGCATTCCGACTTTGAAAAACAAATTGTTATGTACGGTGGCAGTAAAGTGAGCCTGCCTTGTGAGACGCGATGGTGCTCATACAGAGATGCATATCAATCATTAATAAACAATTTGCAATACATGAAGAAGGTAACAGTTGAGTCCAAATGTAAAAAAGTTAAACCAGCGGTTGTGGCCCTTATTTTTGAAGACGAATTTATAGAAAAAATAAAGGATAATATTAAAATATTCGATCCTATATGCCATATAATTAATATGTGCCAATCAACGTCATTTTCTATTGCCGATTCAGCCAACTTATGGTTGGATCTTCAGTTACCTATTAAGTTCAAATCGAAACTAAATTCTAGAAAAGAAATGGCACTAAACGAATATGCCCTAACGGCATTTTACCTACATCCGCTTATGGACAGTGGAAAACTTAAAAGTGAACATACTAATAAAATAAATAATTTTATACTACGAAAGTTTAACGGGGCCGGAATCGAAGAATTTGACGACTTCAGGTCACAGAATCCATTTTTCAAAATGCTTTTTGAAAAATGCATTAAAAGACCACTCGTGTTTTGGAATATGGCACAAACAAAATACCCCATTTTATCCCAATTCGCAAAGCAACTGCTTAAAGTTCCTGCGTCATCAGCACAGATCGAGCGAGTATTTTCCAGCTGGGCACATGTACATTCGCCGATAAGAAATCGCCTAAGTTTCGAACGTTCTAAAAAGTTATTACACGTGTATTATTCACTAAGGATCAATGACGAATTGGACTATACTGAGTTAGAGGAAGAATTAGACGAGCTAATTCAATCATAAAATCAAATAATTATTGTATGTTATGTAGATAATATGTATGTAAATTAAGTTTATACTTAAAAGTTTAAATTAAAATAATACTTTTTAGGACTATGTCCGCTTTATATGGTTACCAACTTAAATCTAAATTTTTATATTTTTACTTTACTTTTTATAATAAAAATATGCAAGTGTATTTTAATACATGTGCATTTACATATTTGATGATTTGACTTTTATTTATATAAAATCTAGCTGAATTACCTGGCGTCGCACGGGAGAACCTGAGAAATTGAAATTTTTTGAACTTCGGATATTTTGCAAGAAATCTCTCGACGTCTCTGTAGTTGCAATCATTTATCAAAGGAAATCATCAGTAGCTGAGTTCAGTAACTTTCCATTATTTCAGGGAAAGAAGGGGGGGGGGCACATATTGATATTTTAAGATTTGCCTGTATTGTAATTGCCTCCTGACAGGCAACAGGCAAGTATGGGAACATTATAGAACATTCTCAATGATAATGTTTGACATTACTTTCTGCACTTCTTTCAGTACGACCTTCGTATATATCATATACGTATGTATGTATATATAAACAATTTTTTGATGATCAATGTGAATAATAAATAAAATATTATACTTTTAACTTTTATTTCAATGCTTTTGGATAAACAATATTTTTGGTTTTTCCATTCGGTGGGAAAATGAACAAATTTTTTGGCACTGCCACTCTGGAACAAGCAACATATAGTTGGCCATGCGAAAAGCATGAATTTTCCAAATTCACACCAGCTATTTTCAATGATTGTCCTTGGGCTTTATTAATTGTCATTGCGAAAGCAAGGCGCAATGGAAATTGTAGACGCTTAAATTCAAACGGTAAATCGCTGTGAATCATAGGAATGAGCGGAATTAACACATTTTCGTCTTTATTTATTATAAACTATGTACTAGCGATTGGAACGGTGGCATTAATTGACGAAAATAGAAAGTAAAATAAATTCTAAAATATAATTATTTCCGAAGTTTTATAGAATATCGAAGCAGCGCACTATGTTACATTTCAAAAGAGGGTTTAAATTTATATAAAACAGTGTAAACACAGAATATCACAAAACAATGCATGGCACAGAACTGCGGACCGATTAAATAGTACTTCAGTACAAAATCGTGTATAGTAATCAAAATAATTTAAGCTGGACTTGACAAAACAACTCATTGCATAATAATGGATCATTAGTATGCATATTATGAATGACGTAGAAATTTGACTTAAATTTAAATTATTATTTAAATTTATTTAAATTATTATTTGAATGCTTGACTTAAATTTAAATTATTAAAATTAATTTCCTTAATTAAGTTAATTTGATAAATTACATTAATTGAATTAATTATATTCAATTAAATTAAAAAATTAATAATTAATCAAATTAATAAAATTAAATAATTAACTAATAAAATAATCAAACTCCCGTGAATGAATTTAAAAAAAACGAAATTTTAGTAAAAAATTGTACCGGGGCTCTTAGACCACGGAGTCCAGCTCCATCAAAAATATCGTAAGGTTTGTTCTGGACATGCAATATATACATGGTGACAATTTCATGATGATAGGTTGAGCGACTGAGGCACCCATTCGAAACAAATAGATAATTGTAAATCTATGTAAAGTAAACAATTAATTCTTAATCCAGGGGACCCCTCGAATTTGAGCATTCCATGTTTTGATGATATGATTTCCCATAGAATCCGGTGGCATAACTTGATGACCTGGCTATATCTTGTAATTAACTTCTCCCCCTTTAAAAATCCTCGTCTCGTGGATCAGACAACAATACCACTGGGAATACAACCAATTCAACTGAACTTTTATCAGTTTAGTGTCTTCTTTTGGAAGCCAAACCATCTTACTCCGTTCCTTGTATCCCATTCGTGCAATGAAGATGATAACTGCCATTAAAATGGTTGCTATTATTCCAATATCTGTTGCGTTATTGTTGGGAATATTTTAATTCTCTAAAGTGATACCAGTTGATTCAGAATAATAATAATAATAAAAACGGTTTTTACAGGCCATTACTGGCCCGTACTGTGTCAGCAATCCGGCTACATCGGTTTCGGTCCCGAGCTAGCTGTAGGCGAACCAAAAATTCCTAGGGAAAATTATTTTGATTAATTTATCTAAGTTTTTTTTTATTCAGTATTCCCTTTTTATGAATGCTAGCCATTCCTCACGAATACTACGTCGATAAAATACGAAAACGAAAAAAAATAATGCAACGTTGAAATATTTGATATATCGTTTTTGTTTGTATTAGTGCGAAGAAATTGCTTGAATTAAAAAAAATGTTTGGCGAAAAAAGAATTAAAGAATCCTAACCTCGAAATTGTGTTTGTAGGTACAGAGGAAGGGAACAAGGTGAGAAACGTAATGCAAGAAAGCAAGTGTAAACTGGCTGAATAGACCAAATAGTTTAAATATAGGGTAATTCAATGCGAACTGCTTGATGCCATTTTATTATATTCAAAAAGGTCATACAAAATTTTACAATAGAATCGTAAACGACCGGAAGTGATAAAGAAATTATGGTTTCCCATTTATAATATAAAATCAAACTTTTATTCAGAAATAAAGGCATGATTTTCAATATTTACAAATATCTATAAGAACTATGTCGCTTTTGATGGATCACCCTCTACAATATGGCCAAAAAAATACAAAAAATCACAACAACTGTCATTTATAAAAATACATATATTTATTTGCAAATATGTATATATCTTAATATATACCTATTTGTAAATAAATATTATTTGAAATTTAGGAAAATAAAATATTTAAATTAGATAATATAAAATGTTTTATTTAAATAAAAAAATACAAATTGCAGCCGATTATCAAAATTTTGTGCTTTATTATGTTTCCAAAACCGATCAAAAGATGTCTCTTAATTCAAAAATGTTTAGTCGAAATAAAACGAAAATTGGTGTATTTTAGCAAATTTAATTTCAAGTTATATTTATTATATGTATTATTATTCGTACATATTTGTCTAATAAGGATAGTCCCGCACAGCTTATTTATATTTACGCAGTTCCTCACTTTGATACATACACATGTAGTATCGTCAAGCAAACACTATGGCCCATAATTTTGTCCTTGGTCCGTTTTAACGAACGAAACATAGTGTGATTCCGATCCTAACGACCGCAAATAATTCCTTCGACGTTACAGCACATGTTCTTAAAGGACTCAATTGATTCAGGATTTCTTTTATTTATTTTCTTCATTTTTGAATAGGCCATACGTTTCGCAAGTTTGTGATAAACTGTGAAGCAATCATGACAAAATGTGGAATGGCAAATTTGTGGATACATTTTATACTGGTTCCCGAATCTTAGCATTTGAATGATTTGGCAACTACACACCACTGAACAAAAATATTTTCTCGAATAGCCCATCAATCATCATGCATCGAAAAATAGCTGAATTAAACATCAACGAATAATTCTCTTCTCTGCAAAACATGAATTCATTTGATCGCACCTTTTAATCCGTTCGCTTTAATTTTATGACGCAATAATCCAAACCTAAATTTGTACCGGGTATTTCTGTAAATGACGGTCACTGTTCCGCACTTGAAACGGCATTCTCGCAGGTTGAGTTATCTTTAATTTAAGAGGGTGAAACGGGTACAATATAATATTTTGTGATACTTACTTATATTTGTTAACGAATCGAGATAAATTGTGAAATTACGCCCCGCGTCGGCGAGTTTTATAATAATAGTTAATTGATGCTTTTTGTAATATACGCTGTTATTTCACCAATGGATGGCTCTGTGACCCAATCAATTGTTGTTTATACATTTTATTTAAAAGCTCAATATTATTGCGTTTGTGTTGGTGCATTTATTGCAAATTAGTTTTTATTTTAATTTAATCATAGTGAATTAATAAAACACTTTTCTCTTAAAGAATTTTTGATGATGTGTAAAATAAACATTCTAGATACCATTTCAATAATAATATTTCAAATCAATAAAAGTTTTTATTCAAGAAAATTGGGGTAAAAAAAATTGGACTTTACATATGTTTTGTATGGGAAAAATTTGAGAATCCCATTGTATCAGTGGTTAATTCATTAAGCATTGATAGATCAAAAACTGTTGGCGTAAACTGTAAAAGAATTAAACCCATTATCGAACTGCTGATGGTTTATTACATTTTAATCAGATGAAAAATGAAGAAAATTTTAGTAAAATTTAAGGAATGAATAAAAAATACGTGAATACCGTTTCTTAATTTAAATACATTTCGTTTTGTATTGTAGAAATCTACCACAAAAAGTGTCAGTTATATTTGCGATGTAGTTTTTAATAGGGTATACTGTTTGTGATCTGAGTATACAGTGTGTGTATCTGTTGCGAAAACAGTTCGACAATATATATTTGAACCGGTGCCAGGCCTTCTCGGTGCTTTACCTCTGCCACCAAATCCTAATGATTATTTTAATTTGCAATCATCTGAGATGGCAGTTTTACCACCTGGTGTGAAATTACATCAATTACCACTGGAAATGATACCTGGTGCACCTATGGTCAGGCATATAATACTCAGGCTATTCCAATTCCGGCAACGGCACAAACGGCTTTAGCAACATCAACGGCAGCAGTTGCAGCCCAAAGCGGAGTGATATCACCAACACCGGGTGGGGTTCATTATCCCAGTCAAGATCCATCACGACTTGGCGTTATTAAAAAGCAATAAAATATTTTTATTTTTTTGTACATTTTGCATTTTGGAATAAATATGAAAATGAGTTTAAAAATTTATTTTAAAATTTTGACTTTTCGTTATAGTAAATCCATTTAGGTGAGAAAATGGCTACGCTCTAGCCGGTCGATCTGTGCCATTACATAAAACACATTTATTTTGGTAACTTATTTTATTCCGCAAACATACAAAAATAACATAAAAATACAATTTTTCGAATTGAACTATCCTAAAATTGTTTATACTTTTCATAACCCTTAACTAATTTCTCGTACACTTTTTGTCCAGCATCGTCGTTCGACAGCCGAAAATACAAAAATATAAAATTTCTTCATTTGACTCGGTGATCATAACATGGATAATAAAGGAAATTAAATAAGGCAGGAAAATAATGATTCTGACTTAAGTTTTTTTAATTTTAGTAAATTTTAATTATTGTTATTATTATTATTATTATTATTATAATTTTATTTATTTTGTCAAATTTCGTTTTTGACAGATAAGAAAAATGGTCGACTACTACACAGTCAATTTTAATTGTTATAAAATTAAATAAGAGCGCTATCTCCTATCATTAGTAGGAAATAATAATTATTTATGGCCATCTCGTGAGAAATATGAAAATAAGAATAAAAATTTTTTTATCGACATTGTCTACGAATTGTCTGCATACTCTACCAATTTTCGACATTTTCTACTCCAAAAACAATTATCTACGCTATTTTCGACACCAACATGTAGACAATTAAAATATACGCGTAGACGCACAACACTGCATATCAGGTTAGTAGCCTTCTGTAATTTACTAGTGGAGTCATTGATGTTTTTTGCTGTTGCAAGTACGGCCGTGTCATCGGCAAAAGTCGCCATTGTTGCTTCTGTATTTGGTATATCTCTAGTATACAGAAGATAAAGGATTGGCCCAAGAACACTTCCTTGAGGAACTCCTGCTGTTATCCTTTTTAGTTGGGAGTATTCATTCTCATACTTTACTCGGAAATGCCTCTCTGATATGTATGATTTTAGAATTTGAAAAAATTGCTCCGGAAGATCTCGGTGAAGTTTGAATTCTAACCCCTGGTGCCATACTTTGTCGAATCCTTGCGCTACATCAAGGAATATAGTTGAGCATATTTGTTTGCTTTCTAATGATTTCTCGATTACATCAGTAATTCGATGTACTTGTTCTATCGTAGAATGTTTTTCCCTAAATCCTAACTGATGTGATAGGATAAGATTCCTTTCTTCGATAATTGGTTTTGATCTTTTAAGAAGAACCTTTTCAAATAGTTTCGATAATGTTGGTAGCAGAGAAATTGGTCTATATGAAACTTTATCGTTCGAAGGTTTGTTCGGCTTAAGTATCATAATTACTTCTGCAACTTTCCATTGTCTTGGTAAATATATTAGTCGAAATGCTGCATTGATTATATCTGACCCGTTATGAGATCATATCCTGGAGCCTTATACACATTCAGATTATTCTTGATTTTCCATTTTAGTTCTTTCAATGTTATAGGTGTAATTTTTATTTCATCCTGTTTATTTATCGGTGTAATATTTTCCGCTTCCGTTTGTTTTGGGTAAGTTTGGAATGTTTTTCAAGGTGATTTGCAAACAAATCTGCTTTTTGTTTAGCATTTCGAGCCCAATTTTCTTTATTTTTAATTGGAGGAACCTGAAGTTTGGGTCTTTTAAGATTCTTTGTTGCTTCCAATAATGAATAATAATCAGTATCTTTTTGCTCAGTTAGAGTGCTGAGATATTTATTAACTGACTGATTTTTAATGTCTTTTATTAGATATTTTAATTTGTTACACAAATGATTAAATACCCTCTTATTTTCCGGGTTTCGATGTTTTTGCCAATTCTTCCGTGCTTTTCTTTTATTTTTAAGAAGTTCTCTCACTTCCTCTTGATAGCTAACATTGCGCTTCATTTCCTGATTGTTATTAGGTGTGCTTTCTCACGCAGCACTTTGGATATTACGGATGAGCTTATCTAGTTCGTCTTCTATTTGTACTGGTCCCTGTATTGGGTTCTGCCGATTAATTCTTTCTGTTAACCGTGTTTGGAAGAGATCCCAATTGGTTTTGAAGCTCTTTAATTTCGGGTTGCTCTCTTTCATAATAATTGTTTGGCTAAGTATCATAATTACTGGTGAATGATCTGATGATAGACTTTCACTGTTCTCTATATGGATATAATTATCTAAAATCCCTCTTGTAATAAAGAAGTCTATAAGATCTGGAGTCTTAGTGATATCCGAGGGCCAATAGGTTGGTGTACCGCCCGAGTGAAAATCGCATTTTAGTTGTTTGCCTGCTGCGAACAGTTCTTTTCCTTTAGCGGTCGTTAACCGTGATCCCCAATAGGTTTTTTTTGCATTATAGTCACCTCCAATTAAAAAGACACTTCCTAGTGTTTTGAGAAGATTAGTATAATCTACTTGTTTGAGATTGTATTATGGGGGGCAATAGATTGCTGAGATACTGCAGGTTTTAGTATTGTTTAATTGTATTTTGATTGTTGTGACTTGCATGGAATGCTCCTCAACTTTAAGTTCTTCGTTATGCTTTATTTAATCTTTTATGAGGATAGCTGATCCACCTCTAGCTTTGTTCTCTGGATGTAATGCATGGTAGCAATTATATCCTTTTATTTTACAGAATGAAGTTTTGGTGAAATGAGTTTCTGATATAAGACATATATCTATATAATGCATGTTTAAAAATATATCTAATTCTTGAATGTGATGCAATAGCCCATTTGCATTCCAGGTTACGATTCGTAATGTTTTATTCATTTCTTTGGTTTATAACTCGATTTTATAAAATTTATATTTTCATACACTCGATCAAGGTTTTCTTCTACTCTTTTATTGAAACTAGTTTGTGATTTCATTCCTTCTAGTGCGTTCTGCAGGCTCATTTTCTGCGAAGAATGTCTTTTGTTGAGGTTCTCTCGATTTCTCAGTATGCCCTGTAAAACGAGATCCACTTTAGTCTGTTTCTGCTCTGTTTGCTGAACTATTTGAGCATAAGTAACGTTTTCATTTACTCACTCTCTTGATGTAACTGGTTTACGTATTTTTCTCATTTTTTGCAGTTCTATACTGCAACTTCGCATCCTCTATAATTGGCTGGATGCTGGCCATTGCAGTTGATACACTTCGGTGTTGTATTTCGGGAAATTGTGCAGACATTTCCTGCATGTTTTCCTGCACATTTAACACATCTTGCTTCTCGATGGCAGTAATTTTGTGGATGATTATAATCTTGGCAGTTTTTACATTGCGGAATTTGTCGAGTGACCTTTCTCGGTGTTTCTATTTTAACTCTGAGGTTAAGGATAGCCTTAATATTATAAATATTTTCGATTTTTTCTTGGTTGTCGAAGGTTAGCATGAAAAGTGGGAGACCTCTTCTTGTGATTTCAACCTTTCCCTCCCTGTTTTCTCGTCTCTCTTTTCTGATGATGTGGAAAAGCGAAAAAGATGTAGAAAAAGCTGAAAAAGATGAACTAGTTCATCTTTCTTTGTAAAAGTTGCACCATGTTGCACCCAAATTTATAAAAAAAGTTTTGTATTAAATTTTATATTCTCCTTGTATTAAAATGAGATGAACTACTCAAAATGTATTATTCAAAACTATTCACAGTAATTCACGACAGTTTTTGGCGAAAAAGAATGGCCAAATCTAAAAAAGAGCAACTAGTTTACCTTTTTTTCGTAGAAGTTGCATCATCTTGAACCTAAATTTATAAAATCATAGTAACATTTTGAAAGCGACAAAATTTTGATTATGTCCGTCTCATTTTTATATATGGATAACTGTGTATTTGCACTTTTCTCCGTGTTTCTATTCTTTTGAAATACACATAGAATGAAAAGATTGAAGGTGCGTACATGCTTCAATTCTGGAGAAAAAATGTACACCACGAAGTTAGCAAAATATTATAATTTTTAGTTAAAATTGGTTACCCTTGTCAACTCTTTGTTTTAGTTGGAAATAATTCAACTCATACAGCTAACTTCGTGGTGTACATTTTTTCACCAGAAATGTGAAAGTAAATTGCTAAATCTTTGTAAAAAAAAATTGATGACGATTTCGATTCACCAAGAAAAAGCAATCCGGCTCGATGAAAGATGATCTTTCTGCTGTTAATCTGTTCGATTTGTCAAGAAAAGTCAATCCGTCGAGCAAAACTATTGTTGCTGTACGAATCACGATTTTTTGGCAGATTTGTTTGATAGCAGAAAGATCATCTTTCATCGAGCCGGATTGGTTTGTAAATTGAGGAATCAAACAGAAACTTGAACAAATAAAAAAAAAAATAGAAAACGGGAGCGTAGTGAGATCGATAAACTGCTTCTTGATTGGTTCATATAACAATATGCCAGATATAATACAAAAGCAAATGAATTTTTAAATCAAATCGGAAAGACAAAATGTTCGTGTAAAGATGAATGAATTTTTCGTATTCGTCTACGACAAAATACAGTTTTTGGGAAAAATTTCGGGTGAAGTTGTGCCTGTTTTACGTGATGATTACAGTAATTGCCGAAGATTTGCAAAGTGTTTAAGCCGTCGAATATTTATTTTCTTAATTTGGTCAAAAAACATTGTTGATCATTTAATCAAAACAGTTCTTGTCATCGAAGAGCGTATTCGGAATGAAATCATTAAATCATAGAATTAATAAACTCTCAAAATTCTAAAAAGCATTTACCATTTACATAAATTCCCTGATCGTTAATATTTAGGTAATTACGAATGAATTAATAAACCTTTAATTTGTACCCTAAATATTTTTAAAGACACTATATATTGCTCAACTTTATATTCATAAATTATGTATGTATGTTTTCAATTAAGCTTTAAAATAAATTATGTAAACATAATTTACATGCATAACATAAAACAAAAGTAAAAAAAAAAAAAATAAAAATATTTGTCGTCTACTTTTCAGTGTTTTGGTGAAAAGTGTTGTTGGTGTCCTGTCGTTAATTTAAAACTGATACTGCCTGCTACTACATATCTACTAGTGTTTTACTGCAATGTAAAAAAAGTAGATGGTATAATTATCACAAAAAATGTGTAATTTATTTTTATTTGAATTACATGGTAATTACACCACATATTTATGGTTTAAAAATCTAATTTCCTTGTTATAAAATACAATCGATGTATGTAATTATTTTATTTAGATTCTGTGTACAGTACCATCATATTATTATTTGTATGTATGTGTATGCACAGTTGTTTTAATTTAAAATTCAATTTTCAAAATCAATTATGCATAACCCTTTTTTTTTTTTTTATTTGTACCTTCAGCAGTACATAATTAATTAATATTTTTTTACACGGAAGAGTTAATTGTTAATTTGATTTCATTTTTTGGTTTTCCTTTTTTTTTTTTTGCAGGCATTTGATTTTATCCGGAAAACTAACCCTGAAGTATTCGATAGGATTAAAATTATTAAGGGTGATGTGACACATGATGATTTGGGTTTAAGTGAATATGATCGTAATGAATTGATTGCAAATGTAACAACTGTTTTCCATTGTGCCGCATGTGTACGCTTTGATCAGCCGTTGCGAGATGCTGTAAATTTAAATACAATGGGAACGTATCGCATGTTAAAGTTATGTGAATTTATGACGAATTTAAAAGTTTTTGTCCATGTGTCTACGGCATATTGTCAATGTAACGAAGATGAGCTATTTGAAAAGGAATATCCACCACCACATAATCCGTTGGGCATTGTACAAATGACTAAAATGTTGGATACCGAATTATTATTGGCCATGACTCCAAAGTAAGTACAAATACGTACATATAAAATTGTAAAAAAGTTCGTTTAGCATTTCGTTTATTTTCGCAGACTATTGAATAAATTACCAAACACATATGCATATACCAAAGCATTAACTGAGGGTCTTGTGACAGAGTTCAGTGGAAAATTACCAATTGTAATTGCACGACCTTCGATTGTTACTGCTGCCTGGAAGGAACCGTACCCGGGTTGGGTGGAGGGTATGAATGGACCAACAGGATTATTAGTGGGAGCTGGTCGCGGTATTTTACGCAGCATGCATTGTAATCCTGATTATGCTGCAGATGTTGTTCCCGTTGATCTAACCATAAATGCAATTATTGCGATAGCCTGTGAACGTGCATTAGACGAAACAACTGCCGTTTGCTACTACAATATCACATCTTCAAATGAAAATTTATTAAAATGGGGTACAACGATAGACACAGGCCGTAAACACTTGTATGAAAATCCATTAGAATACTTTTTATGGTATCCGGATGGTTCAATAAAATCAAGTTACATTCATCACATGCTGTGTGTCATATTTTTCCATTATCTGCCAGCTTATTTTATAGACACGATGTTGTTTATATTTAGAAAAAAACCATTGTACGTATTATCAAAATAATTAATTATTTTAACAAACAATAATTAACATACATATACATAATCAATTTTCAGCATGGTAAGAGCACAGAGAAAAATATCAGATGGCTTAAAAGTTCTTCAGTATTATACGACAAAAGAATGGGTGTTCAAAAATGATCGACTAAAACAACTGAGGGGCAGATTAAATGAAACCGACAAAGAAATATTCAATTTCGATATTAAACGGGTGAGACATACTCTTAAAATATAATTAATTATGATTTTTAATGATTACCATATCAACCATAAATTCTTATCTTTGAGATACAAACACAGGTAGATTATATCTTGTAACATTCTGTCTGTGTATATTTAATGTAGAAGGAGTAATAATTAATTTTTTTTTATTTTTTAAAATTGCTTCTGACATTTTACCTTTTTGAAAAATTATTATTATTTTAATTTTAGTGAGTAATACAATTTAAAGTAAAATTGAATTATCTGATGTAATAATCTTGATTGTGTCAATTATTTTGTTTGTCTTTTCTTACCTCACGAAAAGCATAAGACGGAAGACAGAGACTTAATTTAATATAATTAAATGATGTTCGGTTATAAATGTTATTAAGACAAAAAATCCAGAATCTGCAATTGTGGTCTGATTGTGATTCTTGACATATCTGAAGTAAGGTTTCGGAACCTCTATTTGGTATACTAACGCGCATTTAGATTGCTTGATTAGTTCCATACATTTCAGATAAAATTCGATTTTTTTGGAAATCACCTTCCAATCATTAAATTTTGAGCCAAAAAATTCAAAATCTGCAGTTGTTCTCTGATTTACAAAATTCAACCTTTTACAAACCAAATTGAGCCTTTAGCCAAACAAATTCAACCTTTTACAAACCAAGTTTTGATTAGAAAAGGTTGAATTCGATTTCCCGAGATTAAAATTTCTTTTGCAAAAGGTTAAATTTGACTTGAAAAATGGTGATTATGATGTTTATCAAAATTAAAGAAGAAACTAGAAAAATACATAACCGCGACCGAAAATAAATTCCTGTTTCCCTCACTTGAGCCAAATCAGTCAGTCTCTGTATAATCAATTAGTGTTCGTTCGACTTATAGTTTCTCATTTAGCGGATCTTTTGATTCCCAGTAAACGGTAAACAATAATGAAATTTACAGAAGAACGGTAAATAAAACAGAACGGTACAGAACGGTAAACAAAAAAGAAATTTACCCAGTAAACGGTAAACAAAAATGAAACTTCCCGATTTCCCGATTTCATATTCGCTTGGCTCAGGTTCCATCTTTTGATCACTTTTTAATACGATTGTTCGATATTTAAAAAAATACCCGGTAATGTTAAATTAAATTGCTTAATAGCATTAGTAATATTAGGTTAGGTTAGGTTCAGGTGGCGGCCCACTAGGACCAGGCATAGACACAAAAATGGTCCGTAGCCATACCATGAATAAATTTTCTTCCAACTCATTGGAACCATTTTGAGCTGTTAACAAAGCACTGGATACTCCTGACGTCCATCCTACAGAGGTCCGTCAGGTCTTTGAAAAGGGGTACCCCAAGAAGCTTTAGTCTGTTTCGTGCCAGACGAAGGCAGGTGCAAAGAAGATGAAGTACTGTCTCATCCTCCTCTTCGTCCTCGCAACTACGACAGTAGTCATGTGAGAAGACACCAAGTCTACTCGCATGCCTCCCTATGAGACAGTTCCCCGTAATCACTCCAACAACCACACTGATCTGACTTCGCTGAAGTGAGATAAACTGTTTGGATCTCGCCAAGTCCAACTTTGGTCAGACCTGCCAAGTTATTACTTGCTAGCTTCTTCCTGAAGCATCAGTTTGCATATCGCAAGAGGCATTTCAATATCCTTTCTGCTTTCTAAGAAGTGGTTCGTTGTACCACGTCGAGCCAGTTCATCGGCATTTATATTCCCTGTACCTATGAAATGTCCTGGCACCCATTAAATGTGTATGTTGAACTGATCTGCCATCTCGTTAAGAGATGAGAGACAGTTCTGGACTACTTTCGACGTGAGGAGGTGTGATTGAAGCGCTTTAATGGCAGCCTGACTGTCCGTATATATGCGAATATCACAAACTGATATTACATTATACCTCAACCAGTCTATGACTTCCTTTATGGCAGTTACTTTCACTTGAAAAATGCTACAGTAGTCGAGGAGACGGAAGGAGAGATTTAACAGAAGTTCCTCGCAAAACACTCTAGCTCTGACTTTCTCGTCCCGTTTTGAACCATCAGTGAAGAAGTTTATAACTACTGGTTCCAAAACTGCACCCATCATCCAGTCCTCCCTAGATGGGATCCCAGTCCGGAACTTTGTGTCAAAAGATAGTGACGGGACAGTATAGTCGGTGGTCTTGGGAATTTGTTTGTTGCACAAAATAGATGAGTGCCCTGTATTGTTGCAAGTTCACATTAAGATGGATTTCAGCCGTATGGCAGTACAAGCTGCCAACTGTTTCCCCAATATATCTAGAGGAGTCAAAAATAGCAGTCTCTAGTGCCTGAGTGGATGTGCTTCTCAGTGCACCACTGACCCACAGAGAGATTGTTCTCTGAACTTTTGTCAACAGCTTTTACTTATTTATTTATTTAATTATACACAAATAAGGCATAGCCTTTTTTACAATATCCAGGGGTATATTCCTATGTGTATTCCAGCAACACAGAAAAATAATTAGAACAATAATTAAAATTAAATATAATATAATTAAAAATACAGAAGAAAAGATTAAGAACAAAAGATATAAACATTAGAAAACGTGATAATGGAAAAAAGAAAAAAAAAACGAATTAATGGAAACGAATTATGTGCCAATCAGCCCCTCGAGGTACAGTCCCTTGAAACCATGCAAATTAGATGCTGCCTTTATAGACGGATTCAGACTATTCCAGAGCTTCACTCCATGGATAAAGAAAGCACGTTGTCTTGGCTTAGTTTTGCATGATTTAGGCAAATTTAAATTTAATGTCCTCTGCGATTTCGAGAATTTCAGTTTATCATAAAGGTAGTTCGGAACGTTATTTTTAGTCAAACCAAACATCACAGTCAACACCGACAGTTCCAAAAACTGGTTCAAGCTTACACCAAATATCTGTTCAGAAAGGTGCGAAATTGGATCGTCCATTCGCTTCATAAATATGTGTCTAGCACAAGAATTAAAAGCAACATTTGACTTTCGTAGGGAATTCTTGGAACATTGCGAATATATCGAAGAACAATATGAAAGTAAAGGTCCCACAAGAGTACGAATGATATGACATTTCACATCACTTGAAATAAATTTCGTCGTGCACCACAATTTACCATAAATTGTGGATACCATAAATTTTACCACATAGGTTATTAACATGGGTACTCCAATTTAATTTAGTGTCTATGATCAACCCCAGAGTCTTGATAACGTCACAAAACTCAATTCTGTGGTTGTCAATTAAAAGACTGTTTATCGGTAAATTTATACGTTTTTTGTTAGTTATTAGTATGGCTTGTGACTTACTATCCCCGAAAGAATAGATTTGCAAATCATCCGCAAAAAGGTGATATCAAATGTTTCCCGTTTGTTTAATTGATTGACAAATTTGATTTATGTACAATGAAAACAGAATCCTAAAATAGAGATTTGAGGAACCCCAGATGTGACAAAAATGTTGCCGCTAAAGTTGCCATGATATTTTACAGATTGTTGTCGCAGATGCAAGTAAGAACCTATAAGTTGACAAGCAATCTTGGTAAAGTTATATTCATAACATAGTTTCGATAACAACATAGCGTAGTCTACTTTATCAAATGCCTTAGAAAAG
This sequence comes from Tipula vernalis, assembly GCA_958295665.1. Taxonomy (NCBI): domain Eukaryota; kingdom Metazoa; phylum Arthropoda; class Insecta; order Diptera; family Tipulidae; genus Tipula; species Tipula vernalis. Next base: position 110,391,049 of record OY282559.1, read on the forward strand.
TCTTAGAGAACCAAAACTGCAACTTTACCATCTTCAATATTAATAGTAATATCATCAGTAACTTTCAACAAGGCAGTTGTAGTACTGTGCTTGGCACGAAATCCAGATTGTAGTTCATCCAATAGGTTATGTTTAGCAATAAAGCCACTGGTCTGAGCATGAATAATTCTTTCAAAAATCTTAGATAATGTTGGTAATATACTTATAGGACGAAAATCAGTTACTGTAGATGGATTCGGTATTTTTGGAATAGGCGAAATTGTCGCAATTTTTTACGCATCAGGAATTATCGATTTTGTGTGGCCAGAATTTATAATAAAAGTTAAGTGAGTAAGTGAATTTGAATGAGGTTAAGTGGAATACCATCAACTCCTACAGAACTCGATTTGATTTTATCCAGATGGAAACAAACTTCTTCAGCAGAAACATTTTTAAAGTAGAAAGCATTTACGTCAGCGGCAGAATGAACTGCATCACAAACAAAATTTACATCATTGGAGTTGAAAACCGAACCGAAGTACACTCTAAGAAATTTCTGTTGAATTTCACTATAATTATTAGAGGTTATCTGTTGCCAGCAATTTTTGTAGTGAACTTTCATCGTAGCGTGCTTTAAAATTTAACACACCAAAAATGTGTGAATTATTCGATGTGGTTCACATGTCAAAGATGTATAACCGCACATTAAAAGTGTGAATTATTTATTTTAATTGCTGCAAAAATCAATTACGTTACTTCTAAAACTGCTGTAAAATACAATCTTATAGTGATTTACCACCAAATGCGCGTGAATTAAATTAAAGAAAATTTGAAATGCTGTTTGAAATCACACAATGATAACAGGGATTTTAAGTAAAACAAATATTAAATTTTATTTCATTTCATAAATTATTTATTATCAAAATATAAATTTATATGAACTGACTGAAAAAGGTAGAAATATCTTCCCCCTCCTCGTAATTTTGGCTGAAGGCCTAAAGAGTTTTACCAATGTATTACTCTTCAAAAATGTGAACCCTCCAAGAGTTCTTTATGTTGGTAGTTTGGTTTCGTACTGAAAAGTTGGTCTACTCTACTCATCAGGTTGCTATGACCAAACTACAAAAAATTCCACTCTAGCCACTTACATTAAGTATCTGGCCAGAACGTACTGACATAGCGAATTATTATTCACAAAATAGGTGAAAATACGTTTTGTCTTTTCAAAAATAAAAACATTGTAGATAGCGTTATTTACAGGGTAAAATACACTTACACTTTTACAGGGTAAAATACGAGAAAATTGTGGATAATTCACACAATTTGTTAGTAAATTGCACGTCTATATGTGTAAACTGTGGCGATTGAGTGTTTTACGTCATTTTTGAATAAAACAAAATTCGTAAGTGTATTATTACTTGTCGTTGTGTATTTTACAATAATTTTCGGTCGTAAAATATCATTTTTTCGTGATATTTTACGTTCACTTTTTAGAGTGTAACTATTGAACTCATCAGAGGTAATGTCACATTTACACTCCGGAATTGGCGGATTTACATATGTGTTGAAGTTCTTCCAGAACAATTTACTCGTAGTATTATTGCTAAAACGATCATTAAAAAACTGGCATTTGGCAGCTTTGATCATATAATTTACTTTATTACGAGCTCTAACGTATTTTAACCTATTAATGTCAGTTTTATGCTTTCTCCAATTCTCATGTAGAAAATCACGAATATTACGGTGCAATAAAATATCATTATTAAAATACGGACCACGCACTTTACGCTTCTCACAAATCATTTTTAGTGGTACAAAGTTATCAATAAGATAACTTATAAATGAATTTAAAAGTGATAACTGTTTATTAACATCACAAAAATGATATAATGATGCCCAATTTAATGAATTAGCAGCCATCAGTAGCGCGTCCTTGTCAATATTCCAGAAATCTCTCACGTAAATAAATTGGTTACTAACATTTTTGTCAACAGGGAACACATACGACCCATAAATCATATCATGGGTGGTTGCAATGTCAGGAATTGAGATTTGAGTAAAAGTTTTAATGTTGTTAGGATGATTGGCGAAGGCCAAATCAATTAAAGTGGCAGAATATCCCACAAAATTAGTAGCTACCTTTGAGACTAATCCAAGCCCATAAAATGGCATTAATGATTTTAGTTGTTTAGCCGTAGGTGTTGAAACGAGACAGTCAATATTAAAGTCACCAACAATAATAACCTCATTATATCGTGTCATAAGATCACTTAAGACAGTTTCAAGATCTTTTAGGAATCCTAATTTCGAGGCTCCAATTTGAGCGGATTGTATACTACACCCAGGACCATTTTCATGTTAAGTTGATTTCTAATTTCAATGAAGATTATGTCGAATAAAGAGTTTCTTGCATTAGTGTATATAACTTTTGGGTTTAGAAATTTTTTGACATAAACACCAACACCACCAGAACGCCACCCCGAACGATCTTTACGAAATAGAGTAAAATTGTCAATCAAAATGTTTACTAGAGTGTTTAGATTTCAACCATGTTTCTGCAATGGGAATAGCATGGAACGGGATGTCTTTAACGATTAACTTCAATTCTTCAAAATTAGGAACCAAACCACCAGGATTTAAATGGCAGAAGTTAAATAAAACGTTGTTGTCAGTTAGGGACAGGTTTTGGTTGACAGTTTTATCCACAGCAGGCCACCAGACTATTACCCCATACAAGAGTATGGGTGATGGGTCTGACTACTGCGGTATAAAGCCAATGTACGATGCGTGGCTCCAGCCCCATCCTTTCCCAATGGCATTTTCATCAAGAGTATTGCGCTACCGTAGCTTTCTTTACCATTTCCAGAATATTCGGTTTCCAATATAATTTGCTATCCAAAACGAGACCCAGAAACTTCGCTTCAACTGTAAAAATCAAGCTGAACGCACTTAAAGTGGAAGGATCAATTTGAGGAAGTTTAAATTTCCTAGATAAGAGAACCAATTCGTCATTTATGACCAAATTCCAAAGTAGGAGGGACAGTACGCCACCCCGTGGCGTACCTCTGCTTGCAAATCTTCTGACGGAGGATTCCCCAAAACTAGCATTTATTATCCTGCCTCTTAGTATCTGATCTATCCAGTCCTTGAGTGATTCATCCACTCCCAGATCTGAAAGTGCCCGAGTTATATCCCCTGGAAGCACATTGTTAAAGGCCCGCTCAATATCCAAGAAGGTTACCATTGCGTAGTGTCTATATTCAAAAGATTTTACAATGAAAAATACAAGAGAATGAAGAGCAGTCTCTACAAATCTCCCCTTGACAGCTTTTCCGACACAATCGTGCCTCTAATATGAGCTTTTATTTGTCTTTCCAGTGTTTTAAAAAGGAAGGAAGACAAGCTAATCGGTCTAAGGTCTTTGGGATTGCAGTGTGAGCGTTTTCCCGCCTTAGGTATGAAAGCAACCTTCACTTCTGTCCACTAACCAGGAAATTGTTAGATCCGTAGTTTGTTGAATATCCGCAGGGATAATACCATCGAGTCCAGGCGACTTATATGGTTTAAAACTGTTTATCGCCCACAGGATCTTTTTCTGCTAATAATTTGGCCTATGAGGCTACTTGCCCTTTTACCTACTGATGTGCTAGGTACAGATTCGGAACAACCAGGAAAATGAGTCTCCATAAGAAGTTCCAGAACTATTCTGCACTATTAGTGCTCCATATCCCATCCGGCCGTTGAAGCTAACTTGGGATGGAAGGACCAGTTGCTAGTATTTTGCGTAGCCTAGACATCTCCGAAGACTCCTGAATTTTGCCACAGTATAGTCTCCGAGAGCTGTTCTTGGCAATTCTCAATTGATATTTGTAAATTTTGAGGACTTCCTTATAGGAGTTCCAGTCTACAGCAGATTTTATTTCCCGTGCTGTTTTGAAAAGTCTTTTGCATTTTCGACGTGTTTGTTGAATCTCCTTATACCACGAGGGTGGCCGAGATTTACCCCACATTAAGTTGCTTGACAAGTAATTCCACACGAATTTAAAATTATATAAGTAAAAGTAATAAAACTAAATAAAAGACAAAAAAAACTATAATAGATGCTCAATTGATTTGTTTAGTTTCATCCATATTTTAAGAGCTTTGGAGAAAGCGGAAAAGATGAATTGTTCGAGATCAATCGACATTCACATAATATAGGGATTTTTCGAATTGTTCTGGGGTAAGCGAGATTGTTCCGCGTGGTTTATTCTAGGTTTTTTAGATTTTTCGACATTTCTAGGATTATTCGAGGTTTTTAAAGATTAAAAAATTTTGATATTTCTCCGATTTCCTGTAGGTTATTCGAAATTATTCAAGAATATTCAGGTTATTTACGTTACACCTGGCAGTGATTAGCACTTATAGGATTTCCTTTGGTTTTACATATTTACGGATAATTTGATATTTGAGAACTTTCAAGAATATTCAAGACACTTTGAAAATTTGACATTTTTGAGATTATTTCGAAATTCTTGATATTTTTCAAATTATATTCGAAATTTGTGATTATCAATATATTTAGAACTCGTCGTAGCATAGAGTTGCAAAATGAATCACGTTCTGTTTCATTTAGTGTTTTCATCTTTCAATATGTCCACAAAATTAAATCTGAGTAAACCAATTGGTTTTCTACATGTGTAATACGCTCAAAAATGGAAAACCATTTTGGATGGAGGATATTTACATTGAGAACAAATATTCTGAATTTTTCCCTAAATGATTTTACCCTTTGTAATATCAAATTTCTAAATAAAATGATATGAGTTGAAAAGCTTTGATAAGTGAAAGCTCTTAAAACTAAAAGTTCTTGAAATTTCTTCCAAATACATGATTTATGCTCATAAAAAATTCTAACGAAAGAGAGAAATAATGGAAAAGCGCAAAAATTACCGAAAAATAAATTATCAAGCTTAAAGCTCATTGAAAACAAATACTCTAAATTAATCCCAAAATTCCACCTTCCTTTATAATATCAAATTTGAAAGTAAAATGGTTTGGTTTGAAAAGCTCTTAAAACTAAAAGCTTTTAATGGCTTACATTGAGCACAAATATTTAAAATCCTAACCAAAATTCCGTCATCCTTTGCAATATCAAATTTTGAAGGAAATTGGTTTAAAAAGCTTCGATAAGTGAAAGCTTTTAAACCTAAAGCTCTTGACAATTTTCTCAAATACATAATTCAAGCTCATCAGACGTTTGATTAAAAACCTGAAATTGTTAAAAACCTCAAAACTGTTAAGTTCAAACCCAAATAACTATCTAGCTTAAAGCTCATTGGAAATACATATTCTAAATTTATCCCAAAATTCCGTCGCCTTTTTCAATACCGAATTTCGGAGTTAGATGATTTGATTCCAAAAAGCTTATATTATAATACCGAGTTTCCTAGTAAAATGGTTTGGTTTGACTAAAAGCTTTTGATAATTTACATTCAGAACAAATATACTAAATTGTCCCTAAGTGCCGATACCGTTTATAAAATCGGATTTCTGAGAAAAATGGTTTGGTTCAGAAGAAAAGGCTCACAAATGTTAGGTTCACACCCAAAATGTATAATTTAATTATCATCTTAAAACTAAAAGCTTTTGATGATTGATGATTAACTTTGAAAACAAATTTTCTAAATTTTAGCCAAAATTTAGTCACCTTTGTAAAATGTTATTTTTGAGTAAAATTGTTTGTATGCATAAACCATTTTAACAAAAACTTAAAGTATGAAAAAGGCTCAATGTTAAAGTTAAGTTAAAACACAAACTTGTTTAAATTAATTATCAAACTTAAAACTACATACTACATATTTTATGCTTATACAATTTTTTTAACTTACGGATAATTCGATATTTGAGAACTGACAATAATATTCAAGATAATTTGAAAATTCGACCTTTTTGAGATTAATTCGAAATTCTTGATATTTTTCAAAATATATTCGAAATTTGTGATCCTTTATCGATATATTTAGAAATCATCAGAACATTGAGTTGCAAGATGTTTCTTGTCATCTACTCTCAAAATCAGATACTTTTAATTAATGCGAGACCAGGCAGTAAGAAGAAATAAGTTTTTCACTAAAAGCTTTGCTTGTTCATAGATATGGCCCCAAATAACGTTGCGGGGGGCTATGCTATTCTATAGCTCACCGATATGGGGTGCGATATGTGGATTAAACCGAAACTTGATACAATTCTGTAAAATATAAAAAGATGTTAAAGTATTTTGCTGTTGGTTAATTATTTCATGTTTTAGTCGCTTGAGTTCGTTATTAGCTCCCACGAAATTGGTTCCGTTATCATAACAAATTTCTTTTGGAATTCCCCTTTCAATGCGATGATAAATGCCTCTGATTCAATGTCACTTACTAACTCTAAATGCACTGCTTTGACAGTCATGCAAACAAATAATGCTATATCTGCTTTTTCGAATGGGGCATTTCTTCGTTTGCTTGTTTTTACATAAAGTGGCCCAGCATAATCCAAACCCGTGTTTAAGAACGGCCTTGCTATATTACATCTTGTGCTGGTGTCTGTATCTAATACATATTATACAAGATTTAATGATTTTTAATTTCCGACCGAGCCCCTATAATCCAGTATCGCTGTCTTAAGATATTAAGCAGAAGCTTTTGATTGGCATGCAAATAAGCTATATGATATTGACGTATCACTAATTGATTTAATCTGTGATTTTTGGTAAGGATCACTTCCGAACTGATTCTGCTCCAGGAATATCTTTTAGGAAGTTAGAACGTTGTTCGCGTATTGCTTCAATCGATCGGCCATCTGTAACATTTGATATAGGCCAATGATCTACTGTTTTACTCAGAAACTCAGGTCCCTTTCACCACATTGTTCATCGTACTAATTCATCGGGTGAGATTCCTCGAGATGCCAGATCTGCAGGATTTTGCTTTGTCGGTACGTATTTCCAATTCATGTTTGCTACAGGACAACTAAGCCAACCTGCCAGCTAAGCACTATTTTGGAGTCAGTGCATGGGTAAATTTCTGTTGAATTATCCAAAATACTGCTGATAAATTCTATTAGTTTCGACAGCAATATCGCAGCACAAAGTTCTAATCGTGGTATACTAGTTTGGCTCAGTGGGGCTACCTTACTTTTCACCATTACCAAGTTAGTTTTAATTTCCCTATCGATCCGAACCATTCGTAAGTACACCACTGCACCATATGCTGATTCAGATGCATCACTAAATGCATGTAACTGGATTGATTGTAACTCCGAAGGCGGTTCGAAAAATAGGCATCTAAGTAATTTGACGTTTTGCACTTCTGGGAGTCTTGAATAAATTCGTGGCCATTTGTTGGTAATTTGATTTGGCAAGGTGTCATTCCAGTCCAGATTTAGTAACCAACGTTTTTGCACGTTATGGTGGTTGGTGTTACCCAACCAAATGGATCATATAGCTTTGCAATCTCCAACAATATTTTGCGTTTTGTCAAAACTTCCTTGGCTTGATGTATACCGGTATGCTATATTATACCAAGCGTTTTATCATTCTGAGTTTCACCTACTAAGAAATGTTGAAGAAATTCGGTTCCATTGAATTTCCATTTACGTAACTTAAATCCATGAGTTAAAATCCTTTAAGTTGCAACGCTTCTTGTATAGTATTTGGCCCTGTGAGTAAATTGTTATTGTAAAAATGATTCATAATCCGTTTAATTGCTTCTGGATATACTTTACTGGATTTATTTGCAATTTCCTGCAAGGTTCTAACCGCTAGAAAGGGTGCATAGGACATGCCATAGGTTAGTGTCATAATCCTGTATAATTTAACATTATCAATATCATTTTCAAGTCATAAGACTAGTTGGAACATTTTCTCAACATCGGCTACGAAAGCTATTAACGGAATCCGAAACTTTAAAAATATTTCTATTAAATCCTTTTGAATCTTTGGCCCAGCATGGAGAATATCGTGTAACTCCAACCCGGTGGTCGATTGGTACAATGCATCAAACATTACGCGAAATTTTGTTGTTGAACTACTATCCTTGATTACCGTGTGATGTGGCAGGAAGTAGCGTTTATCGATGTTTCCAAGTATGTTTTACCACAAAGTTTGCACCATATGCCCTTAACTCATGTAATCTTATATAAAACTCAGATATTCACTCTTGAAGTTTGGATTCTTCACAAACTTGCGGTCCATTGCTAATAGTCTTCGTTTGGCATTTGCAAAAGATTCCCCTAATGTTCCATGGTCCTGCTTGAATGCAATTTTATTAAAAACCTTTTATGAGAATCGATTGTTGTCATATCTTGGTACCATTTTTCGACCACGTCGTCACAATAATCAGTTGATCTACGTCCAGGCACCTTTTCTATTTCTCAAAATCCTTTCAATAACACATAAGTGTTTTGATCATCTAATGCTGTCGATGATTTAGTCTGTGAACCTTCAGATCTGGAGGACATGCATCCAGCCACGAACCAGCCCAGTTTGGTTAGTTGCAATTTTTTTCCTGGTCGATTAAACTGAGGATCGGCCAGCTCTATATTCCAAACATTATAATTCTTTAGTATTTCGAGTAGTTCACTTGGTATTGAAGCTGATATCGTGTATATGGTCTGAGGTGACAACTGCACTAGTAGTGAAATTTCAAGATTATATTGGTTTTGCCTCGTGCTTTTCCGGCAGAAGTAGACGATAGGCCGTAAATAGCGACTCGTGAATTGGTACGTTGCAGACCTAGAAGAAAAATTATATAAAAAATAAGAAGAGATAAAAATAAAACTAAAACTAAAATTAAGACTTCCGATTTATAACTAATTATAAGTAACTGCAAACCAATAATTACATACAGCTATAGATTATTAAGATAATTCACGCATTCCACCCTAAACCTGTCCAAACGTGTTAAACATTTAATATGTGTTGGAATAGTATTCCATAGCCTAGCACCTCTCCTTATAAATGACCCTTTCATATAATTAGTATGAGTGTTTGGCAATATTATGTTTTGTGTCCGTAATGACTGAGCAAATACAAGCTTATCATACAGATATTGAGGTTGACGAGTTGTAATAATTTTGTACATAAAAACTAGAATTCTAAGATCAAAATAATTATCCAAAGAGCATCCAAAAATCTTATTATAGTAAGGTGTCAATCGATCCCTGCGTGTTAATCCAAAAATGTATCTTAGGCATGAATTATACACTCTTTTAATTTTGTTAATTAAGCAAAAACTTAATTCGGAAAACACTACATCACAATAAAACAGATTACTAAGAATTAAAGATCTAGCTAACAGCATCCTGACCTTGATTGGAGTAAATGCAGAGTTACGCCAAAGCATTCGCAGCCCATTGAACATTTTCTGCATAATAGAATTCACATGCACATTCCAATCCAAGTGTTTATCCAAGGTCAAACTCACACCCAAATTCCTTACTGATTCACTAAAATATTGTCATTAACAACTCTAACATAAGTTAAATCAACGTCATAAGTAAAAGGATTACGCTTCTGTGAAAACATAATCACCTGGGACTTTTTCGAATTTAATAACAATTGATTCTCCGCCGACCACTCAATAATATTATTAATATCGCTGTTCATATATGCAATTACTTCATTAGTAGCTACCATTCTATCACAATTATCAATCTCAATTTCACTAAAAATTTGGAGATCATCCGCAAACAAATGACAGTGAGAGTGTCGAATAGAACTTCCAATATCGTTTATATATATTGCAAATCATAAGGGCCCCATAATAGATCCCTGGGGGACACCGGTAGGCAGAGGCAAATAACTACATTTAACTCCATTAACTTCAACAAATTGAAAGCGATCAGTTAAATAAGATAACATTAATTCCGACGCATTTAGATGAAAAACTGAAGCAGTTTCTCAATTTATAACAAAATTTAACGAATGATATACAGTTAAAAGCTTTACTGAAATCAAGTAGACATAGCAGGACATAATTGCTCCTGTCCAAGCAGCTCCTAACAAATTCCATGAAATCCACTAACACCGTTGCAGTACTATGTCTTTGCCTAAACCCTGACTGCTGAGAAGATAATAAATTACTTGTATTAAGGTATTGTTTAATCTGATCAGAAATAATTCTTTCGAACACTTTTGAAAGAATTGAGAGTTGAGCAATAGGTCTCGGACACTAATGCAGGCTCCTTAACTTTAGGTAGCCCAATAACTTTACTAACTTTCCACACTTTAGGATAATATTTATGTTCCACAATACTATTAAACACATACGTTAAATGAGGTACAATCACAGGAGCTATAATTTTTAAAAATCTTAGTGGTAAATTGTCAGCACCCATTGCATTAGACGTTAGAGAGCCTATTGTCTTAAGAACATCGTCATCAGATATAATATTAAAATTGAAACAATTAGAGTTATTAAAAGAGGTCCCAGTCTCCGAATGCTGCACCAGATTCATTATTGGCACTTTAACAAACTCCTCATTAAGTTCATAAGGAAAAAATTTAGAAACAACCTCAGCTGAATCCTTGGTTTTAAACCCATATTTGTCCAAATTCCTCCACAATAATTTAGTGCCAAGTTTGGGATCCAACTTATCATGCAAAATGTTTCTGTTAGCCGATCTCACCATCTTATTAAGTTCTTTTTCATAACAGTTATAGGTTCGTTTGTCTTCCTCACAACGAGATCGTTTCCATACATTTTTAGCCATATCAACAAGTTGTTTTTTATTTTTAATAGCATTGCTAAACCATGGGATAGGCTTGAGTTTTTTCTTAATCATTTTAAAGGGAGCATACTGATGCAGTCATGTCGAGATTTTATCATATAAAAACTCAAACTTCCCTTCAATTGTATCAATTCTACTCAATTCAGTCCAATCAACATTAAGTATATCACAATGAAGGCTGGGAACATCCATATTATCATAGTTGCGCACAAACTTAATCTCATCATTGAATTGAACCGGTATGTTAAAGTCAATTGATGTAAGATCATGATCAGTGAAGGGTGACTGATGAAAATTAGATGTTTCTAATTGGGTGTTAGAAACAATGAAATCCAGAAGTCTTTCAGTAGTATCACAAACTCTTGTTGGTTGATTTTGCGTTGTATGCAAATTAAGTGAATCAAAGATATTTCTTAATTCACGGCTTTCAACCCTGTCTAAAAAATCAATATTAAGGGCACCCACCAAAATAACCATATCAAAATTCACAACTAAATTAGACAACAGCTCACTCAATTCATTAAGAGGAAGGTCCCGAACATGCATATAAGCAACACAACAACTATTTTTAAAGAATTAATACTAAATTCAATTGTTAGATACTCTAAAGTCTCAGAAGAACCCTTTGAATGTATCTTCACATGATAATATTTAAAAAAGTCACTACGTACATACTTATACCCATCTATTTCAACACTTTTAAAAGTATGCGATGATTTAAGATTTGATTCAGACACTCCAATAATATCATGGGAAATGTGTTTTAATTCCATTCTCAATTTATCAATATTCGCCGAAACACTAAGCGCTTTAATATGAGATACTTTCAAGCAATTTATCGCTAATGGGGAAATGCTAGGTAAACTATTAAAAAAGCTCATAATCACAACCACAATTACAGACCAGGATACAATGCATGAAAAAACAATAGGCAAAGAAATTAGGGGGAAAAAAATAATATATAAGATAAACTATAAAATCTGAAGACTGTAAAACTATCAACTACTACATTTAAGATTAGCTTAATAACTAAATTCAAATTTAATAACTAAACTGAATAAGGCTAAGAACAAAATGTATGCTAATCATGCACTAATCATGCACTAATCATGCACTAAATGTACTCAAAGATAAGGCTATAAGAACAAAATATATAAACTAATCATGCACATACTGTACAAGATATGTATTAACCAATAACTAAATGTTCAACTGAATCAACCATCTAAACCATTATTTTTTAAATTGAACCAATTCTTCTGCAGATCGCACAATTTTCGGTCTATCATTAGCTAACGCAATAATAGCTACCATACCTCTTCTTATAACCACATTTGATACCGTTCCCGCTGTTTTAATTAACTTCGCTTTAACTAGAATGTCCTTGGCTTCCTTAGACAAATATTCATTGATGTATATCCTCGATTTTGGAAATTTGTCATCAATACATGTTATCCATAATGGTTTATTCTTTAAGTACTTAAGATAAGTAGACATAAAATGATTCCTCTTCAACTGCTTGAAGAAGCTAACCTTTATAACTGACGGACCTCCACCATTCTTTCTATGTATCCTAAAAACATCCTTAATATCGTCAGCATTAAAGTTATGTACACCCACCTCAACAGCAATATTTGTCAAAAATAGGTGATCATAAATGTTGACCTATCTGGAATACCGTAAATCATCAACACCCTTTGATTTTTCCGTTCATCCCGCCTTTTATAAAGCTCGAATTGCTTCTCAAGAAAAACAATCCTTTTCACCAATTTCGATGTTTCAGATGACAAACTCGCCTTCACATCAGCATTATCGCAGTAACTAGTAATTTTCGGCCACATCGCATTCAATTGCTTTGACACCCAATCCTCAATATCATCCTTATTCCCTAGTTTATCTTTCTTAACCTCAGCATCTTTAGCTTTGATCAAGCTAGCCAGAACTCTAGTGAGGTTACTGTCCACAATGCAACGTGGACAAAACCATTTAGCTTTCGATTCGAGATGTTCAAATTCCACATCTGTTTTGACATCGACATATTCCGAATGAAACCACTTCAAACAGCCATTACAATTCAGCCAATTTTGCCTATGCATAGAAGACTTAGGCTCAACTTCTTTTTTATTACAAACTGCACATTTCTCGCCCATAGTTAATTGAGGTTATGTTATATTATATGTATTAAAATTAAAATTTTAGTTAAATCCACCTTTACTTATAGATTAATTAATTAGTTATTATAAGCTTCCACAACTTTAAGCAGCCTTATACCAGTTTATAGCAAAAAAATGTATTAAAACATTAAATTTATTAATTAAATACGGACCAAATAAAATTTGCACATGTACAACCAATGTCAAACACAATATATCTTTTGAGATTTTATGAGTGATCGTCAACGTATTTATTGAAGCAGACTCCATTAACTTTAGATTTTCTCCAATTTTGATATTGTGGAGTGTGCAACTATGTAGTGATGATTATTGGTATGCCAGTGGCTATTAAGTTCATTGATGGTGTGTTGATTTATGGTGTGTTAATTGCTGTTGTGTTGATTACTGGGCTGGATGTTGCTGTCGTATCAATTAGTGTACTGTCGTAAGCTATATGGCTACTGATTGGTGAATTTGAGTGTTCGCCCTTTATGTGTCTTGTATGGATGGTACGGCGATGTATGGTGTAACTAAGTGCAAATATGACAACGCCTTTTAGAAAAACATGTTGAATGATGATGGCATCAGACAGTTCTGACATAAATTGTTGTCAATTACGAGTTTGATCTTATTAGATGGGTTTTGGTTTAAAAACCTTGGGCATCTGTACATCACGTGTTTCTGATGACAAACAATACAGCTAGGTGACCTGGTCCCCGTGTGCTGCACCTGAGATCGTTAAAGTCGAGGTAATTGGTTTCGGTAGTGTGCGATGCCCACCGTTCCTTAGTGTCGTTATCCAGTTTACTCACCAAAATGTGGATCAACCGAGCTTGCGTTCTCAATATCTTTCCTTCGCGTTAAGATGAATCATTCGGTTTTGTTCCAAAAATGCCTACAATGGAACTAATTTCTCCCAAGCAATTTTGTTGTTAGCTTTGGTAACACTTAAGTGGTTGATGAGAGCTGTAGCATCTCCTTTAACTAGATTTTTAAACGGCTCAATCTGTAATTTGGGCAAATTTAATCGTTTATGGCTCGTAAAACGACTTTGAAATTTTCAAGAGCTCTCAAATCGCTATTTTCCTTTGATCCCTTCCGTTTATCAATCGCCGCTAATAACTTTGGTTTTGTGTCGTCATTTATTTGTTGCGTACGTCCTCTGACCGGGACATAGTTGGTGTACGAATATAATTCAGCTTCCAAGTCATTGACGTTCTTATTTGAATCTGTCCAATTGAGTCTCGAGCACGTGCAGTGAAACCTCTTCACCAATATTTTTAGTGAACGTCTGTTCTGCGATCATACTAGCGACCGATCTATCGCATAATCTTTTCAAACGCTCCATAGTGACGTATATGGATTAAATAAATTCGACCATTTTATTGGCGCTGGGTGTAAAATAGTGCAATTGTACAGGGACCTTTTGGTTCAGTATACATTTTATAATATGTGCAAAGTTTCATATTTTCAAATAATTTGTTTGTAGATATCCAGATATAAAAAAAAAGAAAAATTGAATGCGCTTATTTTAGGTAGGAAATAAGGATAAAATAAAAAGGAGGAAGAATTGGGTTTTCCTAGGCACCCAAATCAAATTGTGTGTAATTTAAAATTGTAAAAAACATTAATTCGATTTTTGCGTGGGTGGAAATTTAAATCAGCAGCCGCCACTATAAATAACGTTAAACTCTAGTAGAGCATGTACTACATTTATACATTGCACTAAACGTACAAAAAATATGAAAACAATACGGTACAACATAATGAGGTTTTGACAATTGTTTGATGTTCAAAAAATCAATATTCAAATGATATACAGATTGTATTGTTGATTACCATTGATCCGCCCTCAGGTCAATCCCCCCATGAATTCTGCAGTATTGAATTTTGTAATCAAAATTTCAGTACTTTTAAGGCTGAATTTTTATTTTTTTTGTAAATCAGAAAATTAAATTTCTTATAAAACATCGAAACCCCAGAGCGCATATAAGAGTCGGCAGTTATAAAATAAATTCAAATTTTTTTTCTGTACTTCCGAGTAAGATGATGCTTTCCAAAAAAAATAAAAATAAAAAAAAATTTTGAATAGAATGTAAAGCAAAATAAAATATTTATATTTATGTTATTGATTCGTTTCAATATGAATTGTTTGATTAGCTTGATTGATTGATTTATTATTGTTATTATTTATATTTGGATTTCCGAGAGACAACCCAAATAAACAAAAAAAAAAAAAACAAACAATAATAATAATAAATTGTTGGTAGTTATCATCGACCTACCATAAAGCAAATAAAACCCAGATTATAATTCTCATCTCACAAAGAATTTTCCCAATAGATGTCCGGAATAGAAATTTTCATTTTATCTACAGACTACACTGATGTCTGAATGCATGCTATTTGCTATCATTTATTTTAAATACTCATACATCAATTGTCAAAATGCCAAAAAAAAAAAAAAAGAAATTTAAATTTAAATTTAAATTCAATAAACTAATTTAATTTTTGTTGTTGTTATTGTCCTTCAGGCGGGTTGTACGAGCGAGGTATACACGTTTATAAATTGAAAATGTATATACATACTGTTGAAACTTGAATATTTTAATGGTTTTTGTTCGGAGAAACCACAATAATTAATTGAGATTTAATTAATTTTTCGTTTATTTTGTAAATTTTTGTTTGTTTATTTTTGAGGAGTATTGGGACGCTACTAGGGTAACGCTACCGATAGTTAAAATCCAACTAATACATATTATTGTTACTTATGTTTGTATATTTCGCTCGGTTTTGTTGCCTTGATTGCCCTGATTCAGAATTGAATTGGAGGTAGACAGTAGCTTATTTAACTATATATCGGCCCTGTTTGGGTCATCTCTTTTAGAAAGCACCTTTTTAGGTTGCAGGCGTTAATTCTTGTAGACGGCGGCTCCGTCTTTTCTCATCCTCAGTTACATAATTTTCACTTATTTTTACAAATGTTTACAAACAACACTTGAAAGGACTGTTCACTATTTTGCAACAAACGATATATCCACGGACTGACTTGTTGGGTAATTCAAAAGGAAGTTTGGTTCCAGTAAGGCTACCAACTAGCCTGACATGACAAATGTACAGGCCTGCGATACATTTTTTTTAAAAACTATAATTAACAACAATTTATATTCTCATTTCAGATCGATTGGGCTGAATACATCAAAATATATATTCTTGGGACACGAGAGTTTCTGCTCAAAGAAAAACCCGAAACAATACCAAAATCACGTAAACTATTAAAACGGTATTTAAAACAAAAAAAATGTCTAATTGAATATTTAATAACCAATAATATTTAATTACAGATTATACTATCTTGATCGATTGATAACATTTGGATTCTACTCACTTGGTTTATATGTTGTATGGATATTGGTTAGCAAAATGTTTCAATAATTTCATTTAAAAGATTTTTGATTTAAAGTTTACCTAATTATTATTATTTTATTTTTGTATTATTATTTTAATATTATTTTATTATATTTTATAGATATATCAATGTGAATTAACACGTAGTAATTATAATGTTTAAATCTCTTTTTAATTTTTTTATTTTTTATTATTTAAAAACCAAAATAAACAACAGTTTATTAATTTTTAAATGTAAAACTACAAAAAAATAAAAATAAAATTAATTTACCTCGGTGTTAAATGGTTTTATATTATTTTATGAATTATGCGATAGTGCTTAAGTTAATCTTTTATGATTAAAATATGAATCGATTTTTCATAAATGCGTTAAATTAAAATAATACGGATGGTTGATGATATAATAAAATTAATTCTTCACGTAATAATACACTGTCATGTATGAAAAATCAGCCAAGGTTTTTATTTGCCATGACAGTCTCCCCTTATTTTAAATCAGGTGGAATTTTTGTCTAAAAATTGCATTATTGGATATAATCAGTACAACAAGATGTCCAGAATTAATTGTGTAAGCTTGATACCATTTCCCATTTCTTCAATATGGATAATTCTTCAAAATTAAACCGTGTGTAGGTTTTTCTTCGGAAATGATGCTAACGGCCTTCGGAAGCGAGAGGATCCAATAGTCAATATCTTGAAATAATTTAGGACTACTGTAGACTTATTAGAGCTTTTGTTATCCGTTGCTTTGAAATGTTCGTTGAGACGCAAAAGAAACGATCTAGATGGTTGACCGATACAGCATAATTCACAAATGGCACATTTTATTTTGTAGATTCCCGAAGAATTTTCTAAATATGTTTTGTCTTTAAATTCACAGATGGCTTGTTTTAGAGTTGTGGCGCTTCTTTTAACTATTTGAATATTTGCCCTTTTGAGCTAATTTCAATGCCATTTGTGATTTGAGGGTAAAATGGTGAGCTAATCCTGTGTAAGGGTTCTGTAATTTCCGACCTAAAAGTAGTTAGACAATTTCTCTCAAATCTCCGTTTTGTGATTTTTTAAAATTTGGAATATGAACTTTTTTTTGGACCCATTCATGGCTGCTGCCTCCTCAATATACCCCAATTCTTTATTTTTTATCTTCTTCCATTATAGGAATATTAAACAGTCTCTTGGACATAGCATAGAATGCTCATCCTTTATATTGATGACATGAGAAGGAGTCGTTAGTTATATATCTACAACTACTGGTGGGTTTTCTATATATACCAAACTTTAAATGACCATCCAACTTTCTTGAAATTATTATATCCGGAAATGGTAAATTGCCATCGTTTTCCACCTCTTTTGTGAATTTAATTAATGGGAATTGGGAATTGAGTATTCTCATATAGTTGACAATCTCATTCAATTTTATTATAGCCAAAACATCGTCCACATAACATAACCAAATTTTAGGTAACTGATTCAATATATAAAAATGGTCACTAAAATATGGCCCTAGCTTGGAACCCATTGTTACTCCAAAATTTTGCTTGTAAAACCTATTTCTAAAATGAAAAAAATTGTGTGCCATACACGTCCTTGTTATTTTCTTAAATGCGATAATTTTTGCTACCTGTAGGTCCACTTCTAATAAACGATCAACCATACACTCAATTACTGAATCAGCCGGTACATTCGGGAAATGTCTCGTTACGTCAAAGGATATCAAAACCTCATCCTAGTAGTGCCTACGTCAATAGGAAATTGTTTTATTTCTTGTACTAACCAATTTGCCATTTTTTCCGTTGAAGTCGATATATTTGACGCTATCGGCACATTTTTTTACTATCCTTATGTATTTTAGGTAGAGCATATAGTTTGGCGACTACTGGATTAGTGACAGAAAAGTTTTAGATGTAGCCTTTGTTTTTCAGCAACTTGGCGATCTATGTAGTGGTTTTCCTTGCACCAGCAACTATCCCATTTAAGGAATCTCGGGTCGAACAATTCCTCCATTTGTGTTGAATGTACGGCCCTTCTCTCAGCATGTTATTTACTGTCGTATCGTAGTTTGATTTGTCCAATATAACTACCCTGTTAATTTTATCCTCTTTTATACCGACCAACTTTTTGTCCTTATAATCACATCGTCGGCGTCGTTATCAATATACGGGATTCGCTTATGCTTCGCTTCAACCAGTCGTGGTTTTTTAGGATATTTCCCGTATTGAAATTTAACACAAAGAATTTAATTTCGGCCACACAATTTTGTTTGCTATGTACCGTGAAATTATTTACACTGATTGGTTTATATTGTACAAATAATTGGAGGGATCAATTTCCAATGCCACTTGTTGCCCGAAAGAAATTAAATCCCAATCAAAGGAAAATAAGAAAAAATTGGTAAAAGCATGCGCAGCATCAGAAAAACTTCTAATGTTAGTGTAGGGTCCCGGAATTAGAAACATCAGTTTAGAATCTCATTTCCGTAGTGCATGTCAAATTCAATCCAAATCACTTAAGGAATAGCTGAATTCTAACCAAACAGGCCATATTCCACAACTTTATCTAAAAATAATTTTAAGGTCCCAAGGAGATACAACAATTTCTAAAACTATCAAAATTATTAGAAATTCTAAATTATGTGAAAATTTTTTATTCTGCGAAATATAGTAAAGTTCATCACAATTTGATTACGATGGCCACAGAGACGGCTACTTAACCAAGCTATCTGAAAATGTGGATAAGACCTTGTGTACATACATAAGTAAAAATTCTAAATTCAGCGAAATATAGGAGAGTTCATCAGAATTGGATCAGGTTGGTCATGTAGACTGGCATATGGCCAAGTTATCCGACAATATGGTCTATCCGAAAATATGTGCAGGTCCTTGTAGACATCTCTGCGGTCGACGATATAAAACTTTTAAAATAATCCAAAATTAATAAAAATTCCAAAAACTGTGAAATATATTATAGTTCATCATAATAGGATCGACTTGGTGACATTGACCGCTATATGGCTTAGCTATTCTAAGAAATGCGCGGGGCCTTCGGGACATTTCCAGGATCGGCGCTAAACAATTATTTAAACCATCAAAAATCAGTCAACTTTTAAATTATCTGAAATACAGTTACAATGAAGCGTTGAATACACTTGACGTCCATCTCATTGAGATCCGCCAGGTCGCTGAGAAGAGAAGCTCCTAAACACTTCCATTTGCCTAACGCTAGACGGGGACAAATGCAGAGTCGATGAAATACAGTTTCTTCTTTCTCTACATCTTCACAACGTCCACAGTTATCATTCGAGGAGACTCCTAGTCTCCGCGCATGCGCACCTCTGAGACAGCGTCCTGTAACAACCCCAACGACCATACTAATATGACGACGCTGAAGTGATAACAGCTGTCTAGTTCTTGCGTGGTCTAGTTTTGGTCGAATCTGCCCAGTTGTAACACACGAGGTACCATAGGACCATCTATATATAGTTCGTTGCTCTCCTAGCTTCTAGCCAGCGGAATTTCAATATTAACCTTTCTTGTTAAAGTGAGGCAATTTTTACCCTGGCGAGGCATCCATGTTAAGTATGGATGGTGAACTGATCTGCCATACCTCGTTAAGAGATGAGAGATAGCTCTGGGCTATCTTCGACGTAAGGAAATAAGCTTATAGCGTTTTAATAGTGGCCTGACTGTCAGTAAAAAAATGTGAATATTCTTTACAGATACTACATTATACCTCAACCAATCCACGTCCTCCATTATCGCAATTAATTCAGCCTGGAAAACGTTGCAATATTCTGGGAGAGGAAAAGAGAGGTTTACATTTAGTTTCTCACAGAAAACAGCACAACCTACCCTACCATCCATTTGAATAATCTGTGAAGAAGTTCGGAACTTCAGAGTTCAACATCTCTTCACTCAGCCAGTCCTCTCTGGAGGGAATATCAGTACGAAACCTTTTCTCAAAAGATGTTAATAGAATTGTGTAATCGGCGGTAACAGGGATATGTCTCTATTCCACAAAATGGTTGAATGTCTTGCATTACTACAAATTCAAATAGCAATGGATTTGGGCCTTATATCTGTGTTCGTTGCCATTTGAATATGCAGAATATTTAGGTGTATGAAATGAGAAAGAACCTCCACTAATACACAAGGTGGAAGTTTTCAGAATTTTCATCAGCAGCTTTTGGTTAGCCATACTGTTTTATGGGCCTTATCACTGAGGTATACAGCCAGTATAAGATGTGGGGTTCAAGATCCCATCTTTTTCCAATAGCGGTTTTACAGGAGTATAGCGCTATAGTAGCTTTCTTTACCCTTTCTTTTCCTAACACCCAGGTTATTTCGCTTTATCAGTAAAGGTCAAGCTAATGACATTTAAAGTAAGAGGATCAGATTAATCTGAGGAAGTTTGTATTTGATCTCTAGAAGAGAAGAGAACACCTCGGTTTTAGGTAAATTAACATTTAGTCCGCAACTGTTGGCCTATTTGGAAAGAAAACCACCCGCGCTTTGCTTGCGCTCCGCATAAGCAACCACCTTAAAATCTTGTCCTTCCAAGTCCAGTAGCAATTAATTTATGACCAGGTTCCAAAGAAGGGGGGACAAGACTCCACTTTGCGGTGTGAACACACCTACAAATCTGCTAATGAGGATTCGTCAAGCTTAGCCTTCACAACCCTGCAACTTAGCATTTGAACTATCCAGCCAACGAACGATTCATCCACAACCAGACTCGACAAGACCCAAGTTATTGTCACCGGTTTAACGTTGCCAAAGGCCCCTTCTATAACGATGAAGGTTGCCAAGAAGTACACCTTAAATTCTAGGAATGTCTCAATAGGACAAATCAGGGAGTGTAGAGCGGTTTCTACCGACCCCCCTTTACAGTACGCATATTGAGATTTCGACCACCTAGCCGGCTCAATAAAGCCTCTTATGTGAGCTTCTATTTGCCTTTTCAGCACCTTTAATGGAAAAGAACATAAGCTTATTGGCCTAAGGTGTTCGGGATGGAAATGAGAACTTTTTGTTCTTTTTTTCTTGGCTTTTCTAAAAAGCCGTTTGCATTTTTGACGGAAGCTTTGGAGCTGTTTTGACCACCCTTGTTTGCCCAAAGCTCTGTTCAAAAGAGATGCTCTCAATATCTACATGAAAAGCATCAGATAGCTTGTCTACTAAGTCATCCAACTCATGTGTCCAACTCAACAGGGGGTTTTGGAACCGATACTGGTAATGAATTAACTAGAATTGTTCTGAAGGTATTCCAGTCGGGTTTCCTCCTGTTTCTAAACAAAGCCCCATTTGTGGCTTCTATAACCAGTTCATATTTATTTGTTTAAGCCGGTCTCCAATAGCACACGGCTCCTGTATCATGACAACGTCAATTCCATCAGCTTGAATTTTAAGCAGCAGAGCAGTCGGGGCTGCCTAGCAGTGGTGTAATTTGTACTGCAACAGTCTTCTAATCAATCTACACCATCGCCTCCACCACCATCGTGTCGGATTACCCGCCAGAAAGCGAGTCTGACACCAAGTCCTCCTGGAGTTCACTCATAATTTGATAAGGCTACATAATCCGGAGGGCGCCAAGTATTCCGATACACCGTAAGAGACTGAGCTAGTTTTTAGACTGGTTCTCCAGGCAGGTTGGTTCTCAGCTCGGTACGATTGACTCCTTAACACAGCCCAGTTGTTTAGCACCATGTTTTTGTCTAATCCATCCAGTCAAACACAAAGATGAGCTAGTTGCCTGGTGGTCACCGCGGGGAAGTAACACGAACAGCTGTGTAAGCTGCAAAATACGGAGCTGATAACTTGAATCAATTTGATTCCTCCAGGTAGCTTCTACAGGAACATATTTTTTGTTTTTGATTTGAGGGAGATGGATTTCGAGATGCTGAACCTGAGATGAAGTGCGTTGCCTGCCCAAATTTGATGGGCGACTTCTGGATCTTATTACGCTACATTCAGTTTTTTTCTTGTGATATTTTTTCTGCGGTTATTTGAGCTCCATTCATATTGCATAGGAGAATCTCCACGTCTGTGTAAGCCTCTGTCTGAAGGTTTTGCATCTTTTCATCAGTTTTGCACGGCTCGGTAACCTTAGTTATTCAGTTTTTTTGAGCATAGTTAGCCGAATTGTAAATTTTACAGGTAAGTGCGCACTTTTACCAAGGTTTCAGATGGAAATGAATGCTGTTTAATTTACAATTACATAACAGAGCCGACGCGCCGTTTCGTCGCCCTTGGTAGTTATACTAAGTGTTATCGTGAGGTCTGGTTTACGGACAGTTATTAGTAACACACTTTGGAAGTTCAAATTTCGAATTTTGAATCTTTCACAAACTCAGATAATTCAAATTTAATAGAAAATTGGTTTCAAAATTTCGAGAAATATAACATGGATTGTTCTTAATTTTGAATTGGGATTTAAATTCCCAAATTTTATAATTATTATTCAATTTAACGTCACGGCGGCAGTCTTGCTATCAGTTTCCCATCGGAATACACATGCACATTTTATTTTAATTATCTTATCGTATAAATAAAAAAAAAGTCGAATAATGAATTGTTAATATGAGTACATATTTCAAAACTACACTAATAATAATAAATTTTATTTAGGCAAATCGTTAATCAAGCATTGAACAAAATATAATTTTATTTTATTTATTTATTAGCATTAAAACATAATATAAAGTTATAACACAAAAATGTTATGTATTTTCTGTTTAATGAATTAGAAATTTTGTTGCTTTAAATTTTGTTCAACGGTTACGGTTGGGGACAAAAAAATTTTTTTTTTTTTTTTGTTTTGCTTTACAGTTGAATGGTAGATTTTTCGTTTGTTCACGATGGTGTAAAATATACATCATAAAATGGTGTGGAGGTAAATGGGGTGAATATTTAAATTTTCAAATGATTTTATTGAAAATTATATTTTTGGAAATAGGATTAAAGGTTTATTTATATCTGAATGGGTACGTTGAAATAATTTAGCACTAAACCGAAAACTGACAAATAATTTAAATATACAAAAAAGCTTTTCACCTATAGATTCTATTCACACGGTGTTATAAATAAAAATTGGAACATATCCCATTACGAACGTTCCCATTATCACCAAGTACATTTTGAATTTCTCTCGAGTGCAGAATAATAATTGTCCTGTCTGTTGTTTGTACATGTCGTCCGTTTATACGTAAGAAAATATCAATATTTCTCAACTATAATTTAGCTGGAAAATACCAAAATAAAAGTCATCAATTTATTATATTTCGTATACCCAAAGACGAGACAAAAATACCCAATTGATTTCTTCTGACAATGACATGTATTTATTATAGATTTTAATTTTTTATTTGTTTTCTTGCCAATAACTTCCACTTCGATTTTATTTATTTATTTATTTATATCATCTTTCAATCAATATTTGTTCGTATTGAATTTCTTTGTTAAACTCAATAATTGAATTATTTATTTCGGACAATTGACAGTAAAAATAGAAATACATACAGAAAAGGATTATTCATTTGGTCGTAGCTTATAAAAAATTTATACTTTTTATTATGGACGACGATCGATTCATGAATTATGTGTAATACATAATAAGCTACTCTGTATCTTTCTGTTCCTTATTTTCAGTTGCACAAAAAATTGCCCCTCTGCCAGTTAAATAATATTTTCTTTCCTACTCATAGAAATATTTGCCTTACAATTTATAGTGATTCACACACTCATGCAATCCATTTATTCCATTCGTTTATCCCTAAAATTATTCGAAATGCAACTGATTTCTATAATGTATGTAAATGAAACACTAGTGAATAATTCAAGATTCGAGTATAAACTGATTATTTATTAGAATATGATCTGATTTTATAATACAGAGAGAGAGACAGAGTATTAAAGAGATGACTATATAAGAAAAGCTTAATTCTATATATCGATATATGTACATAACATTTCCCTTTTCTTAATTTAAAAGTTTATAACGAATTTTACTTTTAACTTTAATTTGAAATTAATATTGAAGTCGATCAGGTATCTTTCTGTCCCGCGTCGAGCGTCTTAATGGTGAATCTGCAGGTTGTTCTTGAAATGTGCTTGGTGGTAACACACTAGTTTCAGTTAGTGGCATCTCAAGATGTTTGATAACTTCCATCTCCTTAGAAGTTGTCAGCTTTGGTTTCCTAACAGGAGAAGTAATATCTGCAGCTGGAGATATTTGAACCGGTTGCTCCGATTTATGAACCTTGAATCCCCTATTATTATTATTGATTGATTGAAGGGCCATGTGGGCGATAAGCAGTCAGTCAATATTCAGGCTCTTAATGAATCTGACAATACTACTGGCCGGTACAAGATACATACTATCCGGGCTCATTGTTCTCCCTCCTAGATATTGCAATCTTTGCTGGAAAATGGCTGGGCAATGGCACAGAACATGTTCCGCTAATTCCGCTTCCAGATCGCAGAAGCGGCATCCATCTGTCGTACTTAGGCCTATCTTCTGAAGGTGATACCTTAAGGGGACGTGACTTTTGAGGAGGCCAGTAAGCAGCCTCAACTCAGGTTTCCTAAGTTCAAGACACTCCTTAACCCTTACAGACGAAGGTGATATAAATTTCTTCGCCTGTCGTAAACCTGGAATTCTGCGCCAGTATTAGGACTTTTGAACATCCTCCCAGCGTTTTACCGCTGTCCTAAGGTGTCCCTTAGTGACACCGCAGAAGGGTTCTGTTACCTTATTTGAGCCTGCCAGATGTTTAATAACCTTCAGACAATCCCATACCAGCCCTGACTCAACGGCACAAGACCTAAGAGCCGTTAATGCCGATTGGCTGTCTGATACAATATAAATCTTTGCATCGTTTAGGCCTTTTGGTATGCCGATCCTGGCGCAAAATTCTATAGCATGTACTTCTGCTTGAAAAATGGTAGCATTGGTACCCAAGGACTTCGAGAGGGTAGTGCCACTCCCGTGTATTCCTATCCCCGCCTCATCTTCCGTTTTTGATCCATCTGTAAACCATACCATGGACCCTCGCCCAAAGGATGGTCCACCTGCCCTCCACACATCCCGGTCAGGAAACCTAACACAGAATGGTTTGTGGAAGTCCAGTTTAGCTGGCATACAGTCGGAAGGCATTCCTATGGTAGGGTCTGTTTGAAATTCCTTAAGGATTTCCAGATGACCCCACCTTATTGCCTGGTTTGATTATTCTGCCATAATTGCAGCATCCTTTTTAACAAGCAGGTGTAACGGTGTGAGTCCTAGAAGTGACTCCATCGCCGCGGTTGGACATGCTTTCATTGAGCCTGTAACACCGATGCAGGCTATACGCTGAACCTTATTCAATAAGGTTTGCGTTACCTTCTGCTCATTTTTAGGCCACCATACAACCGATGCGTAGGTCACCATAGGCCTAATGATTGTAAGAAATGACCAGTAGATCATTTTTGGTTGTAGTCCCCAAGTACGCCCATAGAGTCTTTGACAGGCTCAGAAAGCCTTGGTGACTCAATTTTGAACTTTCAACAAATGTTGGTTCCAGTTCAGTTTTTGATCTAGCATAACCCCTAGATATTTAACCTCGCTGGAAAAAGGAACAGTAGTAACTTTTAACGAGGGAGCTGTAATCGCAAGCTTTTTCCTCCTCGTAAAAAGAACAATGACAGTTTTGTTTGGATTGATACTGAGTCCTTTCTGGTAACACCACTGCCATATTATATTGAGTGCATTTTGCATGTGATCAGAAATGACATCATCAAACTTGCCTCTGATTATGATAGCCACATCATCCGCATAGCCCTGGACATCAAACCCATGGCTACTCAGAAGGACCTGTAGTGATTCACTCATGCAATCAATTTATTACAATTCGTTCATCCCTACAATTATTCGAAATCCAACTCATTTCGACTATAAAATATAATTGTATTTGAACAGCCTCACCCAGCTTAGTAGTGACAACTATAGAGTAGATTTGGACTTACTCTGTGGTGGAAATTCATACTTAAATACATTCCACACATCACTATGTACTGAATATCTTGGACACTTCAGTACAACAATCAAAACAATTTCACCACCATCTTTTGTGGTTATTCACAACTAATCACAAATTATTTCTTTTGGCTGAATTTTACTTTTATTTCAGTGCGTTGTTTTTACGTCCAAATTCATCTTATATTTTTTGGTTCATCGTCTCGAACAACTTTACACAGATATACTCTCGTTACAACTTCTGACGCGACATACTCGCCCTTTTCAAAGAATATTTTTCTTAAAAATAATTATAAACATATTTATAAACTAATTATAAATTGAATAAAAATTAAATTGAATTAAAAATTAAAAAGAAATATCGCGCTTAGTGGTGGTGGACTTTATCCACATTTTGTGAGTTATATTAAATAAATTTGTGGCCGCATATTAAAAATTGTGCATTGTGTGGCCATAAACAAAATCTATTTTGTTTCGTTATTTTGTGCCCCCATCGCACTATATACCAAACCAATAGACCAGTAGTCCGTCAATAACCAATGACCACAAAAAAAGGAGATAGTACGCCTCCTTGGGGACAGCCCTTTACGGCCTTGATGGTTACTGATTCGACACCTAGTCTGGCAGTAATCTCACGATGTTCCAGCACGGAACGGATCCACCTAATTGTAGAAAGCGGAACCCTTTTTCCCATTGCTGCCCTCTCTATAGATCCATAGGAGGTATTATCAAACGCCCCTCAATATCCACAAAGGCACAAAGGGCAATTTCTTTATGTGTCACTGCTTCTTCAATCCTCGTGACTAGACCGCTAAACTCCCGATGCAGAGGATTCTTTCCAAGGACCTCACTTCTTATTTGATAGTCCAGGATTTTTTCCATCGTCTTCAATAGAAACGATGTAAGGCAAAATTGCACGATAAGCCCTGGCCTGGGTGTCTGGACATTCCCCTCACCCTCTTTGGTATAGAGACCACATTTACTTTCCTCCACAGTTTAGGAATATAGTTAAAAGCATAACTTGCCCGAAACATCTTGATCAAGCTGGGGAGTATTTCCTTAATACCTTTTTGAAGTAAAGCTGGAAAGATACCATCCCCTCCAGCGGATTTGAAAGGTTTGAAAGACCCAATAGCCCATCGCACCTTGCTGGGTGTGAATATTTTCCCAGAGAGACTCCAGATCCTACTGCGAGGCGCATAGGCCACCTCACTTGAGGGATCATGCGGGTCCTCTTGGGCTCCTACCACTACTGAATCCGGAAAGTGGGTCGCTAGCAGTACCTCTAAGGTTTCCTTCCGGTTTTCAGTGAACCCCCCCATCTTGCTTCTGGAGAAGTTCTAAGCCATTTGAATGATCCCTGGAAAGGAGTTTCTGGAGACGAGCTGCAGAGGGCAATTCATTGATTCCCTCACATAAATTCCTCCAGGTAGCCCTTTTGGATCTTCTTAATTTGAGATTATATTCCGTCAAGGCCATCTTATACTCGCCCCATTCACCGGTGCGTTTAGCCTTGTTGAATAATCTCTTCGATTTTTTCCTCAGTTTACCCAGCGTCCCGTTCCACCAAGGGACCATCTTTGTGGACTCTCTTCGTTAACCGGGCAGCTGTTCTCGTAAGCCAAGTGTATAGAATTATGCAGCTGGTTTGAACAGATCTCCAAACCCTCTGGAGATTCTATGTTCCCCATAACCGAGGGCATTTCTGATCCGAGTGAGACTCTATAAGAGTCCCAGTCGGTCAGTTTTGGAATTCTGATTTCCTGCCGCTTCATGGTCTCAGCCGCCAAATCAAATCTGATGTGCAAGTGATCCGATAATGAGGCCTCTTAAGACACATGCCAGTTTTTGACCAAGTCGCTGAAATGCGGACTAGCAAGTGTCAAATCTAGGACCTCTTGCCTAATCGCATTTATAAAAGTAGGTTTCCTTCCCCTATTGACAATGTCTACATTATTTGAGATCAGAAATTCAAAAAGGTACTCACCCCGTTATTGATGTCCGTGCTACCCCACACCGTGTGGGGCGCGTTTGCAATGAGCCGCTTAACTTCAAGTAGAGGAATTAACTCTGAGTCTCCAGAAAAGTAGGCGGAGGCCATTATAGCCTCCTCTATGTCTCTTTCACCCAAAACCTCCACCATTACTGCAACTAACTCACTGGAGATGAACTCTAAAATGGGAATAAAATTAATTTGCGAACTGGCCAAAATAGCCGCTCTTGGACTCCAGTTCCGTTATGATAAATTAACTTACCAACTTGATTTGGTATACCTCTAATCTGGTTACCTGTCACCCATGGCTCCTGGATTAGAGCCGTGTCACTGTTTTGGCCGATAAACCTACGACAAAGGACGTCCGAAGACGCCTTTGCATGATGCAGGTTTATCTGCAGGCAGGCGATGTATGCCTTCATTTTTCCATAGGTCTCTTCTGAAGGCCCTGCTCAGCCTCCTTTTTAGCACTGCCACCACCCTCATGCTTTTTTTGTCCGGCCGATGGCTGACCAGTGTCCTCCATCGCCGTTGTGCTAGCCCCCGCTGCCTGAGAGCTTCCAGGTCTCACCAGTGGCTTGCGCGGGAGGAGCCCTTGCGGGGCCTTCCCGCGTGGAACCCCTGACGCCTTCCTCTTTCTTTCCCGCCTTCTCCTCACCTGTATCGTGGAGAGGGCGGCCACCGCAGTGGTCTTGGCTACAGGTGCCGCTACCGTGGCCTCCACAGGCTTAACCACTTGGGTCCCGCTGACAGAAGCCGGTTTGGATGCAATTTGACAGTCCCAAACTTATAGTTGACCTTAAAGCCAACCCGCTTGAGCTTCTCAACTGAAGAGTGGTCCATAGAGAAGGTGCAAAAGGCCGAAGAGCCTTTCGCCTCTCTCCTGATCACACTCCAGTTGATCGCCTGCATTCCCTCGCTTTGGCACTTAATAAAACCAAAAAGCTTCTCCGTGGGCAATTCAGCACTATTTGGGAAGGTGCCGAACCTGGCTCGAGGCAGGTTTTCCGCATCGGCCACGATCAGCTGTGCATCCTCTAACGGCTTGATAGTTCCTATGGCCTCCCTGAGCCATTGAACAGTGGCCCGGTCAGCACAGGTTAGTACCAGCCAACCAGGCTGAAGCTGACTGCCAAGAAACTTAGGTTTAAGCTCCTTGGCCTCTTGCTCTAGCACCTTGATGCCCTCCTGGACAGCCTTAAGCTGCTCTCCAGTGAGGACAACCTCAGAAAAACCAGAGGGCAAGATCCCAACGATCCCCGACTCCGCAGCCTGCCTGAAGGTAAGTCCAGACCGGACCGCAGAACCCGAGACCGCCGGGACAGATTCTTCTCCCCTGGCCTTTTTTGTGCCGGTGGAGTACCCTCATCCGAGCGGATTCTCTTCGACGGTGGGGCCTCTGTGGGAGCACAAGACTCCCTTTGTGGCCGCATCGCCAGAAGCCTTGTCTCGCTTCCGGGCGGTTTGCCCTCACCAAGAAGCCTCTTATACCGCTTCTTCGCGGCCCCACACATTTTCACAGGTTTGTCAGTGATGCTGACAATACCTTTCGGGTCCTCCCCGACGTCTATGCTCCCCCCGGCTTTCACAGAGGAGATACCCCCACTTACGGGGACCGAGTTCTCATTTCCTGAGGTGTCCATGTCGGAGTTGAGAACTAATTTCTTAAGCCCCGAACGGAGCTTCCCATCCGATGGACCACTCATCGAGAGTCCCACAGCGGAAAGAGGGCCGAGGTCCTTGAAAACCACCGCGGAACTATCGCTGGTGCGTAACGCTTTAGGAGCGTCACCATCCTTATTATTATTTACTTGTCTTAACATGTTGTTCTCACGAGTTGCTGGGAAAGGAAAGTCGCCTGTGGGACATCCAGCTTTACCACAGGAAGGCTAAATAAAACTGGAGGGCGCCTGGTATCCAGAGTCCGCATACTTTGGACTGAATAACCTATCATCCATTCATCCATCGGCATATACTGTTCCACCTTAGATTAGGGTTTTTTTATCAAGGATTTCTCCTTTAGCGCCGTACTTTAGCCTGTGTCAAATGGTCAAAAGTAACAAACGGAATCAGTTACCGGTGATTGTCACGAGGAGGCAGCACGTACACTTGCGAATTGTGACCAAGTTATCCCTTCCACAATTGTAACCATCACGCCAGCTGCCTAAAGCATGACCAGAACAGCTCGCGTAATGTACACCCTACCGAAAAGTTACGGAGCTGGTAGAATACTCTACTCATCTTTGATCCCCCCCTCCAGTAGACGCCAAATCACCCTCGAATCCCCTAGACCTAATCTAAGATTGGTGAAGAATACGTATCTGCTCTCCAGCCTTGACTATATATCGACGTGGACCCAAAACTTTGAGGATGACACCGGGCTCCCAGCTATATGTTGTATTTAAACGAATATACAAATGTACGTTTTCTGCGAATGGCTTAGAAGGATTAATATTAATTGAATACGGTATACCTTTTTATTGGCGTTGCTCTAAAAGTCGGCCTTAACTGCGTTAAGCGTGTCCTCGGGTTGAACTTTCGCAGAAAACTTGATGGTGTTTCGGCATTTGTCGTACTTATCGTAGAGATGGCTCCCGAAGTTTATATTCGTTCGTTAAAGCTGATAAAGGCTGACGCTGCATGTCAATGTATGTCGATGTATCCGACGGTACCGAAAATTTGAGTTATCGAACGGTCTTACATGTAAATCACTTGACCAATTTTCTATGGATTGAACTTTTAACTTCACATCGAAGTCCACTCTCACTTTGAAGCTAATACATATAAGCCATTTTCTCCAATTCCCGACCTTTCGGTATCAGTTTCATCGCTTTAGCTTTCGTGGTTGACAAAATCCATAATTGCAGTTTCCATATCAGAAGTCTCAAACTGATTTAAATGCAACCAAAACTTCGGCTTGCATGGCTTGGCGTCTCTTA
Source organism: Tipula vernalis (assembly GCA_958295665.1). Taxonomy (NCBI): domain Eukaryota; kingdom Metazoa; phylum Arthropoda; class Insecta; order Diptera; family Tipulidae; genus Tipula; species Tipula vernalis. Next base: position 110,422,280 of record OY282559.1, read on the forward strand.
TTTTGCTGTAAGCAGAGGACATGGATAGCGCACCTGAGTTCGCTATTATCTGTATTCAACTCATAAGCTGCCACACTGTCAGATAACTGAGAGATCTTTAATTACATATATGGAACAGAGGATTTGATTTCCTGTAAATTCGTTGTCCTCTCTTCATTAAATGTACGTTGACATTTGATATACATAAAAGCCTCTGACATTTTGATTATCTATGCTTGGTTACTACCACATGGCGTACTGATTTGAAAGCTGTACTATTGTAAACGACTTCATCGAGGTGAAAAGCAATTTTAGCTATAAGAGAGGCTTTTAGAAATTAAATATTATTCACCGCCCAAATAAAAACTCACAACGGTGAGGTGAATATTATCGTGCTGTATCTCGTTGTGAACGATGTAAACATTTTGTTTCTTAGAGTTTAGTTATCAAATTTGCCGTTATGGCGCTGCGGGTACATATATACCTATGTTTATCCATTTGCACCTTGAAATAAAAATGCGAAAAATCCAAAACTGTTTCACTACTTCTATAAATATTTACCAACGTTTATGAATATAACCATGCAGCTTGTCAAAAATGCAACAATTTTGATTCTAAATGTTGATCAAATTAGAGTTTCACCTTGAGAAGTGTGAATAAATCAACGAATTAGTTAGAAAACACAATTTTTTTAAATTGTAACCTGAAATTGTAACATGCTGTCCAATGGTTTTATTCTTAGAAATAGCTCTTAAAACACATGATCGCCCAGATAATGTGTTGTTGCGCCGTATGGCAGGTTACACCATCCTGCTGAAACCGTATGTTTTCCGGATCATTATCATCACACATATCCCGTTCAAAAAATGTCTGTGAAAGACGTCATCGACGAATCGACGTATCGGGGATCCGTCGCAACACTTCAGTCCAGCATCAAAGTTTTCATTACTACGAGCCATAAGAAGACACGAGTTCTTTTAATTCGAAGTACTTTTTTCTAATTTATGCACAATATTTAAAATTGTATGATCAGTTAGATGATTATTTGTACCGAAATAAGCAGTTCCTGCAGCGACCAATGCCTATTTTCTTAATACGTTTGAATGATTTTAACACGTTGTTCGACCGAAAACCTCTGTTTGGCTTATTTTGCATCGGCACTGGGACGCTAATTTATCACTCTACACCGTGTTAGTTAGTTAGTTATGGCTCTGGTGGCAGAAACAAAAGTTTGTTCCTTAGATATGCCTTAATACGGTATTCAGACGCAAGAAAATTCCAAACATTTTCACTACACCTTTAAATATTCACCACTTTTGATTTGAAAAACCATTTTCCCGCAACTTGCAGATGTAAAAAAAACATGGAGGAGGTCTATTCTTGTAATCTTCAGCTGAGCCTCCAACGCAACGAAATCCCAATGCAATCATCAAATCAACAGTCATCCCAACTCTCAACTCAATCACCAAATCAAACTCAAGCCCAAATCAAATTTCGAATCAATCCTTAAACTAACCTCAAACTCAAAGCCTTACTCAATCTCCGAATCAACCCGCAAATAATTCCCCAACCGAACCACTAAATCAACCCCAACGCAATCTAACCCAACCCCAACTCAAGTTTAACTCAAATTAGCTCGAACCAAATACAAGCTGTCTGCTAAAATTTTCACTCAACGGCCAATTCAATCCTGAGACCAAATCGATTCGAAAGCTACGTGTGTGTGAACTCAACTCATATTAACTCAACCTAACCCAACACTAAACCTTCTCGACCCAAGTTAATCCCAAACCGAACTCAAACCCGATTCTACCCATCCCTCAACCCTACCTTAAACTTAAACATAATTCAACCACAACTAAACCTTTAACTTAACCTCCAACTCATCCCACAACTCAACCCACAACTCAACTCCAAACTCAACGTTTAACTCGAACCCTAAATCAACACGGTTCCAAAACTACACGCTTACGTGTACTTAACTTAATCTAATCTCCATTTCAATCTCTTCTTTAGCCCCCAAATAAATCCCCTGCCGGACCCCATCGACTGCAACTTAACCCTAAAATAAATGCCGAAAAATCTCTGCATATAAGAACTCAACGGCATGCTAACTTCCAACTCAAATCTCAAGTCAATACTCAAATAAATCTCCAAATTAACGGCTGAATGCACCCCAACTCAACCGTAACCGAAACCGTTTCGCTAAACCTCAACTCCACCTCTTCTCAACTCCCAACTCATCTCTCAACTCAACCTCAAACTCAAGCTATAAAATAAATAAATTTCTCAACACAACCCTTAACCGTTGGCTCATGCTCAACTCAATCCTAACTCAACTTTAACTCAACCCCAACTCAGTCCTAGTTAAAGCCCAGCTCAACCTTAATTCGGCTGTAACCCAGCCTATAAATCAACCCCAAACTCACGTCCAACAAGATATAACTATAATTAAACCGATTCTATAAACAAATAAACCCTTAGCTGAACTAATCACTAAGCCCTAACCCTAGCTACTCCAACCACAATTTAACTTCAACTCAACCCTAACTCAACCCGCAAATGGTACCCAATTCACTCCTCAATTCAATCGCAAACTCAGCGCCTAACTTAATATTCATACCAGCATATATAAAAAAATGCTCAACTGCTTACTAAACCCTAACTCCACTCCAGCTCAACTCCAACTCAAGCCCAATTGAACCAACCTCAGCCCTCAACTAATAGAAAATTCAACGTCCAACTCGATCCTCAAACCATCATATATTGGTCAATATATGGTAATATCACCGCACGTGGTTTTCAGACATCCACACAGATAAACGAAACTTTTTTTGCATTTTCGGATACAAAAACTTTCAAAACTTCGAGAAAAGTGGTTTTAGACCAACAAAATGTTCAGTCACTTTTGACAGGATTTCGTCCTTTTGGGACCGTAGTTAAATATATTCGTAATTTATTCAAGAAAGTTGTATATTGCTCTTTCGGTCGTCTCAGACTCTAACATAGTAGGTATAGCAGGTATACTATATTTCGATCTGAATTTGGTTCAGCTTCTGTAGTGGCAAAATTAGTATTGAAATTCCCGCTCCCGTCTCCCCTGAGAATTCTTCAAATCCTTTAAGAATAAGGTTCAAGGACGAAATATGCGAACTTGATATTTCCCTTATAAGGAAGCTGACGCTAGATCGTGCATTTTTAGCCGATGAGTTGTATTGTTACGCTCTTACCAGTTATATTGGCGGATGATGATTTCCATAATGAGAAGTGACTGCGTGAGTTTCCCTTGAATTTTTATGTTGCTACTGCGGCAGTTCACTGACTGTATAATCTGAAATGATTGCAGCATTTGAAGTTAGGCTTCCCGTTTGAGCATCCCCTCTTGACCATATTGTTTAGGTCGAGGCGATGTGACATTAGACTTTGGTATTTGAATGTTAAATATGGGTACCATTAGGGTTGCGTTTTTAATAACCATCCTTGTATTTTCTTAAGTTTGGGCGCCACAAAAATCATGAACAATTAAACTTGTTTATTTTATTTTACTGAAAACCGCAAAATTAAATATAATTGATTTGGATAAACACAAAAAATTAATTTGTTTTAAAACAAACAATAATTATCGAATATTTGTTTTACATTAATTAATGAAATTTTTTATGTTTAAATAATAACAAAAAATTAAAATTTAATCGTGAAACTTTTTTTTAAAATCAATAATAATTTTAATTGAAAATTCAACCAAAGTTAATTTTGAATTGCAAACAAATTTTAAATAAACTTTTCAGGTGGCCAATAATTACATTTTTCTATTGGATTATTGTTATATGCGAGAACAAAAATAGAATTTTGCAAATCGGAATGAGATTGGTTTTTCCTTCCAGATGGAATAATTTTTTTAATGAATGGTAAATATTCATTGGTATTCGAAATACGTTTATGCTGTTGCGGATTGCTGTTAATCTTAGTAACCAGTTGATGGGAAACCTACCATACGCACGAGTTCAGCCAACAAGACTATTTAAGCATATTGGAGTGGATTATGCAGGTCTCGTGCAAATAAAAACAACCAAAGGCAGAGGAGGTAAAACTTACACGGCACATTGCAATCTTCGTTTGCTTATCATCCAAAGCAGTACATGTAGAAGCAGTAACGGATCTTACTACAGAAACATTTATTGCGGCCCTAAGGTTCACATTTAGGCGTGGATTATGTTCTCATATATATAGCGACAACGATATGAATTTTGTAAGAGCTAGTAATCAACTAAAAAGATCATGGGAATGCAACGCTCACCTAAGAAGAATTAATAACACTGTTAAATCAAATAGAGGCCATTCTTAATTCAAGGCCAATATGTCCAATGTCCAATGATGTAGCAGACCTTGAAGTGCTAACACCTGGCCATATCGCATAAAAAAGACTATTTCAATTAACTAGGTTATTAGCTAAAAGAAAACAAAAAATACCTGCAATAGAAGACGTAGACTCTCAAAATAACTCCATCACTTTAATAACTAATCTAGAAAAATCAAACGCTTTTGCAAATCACTTTGCGCAAATTCATCTTCAAAACGACAACGTTAATCCTAATTTTGCCTCTGTCATTAAAGAAATAGTAACTAATTCAATTGATTATATTCAAAATACTGATCATTCCATAACAGGACGAGAACTAGTTAAGCCGAAAGAAACATCAACAATCATTGGCTCACTGAAAATTCAAAATCTCCGGGAACGGATGGGATAACAAACCAACTGATCAAGCACCTTCAACGCAAAGCAATAGTATGTTTAACATACCCATATAGCGCGTGTCTTAGGATTAATTATTTTCCGCTAAAATGGAAACAGGCTGCAGTACTTCCAATACCTAAACCCCTAAAAAATAAACTTAAATTGGAAATTTACCGACTAATTAGTCTCCTAAACGGATTCAGTAACATATTTGAAAAAGATTATATTAAACCGTCTAATTAAGTTTAGCGAAAATAACTTGATTATACCAAATGAGCAATTTGGGTTTCGGCAAGGGCACTCTACAAACCAACAATTGATAAGGATATGTAACTTCTTGTTTTGTTTGATATAGAAAAGGCTTTCGACAAGGTGTGGCATGAAGGGCTAATATATAAAACGATCCAATACAATTTTCCGTTGTATCTTATTAGAATAATAAAAGAATTAATAATGATAGATACTTAAATGTATCATTCAATAACGAGGTGTTACAACCCGAACCAATCTTTTATGGTGTCCTGCAGGAAGCCGTATTGTCACCTTTCTTGTATAATTTATACACATCGGATATTAAACTAGAAATTTCAAATGATGTTCATTTTGCCCAGTTCATTTCATGCAGATGACACTGCAATATATTCCGCTTCTTCCGACGTTTATTGATAAACTATCCATTTCCTATTCCAAGTGGGGAATTAAAATAAATCCACTAAAAACCCAAGCTATATTTTTCAGTCGTAAAAGAGATATGCGCAATCTCTCCAGTGCCAATTCTCTACAGATAGATGATACATCTGTAAAATGGTATGTGAAATATCTAGGAATGGTTCTGGATAAAAGATTAACTTATATCACATAAACTATTCAATAGATAAATGCAATAAAATCACGAGACTAATTTATAGTCTTTTACATCGCAAATCCAAACTGTCTACTATAAACAAACGCCTCGTATATCTATTTATTCTAAGTAGTATCCTTCTATATGCTTCACCCGTATAGTTTGATAGTGCAAAAATCCATTTAAAGGAAATTCAAATAGCACAAAACAAATGCCTTAAGATGATATATACCAAAGCAAAGCTCTTCTCTACTAAAGATTACATAAAATATCAAAGGTTCCATTAGTAATGGAGCAAATAACTAAAATCAGGACAGCGATTTTGGTTGCAAAATGAGGATTAAGGATTGAGAATTTTGTATACGTAACAGGCGTATAACATACATTTTGCTATTGTGTGCCGTTAAATATTTTTATTGGATTAGTGTATTTTCTCATGATAGTAATTGTCAAAAACAAACGAAGCGGGTGAAATCGGTTCGAATTTTTGGTGCTTATGCTCGCCTTTAGTCATTTTTCCCTTTCTTCTAATACGACGAATTTATGATTTTGTATCTATCGTTGTTGTAACCGACAGCATTCATTTAGTTTCGTTAATAAAAAACCAAAACAAAATATATGTACGTAAATAAAAAACAATTTCTCGTCATCGATAATACAAAAAAAAACAAAACAAAAAGCAACATAAATAAATGGTTTTTAGTTTATGCATTCTTCATCGGCCATATTCGTAATATTCTTAGTTTTTAATTTTTATTTTGAATGTCTTGTTTCTTTGTGAGCTATGTGTGGAAGTATATAAGAACATAATAATGTGTAGTCAATATTTTAATACATTTTATCGATCGTTCTCTTTTGAGCTTACTACTACTTACTATATCCCTCTTATTCGTGTCATTTTATCTCTCTTATTTGAATCATGTTAATTGAAAAACTAAACAAATACGCACATTCATTCGACACCAATACAATTTACCAATACTATTGCCTTCCGGTAATTCTCAAACATAATCCTCATTTTGTGACCAAAATCGCTGTTCAGGAAACGTTTTAAAAATAATTTGTCTTTAATTCAAAATGAAATTATCAATAACCTTCTAATGTAAACTTTATGATTTGATGATTTCTATTTTTAATTAGTGTTAAGTTTTATTGTTAATTTTAGTACATAAGTTAGTTTTAGTAAAAAATATGGGGGAGCGAATGTTCGTCAAAGACGTGTTTTTTCTATCCTCTTCAAAAATTTAATTTAATTTAATTTTTATTTCGTTTTATTTATGTAGTTTATGTAGTATATAAAGTTTAATTATAATTATAATTTTAATCCTATTTAATTCAGTTTTTAGTGAAATAATAATTAAAGTGGAAGTGAAATAATTTAAAGTGTAACTTTGGAAAGTGCAATCCACCGGGATGCATTTATCAGGCAATGTTTTATATTTATAGAAGAAATCATTGATTTCTATTGGGTGCATGTTTTTAACGTGTGTGTGATTGGATTGTACATGGATTTTATTACTAAAACCTAATAATTGGATCGTATCAAAATAGTTTTTAACGTAAATTAACATACGTCGTATAGTTAATTTCATATTCGATTTTATATTTACGCATAATTGAATGCGTTCTTGCAAGCCAAACAAAGGTGTTTATACATACATACGTTTAAACATTTTTGTGGGTTTCGGTTTGGTTTTGGTTCTTGATTTTTATGTTATGTACAAAGTATAATAGACAGAAATACATTCTTGAAAATTGATACATGACAAAGCCAACGAAATGTTCGCTCTTTACGCGGATCCTATTAGGGAAATGTACTATTTATTATTGGTTTTTGCTATGTATTAGCAAAGAAACAACAACAAAAACAGAGACATTTTTGTGGGTGTTATACCTTGTTAAAGTTAGCCGAAAGTTTCAGCCGAAAGATATAAAATGTCGGTAATGCAGATAGTGTCTTGGCTATATCAGCCGAAAGTTACCAGCCGACATATTTCAGCCGAAACATATTTTAAATAAAATGAAAAAAATCAAAACAACCTAGAAACTGGTATTTTCATGAAGTGAATTTACGGCTGAAAAAAGGCTCATTTTGGTTTGTCACTGTTTACCATATGAATTATACTTAAAATTTCATCAGAAAAGCTAATTATTATAAAATTAAAAAATTTGTGTAAATTCAACCTTTAAAGTGTCATGTCTGGAAAGTATTTCAATTAATGTGCCTTACCAACAATTATCGCTTGAAAAATTATCAGGGCAAGTTTCATGTGGGGAGCTCGGGAAAATTCGTTTGAATGAAAAGCCCATATAAAATTAAAAAATTTGTATAGATTGAACCTTTAAAGTGTCTTGTCTGGAAAGTATTTCAATTTCGAATTTTTCTTGGTATAATTGTTGGCTAGGCACACTAATTGAAATACTTTTCAAACATGACACTTTAAAGGTTCATTCAATTGAATGTGTTATAGTATAGTTGTTCCCAATATTTTTTTATATCTTGAAAGATTGATCAGGATTGTTTTGTATGTGCGCTGTAATGGTATTAGCTGTATATAGTATAAAATAATAAAAACATGTTAAGTCTTCTGCTACGCACATGGAAGATTGTAGAGATATTTGCTTTTAATGTGTGTTGGTGGTTTAGTATATACGAATCTGTTGTTTTTATTCTATTTTGTTATTTCCCCTCTTTTTGTTTTTGTATTCATGTTGCAACTATAATATTCTTAATAAAACATGAACTGTACAAACACAACGAAATTTTAGGGTATTCGACTCAAATAGGTTTTTTATATTATTGTATAATCAAATAAGTTTTGAGTCGAATTGGAATCCGTCTTATATAATTCATATAGGATGGATTTATTTTAGATATGAGTTATTTTATTTTTTACAGGGTATTATAAAATCCATTTAAATTATTAAATTTATTTAATTAATGTGAAAAGGCTACAAATTAACTAAACCATATAAATAAAATGCTAACTTGGAAGTGTTGATTTGAGTTGAGTTGTGATTTTGGTTTACATCACATAATGACGTATTCATTTATGCATGCCAAATTTCGATTAAAAGATAGTGAACGAGGTGGAATTATGTGAAAACATTTTCGAAAGGCTAAATGTATTGAACTTAATTATTAACTTAATAGAATATGATTGAAGTTTTAGGTTGCAGTTTTACACACGTAAACGTCAATTTTGCTTGTATAGTACACCGATTAGTTTTGTAGGAGAATAATGTTTCAATTTTATTTCATGGATTTATTATTTTACTTACTTTGCAGGCTTTATTTTGCAGGGTAATATGTCCATAAACCAGGGTTGGCTACCCACTGGGTTGCCCAAAAAAACCCACCCGGGTTTGATTGGGTAATACGACTTAAAAAAACCCACGGGTTTTTTATTTATTTTATAATTTTGGAGAATAAAATAATGTAATCAAAATTAAATTTTTGGTTTTTATTTATTGATAAATAATAAACTAAAAAAGTACAGACGTACATAAACAAATTCAATTTGGTTTAATTAACTTAAAATTTATATAATATTTCTAAATCACAGATAAATAAAAAAATTCTCATTATTGCATTTGTTTCTAAATTTACCAGTCACCTTCTGGTTCAGATTTTTCTAAATGGTGATAGATTTTTACGAGAGAAAGTGCCTTTTCAAAACCAAATCGGTTTCTCAATTTATTCATTCAAATTAGGCCATAGGAAGAAAAAATTCATTCAATTGGAGCAGAGCTTGCCGGGCAGCTTAGTAATGAAACATAAAACTTGTAGAAATTTTCAGACAACCTTAATGACTTTTCATTTTTTGCTTGTAAAACGTTCCACAATTTTTTGGTATTTAATTTATCCAGCACTTCTGGTTTAAACATTGATTCTAGGTAAAATTCCTTATCTTGAATTCTAAATGCCAAGCAGTAAGCTAAAAAGGTAGGTGGTTTTTGAGCAATCCATTTTTCCGCCATGTCTTCTGCATTGTCGCTGAGTGATTTGCCTAAATATTTCGGATGCATCATATTGGCCAAATAATGAGCAGGAGTCAGAACACTTTTCGTTCGCTTTTCGATGGAAGATCTAATTGAAATTAATTTAGCGTTATTCAGCAAACTGTACCAAGTTTCAACATCTGTCGTAATCGAACTATCGTCCCCTTGCAATGAGTCTAAAGCTGTGGAAATCACAGATAATTTTTTTTGGAGATTCAACGCCTCATTATACAAGTGAACGTTATCTAAGGGTTTATGGATCGTGTAATCAAATTCATTTAGATGTTCTGATCTTATTTGTACGTAGTAATAGAAACTAGAAATAAACGATGTTAAACAATCATCATACGAATTCCATATAATATCGTTTGGCAATTGGGGCATAACCCCATGTTTTTCTCTCAGCCATCCCTACGGTTGGTGATGATTTCTAAAATATTTTTTTACGTTTATTATATGCTTCGTAATATCATGAGGAATGATATCTTTGTACAGCAGGTTAATTATATGCGCAGAACATCCATATGTCACAATGCCATGGCGATCCTCTAAAATCTCCTTCATTTTTTTCATTTTATTTTCGTTGTCTGTGCAACAGGCGAATATTTCCTTTTCATATTAAGTTTTTAATAAAAATAATTGCTTTTTCTGCTACAGCAACACAATATTCAGCAGTTTTTTTTAGAACCTGCATCATCTGCACTTATTAAATAACTATTAACACCTGTATGAACTGAACAAGCGGTAAGCGGGTCGTTTGATCTGTTGGACCATCCATCTATAATAAGCGTTAAACTGGAATATTCTAATTGGTTCTTTAATTTTCTGATACCTCTTTATCAATTTCAGCAAGATGTTTATCTGCTAGTTGTTTTCTGGTAGGAGCGACATATCCAGGGCGTAAATATTATATCTTAGTTTTAAAAGATGTACTTTCAGCTACGTTAAAGGCAATATTGTTCGTAAAGAAAAACTTTGCAATAATTTTGTCCAACTTTTCTTTTTTGGTGTAATGTGGTTTAGTTGCGAGATCCTTAACAGATGAATGCAGGTTAGTCCGCTTTGTATTTTGTTTCTTCTGCGGTGGGCTGCTAGTAGGAGAATTTCCATTTGAATTATCGGTATCAGTATCACATGTCACAACTTTTTTGCTGCATTTATTTAAATGTGCTCTTATGCGCTCTATTTTGTTACTAATTTCACTATTACAAAATTTTCATTTTACTTTTGTCGAATTTTCAATACTCTCCACGTCATTCCATTCACTCCCACTTTTCCGTCCACTTCCTTGTGGCATATTACTTAGTAATAAAATAATTCAATTAACTTTATGATTTTTAATAGAAGATTCTTTAATTGACTTGTAAAATATAAATACAAGTACATACAACAATTTATAAATGTAGCAATGAAATACGACAAATCAAAATCAGTGATCATTTTATTTTAAAATGATTTTCACTCATTAATTTTCATATTTATACAAACTTACTTTATTTTTACTATTTTGTAATATAAAATACAAACTCAACTCACATACGACACTTTACTGACCAAATACTTTAACACTATTGCGTTTGCCTTTGCGCCGCACTTTGCAATTCAACGAAAATTTTCAACGGTTATCGTTTTGTAATACATAGTAAATAAAGGAAGAACAAGTAAAATAATCTGTAATAAATTTGTAATATAACTTTCTTTTTCCTTCCTTTGCTTACTATTACCAGAGACAACGTACATATTTACTAAATAATATTAGTGAATGTAATAGCAAGCAAAGGAATGAAAAGGAAAGTTATCTTACAAATGTATTATTGTTCTACTTTTTCTTCCTTGATTTACTATTAAAAAACGGTAAGAACCGTTGAAAATATTCGTCGAATTTAGTGATTTTCGAATTGAATAGACTATATACAAAACAAATACAATAAACATACATAAACACGACGTGTGTTGTATATGTATTTCTCTTATTCTCACAAACCAATATCAGCTCAGCAAATCTTTCGAATAGATACTCGTAAACAGTGCTGTCGAAGTTAGTACGATCGGAGTATTTGTACTAATTTCGCTTAGTGATTACTCCTGTACTCCGCTATCTCATTCTGTACTCCCCTGTTTTAATAACTGCTATACTAATAATAGTCATTCTCAGGCAAAAACCCATAAAACGGTTTTCTTGCAGAAATGCGCTAGTCAATTTAGCAGACAATTTCAATTCGAATATATCAAATTTACGACTTCACAATGCTTTTTTCAGAAACTTAAGATTATATAAAGAAAGTTGTATGGAAGTCTGTGTTTGTGCAGCGTTATAAGGGAAATTTTATTAGTCCAATACGCCTTGAAACCAATATTTTCAAACCATTAGCTTACATTTGAATAAAATCCAGTCTCCCTTGCATCTTTCTTGTCTAGCAACGTTAAATGCTGACAGCAGAAATTGTCTTTCAGTTTTATTTTAAAATTCTCCTTCTCACCTAGGTTGGATGTAGATAGGAATAGTGTGACCATACCTCCCGCAAAATGCAGGAGGAACCAGAAAAATAATAACTTCAACAAAATTCAATTTGAACTCCAACCCAAATGACTGGCCGCCCAATGTTTACCCTTTATATATGTATATAGGAACAAATATGTGTGTTCCATTCGGTGCTGGAGGCGAAGAAAATTGTCTGGGTTGGGTGTGTAAAAAAAAAATAAAATTAAGCAAATCTAGTTTTTCATTTATAGTATCGATCATAATACCATTAGCATGAATTGTGTTCCAAAAGATTTCTTACCGTTGGACCTTGTTTAATTTTAAAAACTCTGATTCCAGTCCTGCCTTATTGCAGAATTTTTTTTCAGACCATGAAATAATAGGTTGTATAATAGGAACTATTTAAAGAATTTACAAAATATTGTAGACAAAAAAAAATGACATCAACCAAAATATCATTAGTGGTGTTCCGCAATATTTCTTGAATTTTCTCTTACTTTATTTAAAAAATCCGACCCCAAATAAAGTGACCCAAGAAATTTTCAGAGTGTGAATTTTATATTAGGAACTGCAGATAGAATCGGCTTTATAACTCAGATATAAAACTTCACTAAAATCCATTGGCAAACGTGCTCCATTTGGTGCTGGAACCTGGAAATTTAGTAAAGGTCTGGAGTGGTTATGAAAGTAAAAAACAAATTTTTCTTTAGCAAACCTAATTGCCTTAAATTTTTTCTATTAACCAAAGTGGCAGTATAGTGTCTTGCAATATTTGTTGAATTCTGGCCTTGTTTTATTTAAGAAACTCCATTGAAATTTATTATCTGAATTAGCAAATACTTTATGTGATCAATGAAATAGTTATAGCAACACCAAATTAAGAATAGTTAGCAAGTTTAAAACATTTTTAGAAAGATTTCACCAAGTGCATCTTTTGTGACCAGTCGTCGCCACCAAACCAATTTTATTAGCAATTTTTTTTAAATCAAATACACAACATATTTCGAGACTTAATAACTGTTCTTTTTTTTAAGGCTTCGTCTAGGTTTAGTCATTTTTGACCTGGTCACCCCAAGGTACCTAATAAGATATCTGACAATGATATTTCTGACATGTCTGAATTCGCCGTATCTGTCAAAATTACCCTTTTGAAAATGAATAGGGTTCGAAGCTAAAGTTGCTTTAAGATAAAATTCCCATTTGCCACGTAAAATGTTGGTAAAAATAGCTAAAAATGAAAAATTTCGCTGATCGATACTCTTTTCTAGGAGAAAAATTTAAAAAAAACTCAAAAAGACAATCTAAAAATATCTGTGATTTCGTGGAGAGTTGTGGCCATGTTAAAAAACGATTTAGCTCGAGCAGCATACAAAAGCTTAACGCTTTAATAGTAAAATAAATAAAGAGGAGCGAGCTCTAAACCAATAAATAAAATAGTTTTCTTTTAATTTTTAAATTTGGCTCAAAAATTAAAAACAATTTTAGTGTAATTTTCTGGATCGTGATTTTTTTTTATCAGAAAATACCAACAATAATTTATGTCTCTAAGGTCTAACTATTGTATTTTGTATGTACTCCCTTCTGACCAGAAACACTCCCCTGAAAATGTACTTCGTTTAAAGTATTCAGAGCGACAGCACTAAACGACAATGACCCTGAAACAACCTGTTGACTTTTTTTTATCAGCCTGACTTGAACGAAGTGGAGCAAGCCCCTAACCTCAATCGAACTCTAAAACTATATTTCTCCAATTTTTTTTCTCTAACTCTCCAACGTTTTAGTTCACACAAAACTATCACGCAGATACACCGACTTAGTGAAAACTATTTTCTTAAAATTTGGCCCGTGTCGATTTCTTTTTTTAAAATAAGACGGCAAATTGGCAACATAAGCAGGCTGAGATTTTATCCACTTGTGAATGTGATAGACCCATAGAATGTAGATAGATATAAAACCTTTTTTTGCTCAAAATACGATTTTCTGTGAATAGTCAAATTGAGCTGTTCAGTCCAAAAATCGATTAACTCCACTTTTTGAAAAATCTTAAATTTAAGTGTCAAAGCACTTGGTATAGTCTTAACTTTTTATATTTATAATAACTTTCCTGAATAGTAAAGATTAACACCATTGAACGACAAAATTTTTTTAGCCGTTGAATAATAAGTAATTTATTTCATCGCATTTCTCAACTTTTTGTTTTATGGAGTTAATCGATTTGTGCACTATCCTAATTTACCGCTAACACGTCATTCAATATCGGTAACTTTAATAAAAGTTCCTTATTTAAAAGGTTTGACTTCGAACTTCCCTCAAAAAAATTCGTCTAAAAATCCTAAACCTGCTTCGTTCGGCTATATCGAGGCTGCCTAAGGTTTAAATAGTCGTGTTTTATTTTTTTTTTTTTTGCTTTTTTCTAGTGGTCAATGTTAACCGTTATAAAATCTATAGTGATAATTAGATAAAGTTAGCCAATTATTTTTGGCGATTGAATTTACGGTTTTAGGATCAAAATATTTGACAGTCTTTTTAAGGTTTTCAGTTTAGGTACCTACTGTGGTATCGTCTGGCAATAACATTTCTTTAAATTGCAACAAAATTTCTTCCAATTCTCAAAAATTAGCTTTATGAAATGATGAACATGTTCGCATATTTGACATGTTTTTATTTTTTAATGAAAAGGGTTTGAAGCTAAAGTGGCTTTAATATAAATTTTCCATTAGCAACTTATGGTTTCGCTGATCGGTATACCCTTTCCTACGAGAAAAACTTCAAAATCTCAAAACGATAATCTATCTGTGATTTCGTGGAGAGTTGTGGCTGCGTTAAAAACTGTCTAGCTCGAGTAGCATATTAGTAAAATAGATAATAGCTAACGCTTTAATAGTAAAATAAATAAATAGTTCTAAACCAATAAATAAATCACCTTGCTTTTAATATTAAAATTTGACTCAAAAACTAAAAACAATTTTAGTGTAATTTGCTGGATCTTGATTTTTTTTAACACAAAACACCAACAATTATTTATGACTAAGGTTTAACAATTTTATTTCGTATGTACTGTACTGTACTCCCTTTTGACTTGAAATACTCCGCTGAAAATTTGAAACGTACTCCGTTTAAAGTTTTCAGAGCGACAGCACTGCTCGTAAATACTCGAATATATGGTATATATACAATTTATACGTACTTTGTGATGGTTTTTTATTTTATTCTTTTAACCAAATTTTGAATTGATACTTCGTGCAGAGTTGATAGTTTGTAGCTTTCTACCGAATTGATACTCTGGATCGAATTGATACTTTCGATCGAATTGGTACTTTTGAATCAATTGAGTTTGTTGAGCTGTTTTTTTATACTTTTAGGCTCATTTTTACGATATAAATTTTTTGTAAATAGTTTAAAAATATGAATTTATTATTTCATTTTGAATAAAACCCAATAACCCAAAAAAACCCGCTTTATAAAAATCGCGATTTATAAAAAACCCGGGTTTTTTCCAACCCTGCCATAAACGGAGTAAAAGTTTTATAATAAATAATAAATTTCTTAGTTTTTGATTTTTGTTTTATTTTAATTATATCAACTAGATTAGTAAATTAAAACATCAATAATAATAATCTAATTTAGATTTATAAAATCCTGAGTTCTGGCATTTAAATTATACATATTATATACTTTTATAAATAAATAATTAATTTCAACATTATTAATTTCCTTTTTTCTAGATCTGTAGGAAATTGCCGATTAGTTCAAATTTAACAGTATGGTTAAATATATATTTTCAACTTTTTATTTTTAAATCTACGAGTAGTTGCAGTAGGTAAATAATTAATTAACTATTTACAGGAGAATGGTAACTAATGGAACAAGTGCTGTGAATTTAAATTATAACTTAACAATTTAAAATTTTTAAACATCCTTTTAGAATTTTAGCTTAGAAGTGGGAGAGTTTACATAGGCAATTTCATAAAATGTTAATTTTTGTAATACTTGTATGTAATATATTGTGTTTTGCTCATTAATATATATTAGTATATGGGGATTAAATTAATCCTGAATTTCAGAATTAGATTTGACTTTGCTATTATGGTGATTTATTAATTAAAATTAGTTTTCAGAGTTGCCTGGGAAATCATATATTGATTTTATTTGTTGATTATTGATATACTTATAGTAAGTACCTAACTGAATTATTGATGATTTTAGGCTGTTGTGGTGCTATAACATTATCATTTTTAATTTATTTATTGTCTTTTTCTTGATCGGTAGAGCATTTATGTTTAGTTTTAAGTAAAATTTTATGTTTAAAATGGTTTTTAACGTTTATATTAATTAAGGTTGCAGTATGTAATAATTAATTAATTAGATATAGAAGGACCATGAAAAATAAAATGAGCGCTGTTTTTGTAATCTTAGCTTAGTAATTTTAAATTTTCTTATATATTTTATCAGGTAAATTAATGAACGGCGGATAGGGGGACATTACAATATTAATAACTTTTTAAGTCCTGATTTAGTTTTAGGGAGTCCTGAGTATCCGGCCTGGATTCCAGAGAAATGATCATCTAATAATGTAGTTAGATTGTGCTGTCTTGTGCTAACCTATTTATTATATATAATACTAATAATTTACTAACTATCGATCGCTTGGTGTCTGTAACCGGGTCGAGTCTGTCCCTAATAATAATCCTATCCAATCCTTTGGTTTTGTTATATGTAAAAAAGGTGTACGATGGCTGCCTGGCCAGGGGCGGATATCACACTATTAGACTTATGTGGTTATCGATGTGGCGCTTTTCTTTACTGGGTGAATATTGTTATGTTTGGCTTCATGAAAAGCTGAATATGATGGTACATATTTCCTTGGTAAGGGAGAGTTATGGTGTCGTGTTGTAACATGGGTATAGTGGTGTGGTATTCGCATTTATAATACGGGAGACTTGCTTAATGCTTGATCGTACATTCAAATCAACCAATCAATCAATCATAAGTTAGTTTTAGTAAAACTTATACAAGTGGTTTTTTTAAATTCCTAATTTTTCCATAAAATCATAAAATTTATATGTAAATTAAAAACAGCTGTTTAAGATGAAAACTCTTATTAATCAAAACTATGGCACTTGTAGATCCTCTAAATATAAGAAAATATAAAAGCAAGTCCCTGCTCAATTTTTCGAGATTAGTCGTAGTGTGTCAACCTCGATTTTAGCTAATCCCCTTGTTTTTGCATAGAATACTTAAACTAGTTTAGCTATGTTTATGGGATTTATTAAACGACAGTATGCCTACAGTCTTCCCCCATAAATAGCGCCTAGGCGTTTTGTTCGAATCTAGCAATAATTTTCATTTTATCAAAGTCTCTAAAAAAAATCGTTTAAAGCGCCTATTCGAATAAAACGCCTATGCGTTGTATTTGAAATATTCATTTAAAAAAATAAAACTTGTCTTATTAAATAATAATTTATTTATACTTTATTTCGTTTTCGGATTTTTATTTCAGTATCACATATTAATTCAATATATTGCAAACAAATTCTTGTATCGCAATACGATTACATCATAAGACCATAGTAGTTTTCAACTTTTATGATCTGAACTTCTTTTAATGGATTATCAACGCTAAACAACAATTCGTCAAGCTTACAACAATCTCTGTCAAGACTTATCACTGTTATGTTCCAACTTTCTACAATCGACACAGCATAGATTTCAATATTTGTTTCAGTATTTTGCCCGGCTTTTAAAATACGTTCATCTCCGTCATCAACCAAATCAGTTACATTCAATTTTAAAAATTCTAGTATTTCAGCAACGTAATTTTTGATCCAGTCTTCAAATGATGTAGAAACCGATTTTAACTTTTTTATGCACTCGAAAAAACTGGTCGATATATTTTCCGGCCAAAAAAAGTCTTCAATGTTTTCAAAAAAACATTCAGTATTCGTCAAAACAGTTTTTCCAAATTTTAATATCCATTCACAAATGTTAACGTTTTCATTGAATAGTTCTTTTAAAGGAGTGTGTAATTTTTCGACATTAAATTTGCTTTTATCAATTAGACTGCAGCAAGTAAACGCTTTTACCACAGTTTCACTTGAAAGATTTTTCGTAAACCCAACTACCCATTCAGAAACAGTTTGATATGACGGCATTTTCGGGTTACCTTGCTTCGTTTGTTTACCCGGATCATTAATTGCTTCACTTATATAATTACCATAGCTATCATTGTAAAAATCTTGAAAACGTTTGTTACAAACCACATCTAAGGGTTGCAACAAACCCGTCATTTTCGGTGGTACAATGGCAATAAACAAATTGTGTTTCTCATATGGGTTATTCTCCGCTAACGCTATGTGAGGTCCATAGGAGTCAATAATTAAAAGTACTGGTTCCCGAAACAAACTTGTCTGTGGTCGTTTCATTATGACATTGGTTAAATACTTTTTGAGTATATCACTGCTCCAAATACCAGTGTTATTGACTTCAACAATACAGTTACCATCTACTTTTGGAATCTTCTTTAATTTAGAAAAAAATAAATGTGGTTTAAGGAATTATCCATCCGCCGAAATAGTAAAAGTCGTTGTAAATTTTTTGTGTGAAGAATTGGCTTTCTTCATTACCACATTTCGAATGCCTTTAAAAGTTATAGTAGTTGAAGGTTCATATTCAAAATAACGTGGCACTTGATCCATATTTAAAATATTTTTTTCTTCGATTTTTTTTTCTTCAATAATTTTTTGAATTCTGTGAATAAATTCTCTAACTATTCTGTCAGAACCTTCCGGTAGAATACGGCATGTGGTCTGTCGCCTGGAAACTAAGTTATAGCGAATTTTAAATCGGCTAAGCCAACCCGCAGACGCCTTAAATTCTTTATATATATATCGCCAGAGAAATCAGTTTTTAAGGTAAGTGCCATTGACTGAATATATTTTTATCCTTAACGCGAAGACCTTTTTTGTTTCTCGTTTTAATCCAGTCGATGACTTTAGCCTCCAACTCTGCGAACTCTGTATTACGACCACCGCCGCCCAAACGCCTCGCTACTCTTGTAGAAATATTTGAGCTATTCAACGTCTCGTGAAATTTTTCCTTATTTTTTAACCAGCCACGTATAGTTGAAGTAGTTAAATTATACTTCTTAGCTAAAGCAGCAAAGCCTTTTCCAGCCGTGTTGGATTGGTATTCTTTGAGAATCTGCATTTTAAAATTTAAGGAATATGATTTCCTTTTTGTTTACATTTTGACGCCTATAAATAATAAAAACAATGTACCATGTAACGGTTCTCTATGTAATTTTACTTTTACCGGCAAATAATATTCGTCTTAATAGTTTCGGATCATTTGTCTTACATAGTCTTAAAATGTAAAGAAAACTTATTAAATATATTAATTTCACTTCGTCCTCACCTTTAATTGTACACTTTCAATAACACTCCGAATTTCTATAACACAGTTATATAGAAAATTTCAATCAGAAATATAAAAAAATAAGTGTGGCGTTCAGTTGTTGACGAAAAGTCGTTAGTTAATGCGCCAAAATCTGACGTTTATGTTAAAAGGAGGAAAAATATGTTCAATTAAATATTGTAATTTTTCAAATTTTTGAGTAGTTTAAAAATTTAAATCAAATAAAACGCCCAAGGCGCTCTATTTGAATAAAAGGCCCAGTGAGCGCACTATTCGTTTATAACGCTTAGGCGTTTTTTACGGTGGAAGACTGTAGGGTATAAGCACGATATTGGTTAGATTAACACCCATATTTATAGTGAAATTATAGTTGACCACTTAGCTTAGAATCTATGCAACAATAACCAAGAGTAAAGACATAAATTCTCGAAATATTCAATAAAAACGATTTTTAAGTTGATGTGCTTCGTTATCGGAAAATGTCACTTTTCTTCCCTGGAACGTAGTCCTGCGTAACTTAATATTTGAAACGAAAATATCCATAAAAAGTGTTATAAAATTATGATAATATAAAATAAAATAAATTTTTTTAATGGTTCCATAAAACATTCATTTTAATATTGAAACGAAAAATATTAAATTCGGTTTAGATAATTTGCCAATTTTTTGTTTTATGTTAATGTTTTATTTTGATTGTTAAACATTTTTAATTTTTCATTTAATTAGATTTGAGGCATCCCAATAAAAATACGATTTTATATGGTTTTGTTTAGTGGTAATTTTTATTTTGTTGTAATGTACTTGCTTTCCATTATGTAATGTTATTAACTTTAGTCGTAAAGTATAATTGCTATAAAGCCATTATTTTGGGCGGATTTACGTATTAATATAAAAGATGTCAACAGCGTTGTGAATCTATGTATATGCATTAATATTGTAAATATAATGAGCTCATAACATATTGAAACTTCAAGGGGTTCTTCCTCGTTTGACATTTTCAGCTTCATTTCCCCCAAATATGATTTAATTTGGATAATTTAACATGACAAATGTTATTGTTTTTGTACTAAAAAAAACGAACAATAAAATCGGTAAACGGCAGTACACAAAAAATAAAAATGGCATAGCAAAAAATAAAACTGGAAAATATGAAAATGGAATGGAAAATTTAGATTTGCTTTCGTTTTTTATTTTTTGAATCGATACACTGGAATATGATTTATAAGTTAAAATATTTTTATGATAACAATGAAGAGTCGTTTAGAAATTTATTAGAATATTCATATGTATGTATTTATGTCTGTAAGTATTATGCTGTTGTGTGATAAAACGGGATTGAGTGTTAAGTTAATAAAGTGGAGGACATTTTTATGTATTCGAATGTTTCCGTTTCAAATGGATTTAAGACTGATTGTCACAATGAATAATTGTGAGGCAAGTTCATTGTCATATTTTGCAAAAATATTTGACAATCAAGTATTCGTTTGATTTGGAACTTGATCAATTTCAAAAACAAAATTACTGTTACTTATTGAAAAGCCTCTGACAAAAATGTCTGTCGGTAAACTTTCGGTAACTTTGAAACCATAAGACTTAAATGCTTGTACGTGTGCTTGTAATTTTGTCAGAAAAAATTGGAAACT
This sequence comes from Tipula vernalis, assembly GCA_958295665.1. Classification (NCBI taxonomy): domain Eukaryota; kingdom Metazoa; phylum Arthropoda; class Insecta; order Diptera; family Tipulidae; genus Tipula; species Tipula vernalis. Next base: position 110,443,381 of record OY282559.1, read on the forward strand.
CGGGATAAGAGAACTCAAGGAGAGTCTTAACTTTTTTTTCAGGGCTAATAGATTTTATATGACTCTTGGGTTAAAGTAAGGGGGGAATTTGATATTTCTACTTTTTTGGTAGATATCTTATTTATGATTGGCCTTTTAATTTTTTTCTGATTGTGAATGCCATTATTGTTAATATATTTTGTTTTTGCCTATAAAAAGTAGAAAGGATCTTATTGGCTAAAACTTTCCGAAGCTCTGATCATCAATTATCATATATACCACAATATACAAAATTATTTCCAATTTAAAAAATCAAAAAAAAAAAAATACTCAGTTTCACAAAAAATAGCTAATCTCCAGTTAAATAATATTTCTGTTCATTCTATTTTTATGAAATTGCTGTTTGTTTCATAATAAAATTTCAATGCAAGTTGATTATATTTTTTTACATAGAAATATTTATCCTTTGGCTAAATATTTAGATGGACGAAATTGGACAGTGAAATATTGTAACTTTCCAGTTAAAATATTTATGTAAAAACGACACCAAATTTAGGTTGCTTTGAATTTGTACTATGAAACAACAAACAAACCCCAATTTGGAGGGCTCATAGCTGAACTGAACCAAGTCATGAAACCTAGATTACGAGATATAAAGATAAGAAGTTCGTGGGATATTTTTAGTCTACAAAATAAGATTTTTTATTTATAAGTACATCATTTGGTAGATTAACAGTGTAATTAAACCAGTGCAAACAAATTTTTGGCGAAAGACTTATGAATAGTGTGGAATAATGAAGTGAAAAGAAACTTTGTGACTTGGTTCGTTTTTACTCTGAACTTTTTTTTCAATTTTGCCTTCAAAATAAAAAAATCAAATTTTAAACAAATTAAAAATGTATTTCTTTGCATAAATTTTTTGGAAATTCAAACTTTAAAAAACAAAATTAAAAATTTATACATTTTATGAATTTTTTTTAATAGGTTTTCAAATTTAGTTTGTGTCATACAAAATCTCATCATTAGCCTCATTGTTATTTTCATCATAAGCTTCATCATTATCCAGTAATGTTGCCTGTTGTCTAGTCAATACTGAATTTAGAACTGGCCAATTTTTATAAAAGCTATGGTAAACTGGGGGTACGTACTTTAGAAAATCCATCATGTCCCTTTTTTTTCTATAGTTACTGGACGACGCATTGGATATAGTTCAATCTGTCCCAACATCTGAAGTGACTTAATAGAATTTCCTGCCTTGCCTTTCCTCAAATTAATTTCACAAAATTCAACTTCACCACTGAGCGTTTCTTTAAATTTTATGGAAAGTGGTGACTTTCGCTCAAAACGGAGTCACTTAATATTAAGCCATGAAAATTGATGACCATCAACAGACTTTTTTCTGTTGGTAATGTTCTCTTCCAGAATTTTTGTCGATAAAAATTCACTTCTCTGCATTTGTAACACATTTCCATCCATTCATCTGGGGAGTATATAAACTGGAGTTTTTTGCTCCGACTTTCAATAACACCAAAATTGGCATCGTTTGGTAAAAATGAGTGCCCAGAAGCCATAAATTTTATATCAATAATATCGGCATTTGTAGCAGTTGAGCCTATAAATTTTAGGAGTGAAAAGCTGAGCTATTTTGCCCTCCACAGGCATCGCTGTACATTGTTATGTGCTTATAATCAGGTGGCACATTGGCTTTTAAATGCTTAATAATGCAAGCTGCGATTTCCTGAGATCCCCTACACCCTTCGGTTTCATCCCACATGTACATAAAAGCTGTTTTGATATTGCTTACATGTAATCGTATGCGAAAATTATAAATATACATATTGCGTTTGTAATATGCAACCGAAGTTCAAAGTTTTGGAAATTGCAACGCTTTTTGCAAATCGAAAGTACAAACGTAATGCTCATTTGACACGACTTCATTTTTAAGTGAGTCTCTGGTTTGTTGTGCTTTTCTTAAGTTTAGCTCTTGTTGTGCCACCAGTGTGCAAACGATTCATCACAAAACTTAATTTTCATAGTCAGCTCACCGCATATTCTGCAGGTTTCTTTATTAGGTGGTTTAAAATGCAAATTAAATTTGGAGCTGAATACATTGTATTAAAATTTTTGTTTAACCGGGGTAATCTTTTCGGAAATGAACTTTTCAACATACATGTCATACTTTATACGAATGTTTAATTCTGGGTTTAAATGTTTCCGTTGAGGATTATCTTTCCTGGTATAATGGTTCTGCCAGATTGGAAAAGATTTGATATGCGATATGAAAACAGAGTCATCGATTTTATTATTTTTAGGATTACGTCCTCGGCCATCAACAACTGCAAATACTTCTTGTTTTACCAAGCGCCGATAAACTTTATCCCAAGAAATTTGCAGAGTTTTCAGAAAAAAATGTCTTACATACCTTAACATTCTTCCCTTGCGCTAGCATTGATTATTCAAAAGTATTATTTTTATGACCTCGAGTGCCATCGCGAGTACGGGTTACCTTGGTTCTATTTGATTTTATTATCCCTCTTAAAAACGAATTTTGTTTTAAATAATCTGCCAGTCTCCAAAATGATGTAAAAAATAATTCTCTGTCGTACTCACTAATCTGTTCACCACATTTTTTACTACACCCGCAATCAATATCATTGATAAAGATTTTTGCTGCTATTTTACGACCTTTTTGCGTAATGTATTCCGTTCCACTGCTTCTTAACCTTTTTGTACACAGGAATCATCAGGTACTGCAGAACCAGCTCTTATGAAAGAAGGGTCATCAAATCGGTCGGATAAAGATATTACTGTCGTAGTTTCATCTGTTGGTGAATACATAAAATCTTTTTCTTAAAACTAAAGTAATTACAGTGCGGTTTGCAATAAAATAAGTAATTATGTGACTTTGACCAGAACCATCTTGATATGAATAGAGTCGGCATGTAAAAAATGAACTTAAAATAAAGGACATAGAAACACTAAAAAATAATTTATTCTCATAGAGTTTGTACGAAAAAACGCGATTTCGATTGACGAAAAAATATGAATTAAAAATTAAACCTAGATAAATAATTTTTTCTGAAATCACTAATAAACAACTCGTTTAAAGCACAGATTCTCAAGCTTCCCCATTTTCCAGATATAATCAAAAGAAAATAAGGGAATTAAATTAAAATACGTTCTACAACAACAATAATATGTATTAAAAAGAGAATATTGTATTTAATGACGTCATCACTTATTCACAACTAAAATCAATGGCAAAAAAAAGACAATACATACGTTGAACAGCCAATATTAAAATAAATCAAAGAGAGTCAAAGAGAAAAAATTATAATAATATGCATTGAGCGAGAAGAAATCAAAAAAATCAAATCAACCCAGATTGTTATGCATCACAAATAAACGACATAACCAATAAACATTAACTGTAATATAAATGCCTTATTTATTTCTCAAGTATTAGAAATATTATTTAAATTAAGTCACAGCTGAAAATAAATACAACATGATTAATATTTGGCATCGATTTTTATTCCCAAAAATTAATGAGACATTCAAAATAAATTTTTGTTTAGAATATATGAATTGTCATAACATTTGAGAGCGGCGTATAAAATAAAATAGCTCTTACTTATTATTCCCAATCCTAGGTGTCACTTAACACACAAATAAAAACAACAGGGATTCGGACTGAGTAAACGATTTGAAAGAAAACTTTTTACGTAAAATTAACATAATTACTTTCATAGCAATGGTTTAGTTTTTGTAAATTTATAAAAAAAATTATATTAAATTAATTATTATTCCAATTTAGTTATTACTATAGAGGGAAGCCACCAAAAATATGTTTAAATTAATCAAAAATCAGACCGATTTTAGAATCGGACCGGTTCGATCACCTATTTGATTTTTTTGATATGTTTTTAATTGTAGGCGACATCTATGGTTTAAACAAAAGTCGTTAATAAAGTATTGCCACATGATATGAATCTGTATTCGGGCAAACTTTTGTCATGTCACACAAAAATGAACAACACAATGAAAATCATGTCATGGAATGCTAATGGTTTGCTCCGGCATCAGCAAGAACTACAAGCAGTCCTCGACATTGAGAATATAGATGTGTGTCTTATTTCGGAAACACATTTTACTAAGCAATCCTACATAACATTTAAAGGCTATTGCATATATCACACTATTCATCCAGATAATTCAGCCAGAGGAGGAAGTGCAGTCATCATTAAAAAAAATATCCAACATTTTGAAGAAGCAAAGTACGGAAAAGAAGAAATTCAGGCCACAGTGGTTTATATAAAAACGGAAAACTTTCCTATTGTTGTGGCAGGATTATACTGCCCACCAAGACATTCAATTAAAAGCAAACAATACTCAGAGTTCTTTAAGCGTCTGGGAAAAAGGTTCATAATAGGTGGTGACTTCAATGCGAAGAATACTCACTGGGGTTCTAGATTAACTACGACTAAAGGAAAAGAATTATTGATTGCCATCAAAGAAAATGGATGTGAATCCATTTCAACAGGTAAACCAACATATTGGCCAACTGACCCAGGGAAAATACCTGACCTGATCGATTTTTTTATAACCAAAAATATTTCTAATAATTTTATGAAAGTTGAAGAAAGCCAAGATATGAGCTCAGATCATTCTCCAATAGTCCTAACTCTAAGCGAGTATATCATCCAAAAAGGGAATAATCCAGTATTAACCAACACATATACGAACTGGGAAAGTTTCAAAGTACACCTGGAACAAAGAATACTTTTGAAAGTTCCTTTAAAAACTATGGATCAACTGGACATAGAAGTAGAAAAGTTCATTACAGATATTCAACAATCAGCATGGGAAAGTACTCCAGAAATCAAATCAAGGCTAAAAGGAAATAACTATCCAATATAGAAATTAGAAATCTCCTTAGGGATAAACGCAAATCCAGAAAAAAATGGCACCAAACTAGAGCTCCACAGGACAAAAAAAGACTAAATAATCTTACTCAACAATTAACAAGAGAAATTCAGAAATTAAAAAATGAGTCAGTTAATTTCTACTTAAGTAAGTTAACGAATGATAGTAATACGGATTATTCGCTTTGGAAAGCAACTAAAACTCTGAAAAGGCCAATAATGCCGATCCATCCTATCAGGAAAATGGATGGAACATGGGCAAGGAAAAACAAAGAAAAAGCTGAAGGTTTTGCCAATCATCTTGAAAATATATTTCAACCCCATGAATGTCAATTACGAGAAATATTGGATGAAAACATAACACAAATTCTCGAAGATGTCACCCCTACATCGACTACTGAAGTAGCAAATGAAATTAAAAACAGTTTAAACTTAAAGAAAGCACCAGGGTTTGACCTGATTACCGGAGAAATAATAAAGCAGCTACCGGGAAAAGCTACGGTAAAGTTAACTAATATCATAAACGCCGCATTTAGGTTAAAATATGTACCCAAACTTTGGAAAGTGGCTGAGGTCATCATGATTCCCAAACCAGGAAAACCGCCACATCTAATAACATCATATAGGCCTATATCGTTGTTGCCGATAATGTCCAAACTCTTTGAAAAGCTACTATTAAAAAGGCTTAAACTAAAACCTGCTCAGCCTTTCAAACTTTGGCAAGATCATTTAGATAATTTGATACTTGACTATATGCGTTATTACGATAAAGCTTCTTCAATCAACAAGGGGCTTCATGGCATAAATTTCATTCATGACATAAATTGAAAGGAGGACGTACTGTACATAGCGGATTCAAATTACCCGTGCCTCTGCTCGATACATCTATCTCATCAATGCGCATGAACTCAACAGAAGCATAGGTTTAACGAGAACTTCTCTGATTGTAATTGACGAAATTACAATGCTGCCTAAACATGGACTTCTTTACATCGACCAATTGCTTCATGAAGTTATGGGATCTGACTTCCCGTGTGGCGGGAAAGTTTTAGTTGTCGGTGGCGACTGTCGTCAGACATTGACAGTAGTGCCAAGAGGAACGCGCACACAAATCATAGAGTGTTGTATTAAATATAGCCCGTTGTGGATCAATTGACTCTTACCATCAATATGCGAAGCTACGGACAAGCAGAACACAACCAATGGCTATTGGATGTGGGATCTGGAAGTTTGTCTCAAATACCAGGAATTTTTGAAGAAGACGTCATTCAAATCCCAAATAGAATGATCACAAGTCAAGATTTGATAACCAGCATTTTTGGCAACATTCAGTAAATATCCGTTGCGGATTTATCAAAAAGAGTCATCGTTGCTCCAACAAATGCTCAAACGCTCGAAATGAATCGAAAAATCATTGACATGATATCCGGTGAAGCGCACATATACCACAGTGCTGATTCCGTCGTGACCGAAGATCCCAATGACACTCTTAACTTCTCTACTGAATTTCTCAATGATCAAACTCCATCTGGTATGCCACCTCATGTACTTCTTCTGAAAAAAGGTGTAATTATCATGCTTCTGAGAAACCTAAACCCGAAAAATAGGCACCCGATTAATCATCGAAGACCCCGGCCGAAATTTCATAAAGGCCAAAACAATTTCGGAATGCAATAAAGGATTAAGAGTATTGATCCCCCGAATTGATCTGGCACCATCGGAAACTACTCTTCGATTTATTTTGTGTCGCCGGCAATTTCCTATCATTCCGGTCTATGCTATCGGAAAGTAAGCCGTGTTCGCACATGACCAACTTTACGTTGCTCTCTCAAGATCAAGAATTGCGAGCCAAGTCAAGGTTTACATTCAAGCAAATCCGCAGCAATTACTATTACTTAATAATGTAAGACAATTTACTCGCAATATTGTATATACCGAAATAATTCATAAATAAATATTATTGCTACATTGTACGAACATTCAAAAAGCGTATTTTTCCCTATTTATCTAACATTATTTTTAAAATCAGCTCATATACGTTGAATATTATGAAATTCAATAATATGTGGAATAGCATCAAGAGGTGTCAGTGTGCCCATCATTAGGATTCCTGTAGAAAAAATTAAAAGTTGTATATATACAAATTCCGTCCTAGAACGGGTTAATTACCCCTAGTTACATTATATACAACACAATTGAGAATTAAGCAGGGTTATATAACACATGCAAAAAAAAATTCCTTAAAGGTAAAAAAAATACAGCGCGCTGATTGGTTGATTTGAATTACCTTATACGACAAAAAAAAAGTCGTATGTCGAGAATACATATAAAACATTGCCGTCCGAACGTTTTTATGTTATGACATTTAATAGATTTAACATTTTACTTGTCATAAATTTATAGTTCTCACTGTTTGAGGTTTCATTCCCAGTTTTTATAAGGTAAAGTTATGTAAATTTACCATATGACAAAAAATTTGCCGTTTACAAAATCGAACAACATCCAATTTTTTATTTTTGCCTTAAACGTTTTGAAGATGGCCGTTATTGACCAATCAGTGCGATGATTTTTTTTTTTTTTAATCGTCACTATTATATGACTGTTTCCATTATATTTCAGCATTTTTTTTGCACTTTTCGAACCTCAGCGATTTCTTTTTTTTTATTTTTGTCGTGTTCCTTATTAAAAATGATTGAGTACCTATTTTTTTGTTATGTTATATGACCTTCGGTTGACCCGTTATACGGTTTTGAAATTGTGACGTTTTTACATTTTCGGGATTTTTTTTTTTTAGTGGTCACGTAAAATTGTTTTATTTTGAGTTCTGTATTACTCATTAATAAGAACCACACTATTATAGAAAGGCATTGAACCATTCTAAATTAATCAATAATTTGTTTTGTAAAAGTACCGTTAGTGAAGCAGTTATAATACAACAAATATTTCCAATTATTTTCACCTGTAGAGGGCGCAGCTAATACTCCATATAAAAGTTTGATATACCATCGGAAAGGGAAAGGTTCAGCCTTTTCAACAAGTGTAAATTTGTGAATAGACAGTGCCTAATTTGGTCGCTACAAGGCTTTAAAGTTGTAAAATGAGTTTTTTTTACAATTTTTCTTATATAAAAGTTGTGTACAATAAGTGAAATTGTCAAAATATGTGATGGTTGGTGGTAAAAGTTGTTAGATAGTAAACTAGCCTTTAATAAAAGCGCCACTTTGTAAATAGATAAGGCTTACGATCATCCGGTTCATAGTTACAAACTTTAAATTAACGTTTCGACTAGTTTTTCACACTAAAACTAAACTATAAAATGAGATAATATAATGAAATAAGTAATTGTTTGTGACTTTTAAGATGACTAATACACTAATATTACCAATAAAATTCAATTATTTTGATATTTTCAAAACCAATAGGAGAATGTTCAATCTTTTCAGAGAATATACATTTGAAGATGGACAACGAAAATAAAAAATTGGTTTAAGTAAATATATAAAAATTATATTCAATATAAACGTTTTATTTTTAAACTGAACTTAGATGTATGATATCACAATTTGAGAACATTTTGGTTTTAATAAAATTTTTATCATCGTTTGGCATTACTTGGTGCATTTGACGTGTCTGCTTTATAGTACTAAGCCCAGAAAACCGTTTGGCTAACTTCTTTTTGGTTTTTGCAAATTCCGATTTAGTAACATATTCGAAATGTATAGATTTTATGTTACTTTTGTATTTACACCATTCATAAAACTCTCTCGGTGTATTAATTAGGCTTTCACCAACACTTCTTAAAGAAGCTGCTCTAGCTTCCCTCTTAATGGTACCTCCAACACCATCTGATGGTCCCTTTCCGTGGCTTGTAGCGAAAAAATTCCATTCACAATCAATATTAAAATGTTCATAGTGATAGTTGACGTTGTTAAAGTTTTTTTTGTTCTTGTCGCAGTTCAACAGCTCCGTCCGCAACAGCTTTCAGTGATTGTAGAAAGTTCTTTTCGAGTTTGTTACATTCTTTACAATGTCCTGTAAATAGAAAATAAACTTTAAGTTATATTTTTATACATAAATACGGATAATAAAAAATATGTACCTTCACAGCAATCCCACGTCACGTTTTGACAAGATACTTTTTTAAGTAGCTCCGTTTCATTCTTAATAACAGGATCATGATGCAAAATGTTTGATATAACTGGACATAACAAATTATTGTTTTGATGAATAATACACACGCATACATTGTGTGTTCCAGGATGTGTTTCTACAAACTTTTGATATGCCTCCGATAAATTACATAAAACAAGTAGTTTCTGTTGTTTTATTCGTTCGCCATCAGCATTACGAACCGAAACGAAATCATTTGCTCCAGGTAACTGCCGACTGATATCCATACTTTTATAAAATTCTTGAACCAAAGTAATCGTTTCAGAAGAAATTCCTGGTCTTTTGTGTCTTTGACCGGGAAAACTGCCATGACCCTGCTGCTTGACTAAATGCTTTGCTTTTTCAACCATGTAACGGGTTGCTCCGAACTCAGACATAATTTTTACTGCCGACCAATTGTCTGGTATTAAAGTTAGAAGATGAATTTTATTTTGATAATTTTTCTCGCAATGAAATGCTACTTTAATGTTATCAAGAAAGCTTTCTCCATCCGTATCACGATCTGGCTGAACGTTATTTTTAATTGATGGCACACTTGGTATTGGAACTTGTAGTACCTTTGTACATGTTAACTCTACTATTTTTTGAAGCTGCCTCTGCATATACTCTGGCTCGGAGAGCCGTTGTTGTTTAACAGGTGATCCGCCTAATCGTACACAGATTTCCGAAAATTCAGTTTGGTAAACTGCTCCACTTATTTCAGTTGGGGGCGATAGTCTTTGTGATTGATCTGGAGTACTGTCAGGCGAAACGGTAAACTGGCATTCGCTTAATCTATATACCTTGATATAACATCTATCACAAATTCGTTTATTTGATATATCATGGTTTAAGAATTTTTTAGCATTTTCCGCTATTTTTGCACCTAACACTTCTACATCTAGATCTCATATTTTTATGTTTTTCCACATTAAAAGGATTACAGCACTTAGGGTTAACCATTTTTAAAATATTTTTTTAAAACACTAGTAATATTCAATAAATCTCTAAGATACGTTTCAAGTACACTTCTAAAATCTAATTAATTTATGTAAAAATTTGGATGAGTATTTATATAAACCTGAAACAATTAATTGTTTTTTTACGTCTATATGATGGTTTTCAAGCATACCCCACCATTTACGATGAAGCCTGTATAGTAATTCTATTGTATTTTAAACAGATAAATGACAAATCACATCTTTACCTGTCGTTAATAAAATCTGTGCGAAATCTTGTTTAAAACTAAAAAATGGGAGTAAACCCCAAGCAAATACATAACAGGTAAAAAATAATTTCTGATGGTTTGACGGTCAACTCCTTTCGGTCAGCAAATAATCTAGTATTACTTACTCATTTTTCATTTGAGAATTGAAATTTATTGGTAATTAGTGTATTAGTCATCTTAAAAGTCACAAACAATTACTTATTTCATTATATTATCTCATTTTATAGTTTAGTTTTAGTGTGAAAAACTAGTCGAAACGTTAATTTAAAGTTTGTAACTATGAACCGGATGATCGTAAGCCTTATCTATTTACAAAGTGGCGCTTTTATTAAAGGCTAGTTTACTATCTAACAACTTTTACCACCAACCATCACATATTTTGACAATTTCACTTATTGTACACAACTTTTATATAAGAAAAATTGTAAAAAAAAACTCATTTTTCAACTTTAAAGCCTTGTAGCGACCAAATTAGGCACTGTCCATTCACAAATTTACACTTGTTGAAAAGGCTGAACCTTTCCCTTTCCGATGGTATATCAAACTTTTATATGAAGTGTTAGCTGCGCCCTCTACAGGTGAAAATAATTGGCAATATTTGTTGTATTATAACTGCTTCACTAACGGTACTTTTACAAAACAAATCATTGATTAATTTAGAATGGTTCAATGCCTTTCTATAATAGTGTTGTTCTTATTAATGAGTAATACAGAACTCAAAATAAAACAATTTTACGTGACCACTAAAAAAAAAATATCCCGAAAATGTAAAAACGTCACAATTTCAAAACCGTATAACGGGTCAACCGAAGGTTATATAACATAACAAAAAAATAGGTACTCAATCATTTTTAATAAGGAACACGACAAAAATAAAAAAAAAGAAATCGCTGAGGTCGATTTCGAAAAGTGCAAAAAAATGCTGAAATATAATGGAAACAGTCATATATGTTTTCATAAAATGTAAAATTAATATTCATAATTACTATGAATTGGTGATCAATAGAATGTTTTTTTTAAATAATTACCAAAAATACTAACATTTATAAAGGTTGAGAATGTAGGTGTTAATTTTATTGAACTAGAATTCGTAATATTAACGTACTCAATTTTGATGAACAACATTTTTTTTTTTGGAGTTTAAGATTTGTACATTAATACGATGAATTTGGGTTAATGATTGATGTTCATTAATAAAATGTTCAATATTTTTGTCAGTGCCGCATAACGGATTCCACCCAATCCGCTCATCGAAACGGAGCTTTGTGGTTTTAACTTCAATCCGAAAGTCAGGCATACCCCCGCTCTAAACACCAGATGTCTGGTGATGCAATCTAACCGAAACTCCAAGATGACCCTACGCTGGGAGCATTTGCCACCTGATGGCTCATATTTGAACATTTTGCAGAATGCCTGCGAAGTTGGAACTGATACTAGAATCAATAAAGGCATTATCCTCTAAGCTACCACCTTCTGCGTCACCTTCTGCCTCATTCTCTCTCTTACCTTTTTTTCATTCTTTTTCTCAACCCTTTTCTCGGCCCCCGTGTTACCAATCATAATTTTTTCCAAAACTGAGTGCGACACTGCCTGCAGGTGGCATTGCTCTTCTGATGCATTGCAACTTCATACCGGCCGGGTCACCCAAGCTGCGTCCAACTCCACGAGAAGCTAATCTTTTTCCAACAACTCTACACGGATAGATAAATTCTATCCAAAAAACAAAACAAGAATACTATTTAGAGAATGAAAAACCGATAAATAAACCCGCTTTCAATTCCTTACAGTACATGGATTGAGAATAATAAGGAATAATTTTGAATTTGGTTGATGAATATAAACCTTATTAATATATTTATGTAAGGCAGATATCTGAATAACCATAAGCTAATAGTATTATCCCATTATAGTAGATTAAGGTAGGTATATACAAGTAATTAAATTATTAAACGAAGTTTTTTTAATTTTATTTTTATATCTACTTCCCGGAAAGATTATAATTTATTCAGCCCATTTAACCTTTATGCAAACACAATTTTATTATAAAAGCTAAAAATAGATTTCTCCTGCGGTTTTAAAAACACAACCGGTGGTTTGCAAATAATTAACATATAAAATTTGGTTTTTATGTTATTCTCTTCAAAAGAAACCTAATTAAAAATCCTACAAAAAAGAAACAAATCACGAAAAAAAAGGAAATGAAAAGAAAATTAAACACTGAGTGAAATTAAACTGGAAAACAAATAAATTTCAATTATTATCAACGTGTCGGTCTTCTTTTCACGTTCAAGTGCTTTTAAGTAGTAATAAAACAAAATGTATTTTATATATAAGATTATCAAAATTTAGATAATATTAAAGCAAAACCTAATTAGAAAATAACCGAATAAAATCGTACGGTAGGAATATAGTAATTGCTACAAATTAAAATAAATTGTAATCATACCTGCTGTTTCCTACCTAGTATCCATTCCACTCAGATTTGTTTATAATCAATAGCGTAAATTATACAGATTACAATGAAATTAAAGCTTAAATAATCGCTCGGATTTATTGAAATATTGTTTCTTTTTTTGTTAGTACATAAACCATAATGAATTCTAACCTGAGTGATATTAGACTAAAAAAGAATAAAATTTGCAATAAAACATACATAAAGGGAAAAATAAGAATCTTAAATTAAGCTTTATCTTCCAGAAGAAAGCACAACATAAAAAAATAATAAAAACAAAACGATCTGAGTCGTTTTGCTTGTTTATGTAATCATTCAAATTATTATTTTTAATTCGTCTTCATAAAAGATTCTTCGGTAAATTATTAATTTCTTTGTTGGTCTTTGGTAAATTATGGAACTTTAGTTACAATATTTTAAAAATAAAATAAAATATTTTTTTTTTTTGTAATATTTAGTTAATCCTCTTACAATTACAACTCAGTCTCTTATATCATCACGACGAAACGAAATTTTGCTCTTTGGTAACATGAGGTTTAATTTAAATTATGCATTTTACATGTGCATAGCTTTAACGATTATTTTGTGAATAATGGCCGCCACCTATGGGAACAATTTTAGTAAAGGTAGTGTAATAACAGGTAGTAAAGGTAATGTAACCACAACTGTTATGGATTCTGATAATTATGTACATTAGACTTTGAAATTGCTCAGGTTATTCTGTCAATTGATTGACTAGAGCTTTAAAAAAGGACTCTGCCTAGATGGCCGGGCCTCGCCGAATGCCCTGTTACACACAACATAAAGAGGATTTGGAGAAGTTTTCTTAGTAATAATAAAAATTGACCCGGTTAGAGAAGAGACGACTGGAATTGGCTTATGTTATTTGTTACAGCTACGGTAAATTCATCGGACTCTTCGACTGATAAGAATGCAGCTTTCAATCTGTCGATGGATATTTTTACAGCTTTTTTGTTGATTTTTACTATGTGCCGGAGAACAATATCGTGAAAAATTTATGTTTTGGTAAGATTTTTGAAAATTAGTTTAACCGGTTTTGCAGTACATACTTTGATTAAATTGCTTTGTCTCCAAAAAATAATGGGGTGGATGACAATTGTAGAGATTTACCATTTAATTCTAGTTTTTATGGTAGGGAATTACCCAACTAACAATTTAGGTAGTTTATTCTATCGCTTGGTGTAATATATGCTATTTCGGTTGAAATAACCTAAAATTTTGGTTAATTTTCTACTTTCAAGAAGTATTTGCTAATTGGTAAGAATTTAAGGAAAATTTACGAAAATTTTCTGGCGTTTTTCTACCTTTAGGCGGCTTTTACTTTTTAGTCTAATATTAAGAAAGTTTGGCCTAATTTGCACCAGCGAATCGTGTTTAAAGTAGAAAAGAATTGGTAGTAGAAAATTGGGTTTAAAATAAGTAAAATATTTCTTCTTTTCCTACCTATTGTCAACTTTAAAGTTACTTTAACTTTTAAGTCGAAAGAATAACAAATTTTAATAGATTTCGTCAATTATATTTCACCGATTTTCAACCTTGAAAACGATTATACTTTTACAAAGAAAAATAAGGATTTTTTTCTATATTTTTCCATTTTTTTCTACCTTAAGGTTAAAATTTCTTTATAGAAATATTATAGTAGAAATTTAATTTTACCGATCGTCTATAAGACCGTAAATCACCTACAAAATTCACTTAAAAGACGAATTTCCTAAAAGGTTCTCTCACAATTTTCTTTATAGTCGAAAATAAGCAATTTTTACTAAAGTAAGACATTTTGATTTTATTACATCATCAGCTTTTGTCGTAAAATTTCCTTTAGATAATTATTAAATATAAAAATGAATAAATCCAAGGCGTATAAAACACCTTATCGTTACACTTCTAGATATTTTAGAAAAGTGAAGTGTTATAAAGATAGAAATAAAAAAAAAAATATTTTTAATTCTCTCAGCCCTTTAAATTATTCAACATCTGTTAATTTCGATATCGCATCATCGATCGGAGCACCTACAGAACCAGTGACACATGAAAACTCGAACGGCTTAGTAAACATTTCTACAGATCAATTATCATCTTCATCTTTAAATTTCACAAATTGTTCACCATCAGTTAAAGAGTCATCAGATTCAGAATCTGCAATTGGCCGTGCCAGTGACACAGAAAACATTTTTTTTATGGATGAAATTGACGAGCATATTTTTGATGAAGATATTCATAGCAAATTGGAAGAAGAATCCATTTCCGAAAAAATTCATCTACAACAAAAGTTAATGCATTGGGCTTTATTGAACAAATGTACTCATTCATCTGTTAATGATTTACTAAAAATATTAAAAGATCACGGACATCCAGATCTACCAAGCAGTAGCCGAACTCTATTAAAAACTCCGACTAAAGTTGACATTATCGAGATGGGAAGCGGACAATATTAGTATTACGGCATAAAGTCTAATATTGAAACATCATTATCTAATATTACCGAATCGGTTTCTATTTCCCTAATTATCAATGCTGATGGAATATCGCCTTTCAAAAGCTCGTTGTATGAATTTTGGCCAATTTTATTTCGCATTCGAAATATGCCACTTAAGCCAATGGCTGCAGCGGTTTATTATGGCATTGGCAAACCTCCTTTAGAAGCGCATCTTCAGCCTTTCATTAACGAATTGAATGAAATTTTAACATCTGGGATTTTTATAAATGGTCACAAAATAAATGTAAAAGTAAATTGTTTCGTTTGCGATACCCCAGCTCGATGCTTTCTTAAAGGTAAGAATGTAGAATTGTCATTTTTCTTTTGAATTCGGTATTATAATTTGTTTGTATTCTTAGGTGTTGTTGGTGCCAATCCCGAAAACGGCGCTTGTTTAAAATGTACTGTTGAATGTGTTTGGGATAAAGGTGGCCGCCACATGAGTTATCCGTTTTTTAACTGCAGGCTCAGAACTAATGAAAGTTTTAGAAATGGTGTTGATGAAGATCACCATAAAGAAGCTACGCCGTTAACAAAATTACCAATGGAGGTGGATCTAGTAAAATCTTTTGTTGTTTCGGACTCCTTACATTTGTTTGATTTGGGTATGTATTTAAAAATTAAATTGGAAAGAATTTATAATTTGTTAGTTTGCTTCATATTTTTGAGGTGTCATGAGGAGATGCTTGTTCGGTTGGTGCAATGGCAGTTACAATTTTCGGAAAAAACTATCACCGCCTGAAAAAATCATGTTATCAAGCCATTTAGAAAATTGTAATAATACGAAACCAATAGAAATTAATCGTGCTATTATTTATTTATTTATTTATTTAACCTACAGTAAATATACAATCGGTATGCAAAAAAGATTAACAGTTATTATACAATATTTTAGCACAAAAATAACATTTAACAATTATTTAATGATAGTTGTCATGTTAAAATCGAAAACGTCATAAACCGAATTAAAGAGTCGCGGCATTCTCAAAACTGGTTCTGAGAGTGCGAAGTTTGTAGAAACCGGATCAATATGTAACAAACGACGACGGCGCAAACAACGTGTAGGAGCGTAAAAGTTGAAACGAGCCAGTAAATCGACACAGTCTATTCGGGAAGTCAGAACATCTTGAACGAAGATAGCGGATGCAACATCTCGTCGGTGATCTAATCGTTGTAATTTTAATAATTTACAACGATCATTATAAGGAGGTAGTACATATTGGTGCACTCGCTCCGTAGCTAAGCCGCGAAGCGCATACAAAAGAAACTGTTTTTGAACGCTCTCAATTCTGTATGAATGGCAATGATAAAATGGTGACCAAATCTGAGAAGCATATTCTAGAATGGAACGAACAAAGGACACATAGAGAGTCTTCAGTGTGAGTGGGTCGCAGAAGTCTTTACAATTGCGCTTAATGAAACCCAGCATAATATAAGCTTTTGAAATAACAGAATCAATGTGTTTGGTAAAAGTAAGATCATAAGAAAAGGTTACACCTAAGTCGGTTATGACCTCAACTCTGTCAATAGCGGTATTGTATAGAAAATATTGCTGAAGAACAGGTGAGTGTGTACGAGAAAATGATAAAATCCTACATTTACCCACATTCAACAATAATTTGTTTTTAAATGACCAACTGCAAAAGTTACTCAAGTCCCCTTGTAATTTAACACAGTCAGAAACTCCAGTAATAGGAGCAAATATCTTCATATCATCTGCGTAAAGCAAACATTTTGCGAATTTAAAACAATCAACAACATCATTGACAAATAATGAGAATAAAAGTGGACCAATGTGGCTACCTTGAGGAACTCCAGAGGTAACTCGAAATAAGCGAGAACTAAAATCATTTATCTTAACAAATTGGTAGCGATCAGACAGGTACGAATGCAACCACCTGATGGTGATAAACTGACAATTTAGTTTATCCAGCTTATCGATAAGGATCGAGTGATCAATTTTATCGAAAGCCTTCGAAAAATCGGTGTAAACAGCATCCACTTGTTGCCTATGTTCTAAACTACTATATAAATGTTGACAAAAACCGACTAGGTTAGTAACCGTGGACCTACCCGTGTAAAATCCGTGTTGAGCAGGAGAAATAAAAATGTTTGCATGAAAAAACAAGAATTTCTGTACCATTGATTCGAAAAGTTTTGGTATGGCAGCAAGAATAGCGATTCCGCGATAATTGCTGATATCACTTCTTCTGCCAGATTTAAAAATCGGACGAATGAAAGACAATTTCCAGGGATCCGGAAAAATCCCAGTACGTAGGCTCTTATTAAAGATTAGCGTCAGTGGATGGGCTAAACTCTCTGCACAATTCTTAATAAGGATAGGTGGAAAACCGTCATGTCCTGCCCCCTTATTACTATCAAGTTGAGATAAGCTATCATAAACTTCTGCTTCAGTAAACTGTAAAAAATTAAAATCAGAGCAATCGCGATTATTTATAAGCTTGGTACCAGAATCCCCAGATACTACATAGACGGACTCAAAAAATTTTGCAAATAGATTAGCGATATCAGAGGGTTGACTTGCGGAAGAGTTCTGAAAGGTCATTGGAGTAGGAAACCCAACAACCTTCTTTTTACCATTTATGAAATTCCAGAAATTTTTTGGGTTGGAAGTCAGATCCTCTTCTATTTGCAAAATGTAGTTGTTGTAAAGGAACCAATTTAAAGTTTTGAACTCTTTACGAGCTAAGTTGAATCTGGAATAAAACTCAGCGCCCTGTAACTTATACAAAGAATGGAACTTATTCCGTTTTTTTTTCAAGACGTAGTAGTTCTTTGTTGTACCACGGCTCACGAAACCTAGGTCCATTTTTATTTGATGGAACATACCTTTCAATACCAGTCTTGAGCAGCCCGTTGAACAATAAAATAGAATGGTTCAAATTTTCATCTCGCTCGAGAAAGTCCCAATTAGAACCGACAAGAAATTCGTTTAACGAATCGTAGTCCGCACGCCTAAAATCGAAATGCAAAGAATTACTAGAAGTACACGTAGTGTTGCAGTTCTCTAAAAATATATATATATGGTAATTGGAGTGTGGTAAACGCTCGAACATCCAGTAAAATCTTCACAAGGTGAAATCTCCGAAAACATAAGATCAGTTGAATAAACCAAATCGAGAAATATGCCCCGACTATTGCTTATCCGGTTCAACTGCATCATTTCTAAGCTAGCAAAATAATCAGTAACTGCTAATTCTTTCTGGCCAGAAGAAGAGGAGGTGAAAACTCCATCAACATCAAACCAAGTAATATCGGGAAGATTGAAGTCTCCTATAATCATTAGTTGTTCCTTAATTCGAACCAATGGCATGACCGCAGAACTGATGAAATTAACAATTCCCATATAATATTCCATAGTAGATCCAGAGGGAATATATACAGCCACCACGAGGATAGATGACTCGGATACATTAATCCGAACAGCAATTACATCATAAATTGGATGACATGCAATGAGCTCGTTTGGGATCGAACTCTTAACAGCAATCAACACACCCCCACCTTTAAGGCTGGTACAAAATCATGTCGATCTTTTCTGTGGACGACGTAGTTAGGTGGGAAATATTCCTCTGAATTAAACCCTTTAGTAAGCCATGTTTCAGATATGATAATCACATCGTAATCGTTATCAAGAACGCCAAGCAAGAATAATTTAGCTTTCCCCCGAATACTAGAGGCGTTGTGATAGTACATCGAAGTAAAAGTAATTTGTCCAGAACTTTTGGGCTAACGCATCACCTTTGACCCTGCGTTATTTAAATTTCGGCAGAGTTGACTACTGCAGCTGGTATCCGGAATTTCACATATGAGGCTCCTGTCCGAAAATTTTGCTTATGGAAGGGCCTAATAAATACACCGGTTGGCCATGCATCCGAATTTAGAGCCTTATCATGAAGCTCCACGTTGATCCCCAATTTAAAGCATACATATTCTAACTCGTGGATATCTTTATCCTTAGGAATTAGTTTAACTGCCTTGTAAACACTCGGACCTAAGCATTTGCTAGCCAGAGCCACAATATCATCCTCAGTTGTAAGAGTATCGAATCTTGATAAATGAAGCCAACATTTCGGCGCAATGGTTTTAATATAAATATCTGGTGAGGTATTAGTGCCACGAATATTAAAATTTCGTATGTCCTTTTGGATAGTTCGTGATGATGGCAACGATTTTATATTACCAGTTGGACCGCACGATATATCAATATTGTTCGCATTTGCAGACGTACTCACAGCACTCAACATAGCAGCAACAGGCAAAACAGATGCAATTGAGTATTTGCTTGGTTGATCCGGAGCACCACTGTGAGAAGCAAGTGCATTCGATGCTGCAACAGGCACAACGGCAGGAATTTTCACCACTTCAGCGAAAGTCGTACAAGCACCGAAATTAGTAGGACTGGAAACCACTGGAATATGATCGCCGTCATTAGTTAAAGATGTAACCGCAGTTGTAGCCGTTGTTATGGTATTATTAACATTTTTCTTAGATCTTGTACGTATTGACGAAGCCAATTCCAAATTATTTTGTGTTGATTTTTTTTTTAATTTAGCAGACGACGACTGTTGTGGTGGGATTGGTTTTAGTAAACTTTCCACGTTGTTATTAATGGCAGCAGATGTTTTATTTATCAAGGACAAGGACGCTGATATAGCGTCAATAAAATTACTCATCTAATCATTCTTTTCCTTGAGAATTTTATAAACGTCAATGCACATACCACATCGCCAAGAAAAATTCGGAATTACCGAAATGGCATCAAACACAGGTTTTTTAATCCCTGCACATTCAAAATGAATCAGTTTATTGCATTCACCTGCACAAGTAAAAAAGTGTTCAGACACTTTAACATCACATACACAGCACAGAGCCATTGCTACAAATTTGTAATAACCACTACAAGTTAAAAATTTAAAACACACACAATTATTATTTACATATAACACTTAAAATTAATATTATAGATCATGCATATATATACAAATAATGTTATTAATATTTTTATTTTTATATTTATTTATAATAAATTTTTCAAAATTGATAAAAACAACGTCAATTCAGTTCAAAGGCAAACTTACTACCTAGAGGTTTAAAATGTTTAAAGTACTGGAAAGGTTCAGAGTATCGAAATTTGTTGCTTTATATTGGTCCCGTAGTTCTAAAAGATATTCTACCAAAAGATACTTATTGTCATTTCCTAACTTTGTCATGTGCTGTAACAATTTTATCTTGTCGTGAATATGTGAAATATATTCAACTAGCCGAAGAGTTACTAAATGATTATCTGCAACGGTTTACTGAACTTTATGGAATTGACTCAGTAAGCAGTAACATTCATAACTTGTGCCACGTAATCGATGATGTAAAGAATTTCGGACCATTACCGGAAATCAGCTCTTACCCATTCGAAAATTTTCTCGGTCATCTCAAGTCCTTAGTTCGTAGCGGTAGAAAGCCATTACATCAGATTTCAATGCGAATTATAGAGTTATCTAAAATAAACAATGGCATTAATTTATCAAGTGAGTTGGCAGCAATTTCTTGTAAAGATGAAAGTGATATAATCCATGAAGAACCTGAATGTAAAAATGTTTACAAAAAAATTTTTATTGGAGAATATTACATGTTGGCTGCTAATGCAAAAAACAAATGGATTCTAACAAAACAACGGGATATAGTTTCCATGAAAAACGCAACCTACTTCAAAAAGAAGTTACACTTTATGGTGCTGCCATTAAAGCCAAATATAACTTCTTTACGAAACCATTTGATTCATCAAACTTAAATATTTACTCTTGCAAAGAAATATACGACAAAATGAAGTTGTACAACGTTAATGAAATCAAATGTAAATTGTTTTGTTTAAAATATCATGACAACCTAATTTTTTTTTCCATTGCTTCACAATGTAGATGTAAAATTTAAATCTTGAATTAAAAATGAAAACATAAATTTTATATAATAAAAATATATTCGCAATTCAGTTCATTTAACAAAAAATAAAAATCACAAAGAAATTATGAAATAATAACATACAGCTTTTATTTATCGTCTTCAGCGTCAAACCCATGGTTACTTTCCGAGTAAACCTCAACAATGGAAATTACTGCTGAATCCGCAACTAGGTTCTCCACACTATTTTCTCTCGCTGTCTTCTGAGGTACTATTTTTGGTTCATTTTTTTTTAAATCTGCCGTATTTCGCTTGTTAGAATGTTTCAAGAGCTTCTCCCGAAGCAATTTTTCTGTTTCTGTTTTCGACCAGCGATTATCCGCTTTTATTAGCACTATGCTAATTACGTCAATTACAGATTCCAAGCTGCGAAAGGGAAACTTTTGATCACATTTTGCTGAACGAGAAATTCCTGTCCAGGACGTTAAGGTCAGAAGATATTTTGTACAAATTATATGAGATATTAATTTTACACCTAGTTTATCTCCTCGTTGCAAGCCATCAGTTCCACAAATTCCCGAAAAATAATTAATTATGTACGTTTTGTATTGCGGGCTGGACTCTATGTGTTTATTCCATTTTTTTAATTCGTCGACCGTATTTAACGGAAATTTAAATTGGTTTGCCAATATTTCGTCATCGATGCCAATTTTGTCTAGTTCTGCAATTTTCTTGGGCTCGCCAACTTTTGATAGATAAGCTTCAATTCTTTCCAATATAACACGTTGCGATACCATCTGACTTTGTAGTCGTTCAATTTTTTCATTAAGTAAGTCATACCGTTTATTACAACCGTTAAAAAATCAATTATTTAGAATTTATTGTAATAACATTATTTAAGAATAAAATATTTACTTTCGGAACAGGGAGGGTTACTCATGAAACAGGCGTCGCTTAAAACTACTACCTCATTTGATTGGTTTGGTATTATTATATTTCGTTGTCGGTTTTCTTTTTCGGTAATTAAAACAGAATCTTCCTCTGTTGTAAATGAAATTGGTGATGTTACTTCGAAATAGGAGTTATAGTTCTTTGGTGCTTCCTGTTGTATTTTTCCTTGCACAGAACTCACAACACTATTAAAGATCATAAAATAAAAATATTTGTGTTTTGATTTATTACAATTGAATATTAATATACTTACTTTGCTTCATCCTCGGTATTAGTTGTACTGTAGTACTCTTCGTAGAGTAACCCCTCCTCGAATGTGGCTATGTTCAATTGTTTAATAACACATCGTCTTTTGGTACACCCTTCAATAACCGGTTCACTGCTAGAATCCTTTTGTAATTTGTTTAAACCACTATTTGGCCAGAACAAAAATTCATTTACCACCCATTTGTGTGGTACTACACTATACTCTTTTATAACAAGAGCACCTCTTTTTTTTAAGGTCTCTACCAGAGAAAAATAATTTTCTACGCTTTCTCTCTCCATGATAAAGCGCACGCAATAACAAACAAAATTGTAAATTTATCACACGACACGAAATTATAGATGGTAAAATATCGTAACAAAATTTTGACATATCTCGCGCAAGCATGGCGAACAAAAAAAATTGTAAAGGCAGAGCTGTACTTTTAGATTGCTTGTTTGCGTTTTTCGTTTCTGATGTTCTTTCGAACATTTACGACAATTAGTAAATTGATTAATTTTACTCGAATCAAATCAATTTTAAAATTCCATATTTTTTATGCTTTTCTGAAACATAAATTAAATTTATTTATAAATTTGCCTAGTTCGTGCTATAAATAGATGGTCACACATTTTCCATAGGCGTCGTTGATTTTCTTATTATATAATAGATTTATTATTTTTTTATAATTGTTTTGGTTACTTCACTGGAAGTTGCGCAGAACGATGTAAAAATGAGTTCCAGTACGATAATGTTTCACCTATAAGTCGATTAACACACTATTACGTACATATTTTTTCTGACTTATTTAGTAAAATTTTTCCTAAACAAGTAGAAATAGAATTCGAAAACGCAATTTGAAATTGACCTAAAAGTAGAAATTACTTAAACAAGAATTTTCGACTTAAAATAAGTAATTTTGTTTTAAACCGATGGATATTTCGTCGCTAAGGTCGAATAATTTAGTAATTATGGAAAATAAAGACGATTTTTAAAAATCCGCCATATGTATTTTGCTTAATAATGGCCGTGAACCGAAATTTGATGTTACCGAAATGACAAAAAAAATTATTTCTGTATAAATTATATAAAAACAAAATTACAATATAAATTATTTATAGATGGCATTTTAATTTTTTGAGGCAGAAAGTGCGTTTTCATCGAAAAATTTTCAACGGCATTATGTTTTATATTGACACAATACTTAATTTCGCGCATATTAAAAATGTAATGTATTATTTTTCTCGTAATATTATTCATTTGTATTTTCCATTTTAATAATAATAAAATAACTTGTTTCATTTTTCTGAAAAGTTATATTAAAACTGGGTAACATGTTATTGTCGTAGTAGAAAATTAGGAGAAAATAACTTATATTTTCCGTCGAATCGACGTAAAACTAACCAAAAATAGGTAAAAGGAGAAAGTGAAAATGTACCTAAATAACACTTTTTAGGTATAATTTTACGTCGAATCGACGTCGAAAAATTCACCAATTAGGTTGATTCGACGTCGATTCGATGTAACATTACACCTATTTGGTTAGTGTTTTTCGTTTTCAAAGACTATTTTTAAGTAAAAATCTACCTATAATCGACATAATTTGTTAGTTGGGTAAGTAGTAGTCGGGTGAATTTGGCTGACCCAAATTTTGTTATTGTAATTATTACGTTAAGGTCGTTGACCTACTTTTTTGTTGTTGTTGTAATTATTTCCGGCCACGTTCGTCTGACCTACTTTTGGAACGTTCGTCTCACCTACATTGGAAATTGAAGTTCATTATTGAATATATTGTTTAACTAAAATAACACATTACTGCAGGCTAAGAAAATTCGTCTCCAAGTTTAACAAAAAACAGACAAAATATGTTAAAGTTTGGAAGTGTAATCTAAATAAAAAACTCAGGCAGTCAGGAAAAGAATATATATGAATTGGAAAATTAACCGATGGCTGCAAAATCAATGGCTTTTGGAATCTGACCGATCATGATAAAACCAAATATTTTTTCAAATTTGTTAAACCCTATAACTGTAAACCGGCGACGAGCGTTATCGGCAATAAAGAAGTATTCATATAGATTTTCCTCCAAGTCATTGAACATATGTAGTTCGGGTGTGTACATTTTTTCTAAACACTCTAAACGTATCGAAAAGACGAATTTACTATTGTTTTGAAAATCTTTCCTACAACGAAACAGGATGTCCGCGTGCTATGAGACAAGGAAAAAATGTAAAATGAATAACGCCACCAGAAACTAAATAAAGTACCAAATCACATAAAAAGTTTTGCAACTGTTCACTCCCATTATTGTCGTGCTAATACACAAGAACAATATCTAGAAGCTTACTTAAATCTAACAAACATGTATCAATTATACTTAGAACATATAAGGGAACATATTCAACATATAAGACAAAAAATGATCTTTGCGATAAATGCTTCTTATTTAAGCAAAAAATAACACAATCTCGGAAGAAATATTGGTACATGAGACACATGAACAAGAGAAGATATCATGTAAAGCTGGTAGGGATATCGATCGAAGAAATATTGATCCTACCACATGCATTTTATGCTATGACATGCAGCGCGTAACTGGCTTGCCGAAAGGAAATGCATCGTCATTTTATTACAAGCGCTAACTCAACCTATACAACCTGACAGCTACAGCTATAATACCAGATAGGAAGAATATAACTTATTGTGTTTTATGAACTGAGGCACACAGTGGTTTTCCCTTAACAAAACGTATTGTTTTGTGAAGCGATTCTTGTATACCACAGAATCGTAATAAAATTAACACTAAGGCAATAAAAATGTTTGTCAACTCAAACCCGCAGTTAGTATGTGTTATTATAAAAATACCTGAAAAAACTGGAAATACATAGGCCGCTTCATTTTGTGCGATTACTTCAAAACATGAGTGCTGAAAATGGTAGTTTGGTCATATTACAAATGAAGCCAACGGAGTTTAAAACATATTCGGATCCAGGTGGTAAGTTGGACTTTACCAGAAATTCATTTTCTGGAATTAAATCTATCTTATATGAACAAGAAGAAACCGGAAGCTTTACCTTACAATACAAACATTCTTTATATTCTACAAAACTTGTTCGTTGCGCAAAAATGCATCTCGAAATTTGCTCGCCACTCTAATAAATCATTTTCCACTGCAATTGCTACGCTACCAGCACGTTCCAGTGCAAAGGAGAAAGTTTCGGATATTAAAGATCTTTTCCCGTTTCTGCCAATGGAAGATGTAAACTATCGTATTACTTTACTGAAAATTAATAAGGTAAGCTGGACATAATATAAGGGATATCATTAAAAACTTGAAACTATACACTTATGATCTTCCTACATTAGAAAACCATACAGTGGCGACTTTTGTAGATGACACGGCGATCTTAGCTGTTGGAAAAAGCAACGAATAATCAACAAACTTCCACAAGCAAACGATTTGTTTCCGCTGCAATCAGTGATACTAACGACACCTATCTAAAAAGGTCGGAAATTTATTTGTACACCCAATACAAATTTTACACAGATTTCATTTGCAACTTGATAATTATAATGTGTCCTTAAGAATAGTTCGATTTTTTTAAAATTGTATGAATTTGTTAGGTTTCCCTGCCACCACTGTTATGTTTTATGCTTATTTTGTCCATATACTAGTAATAATTTCACGGTTAAAATTGAAATTCGTTAGACACTTTTATTTTATATATAAATGTTACAACAATTTATTGATTTTTAATTGTTCACATTAATTTTAAGATATTTTAAATTATTTATCATTTTTATCATTGTGCTACAATAATTTTGGTACAAAACTCCACGATTTCTAAAATTCATTGTCTTCAAATATTAAAATAACTGTAATATTCAGTGATTATGTATTCGTGAGTTTTTAATTAATTATTAATTATTAATAATTAGTGTATTGCTACACCACACCACCATGGGAAGCCAAGTCTACAGAAAATATACGATTCAAAGATTTAAAGTGCTTTTGAGTTACATAGTCGTTAAAAAACAGATTTTGTTGTTTATGATAGCTGTATCTATCAAAATCGATATTTAACCATAATTGATTTTGCAAAATGGCATCTAGATGTGCCTTCTCACTTTATGTAAATAAATCTAAAAGAAAATATCTTAAACGATATAATTATAATGACAATTAAATTATTTTATCAATTCCAATAACAATAAAAAAACAATTGGAAAATTAAATCAATATTTTAAGTACAATTATTTATGATTGTGACACAACATAAATTGCCAGTAATCATTTTGAACAATTTAAAAACAAAAATGTCTAACTTACACAATCATTTAATTTGAAATACTTTAGATTTTCATAAATCATTTTGTGGTGTAATCCCATAATACCAATGATCGTAAACGGGCGTAACATTAAATCATTGCCTCGCACCAATTTCACTTGATTGTTTTATATTTTTTTATGTTGAGGGGGGGTGTAATAAAACACCAGGAAACGAACAATGTAAAACATTTTAACTGGTAAACCTACGAAACATTATTCGAGGCACTGCGTAACAAATATGAATCAAGTCAAAATGAATCGTGCAAAATTAGGGAGTAACTTACATATAACATTCATTTTATTGCAAATTAAAAAGGTTTTTAAAATATACAAGTTATTTTGAAATGGTTGGCAATCTAATAAAATCTAAAACGGCGCACATATAATACATATTCACACATATGTGAACGTTCACCTGAAATCTATAAAATCCAATACAAATTTGTTGGACCCTCAAAATAAACATAATTGTACGTGTATCCACTCGCTTTATTTTTAAAATAAATAAAAATATAATAAAAACATTAAACGTGAACGATTTGGATATGCGGGGTTGACCACACGCAATCAGAACATTAAAATCAACTAATATATTTATTAATTTTCCAAAAAATTAAACGTTTGTTTATTTTATTTGCTATACCCCATTTTCGTATTATGTTTTATATACGGGGTACACATATTTTGGTTGGCACAAAAAATGTAAACTTTTATGAAAACAACATAACCAAAATTTACATAATCACTTTATATTTGTCCGACCGACAAAATAACAAAAAAAAAAAAAAAAAAAAAATCATAAAAAATGTTTTCATAAAGTATAAAAATAAAATATAACCAAAAAAAAAAAAAAAACAGAAAATTATATTTTCATCTGCAATTTTTACAATCTAAGTTTATAATTTTTGAACCAAATAAAAAAATAATTTAACAATATCCAAATAAAAAATTTTATCCTAACATTTTTTATTTTTATTTTTTGCCAACAAACAAACAAAATTTTTTTTTTTTTGTTAGAACATTTATTTTTTAGCTTTTAACCAAACAAAACAACATTGTTGATGGTTTCCAGAGAATTTCCAGTATATAGTATGACTGGTGTAGCAAAATGTACAAGAGCGAATTTAGGATTCTAGAATAAATTCTATAATCTTAACCTGTTTTTCGTTTTGTAAAATGTTCTAGTTTTGTATACACAATCTTTGAGAAATTTCTAATTTAACCATGTATGTGAAGTTATCCCAGGTTTTCATCCCAGCAAATAAAAAAATTGAATCAGGCAACCCTCGAAAAAAAATTTTGGGAAGTTAGCCCAGCCCAGAATTTAATTATTTTTAACTATAAAACTAAATAAAAAAAAATAGCTCAAAATATCTAAATTAAATAATTAAACAATAATTCCTACAAAAAAAAAATTATCTAAAAAATATCTATCGCTTTCAAAACATCTGTACATACATAATTATTGAAATGTTTATTCGCTTTTTGAAATAATATAGATTTTTCGTCTATAAATAACAAAAGTTAAAGTTTGTCGGATTGAGGCTCAATGGTTTTTAAATGGACATACACATAGCTTACTTTTGGCCAAATTTAAAGAAAATCGTACCGTTGCAACTTGCGTAAATTGGCTCTGGGCCAAAAACCTCTATACAATTTTTGAAGTAAAATTGGATTTTTCGTCTATAATAACAAAAGTTAAAATTTGTCGGATTGAGGCCCAATGGTTTTTAAATGGACATACACATAGCTTACTTTTGGCCAAATTTAAAGAAAATCGTACCGTTGCAACTTGCGTAAATTGGCTCTAGGCCAAAAACCTCTATACAATTTTTGAAGTAAAAATTGGATTTTTCGTCTATAATAACAAAAGTTAAAATTTGTCGGATTGAGGCTCAATGGTTTTTAAATGGACATACACATAGCTTACTTTTGGCCAAATTTATAGAAAATCGTACCGTTACAACTTGCGTAATTTGGCCCTGGGCCAGAAAAAACTCCATACAATTTTTGAAGTAAAATTGGATTTTTCGTCTATAATAACAAAAGTTAAAATTTGTCGGATTGAGGCTCAATGGTTTTTAAATGGACATACACATAGCTTACTTTTGGCCAAATTTAAAGAAAATCGTACCGTTGCAACTTGCGTAATTTGGCCCTGGGCCAGAAAAAACTCCATACAATTTTTGAAGTAAAATTGGATTTTTCGTCTATAATAACAAAAGTTAAAATTTGTCGGATTGAGGCTCAATGGTTTTTAAATGGACATACACATAGCTTACTTTTGGCCAAATTTAAAGAAAATCGTACCGTTGCAACTTGCGTAAATTGGCTCTGGGCCAAAAACCTCTATACAATTTTTGAAGTAAATTGTCAATTTTACTTCAAAAATTGTAGGGAATTTTTTCTGGCCCAGGGCCAAATTACGCAAGTTGCAACAGTACGATTTTCTTTAAATTTGGCCAAAAGTAAGCTATGTGTATGTCCATTTAAAAACCATTGAGCCTCAATCCGACAAATTTTAACTTTTGTTATTATAGACGAAAAATCCAATTTTACTTCAAAAACTGTATAGAGTTTTCTGGCCCAGGGCCAAATTACGCAAGTTGCAACGGTACGATTTTCTTTAAATTTGGCCAAAAGTAAGCTATGTGTATGTCCATTTAAAAAC
Source organism: Tipula vernalis (assembly GCA_958295665.1). Classification (NCBI taxonomy): domain Eukaryota; kingdom Metazoa; phylum Arthropoda; class Insecta; order Diptera; family Tipulidae; genus Tipula; species Tipula vernalis. The sequence continues at coordinate 110,472,723 of OY282559.1, forward strand.
CATTGAGCCTCAATCCGACAAATTTTAACTTTTGTTATTATAGACGAAAAATCCAATTTTACTTCAAAAACTGTATAGAGTTTTCTGGCCCAGGGCCAAATTACGCAAGTTGCAACGGTACGATTTTCTTTAAATTTGGCCAAAAGTAAGCTATGTGTATGTCCATTTAAAAACCATTGAGCCTCAATCCGACAAATTTTAACTTTTGTTATTTATAGACGAAAAATCTATATTATTTCAAAAAGCGAATAAATATTTCAATAATTATGTACAGATGTTTTGAAAGCGATACATATTTTTTCGATAATTTTGTTTTGTAGGAATTATTGTTTAATTATTTAATTTAGATATTTTGAGCTATTTTTTTTATTTAGTTTTATAGTTAAAAATAATTAAATTCTGGGCTGGGCTAACTTCACAAAATATTTTTTCGAGGGTTGCCTGATTCAATTTTTTTATTTGCTGGGATGAAATCCTGGGATAACTTCACATACATAATTTAACCAACACTTTTAGGTGCTGAAGCGTTTGTTAAAAAAGAATAATTTCAAAGAGCAAATTAACCACAACATTTATACTGCCGTGCTAGTTATGTAAGTTAAGATAACAAGCTTTATCACGTTGCAAGAAACGTGTCTGATCCCACATGGAAACACTTTTCGTAGATGTTCCCATAGAATTCTTGCAAAGAAATCAAATATTGCATATCCGGCCTAGATAGACATTTTCCACCATTAAATGTATTAAATTAAGTAAAACGCATGACACTTAGTCAGCAAATTATAATTTAGTGGTATGCTAAAGATGGTGTTGGTTAATCGTGTTACAATGAGTTCCATATCCACTAACATTGCTAATTGTGTCGTGAAATGCTCTTTAAGTCATAGAGATTGTAATGTCAAAATCGCATAGTTTAATTCGCGAAGCTTTAATATGGATTCTAAATTTGCGGAACTACAACATTTAATCGATGGATTAAATTTTCATTTCATTGCCGTTACTGAGACTTGGCTTAAACCATGGGTATCTTCCAATGGTGTAAATATACCTGCTTATACACTAATAAGGAATGATCGTCTAACACGTGGCGGTGGCGTAGCTGTCTATATAAATAAAATTTTGAAATGGAAGATCTTTGATCAGTATAATAATGGTTTCAACTGAATTTTTGTTCGTAGAATTTTTTATTAACGATTTGGTCATTGTAGTTGGTGTGGTATATAATACTGGAGGTGGAAATGTGGGTGCCTTAGAAGATGTTCTATCATGACTTTCTAATTATGAGGATATTTTAAAAGCTGGTGACTTCAATATAAATATGCTTAAAAATGGTAATCCTGCGGATCAGTTCAAAAATGTTCTCGTCAGTCAAAACTCAGTTACCTTCCTAATAACCAACCTACATATTTTTCGGATATTTATCAAAGTGCATCGTTGCTAGATCTAATCATTACTAAGGATAGTTCTAAAATAGAAAGACTTGTGCAACTAGATGTATCGATTTTTGATCATGATTTTATCTGGTGGTTAAAGCTCCAATTTCTACATTTCAATATAGATCTTATAAAAACATTAATTATGAAGCGTTGGCTTATGACCGCCTTAATATGTATTGGGAATCCATTTTGAAGCCGAAACCATTGACCAGAAATTTTCGTTACTTAATAAATACATACTTGGCTTATTTCATAAACATGTTCCAATTAAAACTTTTATTGCTCCTAAACGAATAACGCCCTTATGGTTCAGTGCGGAGATTAAAATTGCGGTAGTTGATAATGAAATATGTTATAAGCTTTGGAAATATAATAAAACGAGTGAGAACCGTATAGCCTTTTGTAAAAGTAGAAGCAATGTCAAAAAGCTCATTAGGTTAGCGAAATCCAAATTGAGGAAGAAATTTGTGGAATAATATCCGTAACCTTGGTCTGTGTAGAGATGTAGCTGTAACAACTCCCATTTTTCAGCTAATGAAATTGAATGAACACTAGGTTTGCAAAGATTACATCAAATAGTGATGATATTGATAATATAAGTATTACTAACGTTGATCATAATGTAGAACATAAATTTAATTTCTATACAGTTGATGAAGCCGGTAAAACAGGCCGTGTTGCGAATTAAGTCCAACTCAATTGGTGACGATGGAATTCCATTAAAATTTATTAAATTGCAGGCGCAAATCTGACCACCGGTTTCCTCACTCTTTCGGAACGTCTCGGCATCTCCCTTGGTGTGTGATCGCCTTCACCATGAGGTACATCAACTTGCTCACTACCCGTAGAATCTTCGATCGGCCCTCTAAAATTAGAACGATTAACAAGTATATCAAATTGTTTTCCTGATTGATCGGTCGATGATGCAGGATGCCTGTTCTCTGATAACAGTGGTTTTTTCATCTTAGGTTGTCGAATCTGGTTCTGATGTTTCTTCCATAAACCACGATCTGTCTTCACTTAGTAGATCATTTTACCAAGAAGTTTTGCAATTTCTCCAGGCACCCATCTAGGACCTCTTGAGTAGTTTTTTGTGAACACTTTCTGTCCTATTTGAAATTTAGATTCCCCGACTTTATCCAACCCGACTTTTGGGGAAAGTAGAGACAAGATGGTTTTCGGCTGTCGGCCGTGAAGAAGATCTGCTGGATTTTTCCCATTTGGAGTAGGCGATGGTGTAGTACGGTAGGAGACCAGAAACTTGGTCAACGCTTCATCAGGAGATTTGGTAGTGGTTAGGATTTTTTCCATTGATCTCTTGAATGTTCGAACTGTTCTTTCCGCTTGCCCATTCGATGCTGGATGAAAAGGAGCCGTCGTCATATGTTGTATTCCGTTGAGCTCACAGAATTTCTTCAACTCCCCGGAAACAAACTGTGCTCCATTGTCCGTTACGATAGTATCAGGGATGCCTTCAATCCCCAAAATTAATTGTAGTGATCAAATTATCTGAGCTGCGGTGGTACTCCTCATTCGTGTTATGTAAGGAAATTTTGAATAAGCGTCGATGCAAATGAGACACATATTATCGATAAATGGAACAGCAAAGTCTAGATGAACTCGTTCCCAAGGCTTCGCCGGAGCAGGCCAAGCTGCAAATTCCCTCTTTGGGTCAGCCTGTGAACCTTGGCCAACCTCGCAATGGACTGACAGTTTTTCTATGTCTCTGTCTATATTTGGCCACCAACAGTAACGTCTTGCCATTTGTTTCATTCGAACTGTACCCCAATGGCATTCATACAGAATGTTAGGCACCCTTGCCCGGAGTTGTGTTGCGGTAACCACTGGGACATACTCCATATGTAGCAACAACGTACCCTTACGGACTGTGAGACTAGTCCGTCTTCGAAAATATGCCATTATATCTTCATCAATCTCCGCATACCTTGGCCAAGAACATTGTACATACTTTACAACTCTGCTTAGGATCGGATCTTGCATTGTCGCTTCTTGAATAATTGCGGCGTCCACCGGAAAAACGTTTAATTGGTTGTCTACTTCATCATCAACCTGGAGACACCCATCTTCACCCCGGTCGAAAATTTTGTCGGGTCCGCATGGGAGTCGTGATAGTGCATCTGCATTAACATGTTTTGAGGTTGGCTTATACTTAATAGTAAAATCATAAGCAATCAACTTGATTGTCCATCGTTGCAATCGGTGTGCTGTCATCGTCGGAATTTGCTTATGTGGATGAAAAATTGGCAATATTGGTTAAATTTTGTACAGCCGAAAACAATTGACAAAGCTTCCTTTTCAATTTGGCTGTATGCTTTCCGCGGAAATCCGGTAACGTCTTTGAAGCGAACGGGATTGGACGTTCTGATCCATCAGGATATCGGTGCGAAAGCACTGCACCAATTCCATAACTCGAAGCATCTGTTGCCAGCCACACCGGGTAGTCATCTCGAAAGTGAACTAACTTAGCCGCATCTATTATTTGATTCTTTATTGCTTGAAAAGCTTCTTCTTGAGCTCAACCCTATTCGAAAGGAACGTCTTTCCATCTCAATTTGTTCAACGGCGCTGAAATCTGTGAAAAATTCATAACAAATTTGTTATAATAGTTGCATTTACCCATAAACGCTTCCATTTGTTTGACATCGCGCGGTTGTAGTAAATCTTGAATTGCACTCAATCCAGAATCGGCTGGACGGATCCCTGCGGCATCAATTATATGTCCAAGGTATTCGACTTCTGATTGGAAAAATTTACTTTTGTTTAAATTGCACCTTAGGTTGAACTTAGGTAATCGTTGAAAAATAGCTTCAAGATTACGTATATGCTCTTCATTTGTGCCCGTGACGATGATATCACTTGTTCCATCAGACGCTGGAATATAGCAGGCGCACTGGATACGCCAAACGGTAAGCGCTGGTACTGAAATAGTCCGAAGGGGGTATTGATCACCATCAACTGCTTCGATTCCTCGTCCAGCGCGATTTGGAAATATGCATCCGACAGGTCGATCTTCGAAAAATGTTTCCCATTCTGTAATTTATGGAACAACTCTTCCGCTCTTGGAATAGGAAATCGCTCTACTTCTATTTGTGGATTTACGGTTGATTTGAAGTTCCCACAGATGCGTATTGACCCATTGGCTTTTATAGTAACTACTATCGGTGTCGCCCATCGGCTAAATTGTACTGGCCTGATGACTTCCTGTGATTGAAGTCTCTCGATCTCGTTCTTTACTTCTGCAAGTTGAGCAAATGGAATCGGGCGTGGTTTAAAAAACTTAGACGAATCGTTCTTATATAGTTGCAAATGCGCTTGGAAACCTACACAGCAACCTAGCGTGTTCTGAAAAATAGGCTCAAATTTTTTGCACATCTTATGAATAAGACCTTGATTATTGGAATCGGAACTGGAACTAACCGCTGAAACTGTTGCCGATTTTTGCATCACATCAAAATTAAACGCGTCAAACCAATCCATTCCTAGATAACATGTATTTATTACCGTCGTATTCGACATTTACGTCGAGAATATCTTTAACCGGCACGTGTGTATTTCCATATGCTCGTAAACTCTGCTTTAATTGGCGCACTGGTGGTTCTGATAGCTGTTTGTATTCCTTTAGACCAACCATTGAACACGTTGCACCAGTATCCACTTGAAAGTCTAACTGTTTGCTGTTTACGCAAACCTTAATTAAGAGTTTCCTCCCTTTCCGTAAAATAGAATCCGAAAATTCCAAAATCTCATTAGAACTCGACACTTCATTGGATACCACACAATCGGGTGATTCTGTCAATTCCAGAGTTTGGATGCTATTAAATTCGAACGATGTATCGACATTTTTAACAGCTTCCCTACCATTATAGCGTGAAGTCGATTTATTTCGCTGTTGATCGCCTCGTGTTTTGGAATGACACACTGCTGCTATGTGACCGATCTTTCCGCAATTATTGCACTTTGCAGAAAAGAATCGACAATCGCTTCATTGATGTTGGCTAAAACATCCTGGACATGATTTATTCGTCTTTGAATTGAACCGGTTTTTTCGCTGTCCACGATTTCGATTTCTTGAACGGCCTCGATTATGATAACTGAATTTCTAAACGGTGTTTACCATATTTGGATGTAAGTCGTGTTTTATTTCTTTGATCACATTAATTGATTTTTGTGTGGGTTCATATGTTTCCGCAAGGACTAAAACTTTGGCTAAGATGTGATCTTCTAATTGAAATGCAGCTGTGCGAACTGAGTCGTGAGGCGTATGAAGAATAATCATATCACGAATCTCATAACCGACAAAAGATTCTTTGCATTTCGCGCATCTGTAATCGCAATTTTGCGCAGCACCCCATAAATCAGCTATCCACGACGCGTAAGATTGATTTGGTTTCATCAGTACTTGCCGAAATTTAAACCGCGAAGCTAGCACATGTGTTTTGTCCTTGTAGTAGTTTTTTAATTTACCCACAAGGTCATCGAACGATTTTTCCTCAAGCTTTTGATCACCGAAAATATTTTTCATCAGTTCGTGTACACTTGTACAAATCCACGACAAAAAATATGCTCGCTTTATATCATCAGTTTCAACTCTATATCCAATAAAATGCTGTTGTATCTGCATAACATTTATTGTCAAACACCCTCGAAAATCAACTTAATTAATCACGAATTTTAATTAATTTCAAAACTTATCACTGCACTTGAACCGATTTTGTCGTCGCCAAATGTTAAGTTTGTTTTAATTTAAATAAAATGCGAAATGTGTAATGATACAACTTAACTTTATTTATTAGATTTAAATATAATGCCGGTCCAACTTCAACTGAGTTTAACATAATCGAATAAGAGAAAAAAACTAATTAATACAGTAAACAATAAAATAAGAAAATTAAGAATGACCGGTTATTATATACAATGGTATTTGTGTTGTATAAATGATATTAATGATGAAGGTGAATTTATGTTGAAATTGATTGTACATGATTCTACAATAATCCTGTTTTAAAATTATTAAAAAATTAAATGCAATAAAACGAAGTCATAAGTTTCACTTACCCTAATAATTGTGGACTCATAGGAGGACTCGGCGATTCCATCTCGCCGACGCGATTACCATATTTTACAATGTCAGGTCAAAAAACACGAAAATGGCGTTTGGACCAAACTAATGTTCGGCTGACGCATTGACATTTTGATTGGTTGAAAATCACGATGTAGCAATATAAAGATATGGCCCATTTCTTTTTAAAATTGAATTTTGTTTGGCGAACTTCGTCATCCAGAGACAATTTCATACATTTTAGTATTGTGTGTTTTTATTTGAACATGGCCTACGGCGTTTATCATTTATACAGAGATTGATTATATTTTTGTCACTCGATGACGACATCGTTAACGTTAGCATATCTTATTAATTTCCTATATCGTGGTTAAAAATCATATTTTAATCATACATTAATAAATGTTTCTTTGGCCAATCGAATTAATCTTGTAAACCTAAAAATATTGAGGAATAATAACAGAGCCTTCTAGAGTATCGAGCCATAATCATACGTCATAAGTTTATAGAAACATTTTTAGTGGTATAATCACTAAATCAATTTTTTCATTCTTCGTACGTTTTTTAGCTTCAAGTTTTTCAATGAAAAAAGCAAAATATTATTAAAAGTTTGTATAAGTGTTTTCTACATACTACCTTGATCAACAAGTTCCCGGAATAACCACTGTGTGGCGCTCCCATCGTTCCGATTTGAATTCTGTTTTTTTTGTTAAGTTGGTACATCTGTTGTTGATATGCCCTCTAAATCTTAGCGTCATAGCTTGACATTTGCGAAAGTTACGTAGTACATCTATCTCTGTGTGTGTTGGCGATTATTTACAATTTTAGACATGATTTGCGAGGCTGAATCCGATCGCACATTCATCAAAAGGATCATTACTGGAGACGAGACGTGGGTTTATGAGTACGATACGCAGTCCAGATATCAGGCAAGTGAATGGCGTTCACCAAAAAAAAACCACGTCGTTTTCAGTCAAAAAAGAAGGCAATGCTCACGGTTTTCATGGATTACAACGGTGTAGTGCATCATGAATTTTTGCCAGAAGGCCAGACCGTAAACAAAGAGTATTATTTGGGCGTTATGAGACGTTTGCGTGAAGCAATTCGCCGAAAGAGACCAGAATTGTGGACAGAAAACTCGTGGATTTTGCACCATGATAACGCACCGTCGCACAGTGCCATCATTATTCGTAATTTTTTGACGAAAAATGCAACAAATACCAACCAACAGCCACCGAATTCACCTGATTTGGCTCCCTGTGACTTCTTTCTGTTCAATCGAGTTAAAAAACCATTACGGGGAACGCGTTTCAGCAGCCGAGAGGAAATAATGGAAAAATCGCCAACACACAAAGAGTAGATGTACTCTTGACTACGTAACTTTTGCAAATGTTAAGCTATGACGCTAAGATTTAGAGGGAATATCAACAACAGGTGTACCAACTTAACAAAAAACAGAACTCACACGGTGGTTATTCCGGGAACTTATTGATCAAGGTAGTATCTTTAACAACAACACGCAAGAAGGCTGTTAATTGGTATTAAATAAATATTAATTGCAGAAATATTACAATAAAATTATTCCTAAAATATATTTTTCGAATTTTCATTTTGAAAAATACATCAAAGTTGGCTCTGACGATGTAAAATAGTGTTTACTAAATTTATCTTTAGTTTTACTAGTGTAGGTTAGATGTCTATAGTTGCTTACAGGAAAATACGAAAACAAATTTGAGATGCCATCAATGTAAGGTGTATTGACTTAGTGACCGCCCGATTTGTAGTAAGCTTTTATTTCAATTTGACCAGAATGTTGTTACAAAAATTTTTATAAATTTTGGTATAAATAAACCAAACATTCAAACATTTATGAAACTCTCTCAGAGATCATATTTAAGAATTTGTAGCGTTTTCATTTAAAAATGTGTCATAGGAAAAAAGTGATTTCCCATAAGTTTTATATTAAAAGTTTGTTTTTTTTTCTCGCTTCTAATTCCTTTATAAAAGCTTTGATGATGAGCGTCCAATATATTATGCATATTTAATTAATATAGCAACCTTTAAAAATAAAAATAACAATCTGTATGTTACACTTATATACATTCCATTTTAAAAATCCGCTTCATCCTGATTTTTATTGCAGAAACAGATACGTATTTAATTTTATAAACAAAAATGGTTTCTGGTTTAGGTTAATTTAATTAAGAAATTAAAAATAAATTATTTGGTTTTGAAATAAAAAGTTTTGAAAACTAGAAAAATTCAAAAAAAGCTCTTTTACCCGTTTCATTATTAACGAATTACTTATTTACGGAAAATAAAAGTTGAACATTTTTTATTTACATTTAGTTTTCAATTAATTTTTTTATTTGACAACGCTTTTGAGTATCATAAATAGTTTATTATTTGAAAAGTTGTCTTATTTTGTTGAAATTGTACAACTTGAGTTTGATAGAATTTACCCTGTGGATTATCCGCACTGAAATAACAAAATATAATTATGTAGGCTTTACTGAGTGAGGTATAATAACAATTTACCAACAACATGTTGCATAAACTCAAAATTTGAACACCAGAATTTGAGTGTTATATACGCACAATTTATCATCGGACCAAAACCGGAACAAAATTATTTTCTCTCCGAAGCTCTGTCCATAACTGCATATTGTACATATTCTGGAAAAGCGGGGCTTTGGGCCCCATTCTCTAAGGTAAACAACGAATTAAAATTACGTTTGCAAATTGTTATGTTTAAAAACTTACAGTTATTAGCATTTGTGATTTTTGTAACAATGCAATATTATGCAAAAAGTAAAAATTTTCTCGAAGAATATCATAATTTGGGTTGCATCTCCTAAAAACTACATATACACAATCCTAACATCAAAGATAATAATCCGGAAAAATTTGGCTTGCACCTACCCTATTTTGAAACCTCCCTTTTCCATATTTTCGTTATTTTCGTTTTGGGGTATTTTTTTTTTTTTTTTCAATTAATGTGTGTGTATTGAGATTCTTTTTTTTTGGGTGGTCAGGTGGAAGTTGCTCAGGCGATTCAAGTTGGCACTTCCTTTTTGGTGAAACTGACTACCTGTGCTCATCAGAGGTCCCTGCTGCTTTATAAGAAGACAGTGGGGGGACTTGGCGAGGTATGGCCCGGAGCCAATCATCTTAAACAGGGAGTCACTGACTGGACTGGAAAAACCCAACGGTTTAATCACTATGGTTTCAGTGCAGTAGAAGGACGCGGACAAGCCGGAAGCTCCGAAGTCATCTTCAGAAACTACCGCGGTGCTTGATAGCTCATCTGCGTGCGCGGAGGTAGCTAGCCAAGCGGAAACTCTCTCCACGGATACGGAGAGATCAACGTCCATGGAGTCTTTAAAGAGGCTCTCAGAGGACTTCTCATGAGGGGATGACTCTGATGTTACTGTGATGGAGAAGAGGCTGTAGATATGACACTGACATTTCTTCAAGTCAACCTTCACCACTCTAAGGCAGCATCAGCTGCTCTAATTTTAAAAATTGGGAAAGAAGCGACAGATGTCGTCTTGATCCAGGAACTTGGGTTACTGAAGACCGGGGGTACTTGGGCTCAAGACTCCCTATTATAGATTTATGCACGCGAAAAAAGAAGAGGATATTACTCTTGTGTCAAGCTTTGTGGCGATTAGTTTATTAAACTGGAGAGTGTCGGAGGACCACTATTTTTCTGATCATTGTTATCTTCAATTTGAAATGGACTTGACTTCTCCAAAAAGTCAAATCTACAGAAACAGGAGGAAAACCAACTGGGATACCTTTAGAACTATTCTGGGTAATTCACTACCAGTACGGGTGCCAAAACCTCTTAAAACTGCGCAAGAGCTCGATGGCTTGATGGACGAGTTGTCCAGCGCTTTTATTGAAGCGATACTGGGCTCTAGTCCCATTAGCAGGCCTAGGGGTAAATCGCGGCAACCGTGGTGGTCCAAGGAGAATCAACAAACACTTCGAAAATGCAAAAGACTCTTCAAAACACGACGGAAAACAAAATCTGCTTTAGACTGGGACTCCGATAAGGACGTCCGCAAAATTTACAAATATCAATTGAGAAGTGCCAATAACAACTCTTGGAGACTATACTGTGGCAAAATTCAGGAGTCTTCAGAGATGTCTAGGCTACTCCAAGTACTAGCAACTGGTCCTTCCATCCCAAGTTATATTCAACGGCCGGATGGGATATGGACCACTAATAGTGCGGAATCGCTGGAACTTCTGATGGAGACTCATTTTCCTGTTTGTTCCGTATATGTACCTAGCACATGTGTAGGTAAAAGGGCAATTAGCCTCATAGGCCAAATTATTAGCAGAAAGAAGTTCCTGTGGGCGATAAACAGTTTTAAACCATATAAGTCGCCTGGACTCGATGGTATTATCCCTATGGATATTCAACAAACTATGGATCTAACAATTTCCTGGTTAGAGGTAATTTTCAAAGACAGCCTAAAACTATGTCACATTCCTAGTAAATGAACAGAAATGAAGGTTGTTTTCATACCTAAGGCGGGAAATCGTTCACACTGCAATCCCAAGGACCTTAGACCGATTAGCTTGTTTTCCTTCCTTTTTAAAACACTGGAAAGACAAATAGCAGCTCTAGAGGCACGATTGTGTCGGAAAACCTGTCCAAATCTCAACATGCCTATTGCAAGGGGAGATCTGTATAGACTGCTCTCCATTCTCTTGTATTTTTCATTGAAAATCTTTCGAATATAGAGACTACGCAATGGTAACCTTCTTGGATATTGAGGGGACCTTTAACAATGTACTTCCAGGGGCTATACCTCGAGCACTTTGAGATCTGGGAGTGAATGAATCACTCAAGGACTAGATAGATCAGATGTTAAGAGGCAGGATCATAAATGCCATTTTTTGGGGAATCCTCCGTCAGAAGATTTACAAGCAGAGGTACACTACAGGGTGGCGTAGTGTCCCCCCTACTTTGGAACTTGGTCAGAAATGACTTGTTGCTGAGACTGGAGGACGGTGGCTTCAAGGTGGTTGCCTATGCGGCACCCTTAGTTAGCTTATGCAAAATGCCCTGGGCGCTCTTTCATTATGGGCCAATGGCTGTGGGTTGAATGTGAACCCACACAAAACCGAATTGGTTTTTTTCTCTAGGAAATATAAACTTCATCACATCGATCCTCCCACTTTAAACGGGTTCAGCTTGACTTTTATAGTTGAAGGGAAGTTTCTGGGTCTCGTTTTGGATAGCAAATTATATTGGAACCCTAATATTCTGGAAAGGGTAAAGTAAGCTTCGATAGCGCTATACTCTTGCAAAAATGCCATTGGGAAAGGATGGCGGCTGGAACCACGCATCGTAGATTGGCTTTATACCGATAATTGTCAACCAAAAGCTGTTAACAAAAGTTCAGAGAACAATCTCTCTGTGGATCAGTGGTGCACTGAGGAGCACATCGACTCAGGCACAAGAGACTCTGCTATTTTTGTCTCCTCTAGATATATTGGGGGAAACAGTTGGCAGCTTGTACTGCCATACGGCTGAAATACATATTAATGTGGACCTGCAACAATACAGGGCACTCATCTATTTTGTGTAACAAACAAATTCCCAAGACCACCGACTATACTGTCCCGTCACTATCTTTTGACACAAAGTTCCGGACTAGGATCCCATCCAGGGAGGACTGGATGATGGGTACAGTTTTGGAACTAGGAGTTATTAATTTTTTCACTGATGGTTCAAAACGGGACGGGAAAGTTGAGGCTGGCGTATTCTGCGAGGAACTACTGTTAAATTTCTCCTTCCGTCTCCCCGAATACTGTAGCATTTTTCAAGCTGAAGTAACTGCCATAAAGGAAGTCGTAGACTGGTTGAGGTATAATGTAATATCAGTTTGTGATATTCGCATATATATGGACAGTCAGGCTGCCATTAAAGCGCTTCAATCACACCTCCTGATGTCGAAAGTAGTCCAGAACTGTCTCTCATCTCTTAACGAGATGGTAGATCAGTTCTACATCCACATTTTATGGGTGCCAGGACATTTCATAAGTACAGGGATTATAAACGCCGATGAGCTGGCTCGACGTGCTACAATGGACCACTTCTCAGAAATCAGAAACGATATTGAAATGCCTCTTGCGGTATGCAAACTGATGCTTCAGGAAGAAGCTAGCAAGCTGACGAATGACAGATGGTCAAGTATCACTTCTTGCGTAATAACTCGGCAGGTCTGGCTAAAGTTGGACTTGGCGAGATCCACACAGCTGATCTCACTTCAGCGAAGTCAGATCAGTGTGGTTGTTGGAGTGATTAGGGGGGACTGTCTCATAGAGAGACATTCGAGTAGACTTGGTATCTTCTCACATGACTACTGTCGTAGTTGCGAGGAGGAAGAGACAGTAGTACTTAATCTACTTTGCGCCTGCCATCGTCTGGCACGAAACAGACTAAAGTTTCTAGGGGCACCCCTCTTCAAAGACCTGACGGACCTCTGTAGCATGGACGCCATTAGTATCCAGCGCTTTGTTAACAGCTCAAAATGGTTCCAATGAGTTGGAGGAAATATTTATTGTGGTATAGCTACGGACCATTTTTTGTGTATGTGCTGAACAATCACCCATATTTGCAGGGGTTAGAACCGTCCAAACCAAAAATGAAGAAACGTCAAAGAATTATTAACCAAATTTTCGAACCACTTACAGTATTTCTTACGTACTAGACTGGAAAAGAAGAACATGATGAACGTTTTGGAGGAACGGTAATTAACAAGCAAAGACACAATCCACTCCTGTTTAACGCTAAGATAAACACAAAGACGATCAAAATATTTTATCCAATTAGCCAAGTTTAGATTTCGGAAAATCGACTAACATCCGAATGATCAGTAGTTAAAAATAAGTTGACAAAGAGGAACATTCGAAACCGTTCCTTCTTTGGACACATTTTCAACGGGTCCCATTTGAAACGCTATATTTAAAACGTGAGTTGACAAAACGAGATATTTCAAAATGCGATATTTCAAAACGCGATACGGTACAAAACGCGATATGGTACAAAACGCCATATTTCAAAACGTGATATGGCACAAAACGCGATATAGTACAAAACGCGATAATTGAAAACGCGATATTTTAAAACGCATATCCTAGTTCTATGTTCAATTTCATCATAAAGGTGAAGGAAAATTTTAAATGTCAAATGAAGGAAGATTAATAATTTTAAAATATCGCGTTTTGTACCATATCGCAATTTGAAATATCGCGCTTTGTACTTTATCTCGTTTCGTCATAACGCATTTTGAAATTTCACGTTTTAAAATATCGCGTTTCGAGCGGATCCCATTTTCAATACATTTGTTTATAAATAAACACAAAAACAACATCTATTCTTAATTTCAATTGTGCACTACACTTAACGACCGCAAAAAGCTGATGTTTGGACCGATTTGAAGAATTGGAAATAAATAAACGTAAACACCGAAACAACCAATTTTTATTAAACGATAAACAGATTAAAATTGAAATTGCAAAATGTAACAGCGACATTTTTTATTTTTATTTTGTTCAAATAAATGAAACAGTTTTTGAGCAGTTCTGCTAAAATCGACAAGGACCAAAGTCACTGATTTTACAAATTTTTTTTTTTTTTGTGTAAATAAATAAATTGTTTGTTATTAATTATTTTACGTTTAAAACTAACTGTTTTACAAACTTTTATTACAAAAGTTCTAGTTTGCTTTATTTTGTAAAACTAATAGTAAACATTAGTAAAAAATTTTGAGTTTATTGTTAAACAAAATAAAATTTGAATGAGTTTCATTTAATTTGCGAATTCAACGGACGCGTTACATTTTGCAGTTCTATTTACATATATAAAACTAAAATATTCCTCCTGCTTCACTTCGAATCTTAATTAGTCTACCTGTTAAACCTGTTCTGTGCAGTCTAGAATTACCATATTTCATAAACCTTTTTACATTTTTCAATTATTCAAAATTTTTAAAAGGTAACGTAATGAAATGGAGTTGTTTTATTTTGTAACAAAAAACATTAACTATGTATTGTACTTAGGTTATAATATGTATCTGAACATATAACAAAAACTGAACACATACACATTTTTATCATGTGTATATTTGTGTAAATCTATGTAGACAAAAAATATATGTTTAATTCATGTTGTACCTATACCATAAAACAACAACCCAGAATTAATTTTCTAGTCTATTCCTAAAAATTATGGCATTTTTTTTTCGCAAGAAATAAGTCAATATAAAGTGACACAATTTACATTTTCCGCCGAAAGGTTATGTATATGTACATATGATGTACTTAGGGATATACAAGGATATATCTCTATAAGTTAAAGAAGAAGGGGAAAAAATTGATGTACAAAAAATTATGTTGTAGGATTTATTAAATTTTTAAAATTTCTGTAATAACAATAATTTTACAAGCAGGCAACTTTGAAATCTTTTTATTTTTTTCTATTTATACGAATATTTTATGCATAGATAAAATAAGAACACTACTCTACTCGTCTATGTTTCGATCTGGATGCGGAAGGAAAGAAAACAAGAATGTCATATTCATAAAATATATAAGATGAATCTTTATGATACTTGAAAACAAATAAAATATGATTTACATGCCTTTTCAAAACGAGTATATAGGTACTCGTATGGATAGAACTTCATCAACATACAGAGATGACTGTACATTACATACGTATGTACATGTTGTATATATGTACGGCAAAGGTAAATATCTCGTTTACATTTATAAAGTTATTACGTGACAAAATTTTCATTTTTTTTTTGTGCTGTTGTACTTATGGAAAATAAGTCTTTCATTATTTATATGATGGAAATTTTTTCTAGAAATTGATCAATTTTCAATAAGTGCCAATATTTTGTCTTTTATTAGGATGATTTTTGTGCTTTTCACATAAGTACTTAGATACATGCTAGCTTTTACAAATATTGAGCACATATATAACTATGATGTTCTTAATCTTTTCATTGTTTGATATCTTAACTTTATTGGAAATAAACCAAAACTTAAGGATGTATGTGAAGTTGACCCAAAATGTAACCCGAAAAAATGCTATGGCAACACTAAGCATAATAAATATTTTCATGATATACAAGTGTCAGCCCAAAAAAGTATTTATACACAATGACGCTATTTAAGGTCCCAAAAAATACTCTCATGACAGCTAAAGCTATCGCGACAGTTAAGTATTTTACTTTCAGCCCAAAATTATGAGTGTCGGGTACTAAATATGCCATAATTTGATAGTAAACTTAAATTATTTAAGTAAATTATGCATTTACGAACACGCTTATTTTCGCAAATTGTGAACAAAGACAATACATTGCATTGTAATTTAAATATTTATTTGGTCATTATAGATTAAGCAAACGATTAACCATACACCGGAAATTGCCATTCAATTAGTCTCGATTCGAAATAATTGGAGAACAACATCTCGATTTATTACTCAATTATATTAACTGGTAATCCAGAGCATTAAGTCAGTCAAAAATTTTGGGGAATTGGAGTTCTGGGGGTCCTTATGCCAAAATAAATATGTGAACAGCTGCAATTCAATTTGTTTTAGTTTCGAAATAATTCGAGTACTGCCCCTGAATTTGTTATTCAATTATATTAACTGGTAATCCAGAGCATCTATGGCAATCAAAGATTTTTGGGGAATCGGAATTCTGGGCTGTCTAAAATGCCAATATATGTGAACAGTATACAATTCAACAGAACTTGCAATTTTATTTATTTTAGATTCGAAATAATTCGAGTACTGCCCCTGAATTTGTCATTCAATAATATTAACTGGTAATAGCCATAGATGCTCTGGATTACCAGTTAATATAATTGAATGACAAATCCAGGGGCAGTACTCGAATTATTTCGAAACTGAAATAAATTTAATAGGAAGTTCCGTTGAATGGTATACTGTTCACGTATATTGGCATATTAGACAGCCCAGAACTCCGATTCCCCAAAAATCTTTGATTGCCATAGATGCTCTGGATTACCAGTTAATATAATTAAATGACCAATCCAGGGGCAGTACTCGAATTATTTCGAAACTGAAATAAATTGAATTGCAAGTTCCGTTGAATGGTATACTGTTGACATATATTGGTATATTAGACAGCCCAGAACTCCGATTCCCCAAAAATCTTTGATTGCCATAGATGCTCTGGATTACCAGTTAATATAATTGAATGACAAATCCAGGGGAAGTACTCGAATTATTTAAACAGAAATAAATTGAATTGCAAGTTCCGTTGAATTGTATACTGTTCAAGCAGACATCGAAAATCATTCATTTTTGAGTGTGCATTAAAACACATGAATTTTAAAACTCAACATAATAAAAAACAAAAAAAACTCTCTCTACAAACATTTTGCTCAATTTCTGAATGTGAATATTCATCAAATTTCAGTTTTCTTTATTCTTCTCACATAACACACATTCAGTCTGAATGTGTTTGTGAAGAGAATCCGGTTTGTTCTTCATTATGTTGAGTTTCAGAATTCATGTGTTTTAATGCACACTCAAAAATGAATTGAAAAAACTCAAATGAATTTTTTTAGTTTGCTCAAATGAAACTTTTTTGGTAGAAGAGTTATAAAACACACGAATTTTTTAAAACTTCAATATGAAGAATAAAAAAAAATCATTCATTGCATTTGGGTATTTTCTTTGAATGTGTAATTTTGTAAATCTACATTTTTAATTTATGCTTCCTTTATTCTTCTAAAAATATTTTCGCACATACAAATAAGGGAATCGGGTTTCTTAGTTAGCCTTATCTGAAAACCACAGCCCAATTTTACCGAAAAAAGGGGTAAACAATTAAAAACGTATTATAGGGGTAAAATCGTTTTCCAAAAAAAATTCTTTTGTTTTTGTTCCATTATGTAAATTGGAATTTGTAGTACATATAAAATGTAGCGACATTCAAGCCGATCATAATATTATTTTAGTATAGGGATTATGGAGATTGTTTAAGTTTGCTTCGTTAACCTTTATCTTACACTTTAAATAGCTTAGCGTTTCAATAACTAGTAATAAATGGAAATTTACGGGCGAATTTTGTCTTTCATTCCTTGTCCATGATATTATTCGGAGGCCGAAATTGGTAACGACATTTAAATTACTTAGGACGAATATATCAACACTTCAACAATTAATTAAAGCTTCGATCATTGATAAGTCTCTTATTGTGGGTGAAGCATTGTACTATTGCCGATAAAACTCTTCTAGCAATAATAGTGATATGATTTTCGTAGAAAACGATTCCAACAAAGTTATTACAATTAGTGACGACGAAGGTGAATATAACGTAGAACGGATTTTCAATGATATGTAATAAAATTTTACAAATTTAATAGAAAAACGTGCTTTGTTTATTTTCAAAAACATTTAATTTCAATAATTTTTATTTTATTTAGTCTATAAGTAAATCAAAAAAAAAAAAATAATAATAATAAAAAATATAAATATGTAAATTTATAAAAATATTAATTTCAATATCACATTTCGGTTCACTTTAAATATTGGTTGAATTTAAAATAATAATACTTATCAACTATTTGCTTTAATGCGAGTATCTTAAATTTCAATATTATATATAAAATTGACCATATTTACATTATTTACATTAATTATTAAATAAATCTTTGTTTAATTTGATAAGGAGTATCTCTTCTAAGATATCTCCAGAAAGCCTACTTCTATGTGGTGTTAAGATTAAAGATAGCGCACTAAAGCACCTTTCCACGGAAACTTGCATTGCAGGAATGGCAAGGGCAATACGGCTAGCTGGTACAGTTCAGGACACTCTTATTTATTTCTCTCCCAATATTGTAAAACATTTTCCTAGGAGTGAATCTAAATTTACTTTCGCATTTGTTTTATCCGTTTCCGACAAATTCGTCGAATTTAAATAATTGAAATGGTTGTCAAAAACATTGCGGCTTTGAAATTGTCTAACGAGAATAAATGTAGTTCTCTAAATTTCATGTCTCGCTTTAAATCGGCAGACATCTGTTTTTCACACAAGTTTAAAGATAATTAACATTGCAGCCATTCCTTAAAGAAGTCACCATATATATAGTCAACTAAAAGATTCTAAAAAATGTTCCATAAATTTAATTGGTCCCCAGAAAACCCTATGTTGGGATCACTTTAACCTAGTTGCTTGTAAAAATGTTTGTTTTCCCAACGTTACGTCGAGAACGGGTAGTTTTTCACTGTTTAGCCAAAAAAAAGGTTTCTATATTTTATAGTCTTTAATTTCTTTATATTATTTCGGATGGAATTTAGTTTTTCAGTTATATCGGGTTGGTTGATTACTGAGTTTGTCACTGATTTTATATAATCAATAAATTGCTGTGAGGTGGATTTAATGTAGTCAACGATATTATGGAAATTTAGTTTAAAGCCTAACGCTCTCTCTAAAGGATTTATAATTTCTTGAAATTCTTGGTAATCTATAATTACCAGTTACTAATTTAACACAAGAATGAATAACTATGTTAGTATCAATTTCTATTTTTACTGATGAGTTTTTTTTTTTGTTTTTGTTTTTTTTTGCCATTGGTGGATTATGCTCCTTATCCGAGCTACGATCTATTGGGTGTATAAATAAATTTCCGACCTTTTTCACTGAAATAAAAGACATTAGTTTGTGTAGAAAATGAAAGAATGTTTTATTCAAAGTATGGTCCTTCGGAAGCTATAACCTACGCCCGTCGTTCAGGCAATAAACGGATTACCTGAAGGAAGGAAGTCTGGTGGTTTCGAGGCGATCCAGTCATCGACCCATTTTTTGACGTTTTCATATGAAGTGAAGTGCTGCTGTGTCAGGGCTGATTGCATCGACCGGAACAAGTGGTAATCAGAGGGAGCAATGTCTGGTGAATACGGCGGGTGGGGTAGAATTTCCCAGTTCTGCCTGTCCAAGTAATTTTTGACAGGTATAGCAACATGTGGCCTAGCGTTGTCATGTTGCAAAATAATCTTATTGTGCCTTTTGTCCCATTCCGGTCGTTTTACAGCTAGAGCTTGCTTTAAAGCCATCAGTTGTTGTCGATAAACTTGTCCCGTAATGGTTTCACGCTCTTTCAGCAGCTCATAATAGACGACACCATTCATATCCCACCAAATACAAAGCATCACCTTCGGACCATGGATATTTGCTTTTGGCGTCGACAGCCCTGGTTCACCTGGCTTGACCCACGCTGGTTTGTGCTTTGGATTGTCATAATGGATTCATTTTTCATCCCCAGTGATGATCCGATGCAAAAACCCCTTCCTTTGTTATCGCTGAAGCAACAATTCGCACATGGTTTTCCGACGTTCCATGTCCCTTTCTTTCAATTTGTGTGGCACCGAATTTCCCAGCTTCTGAACCAATCCCATTGCATGTATACGTTGCGAAACACATTGTTGGGTAATATTCAACTCTTCTGCCAATTGTTTTTCAGTCTGACAAGGGTCCACATCAAGCAATTCTTCCAATTCTGTATCTTCAAATTGTCTTGGTCTGCCTTCACGTTCTTTGTCTCTTACGTCAAAATCACCAACTTTGAATCGTTGAAACCACTCTTTGCATGTTGTTGTCGATGGAGCATGTTCACCGTAAACTTCCACAAGCACAAAAAATAATGAAGTAAAACTTCCCGCAAATGTTGTTTTTTGGCACAAAATTCGACATTTTCAATTACATGAAAATAATTGTTATTTACGCTTTGAACAAATGTCACTAGTAATTATTCAAGCTTGACATCTAACCTCCAAAAAACATGTATTGCCCGATTGAATAATATGCATACTAACGACACCTATCTAAAAACGTCGGAAATTAATTTGTACACCCAATATTAAATTTAATTGATGGACAATATCCGGATACCGGATGAAAGCTTATAATGTGTTTTGATAGATTACGTGAATTTTTTTCGCTTAATACTTTCCCGCATGAATTGATAAGGCATGTGCTCTTGTTAGTTTCGGCACAGTTTTTAAAATGGCGTCTTATTATCCCTACTAAGTAAATAACAAATTTGAAAAATTTATTGTATGCATTTATGTAAACAGCATAGACTAACATAACTAAGTCATTATTTATACAATTATTTTCTAGAAAGAAGATTTAGAAAAATAAAGCTAAATATCATTTAGTGTTGCAAAAAATCCCGAAGTGTTACAAGTTGTATGCATCGTAATTGCAGCTATGTAATTACTATTTTGAGATATATCAAATTTTAAATTTGAATTTAATGGTTAATGTTAACAGTCAGGCGAAAATATATTTGACTGGTCGGTTAATAAATGATTTTAACTACTACTACTTTTCCAAAAAGCAATTCAAAATTTGATTTATCTTGAGACAATTTCTGTAGTCTAATGTTAAATAGCAGAAAAAACATCCGGCGCATCATTATTATAAATCAAAAATTCCTGTCAAAATGGCACTTATATATTATAAATAATTTTGAAATTGTTTAATCGGTATGCTGTGTTTAATATTGCTCGTGCTGTAGCTGAGCTTGGTTATTCGTAGTTTATACGAAAGAAAAATTATAAAACTGGTAAATATATTTGAATGACATTTTCTAAAGATGCCCGCAAGGAAGATGCCGCAGAGAGTTATGCTACCGTCTTTCGAGCTGCTATGATTTTACAGTCATAATATCGCCTATGTCTAATACAACCGTTTTCTTTGATGTGGTTCAATCTGATCAAATCAGCGCTGTTACTTTGCTTTGTTCACCGGGTTTTCCGGGACCATTCACAAAAGTCTAAATATGGAATCTTCAACAAGAATGCCGTTTATGAGTAATGGTGTATTTTAAAGTATATGGTGCAGGTTTAGATGATTAACTTGACAGAACTGTGCGTTGGTTAAGCTCACCAAGACATGGCTATACTGAAATTAAGTGGTTTGTATTTCTCGTTGTCAACAAATAAATTATAAATCTCAATTTTTAATTAAATAATTAATTTGTTAAGAATTTAATTTGTCTGTCTGTAATAAGTTAATTTTTCGGCATTTTTTATAGACAAATATATTATTGTTCATGGCAATCCCAATATTTTCGATTTGGTGAATCCGAAAAATATAGAGGCCAATCGCTCATAATATATTCACCAAATCGAAAATATTGGGATTGCCATGAACAATTAATATATTTGTCTATAAAAAATGCCGAAAAATCAACTTATTAAATAATTAATGTAAGGTTCCTCCTCCGAACCCAAAATAGAATAACTTATAGAATTTTTAAACCAAAAATGTAAAATTTAAATATTGAGCAAATAGCAGCCGGCTATACTATCTGCATTGGTTTATCAGGCCCATAAAAGAAACTTGAAATGATTCAATAGAAACTTACTCGTTTTCACATAATTCTTTTGCGTGCCCGTTGTTTTTTTATTTTACATTTTTCATAATGCTCTTGCTTATGCAGAACAAAAAGAAAAATAATTCATTTCATTTTTAATAAAAATACATCGAAAATAATTCATATTTGTGTGTGCATTAAAAACACATGAATTTTAACGCTCAACGTCATAAAGGACAAAAAGAATCCTTGTTTCACACATTTAGACTAAATGCTTGTGAATTCATCGAAAGAAGAAAGAAAACTGAAATTTGATGAATATCCATATTCTCAACACAAATTTCATTGTTTATTATGTTGAATTTTAAAACTAATGTGTTTTAATACACAATTGCACACTCAAAACTGAATGATTTTCAATGTCTGCTCTTCTACCAAAAGAGTTTCATTGTGTAAGCTAAAAAAATTCATTTGAGTTTTATCAATGTGAATTGAAACATAAAACAGAAAAGAGAATTTGGATATTCAAGAAAAAAAGAAAACTTCTCTAACGCGAAACAAAAAACTCTTGATATTCGTATTTTACTTTTTATGTGTGTGTTGAATTTACTCATTCTCAAATAATGGTACAAATGAACAATTTACTCATGAGTTTTTCGATGTCTGTGTTCAAGTATATTGGTATATTAGACAGCCCAGAACTACGATTCCCCAAAAATATTTGATTGCCATAGATGCTCTGGATTACCAGTTAATATAATTGAATGACAAATCCAGGGGCAGTACTCGAATTATTTCGAAACTGAAATAAATTTAATTGCAAGCTCCGTTGAATGGTATACTGTTGACATATATTGGTATATTAGACAGCCCAGAACTCCGATTCCCCAAAAATCTTTGATTGCCATAGATGCTCTGGATTACCAGTTAATATAATTGAATAACAAATCCAGGGGCACTACTCGAATTATTTCGAAACAGAAATAAATTGAATTGCAAGTTCCGTTGAATTGTATACTGTTCACGTATATTGGTATATTAGACAGCCCAGAACTCCGATTCCCCAAAAATATTTGATTGCCATAGATGCTCTGGATTACCAGTTAATATAATTGAATGACAAATCCAGGGGCAGTACTCGAATTATTTCGAAACTGAAATAAATTGAATTGCAAGTTCCGTTGAATGGTATACTGTTCACATATATTGGTATATTAGACAGCCCAGAACTCCGATTCCCCAAAAATCTTTGATTGCCATAGATGCTCTGAATTACCAGTTAATATAATTGAATAACAAATCCAGGGGCAGTACTCGAATTATTTCGAAACTAAAATAAATAAAATTGCAAGTTCCGTTGAATGGTATACTGTTCACGTATATTGGCATATTAGACAGCCCAGAACTCCGATTCCCCAAAAATCTTTGATTGCCATAGATGCTCTGGATTACCAGTTAATATAATTAAATGACCAATCCAGGGGCAGTACTCGAATTATTTCGAAACTGAAATAAATTTAATTGCAAGCTCCGTTGAATGGTATACTGTTGACATATATTGGTATATTAGACAGCCCAGAACTCCGATTCCCCAAAAATCTTTGATTGCCATAGATGCTCTGGATTACCAGTTAATATAATTGAATAACAAATCCAGGGGCACTACTCGAATTATTTCGAAACAGAAATAAATTGAATTGCAAGTTCCGTTGAATTGTATACTGTTCACGTATATTGGTATATTAGACAGCCCAGAACTCCGATTCCCCAAAAATATTTGATTGCCATAGATGCTCTGGATTACCAGTTAATATAATTGAATGACAAATCCAGGGGCAGTACTCGAATTATTTCGAAACTGAAATAAATTGAATTGCAAGTTCCGTTGAATGGTATACTGTTGACATATATTGGTATATTAGACAGCCCAGAAATCCGATTCCCCAAAAATCTTTGATTGCCATAGATGCTCTGAATTACCAGTTAATATAATTAAATAACAAATCCAGGGGCAGTACTCGAATTATTTCGAAACTAAAATAAATAAAATTGCAAGTTCCGTTGAATGGTATACTGTTCACGTATATTGGCATATTAGACAGCCCAGAACTCCGATTCCCCAAAAATCTTTGATTGCCATAGATGCTCTGGATTACCAGTTAATATAATTAAATGACCAATCCAGGGGCAGTACTCGAATTATTTCGAAACTGAAATAAATTGAATTGCAAGTTCCGTTGAATGGTATACTGTTGACATATATTGGTATATTAGACAGCCCAGAACTCCGATTCCCCAAAAATCTTTGATTGCCATAGATGCTCTGGATTACCAGTTAATATAATTGAATAACAAAATAGGGGCAGTACTCGAATTATTTCGAAACAGAAATAAATTGAATTGCAAGTTCCGTTGAATTGTATACTGTTCACGTATATTGGTATATTAGACAGCCCAGAACTCCGATTCCCCAAAAATCTTTGATTGCCATAGATGCTCTGGATTACCAGTTAATATAATTGAATAACAAATCCAGGGGCAGTACTCGAATTATTTCGAAACAGAAATAAATTGAATTGCAAGTTCCGTTGAATTGTATACTGTTCACGTATATTGGTATATTAGACAGCCCAGAACTCCGATTCCCCAAAAATATTTGATTGCCATAGATGCTCTGGATTACCAGTTAATATAATTGAATGACAAATCCAGGGGCAGTACTCGAATTATTTCGAAACTGAAACAAATTGAATAGGAAGTTCCGTTGAATTCTAACCTCTTCATTATACTAGTGTTTCTACTCAAATTATTTGAAATGTTGTTATATTATTACGTATTATATAAGTATGTTGATAAGGCTTTTTCATGAATAATTTTTTTTTAAATATAATAATAATTTTCAAATATCTTCTATCGTGATAGATTTTTTATTTCATATTAATTAATTTAGTATTGCCACAGTTTAAATTCATAATTTTTTGGGATAGAATTTTGGGCTAACTTCACAGACGTAACTTAAGGCGGTAATAATTTGCAATAATTATTCCAATATATTAGTGAAATGTGATAATAGGTTGATACATTGAACCAGAAGTCAATGTAAACAATTATTTTCATGGCACTTTTGTAATTAACTCTTAATTAATTTATTGAATATAATGTAAGCATCCAGGTGAAATAAAACGTATCTGTCATTACATCCCATTCCTATACATGTTACTGAAACAGACATAAATTTAGGTTATTCCCCTAACGTTACTCGACTTTTTATTTTTTTTATTAAATGTTGCGCATACATATTAGCATGGATTAGGTTAGCCTCACTAGTTTCTAGTTTGTTTCTAGATTTTCAATGATGTGGTTTGGGCTAGAGCAAAATATTATTCAGTGAGATTGTTGGGGATGCTTAAAGTAAAATAAAAATAGATTTAAAAATTCTGAAAGTTTCGCCTCTTGGTAATTTAAAAATTGAAGCTGGAATATCTCTCAGTGAGGAAGAAATGGAACAAAAAAAATTTTTAAAGGTCAAAGGTTAATCTAACAAAGCAATAGCCAGGAGAATATTCAGAAGTACAAAGGTAATTAATAATTTTCTTGAAAATATAGAGAAGTATGGTA
Organism: Tipula vernalis; assembly: GCA_958295665.1. NCBI lineage: Eukaryota > Metazoa > Arthropoda > Insecta > Diptera > Tipulidae > Tipula > Tipula vernalis. Next base: position 110,498,250 of record OY282559.1, read on the forward strand.
GACATGTCAAAGGAAGAGTAGCGCGTGCAACAACTATGAGAGAAAGACAACTCATTTTGAAAGCGGCGTCTAATTCGATGCAACCTGCAACTAAAATTGCTTCTGAATTGGGTATCCAAGCAAGTGTGGATACAGTTCGACGTATTATTAGATCATCTTAAAATTTAAAACGGAAGAAATTGCAATAAGCAGCTACATAGGCGTGATTTCGCTAAATTTCACATAAGTTGGAAAAATAAATGGCATAAGGTTGTGTTTAGTGACGAAAAGAATTTCAACTTGTATGCGGGGCTGGATGCATTCAGGTTTTATTTTCACGATTTAAGGAAAGCAAAATCATTTTATCTAGACGCCAATCCACCTTGGGTTCAGTCATGATATGGGGTGCTGTAAATAATTGCGGTGTGGTGGGTTTGGTGATATGTGATGACGCCCAAACAGCTCAAAAGTGTATCATCTTAGGTTATAACGATATTTAATAAAACATAAGATGATGTTAAATGTCTTTAATTATATATTTATTAACTCAATATTACACAAGCTAAAGAATGTGTTGTGCTGCTTCTTTAGTCTACAAATTACAAGTCACCGAAACAGTGCTACCAACATATCTCTATATTAAACAAATATATATCATTAACAATAAACATTCTCCCCTTCATCAAATTTTGACTAAAGGTCTTTTAAATTCAACTCCGAACGTAATCTCTTAAATATGCGGGTGGTCTAGAAATACGACCTGTTTTAGTGATACACGCACGATTTTGATTATTATACGTCACTGTGCTGTCAACATCCCTAGGAGACACCGGTTGTAAGAACAACGACCACCTTCACTGCTGTCACCAAACCCATCTTCCCGTACATGACCAGTGTCCGAAGTGTTGTATTTGAAATTAGGCTCATTTTTCGAATTTTTCAAATGTAATGAGTTTCTACGTAAGATTCTATTTTCTTCGTTTCTTAATTATGTATGATCGTGGACTAGGATATTTCTCTACGATCTTGGCTGGTCTCCAAGTTTTTCCATACCTATATATTACATTTTGTTCCGTTTGAAATGATTGTCTAACTTTTGATGTTTTGTCATTGTTTGGTAGCACTAGACAAAAATTGAAAACATTCTAAAATTTAAAATCACAAAACTAAAAACACAATTTATTAATTTTTATATGTTACACTATTCATTTACATTTGTTATTATGATGTTCTTAGTTTCACTCCAATTAATAATTTAGCCATGCAAAGTCTGATGAGGAAGTCGTAAAACGATGTCTATATATACCTGAAAGAAAACAAAATAAATGATTAACCATCACAAACAAATTTATGTAATTTATACTTATCTTATATTCACTATGTAAATGGGTAGCACGTCAATTCTGCGAAAAAACAATCCATAGAAAACACAATTCAGTGAAAACGACAGTTCGTAGAAAAACAATTCGTAGAAAACACAATTTAGTGAAAACGACAATTGTAGGAAAACATAATTCTGCGAAATGCAATTCTGAGAAAACGACAATTCGTAGAAAACGATAATTCTTAGAAAACACAATTTAGAGAAAACGGAAAATTAGAGAAAAAGGCAATTCGGAGTTTTTTAAATGAAAAAAAAATAATCTAGATAATCAAAACAATTCTATTTTTTTATTTTTTTGTAAATTTTTATAGTTCTTTTAATTATGTAGTAGATAATTCAATATATAAATTCATTCATTTTAAATTTTAATTAAATCATTCACTTTGGTCATTCACTACAAAATGCAAATTATGTGATATGCCACAGACGAATTTTACAATTCTTTTCATTTTCCACACACTTCCAATAAACCTTATTTTTATATTTTTTTTCATAATAAAACGAATAACCGTTAAATACTAATAATCTTTTATTTTTATCCTTATAAGAAAATATTAGTGATATGTTTTTCAAACAATGTAATAATACTAGTATTCTACGAATTGTTTTGCTATGAATTGTCGTGGATCCATGTAAATGATATCCATTATGCGTATTGTCACAATTGTTCAAATATTCTGTAAAATTAAATAATATTACATTAACTTATTTATAAATTCATATTGTATAAGACAATTATTATTACCTTATGTTGCTGTATGTTGTATCTGTCATATTGACATAAGCAAACTCTAGTACAATTTCACAACAAAATTTATGTTCGAGATATTTCGAGAAATTGCTTAAATACACTAAACAAAATAAAAGAGACAAATATATAAAAGGGAAGAGATAAATAATATGGATATAAAAAGAAGCGTAAAACGTTTTTTTTTATCTGTGTCTGTATGTCAACCACGAACAACGCTCTTTCAACCAAAAAACAATCAAAATTTAATGGCGAAATTAAATTCACACCAAACAATTCTATTTGGTTTAATTTGTACATCGAATAATATTTAATTAATAAATAAATTTTGTAAAGTATAACGTGAATATAAAGCCTTTCATTTTACACCGACTCAGCGACAAGAAAAATACAGTCCACTAAGTGATTTTGGTGATTTGATTAATCGTGTGTTGTACAGTCATGATTCAACTTTGTTTTTGCTTGATTATCATGCAATTAGTTTTTAATTTATGTCAACACTTTTGGAATCAACAACCTATTTTTGACCGAAACTTTTGTTCTGGTCATTCTGCTCATAGCAATTTGTGCTGGCGATGCACCCAGATTCGCCACAGAATGGTTCCTGTATTCAAGCAAAGCACATTCAATATCTTTATCGTCTTCCACAGCTTTTTTGATCAAATTTTTTGCAATGTGTACTGCCTTTTCACTCTGACCATTTCATGCATATGTTGGACTTGAAGTTTTAAACTCGAAGTTCCATTCTTTGCTGAACTTTAAACATTCCTTTGAATTAAACGGCATATTATCCGCAATAACTGTCTTTGGTATGCCATGAGTTGCAAAGATTATTTTCATTGTTTATTCTTCAGTGTTAATACTTCAATCCACTTCGAAAAATAATCGACTACCACCAAATAATCACGACCACCAACATATAAAATGTCACACCCCACCTTCTCAAATGGATACTCAGGCACCTCATGAGTAATCAGAGGCTCTTTTGTGTTTGATGGTAACCATTTTTCGCATATCCGACACTTGCTGATAAAATTTTCAACCGAATGTTGGAATAATCGTCCCACCGTATGCCGCCAAGATGCTTCTGTCTCTTTTAACACAGTTATTTGAATTTATCTTTTCGAACATTGACATAGGTAAGAGATTTACGTCAGAACCCAAATCAATCTTAAATCTACAAATGCTATTATTAATTGACAATTTTTCATACCAGCCGTGTCTAGTCACGTCACTGATTTTATGCACTACATCCATGCAATAACTGTATGTGCCCTCATTCTCGGCTTCAATTACGTCATGCACTTTCTTAGCTCAACAACATCTCGCAAAATGATGCATACACCTACAATTACTGCACCGCTTTCCAAAGGCAGGACATCTCCCTTTCTCGTGCCATAGGTTGCATTTACTACAAATTTTTCGGAGGACTGCCGTTAGAGTTTTTATTCAGTTTCAATATATATTATGACGATTATGGCCATCATACAACAAGTTCATGTTAAGAACAGCGATAGCTCAGACGGTTGGCCGTAGTATGAAGATAAAGGTCGATGGTTTGATGCTCGTCGTAGCCTATGCTTTTATTACAATTATTTATTGTGGACATCGAAACATGTTTGTACGCCAACGCACAAATGCATAATAATCTAATAAATAACGTTCGAGATATAGCGTACAAAGGTCGGCGTGGTTTAGTGATTGATGAATAAAATGAACATCAACACAAATACATAAACACAGCTCGTCGACAATAATGAATGAGGATGATTATGACCAGCCATAAACGATATTTCCAGATGTGATTATGTGTCATAAACAGAATACACAAGAATGAAGATGATTTATGACACACAATAAAGGAAATTTCGAGAGCAGTATCAAGCTGGTATATAAACACGAACGATGGCAAGCAGCAGACAGTTTTTGGTTTACTTTAAATCGTGTAACAAGTGGAATAAATCATAGTCCCCACCAGTGGCAAGCGGATAGATTTAAATAAGTAAAGTAAAAGCAAATATTAAAGTGTATAAAAGTGAAGTGAAATAAAGTCGAGTCAAGTGACATAAAAGTACACAGTGTTGTAACAATATATTAAGTAAAGCTAATCAAGTGCATGTGATTGTATATTTTATAGGTATTACCACTGTTAATAAAATATGTTTTTGGGAAATAAATTATGGTGAAATTAATATTAATAATTTAAGAATAAAATATAACGTATACCCTTGACATACTAGGGATTAGTTAAACGCGATTAGTGAAACAAGATTAGGTAATCCAGCATAAATCCATTTGCGTTGACAGACTAGGGATTAGTTCCGTAGGCAGAGAAGTAAAATACTATCATGGTGATTCCCTGAAATATAGCTACTAAATTAGTTGAACTCATTTTTAATTTAATATTTCTAGTTGAAGATTAGCTAATCTCGTTGTATATGAGGATTAGTGACTAATCGAGCTTAGTGCACTAATCTTTGAAAAGTTTGAAATTTATCTCGTTGTATTGGGTTTAGTGATTAGCGATGTGCTAAATCGATCTTCTTATTCCATTTTGTTTATTTTCATATGTTTTTTACAAAAAAGATCGATACATCACCATTAGTTATGGTACTAGTGGCGCTAGAATGCGAAATAATTCGACATTGTTGAAAGTTGAAGCGGCGTGAGTAGTTTACGGTAGAAGTTATAAAATCAATGACATCTTATACAATTTGTACTAAAAGAAGAAAATATAAACTACGATTTTGATTAATTCAACTCCCAAATCAATTCCGAAATGAACCTTTTATGTCAATTAACAACTCAACCTCTGTTTCAACCATTTATCTAACTTCAAATCAACCCATAAATAATTCACCATCCGAAAAACTCCCAAAACAAGCTAACCAAATCCTAACTCTGTTCAACTCTACTCTTATTTTCTAATCCAATCCCAAAGTTAACTCGATTCGAAAGCTATATGCGTGTATGAACTCAACTCAATCTAACCTCGCACTTAACCCTAAACTCGACCACAAATTAATCCCTAACCGAACTTTTCTTTCAATTCCAACTCAATTTCAACTCAAACCTTACTCACCATCAAACCGGCATACGTAACATCGTACCATCATAACCTTAAACAATAATTTCATCATACCACTATTTCATTATACCATCATAGCATCATGATACGATCATGACGTCGAACCATCCCACCATCACACCATGATGTATATCTTACCATCAATCCACCACAACTATATCAAAAAATCATAACATCGTACCATCATACCATCCCTATAAACATATCATCATACCATCGTACCATCGCACCAGCATACTATCATATAGTCGTACACTCATACTGTTAGCCCATGATATCATCACACCATCCAATCATCACACCATTATAACGTCAAACCATCATACCCACATACCATCATACCATCATTCTACAATAAATACCGTCATACGGTTGTACGTTGTATCATAAATATACAATCATACCATCATACAATCATACTATAATATATACCATCTTACCACGATACCATCATACCATCGTACTGTCATACCATCATACTATTATAGCATCCTAACAACATACCATCATATGCATAATTATACAGGTTTTACACTTGAAATTGATCCTTTTGCACTTCAAACTGACTTTTATATTTCATATTGAACCTTTTACATATCAAATTGAACCCTTAACAAATTAAATGAATGGCCAATTATGATGGAGCTTGGTTATTCCTTAACTGATTATTATGATGATAATTGTCATGTGCGTTGGAAATGGCATTCTAAAATGATTTTTGGATAAAGTTCTGTAAAAATAATGGTCAATAATAATATAATTTAGTTATTAACCGATTATGATGAATTTTGACGTTTCCAACGAATAGAAGGAAATGTGACCCAAGAATTATTTTCAGACGAGGTTGTGAAAAATATGTCAATATGGCTTCAATAATGTTGTCTAATAAGGTTTCTATGAATCATGCAAACATACTAATTCAGATAAAAACTTTCCTTGCCAATACTTTGCTTTAAACTTTGCGTTATGTTTTCTGAGTACACGCTGTCAGAGCGGTTAATTTGGCCTTGCAATGTTTCGGAATTAGAAATATTATTTTAAATCCTCATTCCCAATCTCGAATTTCATTATACTCAGTTAAGGAATAGCAAAGTTCCGTCCTAACTGGCCATTTACTAGAATTTCATCTAAAAATAATTTCAGAATCCCAATGCTAGACTACCTATCGAATTTCATCATAATCGGTTGAAAAATAGCCAAGTTCTATCATACTTGGCCATATTCCAGAACTTGATTTAAAAACAATTTTAGAATCCCGTTTCGAACGCACTTGTGAAACTCCATCATAATCGGTTGAGGAATAGGCAAGTTCCATCATACTTATCCATATTCCAGAACTTCATTCAAAAATAATTTTAGAATCCAATTTCCAATGCACAAGTCGAATTTCATCATAATTGGTTGAGAAATAGGCAAGTTCCATCATATTTGGCCATATTCTAGATCTTCACCAGAAAATCATTTTAGAATCCCATTTCTAAAGCACAAGTCGAATTTCATAATAATTGGTTGAGAAATAGGCAAGTTACATCTACTTGACCATATTCCAGAACTTCATCCAAAAACCATTTTAGAATTCCATTTCAAACGCACTTGTGAAATTTCATCATAATCGGTTGGGAAATAGGCAAGTTCCGTCATACTTATCCATATTCCAGAATTTCACCCGAAAATCATTTTAGAATCCCATTTCCAATGCACAAGTCGAATTTCGTCATAACTGGTTGAGAAATATGCAAGTTCCATGGTCCAACACCATCCCAACCCCAATTCAATCCGCAAACGGCCCCCAAGTTAACCCTCAACCAACCGCAAACTCTCTTTCAACTCAATCCTCAAACCAGCATATATAAAAAATTGGTCAATTGCTCACTATATCTTAACCCAACCCCAACTCAACTCCAACTCAACTTGAACTCAACTTGCAAATTGACCCCTGACTTAACCTTCAACTCAACCCCAAACTCAATACCCAACTCAATATTCAAACCAGCATATATAAAAAATTGGTAAATATTTCTATAACCAGGGGCCTTACTATGCAATTCGATGACAATTTTCGACGGCTATCGTTTTGCATTAGAAAGTACAGGAAAAAAAAGGAAAACCATAACTATCGTTTTCTTTTTCCTTCTTGCACCTTTTTATACAAAACGATAGCCGTCGAAAATTGTCATCGAATTGCATAGTAAGGCCCCAGGTATTTTGGGTCAATTGGGGTTGAATTTTGGTGCTCGACGGAGATGGACGTGTTTTTGTCTGTCTCCGTAAGTGAAATTTATTTTGTTTTATGTTTGTTTTAATTTAAATTTAAATTTAAGGTTAATAATTTAAAGTTAATCTTAATTTTATTTTGCGTTTTATGTTTAAATTTAATAAGTTTTTAAAATGTGTAGTTGAAATACGTGTAGTGTATTTTTAGTTTTGTTGTGTGATATATATAAAGTGAAAGTGTTGTTCAGTTAATTTATACTATATACATATGTACTATATGGATGTACATATTCTTAAGGAGTGATGTCGAAATAGTGTAGTGATTTAGTGTTAAAAATAGTGAACACATCAAAATTTATTATAGAAATTAGTTTCTGGGATGTTGTGGCCGAAAAATTCTAACGGTACTTTCATAGTATCGAAAAGGTATATTTCATATTACATGTACTGTTCTCTGTACATATGCACATGTAATATGAATGTGTGTAAAAAATTATTGCTCTTTTATTTTTATAGACTAGTATTGATTATTTGGTAGGAGATAGATTGAAACCAACAAGAATGTTTGTACACAAATGTGTACAAACATTTTTTGTTTTTGATTGGATGTATGCAGAGTCGATAGCGTTTCTTTGTAAACATGTTGGACAAAGAATTACTGTATGTATATCCAAAGAACTGTTATATTGAGGATATATTTTATTTTGTTTGTATTTGTGTAAATATGTGTAGTATTTTGTTTCTTGTTTTTCTTGTATGGGGAATCAGGTTTGGGTACAAGTATGTATGCATGATTGTAGAAATGTAAATATAATTACTTGAGATGTATATTTGTATTTTATGTAGATGTATATAAGTGTGATGCGGTATATAGTGCGGTACGTTTCTCTCTTGTGTTTTGTTTCTTGTCCTTGTTGTAGATTTGATGTACATATAATGTGATGCGGAACACGGTAAAATGTGAAAATGTTATTATGGTTTGTCATGTTGTATGTATGTGGAGCATCATGTTTGGATACATGCATATATACATATATGCGTGACAAATTAATGTACTCGTTTTTGTGTATATTTGTTTTTATATATAATTGTATATTTATATGCATCACAGATTTAAATTATAGGGTGGCTCAACAGTTTTTTAAATTTTAAACTGCGGCTTGGAGGAAATTTTATGTCAACTTTATAAGAGTATTATATTATACAAATTATATTGTTATAATACTTTACTATATGATGTTAATGTATGTGAGGTTAATTTAAGATGATTAATCTTATTTTATTGTGTATTATTAAATTTTATATTATTTTATTTATGTTATTATCATATCTCGTCTTTATCATTGTGAACTAGACAAGAGACGCAGTGAAGCAGAATTTGAGCCTGTAGTTATAAATTGTGTAGTTTTGTGCCAATGTATTTTTACTACATTATTCTATGTAGCGTAGAAATTGTATTGGCTTGTAATATCTATTTTATTTTTTATTTAGTACTAACTAATTTATATAAGTTAATTTCTATTAATTAAGTAGTAAAGCAATTTAGTTTTCAGACTAACCTGGGAAACTCTATTTGAGTTTTATTAGTGAATATCATATATAGGTACATGTAGTACTTAACTAAACGATAAATATTCTAAACCTTTTGCATAGTATATAATAATTAATTTAAACATTATTAACTTAGTAAATAAATAAGTAATTTAAGCATTATTAATATCCTTTTGCAAGATTTTTAGGAAATTGCCGATTAGTTGAATTTTTAATAGTATGGTTAAATATATAAAAAATATATTTTTTCAGCTTTTATTTTTGAATCTAGTTGCAGTAGGTAAACCATTAATTAACTATCTACAGGAAAACGGTGGCTAATGAAACAAGTGCTGTGAATTTGAATTATAACTTAGGAATTTAAAATTTTTAAACTTTCCCTTAGAATTTTTATTGTTGATGTTGAATTATTCATATGGCTTAGTATTATGGTTGAGGTTGGTATTGGTATTGAAGTGGGTGTTGGTATTGGTGTTAATGTTCATACTTATTAGTATAATTGTTAATGATAGTTTTGGTATTAGTATTCATATTGGTTAGTTAAAACGTTTTTAGTTTAGAACACTCCTGAGAAACTCGACCAATATGACAATGGCTGTGATGACAGCACGATGGCCAGATGGTAGTTGGTTGAATGATTGTCAAACTATTAATGGTTATTTATTTGTGGTACACAGGGATTGATCTAGAATTTATTTCAGAGAATCAAATTTATACTTAATTAATTTTAAAATAGTTATTATAAAGAATTAATGCATATTTTAAATTTAGGAATGTCTTGAAGAACCTGAAACAACCTTACAGGGGTTGAAGCAGTAGATGAACTTTAAATTGTATTGTCTTGTGCTAAATAAATTACTAAAAATATATTACTAACAAATTTACTAACTATCAACTACTTAGGTGTCTGGAACCGGGTTGAGTCTTTGTTGCTAACATTCCTTTCCCGTCCCTCGATTTTGTTATATGTAAAAAGGTGTACGACGGCGGCCTGGCCAGAGGCGGATATCACAACTATTAGACTTATGTGGTTATCGATGTGGCGCCTTCCTTTACGGGGTGAAATATTGCTATGTTGGCTTCATGAAAAGCTGAGTATGATGGCTCATATTTCTCTGGTAAGGGAGAGCTATGGTGTCGTGTTTCAACATGGGTATAGTGGTGTGGTATTCGCATTTATAATACGGGAGACTTGCTTAATGCTTCATCGTACATCGCAATCAATCAATCAATCAATCAATAACCAGGTATTTTGGGTCAATTGGTATGGCAGGTACCCAACCCTCTTGATGCACAGGTTCCAAAAGCTTTTCAAATCTCGGCCTTGACCAAAGAAACACATTGGCAAAAAAAAATTCTAAATCGAACAAGCCGTTCTCGAGATACCATTATGGGTACAGACTTACACACATCCAGACATCCAGAGATCCAGACAACCAAACAAGCGGACGGAACTTTTTTTCTTTTGCTTTTTTAGAATCAGGAACTTTCAAAACGTCGAGAAAAGTGGTTTTAGACTAACCAAATTTTTGATCATTTTTGACAGGATTTCAATACTTTGGTCTTTTTAGACCGAAGTAAATCTAGAGTGTTTTAATGTATAATTCTTAGAAATATTGATTTAAAAAATGAATACAGCTGAATTACTAGCTATATTTCAAGGAATCACCATCATAATATTTTATTTCTCAACCTAGGAAACTAATCCCTAGTCAACCCAAATGGATTTGTGGTGGATTAACTAATCTTATCGTACCAAAATTATTTATGCAATTTCAATCGTACAACATTTCGGCAAGCCTTCATTATTTATAACTATGCCATGCAATCCACAATGGCCTGAAATTATTAAAGCTCTTGAAGGTTTTAGTGCCAAATTTGGTCCTGATAAGCTACTTATCGATTTAATTATCAAAAAAGAAATCTGTGTTTCAGTTACGGTATTTACAATTGCTTTTGTTGCATGTTCGCGGCTCAAAATCTTTAGGAGATTCGCGAACGTATTTAGCATTCAGTATCCCACATTTATTCAAACATGTTATGCCCGAGATATTGGTATCGAAAGATAATGAATGGCGTAAGTGTTTAAATGAAGTGGTTTGTATAATCATCTTTTAGGGGAAATCCAATATTCAATTTAATTTAAAAGACAACATTTTTCAGCAGTTTTTATTAGTCAAAATGACTAAAGCAGAAATGGTTCATTGGATTTATATTTTGATTTTATGTAAAATTAAATAAATAACAGGCCCATTGGAAAATATTAACTACCGTCAGTTGCACCAAATTCAACGTCGAAATCCGTTCAACAAAAATCAAAAAACCGACATGGGAATATGGTTTCTGGGATTACTGTTACATTGGCTTTGTACTGGAAATTTCAAAAGGTCGATCCCTGGGACCCCTGGAAATTTCAAAAGTTCGATCTCTCCAGGGATCGCCCATTTAAGCCAATTTGAAATTTCCAGTACAAATTCAATACAACAGATATCCTAGAAACCATATTCGCATGTTGGTTTTTTGATTTTTGTTGAAGAGTTTTCTTCATTAAGACATCGACCATTTGGCACTTTTCTTTCAAATCCTATAGGGTTGTTGGCATTTAACCAACCCTAATATCAATCTTTAATGATTCCTATTTTAAAGGCAACTTTTTGCGATTTATATGTAACTTTTGTTGTACATCGCCTGAATGACCATTATTTGTATATACACACACAAACACATTTTTTGTTATTTGGGAAGAATTTCACTTCGGTAGATAAGCATTGGATGATCCGGGCCAGCCATCAACATCAGTTGCAAAAATGAATATTCATGCCAAGAAAGTGTTACTGTGTATCTGCTGGGATTGGAAAGGTGTCATTTACTATGAGCTTCTGAAACCTGGTCAAAATATTACAGCTGAACGTTACCAGGCCCAATTGATCAAATTAAGTGATCCTGTGGAGGAAAGAATGTCATGGAAGGATGGGCCGAGGAAGACGAGAGATGATATTGTATGACAGCGCTCGTCCAGATATAGCAACATCAACGAAGAAACTCATCTTCTCCTTAGGCTTGGAAGTGGTACAGCAAGCGGCGTATTCACCAGACTTATTCAGATCGATGTCATCATATTTTAAAGACCAGATGACTATTTTGCTTCGAAACCACCAAGTTTCTCTCGCGAAGGCATTCATCATTTAACCGATAAATGGCAAAAGACTATAGATAGTAATAGTGAATATTTCCATTATTAATCTTAGAAAGGCCGAATTTCTAAACAAAACGAATGCATTATTTGAGAATGGGGCTCGAATGCGTATGAAAAAAATGCATTGAAATATTATTGACTGAGAAACCGATCCGTGGTGGCCGCTATACGTGCATACGTAACAACAGATCATCGGACTTGGGACTCGAAGTTGGGAGAAATAATTTGTGAATTGCGAAATGCTGTGCATCAGTCAACCTCTTACTCACCATACTATTTACTATTTGGCCAACATATGGTTACCGACGGAAACTCGTACAAATTTCTGCGTGATCTGGATTCGGTAGCAGAGGGAGTAGAGTCACTACCATTATCAGATCGCCTATCCATAGTGCACGATAAAGTGATTCAGAATCTGAAAACTGCCTATCAAAAATATTCTAAGCATTACAACTTGCTTACACGACCTTGTTCTTACGCTATGGGACAGAAAGTATTTGTAAGACAGCATCCGCTAAGCGATGCCTCAAAACAATTCTGTGCAAAGTTTTCTCCAAAGTTTGTGAAAGGTTTTATACACGAAAAAGTTGGAAATGTTTACTATGTATGGAAAAATGAGGAAGGAAAGGTAATGGGTACATTCCACGGAAAAGATCTTAAAGCGTAAACCTTTTAAAGGAAATTATTCGCACTATTGTGGGTGTACTTGTCCTAGAGTTTTTTTGTTCAAGGGATAAGTCCTAATATAGTAAGAAATAATGTTTTACTCAGTTACGTCGTTTCGCTTGCCTTAGACGTATCTGCCCTGTAACGGTTGGAGATTTTGTTAAAGCAATTTTATTTAAATGAAGTTGCAAATTTGTGAAGCTTGGTGGTTAATCGGGTCTTTGATATCATCTCCTCCAACCTACAACCGGTGATCATAATTATGGTGAATTTAATAATGCTTACATTTAAATATATTTAGGTAAGTAAATTTTAGTTTAATTACATATTATCTCATTAACTAATTATTAATTATATCTAATTTTAGCTTGCTATTAATAGCAAATAAACAGGTTGATAAATAGAATAAGGAATAAGAATTTCCTTGATACAGGACATTGAAATTTGTTTGAGGTTATGTATACAAAATGTTATTCTACTCTATATAAGTTACAATAAATAATATAATAAATTTATTGCAGCGGCTGTTTCTTGATGTACAGAAGATGTCCGAACCATGGCTGATGATATTATATGCCCCAAAGTTTATATTTTAGGTTTATTTTTATGAAAATGTTTCCCTTTTATTTTAGAATGATTTACAGTGTATGACTTGTAAACAGACCAGTAGTTTTGCTTCCGACAATTATTGATTATGATAATTAACAAGGAGTCCGTAGTCCTTCTGGCAAACACTAAGGGAGTGGTTGACTTCAATCATTTTCAATGTATACAAGAGAGATGGGTGGAAGCCAACCTGGAACGGTGGCAACCCCTCAGGCCCGAAGTAGCTACCAAAAGTGTGGTGGGAGACTCTGAGGGTAGCATTAAGCGAGTTCAGCGACTTCGGCTTAGGGAAACATGAGCGAACAGCGAAGGGGCTGGTCAACCGGTGAAGGAGGATGTTGGCAGCCTGTCCAGGCGGAAGGGTGCAGTCAAGATCAGCATGGATGGTGCGGCCAATATCGAGACAGACGATGCTGGCGCATTCCAAACTACCGGCAATTAATATTGACCTGCGGTAGAAGAAAATATATGAGGGTAAGTCCAGGTAAAATGCTTCAGAAGGCACAAACACTTGGGAAAAAGTACAAGATCGACAACCTGTTGGATCTCGAAGGGATATTGGGATATTTTCTGTAGTATCACAATGGGGCGCCACCGGCCTAACTGTGCCTAAGCAGCCACTGCACCCTAATCCAATGTAACCTATCCACAGTTAAATACTGAGCTAACGAATTAATTTTAAGCTTTCGTCCGCAGACTGTCTGATAATATTCCAAAACAAAAATTTGTTAAAGCAATTAATGTTATTGTAAGTCATGCCAATATTTAAGGAAAACATATTTTAATTTTCCAATTGAACAAATTTTGATTGCACAAAATTAATGGGGGAATATTTTAAATCACTTATGCTCATAATACGTAAGCAAGTATAAGGGGTGTAAAATAATTTATTTTCTTGATATAACCTAAGAATTTAATAGTAGTTGGATTAAACATTTTTTACATTCAATTTCTAAATTATACAACATATGTACGTACCTGAACATACCCTACATATTGAAATTTTATGTATACTTGTATTTCATTTATTCATATACCTCACGTCACGTGTACCATATTGATCCTAGCTTTTAATATTTTGATCAAAATGGCATGCATAAACAAAAAAGCACTGTGTACATATTAAGTTGCTTATTCACATTTTTCATCACACCAAAGCATCATAAAGGATGAACTAAATGAAAAACTACAACAAAACTGAAAATATATTTAATATTTCATTTTATTTGTTGTATGTTTCGTTTTTTTATTTATTTTTTTTTTATTTGCAAATAAAAATAATAAAACGGAAAACACAAATAATATAACTTTATTTATCCCACGAGGGCGATAAGCAGGAACAGTTTTTTTTTTGCTTTTTTTTTATTTTGCAAATAATTTTCATTTGAAAATTTTCCAGAATTTTGTATATTATGTATTTTTCATATTTTAGAATTTATTTAAAAAAAAAAATAATAATAATCATAATAAAAAGAAAATATGACAGAAAAGTTTTGTTTGCTTTCCAAAGTATGTTTCAAAGTATAATGTAGAAATGTACAGAATAGGAGTTTTGGGCTAATAATTATATCGATACCATCGTACCATAGAATTTTTTTTTTTATATTTCATATATAATAGTGCGTATCCCTTGCTAAATAAATTTACATAATACAATAAATTAATATAAAAATCATAAATTTAATTTGTTACACAAAATTAAATAAAATATTTTTGACAAATAGAAATTTAAAAATTATATTTCTAATGACGAATTCCATACAAAATTTTATTTGCTTGCGTTAATTAATGACATCTATACAAATAAATCAAACTTTTAAAGTTATAAAATCGATAACTGGTTTGTTAAGGGTCGCACTAATATCTGTACCAAAAAGGAAGAGTCGCCTAAGTACATTTTGCTCAATGTTCAGAAATACGGTATAAAGTTTTCTTCGGTTACGGGAAAAAACAAATGAAATATTTTCTTATATTGCAAACGTTTTTAGGTCGGTTTTAGCTACCTGTTTCAATAGAGTATACTAAAATTATGAAAAACCATTAAGTTTTTAGTAAAAACGGTTTTTTGTCACTTAGGCGAACTTTTTAATTTTTGTTTTTAGCGAATAAATGTCTTATGTGACTTAAGCTATTTTTCCATTGTTTTTATAGTGAAGTACAAGAACTTAAAACCACTTAGTTTATTTTTTCAAAATTTAATTTATTTTTTATTGATGTTAAGAGTTTTTATTCAAAAATTATAATTCCCAATCAAAATTTTAATTAATTTTAAGCTTCCTCAAATGTTGAATCATCGTTATCAGCTAAATCAGGATCGACATCTGGAATATTTCCATCGTTGAGATTAAAATAGAAAGGAGGATAAAGCTCATTTATAAGATGTAATTGGTCAATCAGATCTTTTTTCTTTTCTTTGCTTATGCGATGTGTGGGCCATCATAGCTAAGCTGAAGATCGAATATACGTGGCTTAGATATTTCTCATTTTTTATTTTTATTTTTTTATTTATCCTACATAAAAAAGAGCCAAATTGCCGAAACTCCAAATTTATAATTTTCTGTTTACATTTTTTTAATTCAAAATTCAGTTTAACTAATATTTTCATTACTCTTAAAAAGAACCGGATTACTCCTTTCACATACTATATTCTGTCGGCTAGTAGTTGTTTCATATTAAATTGTTATCCCACTCATCCTAATAAATTCATACATTTCCTTATAAGCCAAAAAACCACCCTCATTTATTAAATCACTTCGATTTCTTGCATTCCGTAGGGTGTTGAACTTAGACCTAAATTGGCTATATCTGGGACAAGCCAATATGAGATGTTCAACATCCTCCACTTAGTCACACAACTCACAATCTCTGTCCTTACTCAAATGACGTTTCCACAAGCATTCCTTCCAATTTCCATGGTTTAGCCTAATTCTCTCAACCGTTCGCAACATCCGCGTATTTCCTTTGAACTCCTTAAAGAACGGAATTCTCAAAGGAGTAGAGTTCGTTAGACTTTTCTCGTTAAATTCACTCTCCCATTTTCTCCACAGATTCATCTGAAGCATTCGAAGTAAATCTCTTGCATCCTTCCTCCCGTACTCCTGGGGGTCAATTCTCGTTCCGTGAAAAGTATAATGAAAAGTATTTTCAGTGAGAAATACACATTTCCGATTCATGTTCCTTGAGAAGGAAAAAAATGACGTCAAAATCTTTTCATATGAATAAAACTTTCTCACCGACCATTTTGGCGGTGAGAACATCATAAATATGGAAATAAAATTCTATAAAAACTAAATTTGTATTTTTACCATTAAATGTGCATTGAAACTATAATATGATGCACTTTAAACTTAACTAATAAGTAAATCTATTAAAAACTATTCCGTTTATTTAATAAAAGCCTCCAAATAATTATTTTAGTTAAGTTTTAAAAATAATTTGGTAAATTTTATAATTTATTTTGTATTTTGACAGCCAATGACAAAAACTGATTAACTAAATCTACTTTATCATTTATTTAGCTAATATTTAAACCAATTGTTGTATCAGCTAGCGGAAATATACATGAAACTCGAAAAAATGTGTGTTTACAGTGTAGCTTACTATGGAAATAACTTATTCAGCGTTTTTCTCACGATTCTTTTTCATTTGGACATCGAGAATCGCTTATTGTCGTTATGTGAAATGTTATAAATGAAAAAGACTTGATGGAATCAAAATGAAAACTTTTTTTTCATTAGATTTTTTCATAGAACGAGAATTGACCCCCTGAACCATGTCATTCAATGTACCCTTTTTAGCTAATAAATCGGCCCTTTCATTCCCTTCGATCTGTCTATGTGATGGGATCCATTGAATGGTCACATCACGTTGACAGTCTCGAACGCATTCAAAAATCAAATCAACATACACATTGCCTTCCCTTCCATCTCCACATTTTAGCAAACATAAACCACTCTGGGAATCGGAAAATATTAATATTTTCCTTTCCCCTTGATTCACAGCCAGTTTTATTCCTGCAAACATTCCAATCAGTTCAGCGTTCATTATACATATGCTTTTGTCCACTTTAAAATACTTTTCAACATTCTTACTAGGCAATTAGGCATAAATATACCAACACCCACTCCATTCTCATTCACACTAGCATCTGTATAAACGATATCATCTTGCACATACCGCTGACTGATTTTCCCAAACATAAATTTGGCGATAATTTCATTCATTCCCTTATTATATTCCTCCATATTCAAACATACAGTAAGATTATTAGGATCGGGTTGCGGACCAGCATTGCCAATACTCAGTCGGTTTGTACACCGCCCTATTTTGTAATCTTACTATCATTTCATTCCAAAATGAATCCCGACTCTCTCACTTTGATTTACTCTCTCTTGTAATCAAGAGATGAATCACCCATTTCAGACCACAGGGTGTGTATTGGGGTTGAGTTAATCGCCCCCAATACCACTCTTGCACATGCATTTTCTACTTTCATTAATTGGCTAAAATCCCCTTTCGAACCAGTCCCATACACACTAATAGCATATTCAATTTTGGAGGATATAAGGGCCTTCCTTAACATATCAGTCACACCCGGATGAGTGCCCCACTTAGGTTTGCTCACCCGTTTAACCACATTTAAACGTTCCTTACAGTTATCTGCCAACATTTTCATGTGCTTCCCAAAATTCATACGTTTATAAATCCAAATACCCAAATACCTGTACGCATTTACTTGTTCAATTCTGTGTCTATCAACGCTTATATTAACATTTGCAATCTTTGTTCTGAAACTCACATAAGCACACTTATTAGGATTCACCCTCAGATTCAACATTTTAAGTTTTTGTCCGGTATTTATGAACCCATCCACGCTTTGTTGAGTATCTCAAGCAAATTATGTTTTGCTGAGTTACTCAACAACCGAATCATTTTATAACTTACGCGGTTCGTCCCTGGAGTGGTAGATTTTGATTTATCTAACACTCTCAGGAACTCTCCCCATTCATACTTACAATCCATTCTTTAATTTCTATTCATTCTATCAACTTCATTTATTACATTCAAATCATTCCTTACATTCAATACCACTCTTATAAATTCTTCACATTTTTCTTTGTTGTCACGTACCACATTGCTCACATTAAAATGTTTACCATTCACCCTATTAAATAAACTCCATACAACCTTAGTTGTGGTTCTATGTGTCATTTGGGACACATATTCCCGCCAACTTTTCCTTTTGCTTTGCGAATAGCCTTTTTCAATTTTCCATTCATTTTACCATACATAATCTTGTTCTCACTACTCTTATTCCTATTAAATTAACGCAAGGATATTCGCTTCCTTTCATACCAGAATTGAACTTCATTGTTCCACCAACCATTCACATTTTGTACACAGTTTATATACCCGTTCAATTTCACTATCTAACTGGCTTTGATTTATTTCATTTTCTTCGAGAATCTCATTCATCTTATTCACCCATTTCCTGTTATTCATTAATTCACGTTTTTTTCCTAAATACTCGATTATCATTCACGATCATTTTGATCATGAAATGATCACCACCCAAATTCTCTTCTTCAACATTCCAAGTGACCCGGCAGGCCAGTTCAATAGTTGTCATAGACAAATCTATTGCGCTGGCCGTGCCTTCTACATTCGCCATTCTAGTTGGCCTTCCATCATTCAAGAGCACCATATCGGAGTCTTGAATCAGGTCGGCCAACTGTTTTCCTCTCGCGCAGTTGTCAAAACGCATTCTCGCATGCGCATTCATATCTCCACATACAATCAGATCACTTTTATCTCTCACCCACTCAAACAATTTTTTAAAGTCACTCAAGGCTTTTTTCCTTTTTGCTTCATCACGCACCTGGGTTACATACAAGCTCACTAGTAACAGATTTCTTTCCAAATTCGTCGTTGAGACAGCTATTACTTCATTCTACTCAAAAGCGGGTAACTGATCCTCTTGAAGCGTCATATTTCTGGCGTACATTATCGCCATCCTTTACGTTTACTGACACATCTCACGAACCTGTTTCTGGGTTTTCGCTCTTTGACGTTATATTCATTTAAATTAACCATTTTTTGGATTGTTTCGATTTTCACATCGCTGTACTTAACTCGTTCTTGAGTGGTGATTGATTGTACCGTATTTTTATCGACCGTGCTTGTTTGTTGTACGTGTTGTGATTGTCCGTTGTGATTGTAGCTGTTGTTCTGCTATATTATTGATATTATCCAAAAGTGAGCATTCTTGTTTTTTATGTGAATCTTCTCCGCATTTGTAACATCTCTCTTTCATTCCGTCGTAAAATATTCTGGCTTTAATGTTTTGAATATATGTATATAAATTGTGGTATTTCTTTCTCGATCTTTATATTTACACCTCTTACTCCCGAAAAAACTGGTAGAAGTGAGTTGACACTAAACTTTTCACGTCCTATTGACAATATATTGCCAAAACGGTGCATGACCTCACTCAATGTTTTGTCTGTAATTTCTGGTGGCAAATTAAATACCCTCACGTACCGCATTATTCCACTTGCTCCTTTTACCGTTACCACCGTTGATGTCCCATTAATATAATTGAACGTCAAAACATGTATCTCTCGTAAAAATTCAAGGTACCTTTGTTCTATAGTATGTTAAACAAGATATAAATACACCGCTCGTACAAATCTTGGTACAGTGTATGTATATCTTTAGCCGTTAGACCACTGTTCAAGACAAATTGCATCATTTTTTGATCAGACGGCTTGGCATCTGACTTCTGGAAATGTACTTTTACAGTGTTTTGTCTTAAACTATCCATTTTAATCCACAACCTTGGTGGTTTGGCGACTATTGGAGGGGGGGACTAAAGTTGAGTAGATTAATCTACCAGCTCCGTAACCTTCCAGTAGGGTGCGCATCACGTGAGCTGTTCTGGTCTTGTCATTAGGCAGCTGCGTGATGGGTACAATTGTGTAAGGGGTAACCTGTTCACAATTCGCAAGTGTACGTACTGCCTCCTCGTGGCAACCACTGGTAACTAAGGCCACTTGGCACATTTTTCGCCATTTGGCACAGGCTAAAGTACGGCGCTAAAGGAGAAAACCTTGACAAAAAACCCTAATCTAAGGTGGAACAGCATATGCAGATGATTGAATGGCTGATAGGTTAATCAGCCCAAAATATGCGGACTCTGGATACCAGGCACCCTCCAGTTTTATTTAGCCTTCCTGTAGTAAAGCTGGGTGACCTACAGGTGATTTGCAATTCCGAGCAACTCGTAAGAGTAAAATCAAACGGAATACGGGGCAGGAGTAGGAATATACGAGAGTGGGACAACCCTCTCGAGGTCCTTGAGCTCCAATGCTACCGTCTTTCTAGCGGAACTACATGCTGTAGTAAACATCTAGGAGGGAGAGCAATAAGCCCAGATAGTATGTATCACGTACCGGGAGGCAGTATCGTCAGGTTCATTAAGAACCTGAATATTGACTGGATGGATAATTAAGCAGGGGCCAGCACAATAGATCTTTTAAGTCGCAGTGCGAAGTGGCTGATCGCCCGCATGGCCTCCCCAATAATAATAATAATAATAATAATCCACAACCTTGTTATAAACAGGTATTAAATTTAACCACTGCGTAACATATCACAATCTCTCTTTAATATTTAAAACGCGCTAATTTGGTTTTTATTTTTGTAATTCGCTCTATACGCCACAAAGGTTGACAATCGAATGACTTAAATGGTTCGTTAATGAATTTTTATATTCAATTACCACAAAATTGCTTATGTACCGAAGCCATTTCACCTCGGCCCACTTAAATTTATTTCCTTCCTCATCCATATTCAGCCACATGCATTTGGTTTTGACAATTTTCGCAAAATCAAAAAATTTGTTTTGTGTAATTTCAAAAACTTTAAACTGGCGAGTTGTACCGACAGTACGGACAAATTGACCGAGAGACTTTTTCTTTTTTCGTTCAATGGCAGAGTGATCCACATCAACTCCATGTGCGTATGACCTGGTAGCCAAAATTTGTGGCCGATCGTGGTAACGTTGGTCTTATTTTGCAAAAACATCATAAACATAATTGAAACAGACGAGTTTTTGTTTTGGCCGCTGCAACAATCACTGTAAAATATTATATTTTCTGTATCCGGAGATTCCAACAAAAGATGTTCAAGAAGAAAAGAAGGTACTTCGTTGCCTCCCCGTTTAGCATCTCCTAGAATTGGATTATTAGTATATGGAACGCGATAGTGTAAACTTGTAAGATTATTAGTAGTATTTAGAAAGTGACAGTGTGAACATTTTAAAGGAATTAAAAAGTGATTTAAAAAGTGTTTTAGTGGAAATAAAAATTATAAGTGTACAGTAAAATTTGAGAATAATTTATATAAAGTGATTTTTTGAATTTTTATTAATAAATTGTATTGAAATTGTGTTGTAATAATTCTTGTGTGAAATAAATAAATTCGTTGGTGATAAAATGAATTAATTTTATTTTATTCACAATCCAGTGATACGAACCTTGATTGACATGGCAAAAACGTAACAATAATCGCGTTTTTTATTCGCTCCGGAGAGCTGCTATCGAGAGCCGTCATTTTTCTACGCCTAAATTTAAATTTGACGCGCTATTTATTGGTAAACTAAACTTATTTAACATCAAACTATCATTTTTAATTCAACTGTTTAGCGAAAACTTGATATAAAACATATTTGGCTCTACCTATTTATACGGAGCGCTATCCGGAGCCACATTTTATATGACGGCTCTCGATAGCAGCTATCCGGAGCGAATAAAAAAACGCAGCTTACGTCAGTAAGTTACAGAGGCATCTCTCGTCTACTAGTTCAATTAATACAAATTATGTTCTACAAAAGTTAATGAAAACAACTAAGCTAATCTATATATAGTGGAAGTGATTTTGTCAATTTAACTTGATATGTCAAAACAAAACAAAAAGAAGGCAAGGAAGATAAGCAAATTTGTATATCATATAAACAAAAATATTAATTTTGTGTTTCTTATTAGGTCCGTTCATCTTAGGTTACGAGTATGAAGTTAACAGTGGTTGTGTGGCAGGTGGCACCGTCTCTTGTTGAAACCACATATCTTTCAGATTATTTTGAACAACAGCAGGAAAAAAAAATCATTTAACATTGTTCTGTATCGTTCTCCATTGACTGTTACTCTTCAACCATTTTCTTCAAAGAAATATGAACCAATCACTCCACCAGCATGAATTGCACATCACACAGTGACTTTATCTGGATGTAATGGTGGCTGAACAGTTTCGTGTGGATTTTCATCATTCAAAATTCTGAAATTCTATTTGTTTACATAACCATTTAACCAAAAATGAGCTTCATCACTGAATAAAATTTTTCGATAAAAATGTTCATCATTTTCACGTTGTTCAAGAGCAAAATCAGAAAATAAACGACGTTTATGGTGTTCTAATAGCTTCAGTTTTTGAACCAGTTGAATTTTGTAAGGATGTAAACCCAAATCTTTTCTTAAAATTCTCCATGTTGTTGTTTGAGAAAGATTTAATTGCTGAAAACGACGTGGAACCGATAAATTTGGATTTTCTCTTACATTTTTGCTACCAAATCAATATTCTCTTGTGTGCGTGCATTTCTTTGTAGTACTGGTACTCTTGTATCATGTAAAGAAAATTCACTTTCAAATTCGATTAACTGAATAATGTCGTCCATGAATTCTTCTTAAATTTATCTCAGTATTCACAAAAAAGCACTGATTTTGAAAAAACAATTTCTAAACGTTGTTGAAGCGTGTATCTTTCCACGATTAAATTTTTTGTCACTCTTTCATTTGTCGAATATTTTGGATAGGCGATTATATTTTTGATCATCGGGAGATTGTTGAGGAATAGGTTAAAGTAGAAGGTGCAAAAAGATTTTGAAAGCTGAAAAGCAAAAGGATAGTCAGATGAAGATAAATATTATGTTGATAAACTGAACATGCCTGGTATAAAAGTCGATTCAAAACAATGAATTATACTGTACGTATTCTTCGTATACGAGAAGATACAGCTTAATATCTCAAAAATTTGAACCACAATTCAGTACATATTATGATCCAAAAAACACGTTCTATGAGGGATAATCCTGATCTAAAATCACATCCTGAAGAGTATAATGATTTTTTGTGTACTAAGTTTAGAATTAAATAAATTAATTTTTGAGCTTATTTTGGCTGAGTTGAGTTGTATCCTGGAGAGACGCAAAAATATTCTAAAGTAGAACTATTTGCTTGGGAAGCTTCTGGTAAAGAAGTTGATGTCCACTTGTTAGCTGAGCCGACTAAATTGGAATTTCTACTACAAGAATATGACAAAAAGAAAGAAGAATTTAAATTTCAAGTGAAAGACACAATTTTAGAAAAATATGGTGGCGAGGGGCATTTCCAAGTTCGACCAAAATCTTTGTTGCTTACACAAACCGAAAAATACATTTCAAAAGATCTAATCACCGGTATCATATTAGAAATTACATAAATTAATTAACATTCGACAAAAAATTAATAAAGTAAAAATTAGCGTACACAGAAATAGAGCTATGTGAATGTTGTGAAGAAGAAAAATTGTAAGAGAATTCATCTGTATTAGTATGATTCGCTAGTACTTAACGCACAGCACATTCTGTATATATAGAATGTTAATTGTGGTATAATCAGTCCAGTCGCCGCGGCCTGATGAGAGGATTGGTTTTTTCGTGATCATAAGCTCATCAGTTCGAAACTGGATTGAATTCTCTTACAATCTTCGGAACATATTAAAATCATATATTCTCAGACTATTTATTTTGTTTTCTTCTGTATGAGTTAAATTTTTGTTGGCATAAAATTAGCATAATTAACATTGCCATAATCACTTTCTCTAATTAACGCTTAGACTTATTTAAATTTGACAACTTAAGGTAGTTGTAACCACCAGTACTTTTCTTTGCTATTGATGAACTTCTGTTGTTCAATAAGTTGAATCGCTGTGCTATATCGGTTATTGAATTTTGTGGAGTCAAATCCTTTTTCACTCGGTGTCCTTTTAGAATGGTAAATTGTTGGTATTTGGTTTTCATTTTGTGTGTATCCAATTCGATCTAGATAAATAAAGGTTTCCGGTCCAGGAATATTATTAATTGCAATGTTTTGTTTTTAATGTTATGTGATCGGTAATAATAATAATAATAATAATAATAATAATAATAATAATAGATTTTTTATTAACGAAGTATAAGTATTAACTTTTTTACAATCGTGCATATTACAATAATAACATAAAACAAAACAATATAGAATATGAACAATAAATAACATAAATAAAAAATTAACAAAAATTAGATATATGTATATGTACAAAATATACAATAAATAATCAAAATTTTAATTTTGAGTTATACGTTTTGAGTTGTACAATCACGTCCAAATATAACTGAATTGCTAGCGTTATTAGTGGCTTTTAATATATGATTTCGAATTAGCTTAATGATGTACAAATCGATTCTTTCAGTTTCAAAATTATCGTAATGGTTTTGGTTGGAAATATAATGACTGTATCCGCTTTCCGCTTTACGAAATTGTCCTTTACAACGTCTGATGCAGCTTCTCTCGAACTTCCTTAGCATTTTCATATAACTTGCGCAGCAATTGAACCAAATTAGGCAGCTATACGTTACGATTGGTCTGATAATTGTTTGGTAACAAATTCTTTTAACACTTGATCTAATAAATTTTGAATTAAATATTTTGGAGTTTGCCAGAAGTGTCTGCTTAGCTTATATGATCATTCAGGTAACAAAATCGAACCAGATGAATTCCCGGGTATTTTACACCTTTTTCTGCTTTATTGTTTTATTGTTGATTTGAATTGTGTGTGTCTCCCAGGTTTTCTTGGTGTAGTTTGCCGCTAGTTGGTAAGGCCTTCTAAATAGTAGGTTTCATATTTATTTTCGTTAATTTGAATTCGCCATGTTTTTAGAAATAAAGAGATTAGAAATAATAAGAGGAGCTTTATATCACTATGTCATCTGCATATGCTATTGTTTGCACTTTTCCAGAATTCAATTTTTCGTTCATTATTAGACCTCTGGTATGAATATTAAACAGAACTGGTGCGTTTATTGTTTCTTATTGTAGCCCATTTTGTAGTTTAAAGATGTGTTTGGATGATTCCGTTCCTGTTGTTGTTATAAAATTTCTGGTACACAACAAATCTATCAATATTTGAATGATGTTCGTATCAAATTTTAATTTTTCGAGTTTAAATATCAACCCATCTAGCCAAACTGATTCAAACGCTTTAGCGATATCAATCATCACCGCTCCCGTGCACTTGTTATTATCGATGTTCCGTCAAACATCTGAGGTAAGTTTGGTAATTGCCTGTACCGTGGAATGTTCATGTCTGAATCCGAATTGGTGGTCTGGCATGAGATTATAATTAGCAATGTGTTCAGGAAGCCATTAGTCCAAAATTGATGTCCTAAAATAAATAAATATTCATTTTTTATATTCAAAACTTATATTTAAAATTCATGTAACTTAGAAATTCAAGTGGTTCACGTATAGGCAGCTTATCAGTATTATAACCTAAAAATTAATTAAAAATATTATTGTATATACATCTCACGTTAATTTCATTCACCTTATTTATTAAGATTTTAATTTATAACATTTTTATCTATTAATTTACTTTCAATTTGGGTTATTATTGTAAATTTACGATTAATTTTGTTTGTTAACATTGAATTTCTGACAGCTGAGAATATTCTATGTATTACATGTAGCTGCCTTTAACTTGCACTTAATGCCATCTATTATCAGTTATATGTACTATATCCTTTTGGCAATACATAGGCAAGTACATGTAACTCGATTTTAATAGCCATCTACAATGTATTTGTACTTTATTAAATTGTAAATTGTCAATAAAGAGAAAAAATAAAAATCACTAAAATCAGTCAGTAGAAACTCCCATCTTGAAAAAATTTATTATGACCAAATTAAGAGTAAATAGAATTTAGAAATTTAAATTAAGAAATTAAAAGCACTTAACGTTTTTGAGTAAAGTAAATTGAGTCGTGTTCGGATAATTATTGTTGAATAAAGTGGCGTCAGATTCTACTATTGTTTGGATTGTATTTGTGGTCCTTCGAGCCGGATTCCGAGTTTAAGTCCATTGTGTTGTTGTGAATCATAGGATGCGGGCTGTATTCAGCATCAAGTGACGCCGCCGTCATAGCGCGTAAACCAAATCATATTTAGTGTTCCGTTGTGTTAAAGCCACCATTGTCGTTAGTGCGTTTAAAGAACGCTACCCGTTGAATATCCAGAACATTCTGTTGCTGTTGTAAGTCACCACACATACAAGTGAAAATAAAGCACGCTACAAATATTGTACGTCAGTATCCAGAACATTCTTGTGCTATTTCAACACGTCACGAACATCTGTGTACATAAAAATACCATAATTTATAATTAATTGAAGACATCAGTAAGCAGAATCACATTGTTGTTGTTTTAACTACGACTTTGTCGTTATTGCACATAAAGCATGCTATAAGTATTGGGCACCCAGAACAATTTATTTGCTGTCGTAACCACGCCACAATTCGCGTAAAAAATTTGTGTCAACCATTACCGCAGATACCACATTGATTGATATTGAGATTAGGTTAACTAAACTCGAAGATTTATGGAAGGAGTTTCAAGATTATGAAACTCAAGTAGCGGTAATACTTACGAATAATCCAACCGCAAATGTCGAACTCAAGCAGGATGAAAATCAAAAATGTTAGAATTAATCCATAAAAGGAAGCCACAAGATATTCCGCAACCCGCCAATAATACCAATTATTCAGATCAACAGCGCGTACTCTTTGAAAATGTGGCTGACCGCACACAAGCAACGAATGAACGCTCTATTCTCCAATCATCGGAAACTGTCAAGCTACCCCGTGTGAACATTCTATTCTTCGGAGATTACAATGCTTGGCCCTCTTTCTATGACCATGGTATATAAGTTGAAAATTTTGAAAGGGTTGCTTAGAGATCCTCCACTTAATATCACTCGAAATTCCCTAGTAACCGAGGCTAATTACAAAGAAGCATGGGATAAATTAGTTAAGCGGTATAATAAAAAAGTGCAACCAGTGTTCATCTCATGCGCAAATCAGCAAGGCATTGGGCAGTGAGGCTGAAGCAAGAGATCATTGGCTCATTCGAATCTTATTAAACAAAGTAGATGAAGAGACACGTGTTGCATGGTCAAACGAAAGCTTGATTTCCAAAATTAGCATACTTTTTGGAATTTCTAAATAACCGGTGTTATACTAAAGAGAGCATTTTATGTGAAACCAAAAATCGAGGAACAAAAACTGCGGGTGCAATAGTGAAATTAACAAAGTGTCGAAAAGTGTTCATGTTATAGCCGTCAACATTTGTTATGGAAATATATCAAATTCAAACGAATGTCAGTCGAGAATCGTCGACGTCTGGTCAGCAAATCTGGAGAGTGCTTCAATTGTTTAAGGACAGGTCACACAGCGATCAAGTCGGCACAGTCAGAAGAATTGCAGTGTCTAAAACAAAACAAAATATTGGTACAAAAAAATCGAATCATTTCCCTATATCCCTTCATCGATAATGAAGGCATCCTAAGAGTCGGAGGGAGATTAAGCAAATTAGAAGCATCATTCAATATCAGAGCAATAATATTGCCTGGAAAAATCAAAGAAAATCATATTCGGTACTTTCACCCAGGGCCTACGTTACTAACAAGCATTCTCTGACAAAAATTCTGGCTGATCAACTGCCGGAATACAGTACGAAAATATATTCATACATCTGTAGAATGTCAAAGACAACGAGCAGTTACGTCACAACAGTTGATGGGTAACCCGCCGTAAACCCGAATAATACCAAGTCGTCCGTTTTTGCATACCGGGGTTGACTACGCTGGTCCTTTGTATCACAAATCAAGAATCGGAAGAGGTCGTATTCCATTTGTCAAGGGGTACATCTGTCTATTTATTTGCTCTGCCACGAAAGCCCTTCACATCGAACTTTGTAACGATATGACAGCTGAAGTATTCATTTGTATCTCGTAGGGGGGTTCCTATCGATATTATATCTTTCAACGGTACAAATTTCGTGGGAGTTAAAAGAAAACTCGGCGAATTATATGAATTATGGCAGCAAAATCATAAAACCGGACTCACATCTCATTTTCTTTCGCAGAGCAACATAAAGTTTATTGTCAATCCTGTTAGCGCCCCACATTTTGGAGGTCTGTGGGAGTCAGGGGTCGAGTCAGTCAACCCAGACAACTACCTAAATCGAGAGTTGGAGGAAATGTACACAATATTAACCCAGATCGAGGGTATTCTCAATTCCCGACCACTGTGTCCAATGAGTGACAATATAGATGACTTAGTGGCTCTAACTCCAGCGCACTTTTTGATCGGGGAACCCATCACGGCAGTGCCTGAGCCTTCATTGGAGCATATTAATATTAATCGGTTATCAAGATTTGACTTTATCGATATTTCAGTGATTAGTCGACTAAGGTGATATGCATCTTTTAAATGGAAATTTCCAAAACGGAAGCAAGAGTTCTTGACCGTAAGCACAACTATTTTTTTCCCGGGCTTCGATAACGTTTTTGTCTTTTTCGTAGTGAAATTCCAAAATATAGCAATTTTTTCAGAAATTTGATTCATTTTCACACTAATATAACTTTTGACACGATTAACGAAATACAAAGCTATCATCTACAAAATTTTTGACTGGAAAGTCACCTTTTAAACGCGCCTTAGTATGACGCAGTCTGATTTGTATTGCCCGATATATGACACCAAACACCATCTAGTGACAAAAATCTCGTATGACTTTTTCCCATTTTTTTCGGTATTTTTGATTATCTAAATTAAATGCTACCAATCAAAAGGTTGTCAGAAGCGTATTCTATTTTATTAATTATTTCTATATAAATACATCTCAATTCAACATACATAAATTATAAAAGCTTTATTGTTACAAGCACGTTGTACAATTACAATTGGAATTACCAAAGTCTTGCACATTTCACCATTTGTCGCAGTACAAAAAAGTAAATAATTTCAAAAAAGCTTAATATCGATCCACCCATAAACAGCCCCAATAATCCACCAAAATTTGATATAAAATCAGCAAATGAATACAATTGTTTGCGTGTCTTTCCCGTAAATTTCGCCTCATTCCAATAAATCTGCAATCTAACAGGTGCAAACTCTTTAATTCCAGTATCATTCCACAATTTTGAGATGGCCGATTGAAGTTTTTCATAATTAACACTTTCCGTACTTATTTTATACTCATACTCGATGGAATTACATTCGGGCAAACAATCACACGAAAACGATTGTGGTTCATCTACATTTTTCATAAAATCCCTAAAATCATGATCGTCTGGAAAATCATCTAAATAATTTATAAACGTATCCAAACTATCGACCATTTCGTATATATGTAAAAAATTTAATTTTGCGCCACATATTTGTGTACCGTTGATGCGTGGGAACGCAAAATGAACACAATTATGATGCTTGAGCGTATAGTTAGCGAAACATTCAAGCTTACAATTGATTCGATTATAAAATCGGAAGAATTGCAATTGGCGTTCATCATTAAAGTAACATTGTCGCTGTTCGATTGAGTTACTGCGTAAACCTTCCGATGTCGTTATAATTTTGGGTGTTACACCAATTTTCACCCAACTTTCGTGATTCACTGGTATGTATGATTCGAATGTCGTTGGATATGTGGCCGGCGAATGTAATATAACTTTATAGCCAACATTAGTAGGTTGGCATAGAGAATTTAAATCGGTTAGGTGTGAGGCAAGATCTAATTGGAGTCTGGAAACTTCACCAGCGGAACATGAACGCCTTGGAAATGTACCATTGGGCGTAAATCCCGTTTCATAATTCCACCCTTGAATCGTTTGCGTTATATTGTGGTATGGATATTCAATTTGTAATGTTTCGTTTTTAAGTATTTCTGATGGCAGGTTGTAAGTGTAGCACAGCCCTTCGTTCGTTAAAATAGTTGCAAAATTTTCAATATTTTCTGGATACAACAAGTTATACATTCTGCAACTATTTGGCATATCCATTTGATCAAATATGTCCCAATATGATGGAGAAATCTGTTTATAGATTAAATTATATAGGGCGGGGCTTCTAATATAGATCGATTTTTTTGTTTTTTATTAAAACTCACCTGATACAGAAGCTCAATGTATGATTTGTTAAGGAATTGTTCCGTATCATGATGTTCAAACAGTTTCGTCATTGCTAAGTGGCATATTTGTTGAGCGATCTGAAATTTTTTGAAATACTCGCTGGAACCATTCAAATTCTTTTTCTTCTTCTGCTCGAACTCATAGTATTGATCATATGAAAATTCGTTCACTTTAATTTTTGCTTGCGGACATATTGTTATGGCCGGGAATGGTATTTTAAAAACTGGTGTCGGTGTATCATTTTCGACCACTATCACAAAATGTTCTTGCCACTTTGTTAGAATTTCTTGCATAAACTTTCCCAGAAATATAAAACAAAAAACGAACAAAATGATCCAATACAATTTCTCGATAAACGGACGTTCTGCCCTGCCCAAATATTTGATGCCATGTATCGATGTGTTTTCGGTGTATTCCGTTACATCTGTAAGCACTTGATCGATCCCCTCTCTAAATGTTTTTCTTTTGGCCTCACTACGCCTTTAATGTTTTATAAAGTGAACACAATTTGATTAGATAAATAGTTGGAATATATTTTATTTGATTGCGCCCACCTTAGAGGTTGATCATTAGCCATTTTGATTGAATTGTGATAATTAATTAAATTTATTTTTATAACATTCGCTGTTTTCCTGTTCACAAATTAAATAAAACTAATTGTTATTCTGATTGTGGCTATGTATATATAAATAAATTGATGATAAAACAGCAAGAGTTACGATAACGATTTCGAATTGAATGAATATATAACAATGATGCTGTTAGCGTAAGGGAATAATGT
Source organism: Tipula vernalis (assembly GCA_958295665.1). Classification (NCBI taxonomy): domain Eukaryota; kingdom Metazoa; phylum Arthropoda; class Insecta; order Diptera; family Tipulidae; genus Tipula; species Tipula vernalis. The sequence continues at coordinate 110,529,779 of OY282559.1, forward strand.
ATTTGTGAATCACATTTTTTGAATAGTATAGTATGTGAATGCGGTTTTTAAATTTCTATGATGAATATCTGTTATATATTTGATTTTTTAGCTTTTAACCACATTAACAAAAATATTATGCTAGATGATCAACAATCTGAATTTCAAGAGCTGATCTGTACTAAACCAACATAATAAATTTTCAGGTCCACCATAATGTTGACCAGCAAATTTTTTTAAATTCGGGAAATCCGGTTCAGAATTGGTTCAAAAGTAGCCAATAGAACCGCAGGCACTTTTAGGTCACTTCAATTCAGTTTCGAACTTGATGAGCTTATGATTATGAAAAAATCAATCTTCTCATCAGGCCGCGGCGACTGGATTGATTATACCACAATTTCCATTCTATATATACAGAATGTGCTGTGCGTTATGTACTAGCGAATTATACTTATACAGATAAATTCTCTTACAATCTTCGGAACGTATTAAAATTATATAAATTAAAAAAATGAATTAAAAAGAATTCGGTCTATTAGTCAATTTCGTCGAATGATTGTTCGTAAATACTAATATACTTCTCGTGTTAATAAAAACACATTTAAAATGGTATAATCGCCCGTAGCATATTAGAAATTACATGAATTAATTAACATTTCAACAAAAAAATTAAGAAAGTAAAATTTGCTTTTACTTTAGTTCTTTAAATCTGTCCGATTTAAAGTAAACCAAAAACTGTCCTTTGCTTATCATCGGTCGTGTTTATAGATCAGCTTAATATTGCTCCCGAAATTTCCTTTATTGCGTGTCATCATCTTCATTCTTGGTTATTCATCATTCATAATCGTCGACGGGCAGTGTGTTTGCTTTGTTGTTCATTTATTAATGAATCACTAAACCACGCCATTCTTTGTAAGCTACCTCTAGGACGTTCTTGTTTTTACTAGATCATCATGAATTTGTGCGTTGGACATGTTTCGATGCCCACAATAAATAATTGTAATAAAAACATTGGCTGCGACCAGCATTAAATGAAACATTATTTGCGTCTCCTTGGTATCGTGCCAGCCGATCGACGTCTATTATTTTCATCTTTGCTCGCTGGCTCGGCTGGATCCTGTACACGTGGTCGTTTGTCCTTTTTATAATTGTATAAGGTTACTCCCAATTACTTTGTAGATTTGAAGAATTTCCTTTCTTTCTTTGTGGGTTGTAGAGCCATACTAAATCTCCTTCGTTATATCCTTTGTCGTTTGCTTTTTGATCGTAACGTTTCATCTTTCGCTGGTCAGCTTGCTATTCCTTCGAACATGCTCATGGATTTCAGCCATTCTGTTTCTGAGGTCGTTTACATAGTTCTCGGCTTCTTTGGGAGTTAATTCTGGTACTCTGGTTGATGTTGTAATCTCCGTGGTATCGTGTACTGTACTGCGATATGCCATCATAAACAGGGGGATATGCCGATTCCAGTTCCCCTGATTTGATCCGACTACCTTCGCCACGTGCTCTTCTCAGGTACGGTTGAATCGCTCGACTATTCCATCGGATTGTGGATGTAGCGGTGTCGTCCTTGTCTTTTTAATACCGAGCACTTTACACATCTCCTGGAACACATTTGACTCAAAATCACGACCTTGATCCGAATGAAGCTGGTATTGGATGGTATTGGATAGGCTTCCGGCCACTTACTGGAGTAGTCGATACATACAAGGATATATCAATTCCCACCAACTGTTCTCTTGTGCCATGCAGGTTTTCGTCCTTTTCTAATACAAGCCCTTACTGGGGCGAGCGTTGGATATTTCTCCTGCTCTTCAACGACACTGTTCGTTGTCCACCCTTCCGGAACTTCCACACCAATCCCGTTAAGGCTACTGATGCCTTCGTTTTCCTCAATTTTGCTGCATTTTCCACATCTTATTGCACAAGGCTTCCTTGATAGTTCCATCCATCGCGCCACCTGTCCTTCTGGTTCTTTAAACTGAATTAGCCATTTTAAAGCAGCATGGTCCATTCTAATTAGAAATTGTTGTTCATACAGGTTTTGTGGAAATGTTTAACGCATCCCACAACGGTCAGTAATTCTCGTCGGATTACACAATAATTTCTTTCTGAACTGGATACGATTCTGTTGAAGTAGCAAATCACTCGTTCTTCCGCTCCTTGTTGTAAGACAAAATACTTCCAAATCCCAGGTTGCTAGCATCCTTGTCCAAAATGAATCTTTGGCCTGGCCTAGGATATGCCAATATCGGCTAATCAATACATTCCGCGGCACTGACCAACTTCGTACTGCTCTGGATCAGTGCGAATCAGTGCTCTTTCTCTGGATCAGTGCGAATTCCTCTCTCCAGCATGATATGGCCCAAGTACTTCACTTCGTTTTTGAAGAGTGCAAATTTGTCCGGGCTCACTTTCATTCATTGCACAGATTTTTGAGGTGTTCGTCGAAACTTTTCCCGATTACAATGATGTCGTCTAGGCAAATGAGACATGTTTTCCCGTGCAGTCCTCTCAAATTTGCTCCATCAGCCTCTCTAACGTAGCTGGTTCATTGCACAGGCCAAATGGCATAACGGTAAATTGCCATAGACCGATGCCCGTAGGAAATGCTATTTTCTCTTGGTCTCCTTCTTGAATCGCAACTCGCCACTTCTGACAGTGTGTCTAGTGTATCATCTATCCTGGGTAATGAGTAGCTATCCTTCTTCGTGACACCATTTAGTTTTCAGTAATCTACGCAAAACCTCATTGACCCGCCTTTCTTTTGCACCAGAACTACCGGTGAACTCCATGAACTGTTAGATGGCTCAATGATTTGATCCCGGCAGAGGATCGAAATTGGTGATGTACTTCCTGTTTTTATCCTGTGCTGCACCATCTCCGTTCGGCCGTATTCATCCATGCTGCTTGGAAATACCTCGGCGTACTCTGGCAACATTCGTATTGCACGCTGGATTTTCTCGAGGACGATACCGGACTTTAGGTGTTTAGCTGGTTCGGTTCTGTTCATAATTCGGACAGGAATGATTGCTCCGAGTAATGTTAGTGCGTTAGCTAACGCTTCACACTTTAGTCCAATATCCATAGAATAACTCTGACTTCGTTTCCTACATCAGTAAGGCCCAGAGGGATTTCAATATTCTGCCATCGTAGTAAGCACGCCTTCATGTCAAGCGATATTCAGTGTTCTGCCATGAAATCCAATCCCAGAATGCGTTTGTCTATAACGTTAGCCACAATGAACTTATGACGAAAATTGAGGCATCCTATTTTACGGCAATATCATACTCTCCCTGGGCAGCCACGCTCTCTCCATTAGCAGCTTTCAGTCGATAATAAATCTCTGGATTAATGGCGTCTCTCGTTGCTTTTTCTAGTCTTATTATGGATTTTGATGGGCCGGTGTCAAGAGTAATTGTACTCACCCTGCTGTTTATTGTTCCTTCAACGACGAGACTGTGGTTGTTTCGCATTAGCTGTGCAACTATGATGGTGGTCCAGGGGCTTTTCGTTTCTCCGGTCAACTTTTGCCGAGGATTTTGATCGGCTGGTTTTACTCTCGGAACTTGGCACGCTCTGGCCAAGTGTCCAAGTGCACCTGTAGCACCTTGGCTCGGATACTGCTGCTATGGTCCTCGAACTTTCTTCCTTAAATGCTTTTAAGGATTCCTTGATCATACCCTGAATTTGATTCATGTCTGTCTCCATTGCACGTCTTCTCTCATGTTGTTCTTTAATCTAGTACTTTCCGAATAGAGCATCTGCTTTGCGACCTCGTATTTCAATGAGGCTATAAGAGCTTCATTTGACGAAGCTCGCTCAGCCGTTATCCGGATAAGCAACTGCAGCGGTCACAGCCAAACTGTTCACAATATTCATGGGAGTTGTGCCATTTGCCGTGTGATTTCTGCTTCCAATTGTTGTAGACTTTCATCTTTGGCTTATCTCCGGTTTCATAGTGTCGTCAATAATACGTAATGTTGTTAGATGATGTAGTTGCATTTTAGTTTTAATTTTGAAATTGATGCGTTCTATAGTGTGTCCTCTGTGTATCCATTTTCAATAGCTATGTGTTTTATGGTGGTTAATTCATCTGCATAATCTGTTTTCTGCATTGGTATACTATTGAGACGCTTAATTAAATGGTGATAAGGGGCTATTTTATGTTGATATGGGTGGCGTGATGAATATTTTGAAGTCGTCTATGATTTGTATTTTTAAATCCAAGAAATTAATATTTTTATTGGATTCTAATTCTAGTGAAAATTTAATGTTTGTGTGTATATTATTGATATAAATATGCATATTGTTGTGTTGGCGATGTGTTCCTTTGAATATCAGCAAAATGTCATCTACGTATCGATGCCAATATAAAATGATGTTCATGTATTTATTTTGATTATTTATGATGAATTCGTTTTCAATACAATTAAGATAGATGTTGGCTAACGTTCCCGATAGTGGGTTTTCCGTTGGAAAACCCTCAGTTTGATTGTGGAATTTATTGTTGTGCTGTAAATAGTTTTGTTTAGTTATTATATTTAATAGTTGTGTAATCGCCGCTATGGTTGTACTGGGTAAATTATTTTCAGCTGGTACTCTTCTAGTTATCTTAATGGTTGCATCAATAGGGATATTTGAGTAAATGCTTGTAACATCAAATGACGCTAATTTTGCTCCATTGAGTATCAATACTGATTGATTTTTGTCAACTAATTTGAAATCACTGCCGTGATCCCTTTATCTGCTTTCATGATGAGAGCGTTGGTTTCTGCTAATTTGTGCTTAATTCTTTTTAAAGTTGTCGCATTTGAATCGGTTTTCTTAACTGTTGGAGTATCCTTCTTGATTTTGTGTATGTTATTGATAATCAATGTTCTTATCTCCTCTTGATGAATCTGTCCGTTTTTAATACAGCATTTTCATTATCAAATGGATGTTTAGTGTTTTCCTTTTGATTGTTTTGAGCGGTTATATTATATTTGAGGCCTTTGTTTAACAAAACTTCTTCATTTTTGTTGAATACAATGCCGATAAGGTTATCTAGCTGGAATATTCAACAAATTACAATAGGATAACATTTATCACAAGAGTGAAAAAAATAATGGAGGTACAAATCATGACAAAAAGACAAAATATCAAGAAAAAGCTAGGAAAATTAAAAAATAGCAAAACGCTTGTCAACAAAAACATCTCATGCAAACACATCTACTACAGACGGCCCAATGCGCCCCATATCCCAGGACTGTATTGATACCCAATGGAGCAAATATCCCTATTGATGAAACCATTAAGATAACTACAAGAATACTAGCTGAAAATAATTTACCCACTACAACCATAGCGGCGATTACACAACTATTAAATATAATAACTAAACAAAACTATTTCCAGCACAATAATAAATTCTACAATCAAACTGAGGGTTTACCAATGGAAAGCGCACTATCGGGAACGTAAGCCAACATTTATCTTAATTATACTGAAAACGAATTCATCATAAATAACAAAAATAAATACATGAACAACCTTTTATATTGGCACCGATACGTGGATGACATTTTCCTGCTATTCAAAGGGACACATCGCCAACTCAACAATACATTTGCATATTTATATCAATTATATACACAAAAACATTAAATTTACACTAGAATTAGAATCCGACAAAAATATTAATTTCTTGGATTTAACTATACAAAACATAGACACCAAACACAACTTCAAAATATCCCGTAAACACCACCCAATAAACCAAGAAATGAAACACCAGATGGAGAAACAAGGAGAAGAAATTAGAGACCAAATTTCAGATGGCCATAAGAGAATCGACGATAAACTTCTCGAACTATCAACCAACATACACGGCGAAGTGGAGAAACTGCAAATGGAGATTCAACAGGTTGACCAAAAATTAGAAACGGAAGTCCAACTTGTCAAAGCGGAAATACGGCGTCTCGAAAAAGAACTAAATAATATCAAGGCAAGTGGATCAACGACGCAAGTGGTTCAGACCGTCCAATCAATCAAGTTAAAGCCACCAACATTCGAAGGAATAACATCTTTCGTCATTTTCAAATTTCAATTTGAAACGGCAGCCAATCAAAATCATTGGAACGACGAACATCGTGTCGCGGCGTTAATAGTCCCCCTTAAAGGTGAAGCAGCACAGGCTTTACAAACCATTCCGGAACAAGAGTAGAGCACCTATATCAAAATTATGAAGGCACTGGATAGAAAGTACGGCAGTGACCACAAGCAGGAAATCTATCGAATGGAATTGAAAAGCAGCTACCAAAAGGAAGGAGAATCACTTAAGGAATTTTCATCGGCAATCGAACGATTAGTACATCTAGCGCATACCAGCACGTCGGCCGATTATATGGAAAAGCTTAAAATTGACGAATTCATTGACGGCATTCGAGATCCAGAGACACGCAAGGCGGTGATGTTGTCACCTAAAGTCACCTTCGCGGAAACCATCGCTTGTGCGTTAACAAATGGAACTGCACAAGCCATCACCAAACCGTCAATTAAAATACACCGAGTGGAAATCGACACCAGCATAAACACCGAGCGGTCAGCACCAAGATACGGGACGGAAGCGGTAAAATCAGATGTTGCGCATGTGATAGAATCGGTCACATCTTTCGGGACTGCTGGGAAATAAGAAGAAAACGGGGAGGATCACCATCTCCTATGCAGCGACGACCAAGCGGGGAGCAGACAATGGCCAGGGAAGAAGGCCAAACGACAACGGAGCAGTTAAACTACAAAGAGTCAGTTAAAGGGGCAGAAGCTGACTCCCACAACCGATTGCCCCATTACCTTCATCCGCGTTTCGAAAGAAGCAAGAGGCGGTGACAGCTTGACAATCAAAGGCGACATTAATGGCACGGATTGCATCATCATCCTCGATACGGTAGCAAATTGCACGATTATCCGTAAAGATCTGATCGATAGAGGTATCCAACCAGCTAACGGATTGAAATTACAAACAGCAACTGGAGATAGTTTAATAATAAAAGGCAAAAAGATTGTGAAAATAAATATCGGGAGAACTCTTTTCCAACACGAAGTACTAATTGCAGTTATTGTGGATGAAGTCATGGCAAATGGCTTCGTGGTGGATGTTGAACGAGGAGTTTTAATTTACGATAACATCGAGTTGCCACTTCAATCTAGCAGTGCAGGAGCAACTACCAGGCGAATAATTATTGATCATCGGGAGAAGCTGCCACCGAACTTGGAGTCGATCGTGTGGGGAAGACTGAAGGAAGGTTCTGGGTCACCCAGGTTGTGGGTTGTTGAAGCTAACGAAGAGGAGAACGGAGCCAAGGAAATTATAATCGGAAAAGCCCTAGTTAAATCAGCTAACGACCATAGAGTACCAATAAAGACTCTAAGTCTCTCGGATAAGACGAAAACCATCAAGAAAGGGACCGTCATCGGCAAATGTAAAGAGGTTTCAACTATAGTAAAGTGTGAACAGAAAAGTCTGATTGAAAAAGCCGACATGCAAGGACAGAAAGAAATGGTAGAACAACTCATGCAGAAATGGACCGAAGATTTCGGTGAGGCACAGAAAGATTCTGCACATCAACTACTCAAACGGTATACGTCCATATTCTGCAGTACATCGGATAACAACGGAAGGATTTCAATGGTAAAGCACCGAATTGATACGGGAGCAGAGATGCCAATTCGTCAATCACCCAGGAGATTACCATTGACAAAACAACAAGAAGTCAACCGGATGGTACTAACAGAAATGCAGACGGCAGGAGTAATCGAACCATCTAACAGCCCATGGAGCTCACCGGTAGTATTGGTCGAGAAGTAGGACAGTAGCATGAGATTCTGCGTTGATTACCGAAAACTCAATGCTGTAACGAAAAAAGATAGCTACCCACTGCCAAGGATCGATGACACGCTAGACATTAGATCTACAAAGCGGCTATTGGTAGGTGGAAGTTCATGAGGAAGATCGTGAGAAAACAGCATTCAGTGTGGGTAACAGGCTTTGGCAATTTAATATTATGCCGTTCGGATTATGTAAAGCCCCTGCGACTTTTGAACGATTAATGAAGCGCATGTTAAAGGGATTACATTGGAAGACGTGCCTAATATATCTGGACGACTTCATCATCATGGGGAAGGATTTTGACGAGCAACTTGGCGGAAGTTTTGGATCAGACACAGGCCGGCGGATTAAAGCTAAGCCCAAAGAAGTGTAAACTGTTCAGAACTGAAGTCAAATATTTGGGTCATCTGGTAACGACTAATGGAATTCACACCGAAAAGAGCGCAGCGGTAAAGAACTAGCCAAGACCTAAACATTTACACGAATTACGAAGCTTTCTGGGATTGTGCACCTATTATAGACGCTCCATGCCAGGATTCACCAACATCGCCAAAAGTTTACACGAGTTGACCAGGAAGAAAAAGGCATTCGAATGGAAGAATGACCAGGAAGAAGCATTCGTGAAACTAAGGAGACGGTTATGTGTTGCGCCAATCCTCGCGTACCCTATACTCAACGTGAAATTTATTTTGGACACCGATGCAAGTAATGACGGTATAGGAGGTGTGTTATCACAGGAAACCAATGGCCAAGAACGAGTTATTGCGTACTTCTCCAAAACATTATCAAAACCGGATCGTAATTACTGCGTGACACGGAAAGAATTGTTGCCTATAGTCGAATGTATCAAGCATTTCCTTAAGTATCTTTATGGCCAATAATTCCATTTACGGACAGATCATGGCGCTTTACGGTGAATGTTGCAATTCAAGAACCCAGAGGGACAGGTATCACGCACACGAAAATGCCGACATATTATCAAGACGGCCTTGTCCAGTAGAATGTAAACATTGTCGCCATGTTGAAGAAAAGGAAAGCATCATTGACGTTAGGCTTACGCAAGTGCTGACTGATGAGGAATAGACCGATGAAATGATCAGGAAAGAGCAATTGGATGATACGGATTTATCAGTTATATTGGAATGGAAGGAAAAGAAACATCGGCCACATTGTCAAGGCTTTTTGGACTCAATGGGATAGCCTCCGTCTTGTGAATGGGTGTTTAAAACGATTGTGGGAAATCACGGATGGCAAAGTGAAGCAATTGTTGCTGGTGATACCAAAGTGCCGGATTGCGGAAATCCTGACGAGTATCATGGAGGAGCAGCCACATAGGAATTAATAAAACACTAGCAAAGATACGTCGACGATTCTACTGGAACTTTGAAACAATATAACGTTGGTGCACCATTCGAAAGAATTGCAATGGATGTAGCGGGGCCATTTCCCACCACTGAGAGCGGCAAAAAGTATATGCTAGTAATCATGGATTATTTCAGTAAATGCCCGGTGATGTACCCCATTCCCAATCAGGAGACGACAACAATAGCTGATACCGTGGTAAACAATTGGATTAGCAGATTTGGAGTGCCGGTGGAGATTCATACTGATCAAGGAAGGAATTTTGAATCGGTGGTATTTCAAGAAATATGCCAGATGCTCGGTATAAATAAAACGAGAACAACGCCTTTGCATCCACAGTCTGATGGTATGGTGGAAAGATTCAATGGTATATTGGAGGAATATCTAGCAAAGGTCGTTGAGAAAAACCAACGCAACTGGGATAGGCATTTACCGATGTTTTTGATGGCCTATCGATCAGCAATACATGACACAACCGGAATGACACCAGCTAAAACGTTATTTGGAGATAGCCTACGATTACCTGTAGATCTAAAGATTGGGGCTGTACCATCATCGGCTTTATGTGGACAGGATTACGTAGACAGGATGGAAGAGGAATCTAATGAGATTCATCAATTTGTACGGGGAAAAATACAGATGTCATGTAACCGGATGAACGCTCGATATGATATACGAGCAAATAACTAGAGCTTCCAAGAAGGGCAATTAGTATGACTTCACAACCCACAGCGGAAAAAGGGATTATCACCGAAACTGCAACCAGCATGGGAAGGACCTTACACTGTCATCACCAGGATGAATGACGTGGTTTATCGGATTCAGAAAGGACATCGAAGTAAACCGAAGGCGGTGCATTTAGAGAGGCTGGCCCCATACAGAGAAGGTGATTTGGGTCCTGTTCGGGACGAACAGGCTTAGGTGGGGGTAGTGTGACGGTGACACCTAGTGTGTAATATAATAATTTACAATAAATTAATAGCTCAATGTTTAACTGTACTAAAATGGAATTTTCCATGATAAAATTGTTCTAAATATTTCTACGCTATTCTAACTGGAAAAGTCATGAGCTTTCTAGAAGTTTGGTTTGTGCATATAAAAAGGCGAACGAAATCAAATTAGATTATTCGAATTTGGAACGCGATAGTGTGAAGATTAAAAAGGAATTAAAAAGTGATTTAAAAAGTGTTTTAGTGCGAAATAAAAATTATAAGTGAACAGTAAAATTGTGTAACAATTAAATAAAGTGATTTTGTGAATTATTGTTAAAAAATTGTGTTGTAATAATTTTTGTGTGAAATAAATAAATTCGTTGGTGATAAATTGTATTGATTTTGTTTATTCACAATCCAGTGATATGAACATTGATTGACAAGGCAAAAACGTAACAATATATTCGACAGTACAAACACAGAATATAGTTGTATGTTATTCTGTGGTATAAACAACAGACTCGTTTGTATGTGCACGTAAGATCCCTTCCTCCTGTCTATAATTTTTGAATCATATTGACTTTTATGTAAAATAAGAAACTTCTAAAAAATAGTTTGAGAACGATTTAAGATCTTAAAATAATTTAAAAATTTTTGTCCAACTCCAATCAAATACAAACAAAATTGTTAATACGGAGTTTAATAATTACTGACAAATTTAATTTTTAAAGCACAATTGTTATTAAGAATTTTTTTCGTTTTTAATTAAAGAATTTTTTAATCACAGATTCTAATTGTTTATAATTTCAAAAGGATTTTCAATTTAAATCATTTATAACTTTAACGTTTGAATATCATTTATCTTCTATCTCCTAATTCAAATATTTTGCAACAAAAATAGAATAATTATTTATTCCGATATTGTTAATAACAAATAAATGTATAAATTAATAAACAATTATAGATTTGAATAGAAAAATAATAACTAAAAAATGGTCATGATCATGTTACTGGGAAACTTGAACCCTAAAAAAATCTTTGCAACAGTACTCGATTGATTGTGGAAGAGCCAGGACGAAATTTGATAAGAGCAAGAGTTACTTCAGCATATAATCACAATGATATAGTTCTCATTCGCAGTATTGATCTAGCTTCAACCGACACAGCATTATATGATTTTAATATGTTCCGTAGATTGTTGTGTTTAATTCATTAAATAAATTTGAGTTATACAAAAAAGTGTTTATTGAGTGCAAATATGGCTGCTATGCTCGTGCAGAAACGTTGTCGAGTCCTTGGTGCTCTAACAAAGGCTTCTACTTTTATTGAGAATGTGAATGACGAGACATCACTTGAGGAGATTGAATCAAGGCGTTAGAAAATCGACTCATGGTGGGAAGAATTTTGCAACATTGATGACGAATTGCTACTATTACCGCAGCACGCATCGAAATCCGATGAATTCGAATCTAAATTCTTTAGTACTCAAGCCGCCATGTTACGTGAAATAAAGAAACGAAAAATAAACGAAAACACGAGTAACGGAAACCCGAATAATGATGAGCTGAACACTACGTTAAGCAACATGTATTCTCAACAAAAGGCATATTTTGAGTCATTTCATAATAAAACGATGGGCTAATCAAACGAAGTGAAATTACCGAGAATTAATATTCCACCGTTTAATGGGAAATACACACAATGGCCGTCGTTTAAAGATATGTTTCAAGCTACTGTGCATTATAACGAATCTCTATCACGCGTGCACAAGTTTCAGCTACTAGAGGGACTTTTTCAAGGAAGCGCGGCTCGGCTAATCAACCATTTTTTCATTACTGAAGCCAGTTATGGAGAGATATGGATAAATTAAAACAACGATACGATAAGAAACGCACGATAGTACACTGAAAAAAAAATTACATTTATGCTATGAAAATGAATATTAATACTAAAATTACTACATTAAAGTTGTACCAAGGAACAGTTACATTACCATTAGGAAACCTTGGTCATTAATAATATGAAAAAATTTTAAAATTATATTCATAATATTAAATACTAAAGTTTAAACTTTAATGTAGTATTCATAAAATGCGAGAGAAAGGATTCGGGCTTTTAATGTTTTGGTTTCTAATAACAATGAAATCGAAATTAACATTTATGAATTAGATATAATAATAATGTAAGCTTAGAATTCAATGAAAGAAATAATTTTATTCATGTAATCAGTTATTTAATCAGTTATTTATTTAATGTTTTAATTTGTGATATTAATAAATGTTGTGTTAGCATTAAAATATATATATTAATAGAAGGTACTGAGTGGTAACATTAATGACATAAGTAATTAATATTAAGAATAACACGTATTAGTCCATATGTGTATATATGTATGTATATATATATATATATATATATATATATATATATATATATATATATATATATATATATATATATATATATATATATATATATATATATATATATGTATATATATATATATATATATATATATATATATATATATATATATATATATATATATATATATATATATATATATATATATACATATATATATATATATATATATATATATATTTATATATATATATATATATATATATATATATTTATATATATATATATATATATATATATATATATATATATATATATATATATATATTTATATATTTATATATATATATATATATATATATATATATATATATTTATATATATATATATATATATATATATACATATATATATATATATATATATATATATATATATATACATATATATATATATATATATATATATATATATATATATATATATATATATATATATATATATTGATATATAAATTGTTTGTAAATAATACCATGTAAATTTGTATCTTTAACAAATGTATTTATCTTAAATTAATAACACAGTAGTTCAACTATGTGTTGTTTAAAAACTATTACACAAATAATAATAATAATAATAAGCGTTACGTAAATTCATTTATTAAAATAAGCAACTACGTTAATATTTTGTTTTTTAGCATTTTTTTAAATGATAAAGAAAAAAGTTAAATTATGAAATCATTTCGGTATTCTATAATACTGCGCATAATCAAAAATATTATTTGAACTTTTTATTTTTAAAATTATTTTTTTAAAAATTCTATAAAATTCATAAACTTAAATAAAATAATACCAATTAGCATTCAATATCTGGCCTATATACTAAACACATGAGCCTCAATTCCCGTAGTCGTCATAGTCAAGTTTGAAAATTCTTTGTATAAACACTGGGCGGCTGATACGAAAAAGATCTTTTGCACTGAGGCGGAATCATGGAATCCGGCGGTGAATGTTGGCGCTGGTAAGCAATTCTATGAAGGGTTTAGAGTTGATTCGAAAAATGGTCAAAGTTACTCAAGTTGTTTTGTATGAAATTAAGTGAAGGTTTATCGACAAATTTCTTTGCGACGAATATTTCATTATGGATCAGAAATTTCTCGTTAAACCTTTATTTAATTGCGATTTGATACGAAATAACTTGGGTAACTTTGACGATTTTTTGAATTTGTTCTAAATTTTTCATAGAATTGCCTATTACCGCTAAGGTTTACTGTCCGGATTTAATCATTTCGCCCCTGATTTGTTATTATAATTGTTTCAAATGACTATTAGCACAGCTGCTACGCACTTCAAAATATATCATTACAAGAAAAGTCATTTGAAATACATTCAATCGTAAATATGCAGTGCAATACGAGTTTTTTTATTGCAGTCATCTAGGTTTTATAGAAGGAATATTAAAACTGTTATTTGTCGTGGCAAAAGATACCACTAAAGGAATTGGACTGATTTCCTTAAATTATTTTAGAATACAGTTTCATTTTTTTTTGTTTAATTCATCAATCATAAAAAAAACTTTCGTTGACTGGTCGTTTCCTTTGTTATTAATTTTGTAAAAGTATTTTTCTATAAAAATCCAGAAATTCTCGCCAGCTACAGGATACTGCAGATTAAAAATGTAAAACATCTTAAAGCAAATATCTACTGATCTTAAAATATTATTAAAACAAAGTTTAACTCCATCAACATAAATATAAAATTGTTGAAAATTTTTAAGGTCTGGATGTCCAATGGCTAGGATAAAGGGTTGTATGTTTTCTCCCCTTTCTTGTATGAATTGAATGTGATCATTTATTTGTTGAATGTTGCCACCTACGTAGATAAATGTTTCTTGGGAATCTTTGATGGTGTATTTTATTGTAGACTTCTTCCCACATTTGTTCTTTCTTAATATTTTTTTTGTTGGGACTAAAAAACCATGAATGCACCATAATAGTCTAACAATTGCTTCCTCTAAGGAGAAACGTAGAGAAAATAACTTTAAAATAATATTCCAAAATACAAATTAGTGGGGAGTATAAATAAATACCTTTTTCATAATCTTCTTCTTTAATCTCTGTAAGTACACTGCGGATTTCAGAAGATTTTATCCTATTCTCTTCTTTCAAAAACTTCAATATTTTTTTAAAATTTTCGGGCCAGTGGTCGAGTATATCCTCTTTTTCAGGGTGCAGAGCCCTAAAGTCGTTATCAATCTGAAAATGTAATATATAGAACAAAAATTGAAAAAAATGTATTCTTTTAGTGTAAAATATGTAGATATGTTACGATGTAATCAAATTTAGATCATTAAACTTACCAATCGACTCCCAGATGGTAATTTGTACTGTGGCCACTTTTCAAACCCACTTTTCATACTTTGGTCGCCCGTGCGAATTTGCAGCAATCTGAATTGACAGCACGCCTGCCATAAAAAATCAAAGTCTTCTGCTGATAGGTTGTCATATTTTAGACTTTTAATGCACTGTTCAGCATCGTCTTCTGGTTCTATTAAACGAGAAAAATTATAAAAAAGGTTAGAAATCAATTTGAGCTTATTATAGCCATACTTACGTAATTGTAAATTATCGGAAGTATCTGCTACTGGTGGTGGTAGTTGTTTTGGTTTTAGCTTCCTATTAGTGCTCTTCAAATTACAGAACTTCGCGTACAATTTTCCTCTTCTCCCTATTCCATAGTATTCTGTTTTTTCACAGTCAAACCATTCGCATATCTCCCGCTCGAGACGATAGCTGACATCCAGCGACATGTGTATTTCATTTTCATCAAAATATTCGGCGATTACCTTTATTAACGTGGTTCGATGGATAGGCTCTTAACATTTGTGCTCGCAGTAATAGCGCTGTATTGACTGACCATTCGGTTTTTTTTAACAAAATATCTCCTAAAGTAACCGAGCAAAGCTCACGTACTGGGTCCATTGTAGAACTATGTTTTTCAAAGTCTGTTGATTTTGGAGGACTTAAATGTTGCTGGCGGTCCGGTAAATTCGTATTAAAATTATTTGATGATTTGTTTGTTCCGAATTGTGAATGTGTATAATCATAATAAGGTAGTCCTATACTAAGACGCCAAATTTCCAATTTATTTTCAAAACGTATTATATCTCCTAATCTGACATTCAGTTTAGACAGAAAATATTTTGTATGATGGGGTGTTGAATTGAACTCATTGCTGATTATAAAATCATTGATATCACCAATTTGTCCGGAACGAATAAGGGTTTGAAATAAATTATAATCTGTATCACAATTTTGAAACGGATTCGAACAGATATTTAAAATGTTGATAAATTTGTTATAAATTATAGGGCTAGACTCCAAATGTTTATTCGCCAGTTTACGAAAAACCTCAAGTAAGGGGTAGTTTATGTGGATAATTAACTTGGTTAAATTATCCTGAACTTGAAAAACATCTTTGCGGGTAAAGTTATTGTTTGCATGCAAAGTTAATGTAAACCTCATTGCATTTTGAAACATTGTTTTCAAATAATTATCTATACTAAGCTCATCTTCCGGATTATTTGAATTTTCACTCGTAGGATTGGAACATTTTAATACATTCAACACTTGAGCTTGTGGACTGGATTCTTCAGTAATTTGTTTTGGAACTGCTGGATATTTAAGATTTACAACTTGTAGTTGTGGGATATCTTTATTAAAATGGAGTCGTAATATGTGTCTTTTATAACTAGGAAAATGATTAAAAACTTGTCGGCAAGAATCATCAAAACACCGAAAACTACTGTTGGTTTTTAGACCCTCTTCTTCTTTTAAATGATGAGCAAGTTCATTAATGGTTTTAAATATTTGTTTGCAAATGAAACAGTTCATTTTCTCTCCGTATAATTTCGTAAGACTCAAAAATTATATCATTTACTTTAATAACTGTTTCAATGATTTGAAGGTGGGCAAAATCTGCGAAAGAAAAGTTGAGTTTATGTGGATAATTCACAATTGGTTGATCTCTATCTCATTAAATATAATTTTGAAAATGATAGAGCTAATCAAAATAATAATTATAACTAACAAAAGTGCACAATTAATACGGTATTAATATTTTTATTTTAATAAAGTTTAATTTAATAATTAAGGGCTATTCATACTAAGCGCGAAAGTAAACTTTTCCAATTTTAATAATCCTAGTAAATTTTATTTTTTTAATTTTTTTAAATCGTTTTTATTTAATATTTTCCGTTGAGCTCGGATCGTTACTTGGAGGTGGCTTTAATTAGATTTTTTAATTAAATAATAATTAAATTTCAATTAAATATAAATTAATAGGTGATAATTTATAAATTAAAAAGTTACTTATCCTATATTAGAAATCGAATTAAACAACTTCAATTTTTCAATTGAATTGGAAAACTTCAATTCAATTTTTAATTTCAGACATTTTTGTTACAAATGTTTTTAATTGAATTTATTAATTTATTTAATTTGTTGAAATCATTTTTGTTTGTTTACGAAGTTGCGTCTTACATTTGTGGGAAATAGTGAATGGAATAAATAAATATACAAATTATTTATTGCAACTAAAAATCTAATTAAAGTTGCTTTTGATTAAAATTTGATTAAAATGTTCGAGCGCAACGAAAAATATTCATTAATTTTATAATATGGTATTATGCTTAAATTAAAATCAAATTAAATAAAAATATACCCTAAACATACCTTAAAATTCGAACTTGAAAAAGATCAAAATTATTGTATTATGGAGGTTGATATATTTTGGGTTTTACAAAGTACATAATTTCAAAGTTACATATATTATTACAATATAATAAAGAAAATTTATGTAAATACGTTTATTATATATCATAATTCGTAATCCGCTATTCGCGCTTGGTGTGGTACGAGCACAAAATGCCTATCTATTTGTAAAATTATTAAACCAAAAATCAATTTAAAAAAAGACAAAATATAGAATTCATATGTAATATGTAATTACTCGCAACTATACAATTTTTTGTGCATAACTATATATGTATTAACCATAATTTTATAAAAATGGTTTACTGGTAATTCGCTATACGCGCTTTGTGAGAATAGTCCTATTTAATTTACACTATAACCATCGTGTCTTCTTATCACTTATAAGTAATTTATTAATATATTTCAACTAAACGTTTTCTTTTCGTTCTAAAAGTTATTTTTCTACTAAATATTTTATATTACAATTGTTAAATTCTTAACTAATGTTTAAGCGAAATAACACAAAACACAAGCCAGCCGCCATTTTTAGATTAAAATTTATTTTGCGACAAATAAATTTAAAATTACTTTAAATATTTAGATACAATTATATAATTATTACAAAACACAAGAGAACAAATACACAATGGTAATATATTTACGAGCGCTCACATAAATTGGATATTTTAATTTAATTTAAATTTATAACTTACCGAATTTTTATTTTAAAAAAACACTTGAAATTGAAAAAAAAAATCAATATAGACACATCCGTCTCACAAAGAAGCCACTCGGTTTATGACCAAAAAAATGTCTTCTATCACTCAACTCTTCTCAAAACATATACGTATTTCAGGTAAAACTGTTCTTTAATGTTTTTTCCTAACAGTGTACAGGAAACCTTAGCTTTACGCATATTATCCGTTTACGTTTTCGCAACTTTCTTGGTCTGTGCCTTTATTTCGTAATTGCGGTTATGTTTCTGCAAAAATTTGTTATGTAAAAATACAGTCTGCAGGAAATCAGATTTTCGAACTTTGATAAAAATCCAAATTTGTTTTATTTTGTGGAAGGTAAACACATGCTGCGCAATTCGTGAGATTCCTGTCTTTTGTATTTTTTTTTTTACGACTTTAAGCCGGTATTCCATTATGAAAAATTTACTGACTGCTGGAAAAAATGAAAGAAGACAAAAAAAAAATGTTACATTAGAGTGACAAAGAAAAAACAATTTTTTTATTTTTTATTTTATAGCAAAATTGTATGGATAAATTTTGACAGCAAACAAAAACATAACCAACAAATATGAACAAAATTATGCGTTATTCTTAATTCGTATATTTTCACCTCTCAAAATTATCTAAAAAATTAAATATTATTTTCACCCATATCAGAATTATTATTTTTTCATTTATTTTCCGTCACAGAATAAAAAATAAAAAATATCGTTACCATAAAAATGACGTACTATGAAAATTAATATTGTGTGCGAGAAATATGTTATCATCCGTACACAAAATTTATGTAGATGTGTTAGAGGGTTGCAATAAAAAGTACTCCATTTGATACTTTTTGTCAATAATTATGGCATCACACTAACACAGCCACAACTTTTTTGTAATAAAAATGTTTACTGACGAAGTTGGGTGT
The DNA here is from genome assembly GCA_958295665.1 of Tipula vernalis. Classification (NCBI taxonomy): domain Eukaryota; kingdom Metazoa; phylum Arthropoda; class Insecta; order Diptera; family Tipulidae; genus Tipula; species Tipula vernalis. The sequence continues at coordinate 110,548,686 of OY282559.1, forward strand.
CTCATTCACACAACCACCGATTTTATATTTTTATCTCAATATATTTTTGCTGATAAACATTTTTTCACAATGGAATACCGGCTTTATTCTCTATTTTGCACGAACACGAGTCGGTTTCATTGTTTGTCTAAAAAATGTTTAGACTTAATTTATTTGATTTAACAAACCAATACGTATATCGATTATAAAAATAGTGGTACATATTTTAGTATTCCCGTAATATATATTTTTTTTGTTCACTTACCTGTGAAATTACAGGGTAGTGACGGGCTAAATCGATCTTTTTTTAAAAAAATCATATGAGAAAATGAACAAAACAGAACAAAAAAGATCGATTTAGCACATCACTACTACAGGGTAACGAATTAGTCATTTATTAAGCCGATATTGCATATGATTTTCGGTACAGTTAAGCAAAGTCAAAAAATTGATTCAATTTCGTTCTAAAACTATTTTTAACTTATAAAAAACAAGGAAACTTATTTTTGCTAATTGTATTCCTTTCAATACATAATTAAAAGTAGACTAAATGATATTAAAGTCATACTTATTGCATACAGTTTTCGTTCGGATAATAGCATGTATTCACTTTCAAAAAAATTATTAATTTCGTCCAATTCCATATCTAATTTTTTTTTATTTTTAAAATAGAGTGCATATGTACATAGTCTGTGCATTTGAATTTCGATCTGAGAAAGTAAATAGAGAAAACAAAAAAAAAACAATACCGATTTGTTGTTTTACAACAACAAATCAGTTCAATATAAAATGTTACATTTATATTAATGCGAAATTTAATGTAAGCATTATCAATAATAATAAATGTATCATCATTTTTTAAATTCATGGAACATAAATAGTAAGATATTTACATTAAAAGAGTAATTTGGTCAAATATACCAATGAAGGGCAAATTTTGCTGCGAATTACCCAACGTTACAGAATATTTAATTTAAAAATGATACAAATTTAGGTTAATGATCGATCATACTTAGTATTAATGAACCAATTATTTTACGAACATTTATTTTATATTTATTTGATGAATTGTACATGCTTCGAATGATTTTTACATTAATAGCATGAATTTCAGTTAATAACCGGCGTTCATTAATAATATGTAAGATTTTTTTTCAGTGTACGCACAATAATAAAAACGTTCTCAGATCAACCAGCTATTCACCCGGCTTCACCAAGATCGCTTAGAAACATCACGGAAACGCCGGACGAGTTGCTGCGGCGGCTAAAAGCTTTAGGATCAGATTGCGAAGCTCGTGACCCGTGGATATTGCTTCTACTACTCAACAAGATGGACGATGAAACCAGGCAGCAATTGGCTTTGCATTCAGTAAACATAGATGTGCCAAGTGTAGATAGTTTTTTAAATTTTCTTCATGAAAGATGTGACGCATTAGAAAGCTGCAATATTACCATAAAACCAACCAAGACTTTTCCAAGGGTTTCACATGTAGTAAGCACCAAGGTCGAGTGCCAATATTGTAATAAACCACATCCGATTCACAGGTGCTACAAATTTCAAAGATGTGACATTGACTTTATAAAACGCTTTATCAATAAGCACTAATTGTTTGAAAGCGGGCCATTCTGTGCCCAGCTGTTCTTCAACAAATACGTGTTTTAAATGCAATGATGACAGCAGCAGTTCGAACCCAATAAGTGTAAATTCAAACACCTCTATATAGCAAAGATGCTAATACTGAGTCAGCAATTCCTGGTCATTCACAAAATAAGGTTTCACAAAGTTATCCCATTTCAAAGATACCAGTTTGTGGAAATAAACAATCAATATTACCAACTGAAATTATGTCTACAATTGATACTAGAGGCAATGTTCACTACATTCGGGCATTACTAGATTCTGGATCGGAATCTTCATTTATTACTGAAGCACTTACGAAAAGATTAGGATTAAAGCGTGAACAGGCTTCCATTACAGTAAATGGTTTAGCTTCAGTATCAGCAGGCAGGACTAGAGGACAAATCAACATAAAATTATCATCTATATACAATGAAGAATACTTCATAGAACTATGTGCTCTAATATTGGATAAACTCACTAACCACCTACCTTCTCAGGCAATAATACTCCAGGAGAATCACATGGCCAAACTTCAAGAAGTTTGTCTCGCTGATCCGAGATTTTTCGAACCAAATCTAATTGACATGATTCTCGGTATCGACGTATTCTACGACATTATAAAAGAAAGGCGGATAGTGCTAGAACCAAATGTATTCCTGCTTGACAGTCTATTCGGTTGGATTGTATCCGGTTGTGCGGATCAACAAATTAACTCTACAACTAGATGTCTTACCATTCAAAACGTTTCCGAGAACGTTTGTCAACTGTTACGGTGATTTTGGGAAGTGGAAGGAATCCCCGATAGATGACAATAAGATGCCATATGTGAAGAACACTTTTCTAGTACTCATCAATTCGCCGATGGTCGGTATATGGTAGAGCTTCCCCTAAAGGGCGATTTCAAACATTTGGGCAACAGTATAAAGGCAGCAACCTCCAGAATGATCGCCATGGAACGCAAATTTCAGCGGGACATACACCTTAGAGACGAGTACACAAAGTTTACGCGAGAATATAAGATGCTTGTTCACATGGTTCGTATTCCTGATCGAGAAATATTAGCGAGAAGGAGGGAGGTATATTATTTACCACACCACGCCGTATTCAAAGTGAGCACTACATCCACAAAACTATGTGTTGTTTTTGATGGCTCGTGCAAGTCGACCACGGTGCTATCTTTAAATGATGTTCTAATGACAGGTCCGAAAATTCAGGATGATCTTTTTTCCATACTGTCTAGATTTAGAAGGCATAAGATTGCATTTGTCTCTGATATTGAAAAGATGTATCGGCAGGTTTCACTTCATCCAAAACATCAAAACTATCAGAGAATTATGTGGCGAGAAGATCCCAATAGCGAGATGCAGCATTTCAAATTAAAAACGGTCACATATGGGCTAACTTGTTCAGCATATCTAGCCATCAGGGCCTTGCAACAAATACCAAATGACAGCCACAATTTGTCCTCCAAATTAAGAAACCTAATCAAAATGGACTTCTACGTGGACGATTTATTATCAGGTTGCGATAATGTTGAAGAAGCCATTAAACTCTGCTCTGATTTGTCAACCACTTTATCGAATGCTGGTTTTCCACTACGGCAGTGGAGTTTCAACAGTCCTGAGTTGTTAAGAAAGATACCCATTGAAAAACGAGGAGGAAATTCCACTTCATTTGAAGATCCTGAAGTATACGTCAAAACATTGGGAATTTGCTGGTTGACGAATGATGACGCCTTCACCTTCAATGTTTCAGAGTTACGGGTTGAACCATCAACAAAACGAAGACTACTGTCAGAGTGTGGTAAAATATTTGATCCGCTCGGGTGGCTTTCTCCAGCAACCATTATGTTCAAAATCATATTTCAGGCGCTTTGGATAACAAAACTAGGATGGGACGATTCACTAGCCAGACGACATCAATCGAACATGGTGCAACGCTAGAAACGAATTAATTTGTATCTCCATTCCACGATTTATTCAGATACAGTCAACAAATACAGTTCAGTTTCATGGTTTTTGTGACGCATCCGAGAAGGCTTAATCAGCAGTAATATATGCAAGGTCAACCAATACAAACGGCGATATTTTTGTCCATCTTATCGCTGCTAAAAGCAAGGTCTCGCCTTTGAAGCAACTATCGATTCCCCGTCTGGAATTGTGCGGAGCCATGCTTTTAACAAAATTTATTATCAAGGTTGCTGGAATTTTTGAAGCACCTTCAGAAGCACTATATGCGTGGAGTGACTCTAACATGGTCCTATCATAGCTCTCAGACGTTCCTAGAAAGTGGAATTGTTTTGTGGGTAATAGAACGAGCTTTATTATTATACCAAGCAGCCATTGGCAGCATGTACCAACAAAAGTAAATCCAGCTGACTGCGCAAGTCGAGGTTTATCACCAAGTGAGCTGTTAAAGCATAAAATTTGATGGACTGGTCCAGAATTCCTGCAGAGGCCCCCATCGTATTGGCCAAACTATGAAAATGCTACATTTCAAACTACTACAGTCGGAAAAAGAAAAACTGTCTTAATCTCAACGAATTCTGGTGTTACTACAAACTAAACTTGCTCTATAAAATAAGTTGTACTCAGAATTTCTTCTTATACGTTGATGTTACGAGTACTAAGCAGTTGTATCCGGTTCGCCGAATTGTGGGGTAAAAAAAAAGTTCCTTACATAACAAGTCAACATCTGCAGAAAACGAAGATTTAATAATTAAATGGGCTCAACACGAAGCCTTTCACGAAGAAATAAGTCAAATTCAAAGCAAAGGGCTAACTAAAAAATGCGGCAAATTATTATCGCTTCCTCCCTTTATCGATGATAATGGTTTATTGCAAGTAGGCGGCCGCGTAATACTTTCGAATGTTATATATTCGACGAAGCATCCAGTGATCCTACCAAAGCAACATAAATTAACAGAAACGTTCATTAGATATCTACATGTAAAATATTTACATCCAAATCCGTCAACGTTGCTGTTCCCAACCAGAGCTAAATATTGGATAATTGGGGCCAAGGACGTTGTAAAAAAAAATCTCCAAGAGCTGCGTACATTGCATTAGAAGTCATCCAAGATTAGGGGAGCAAATTATGGGAAATCTACCTACACCAAGAGTGACACTAATACGAGCATTCGTAAACGTTGTGGTTGACTACGCCGGCCCTATCACAATAAGCTCAAAGAAGGCTAGAGGGTCAAAAAGGTTAAAGGCGTATATCTACTTGTTTGTTTGTAATGGCAACAAAGGCAATACATCTCGAAGTAGTTGCAGATTTGTCAACTGATGCGTTTATTGCATCACTGAAGCGTTTCACAGGAAGACGAGGTGTGCCAAACGCTATATATAGTGATAACGCAACAAAATTCATCGGAGCCCGAAGAAGGTTCGACGAGTGTGGTGTATGCATTAAAAACCGGAATTTGATACTAGATGTCATTACTTGTTTATGCGTTATAGTACATCATGGACATATATGTCATTTGAAAGCCTTATTCAATACCTGTCAAAATCAACAAAAAGTTTTTGCTTTGATTGTGCACATCCAACCGCTTTCAACGATGGAAAATTTATCAAATTTGCGAAAAAAAATAGCATTTGCGGAAAGTTTTGTTGAGTCACTTTTTCGCAAATAAAACTGCAGCTGAAAGTCATCGTTTGCTCGTGGATTTGTATGATGAGCATGCTCTTGCAAAAACACAGTGCTTTGAGTGGTTTAGTCGCTTCAAAAGTGGTGATTTTGACATCATGGACAAAGAGCGTCCTGGTCAGCCGAAAAAGTTTGAGGATTAAGAATTGGAAGCATTACTCGATCAAGATTCATGTCAAACGCAAGAAGAACTTGCAGAATCATTGGGAGTTGATCAAGCAACAATTTCCAGACGTTTGAAAGCCTTGGGATTCATCCAAAAGATGGGAAATTGGGTGCCATACGAGTTGAAGCCAAGAGACGTGGAAAGACGATTTTGCATGTCCGAAATGCTGCTCGAGCGCCACAAAAAGAAGTCGTTCTTGCATCGTATTGTCACTGGCGATGAAAAATGTCAAGAAAGGCAGGGCCGGCTGGCTCATCGACACCAAAGCTGAATATTCACGGGACCAAGGTCATGCTGTGCATTTGGTGGGACCAGCTAGGTGTGATCCACTATGAGCTATTGCCAAGTGGCCAAACCATCAATGCCCAACTCTATCGTCAACAATTGATCCGATTGAAACAGAAAATCCAGGCAGAGCGGCCAACGTATGCGACCAGACACGAGTCAATCATTTTCCACCACGATAACGCTCGGCCACATATTGTGGCGCCGGTCAAAAACTACCTGGAGAATAACAGATGGGAAATTCTGCCTCACCCGCCTTATAGCCCAGACCTTGCTCCTTCCGACTACCACCTATTTTGATCCATGCAGAATGCCTTATCAGGAATACGCTTCACTTCAGTTCAAGGTATCGAAAATTGGCTCGATTCGTTTTTGGCCGCCAAGCCGGCGTAGATTTTCTGGGATGCAATCCATAATTTGCCAGAAAGATGGGAAAAAGTAGTGGGTAGCGATGGGCAATGCATGCACCCAAGTTTTTAATGCATGCACCCAATACAAATCTGTATTTTACCTTAAAAAAATTTGGATGCACTTTTGGCGGTCCTTACCAGATAATTATATATAAAAATTAAATTCGTCCTAGGACGGGCTGTACCCCTAGTTTATTATATAGGGTAATAGCACAGAATATATATAAACAGAACAATATCTTCTATAGCGCTTTAATCCTAAGTTTGTGAACAAATATTTCAAATATGATTTAGAAGAGATAGAAAAACAATTTTGTATGGAATCAATGAAACAAAACAAAAATACAAAAATGTTTGTACCCACCTCTTTGTTTTGATCAATAAAAATCAGTACAATTTTAAAAGGAAAGGGAAATCATTACACTTTGTAATGTGTTTAAAAGAGATAGACGTTCATAAATAATTTTTGATTTTGGTCTAGTTAGCTTTGCGAAACTTTAAAATCAAATCAAAAAATAAACAAAGGACCTCTTATTGTTTTCGATAACGGGATATCAAATCATATCAAACAAATAATAAAGACAAAAACAAAACACGTTTGTTTATTTTTTGATTTGATTTTAAAGTTTCGCAAAGCTAACTAGACCAAAATCAAAAATTATTTATGAACGTCTATCTCTTTTAAACACATTACAAAGTGTAAAGATTTCATATTTCATATTTAATAGTGCGTATCCCTTGCTAAATAAATTTACATAATACAATAAATTAATTTTAAAAATCATAAATTTAATTTGTTACACAAAATTAATTAAAATATTTTTGACAAATCGAAATTTAAAAATTATATTTCTGATGACGAATTCCATACAAAATTTTATTTGCTTGCGTTAATTAATGACGTCTATACAAATAAAACAAACTTTTAATGTTATAAAATCGATATCTGGTTTGTTAAGGGTCGCACTAATATCTGTACCAAAAAGGAAGAGTCGCCTAAGTACATTTTGCTCAATGTTCAGAAATGAGGTATGAAGTTTTCTTCGGTTGCGGGAAAAAACAGATGAGATATTTGCTTATATTCCAAACGATTTTAGGTCGGTTTTAGCAGAGCCTACTCTATAAATAAGAGCCTCCACATTGACTGTATTTTTTACTAAGCTTAAAATAAAGTACATAAAATTTTTCCTTTACTATGAAACTATATGGGAAGACGATTGTTTTCATTTACATTTTTAGTCTATAAGAAATATGAGCTTTTACATTATTTTTATACGAAAATGTTCATAAAACATGTAATTTTATTTGATTGAAAAATCGAATCATGAAAATATTTATTTCTTAGTGAAAATCCTCTTGGAATATAAACTATTGCTAAACTTTTTTGAAATGTTGTTGTTGTAAAATACGTCATAACATTAAATTTATTAACAATTATAACCATCTCTTTTTAGTCTCCTTCTAAAAGCATTGCCACATGACAAAAATCTACCCGAATACAGATTCATATCATGTGGCAATGCTTTATTAACGACTTTTGTTTAAACCATAGATGTCGCATACAATGAAAAACTTATACAAAAAATCAAATAGGTGATCGAACCGGTCGGATTCTAAAATCTGTCTGATTTTTGATTTGGTTAAACATATTTTTGTGGCCTGCCTTTATAGTAATAATTAAATTGTAAGAAAAATTAATTTAATATAATTTTTTTATAAATTTACTAAAATTAAACCATTGCTTTGAAAGAAATTATGGTAATTTTTCGTAAAAAGTTTTCTTTCAAATCGTTTACTCAGCCCGAATCCCTGTTGTTTTTAATTGTGTGTTAAGTGACATCTAGGAATGGGAATAATAAGTAAGAGCTATTTTATTTTATACACCGCTCTCAAATGTTATGCCAATTCAAATATTCTAAACAAAAACTTATTTTGAATGGGTCATTAATTTTTGGGAATAAAAATCGATGCCAAATATTAATCATGTTGTATTTATTTTCAGCTGTGTCTTAATTTAAATACAATAATATTTTTAATACTTGAGAAATAAATAAGGCATTTATATTACAGTTAATGTTTGTTGGTTATGTCGTTTATTTGTGATGCATAGCATAACAATCTGGGTTGATTTGATTTTTTTGATTTCTTCGCGCTCAATGCATATTATTATAATTTTTTCTCTTTGACTCTCTTTGATTTATTTTAATTTTGGCTGTTCAACGTATTGTCTTTTTTTACCATTGATTTTAGTTGTGAATAAGTGATGACGTCATTAAATACAATATTCTCTTTTTAATACATATTGTTGTTGTTGTAGAACGTTTTTTAATTTAATTCCCTTATTTTGTTTTGATTATATCTGGAAAATGGGGAAGCTTGAGAATCTGTACTTTAAATGAGTTAGTCATTGAGTTGTTTATTAGTGATTTCAGAAAAAATTATTTATCTAGGTTTAATTTTTAATTCATATTTTTTCGTCAATCGAAATCGCGTTTTTTCATACAAACTCTATGAAAATAAATTATTTTTTAGTGTTTCTATGTCCTTTATTTTAAGTTCATTTTTTACATACCGGCTCTATTCATATCAAGATGGTTCTGGTTTTAGCTACCTGTTTCAATAGAGCATACTAAAATTATGAAAAACCATTTAGTTTTTAGTAAAAACGGTTTTTTGTCACTTAGGCGAACTTTTCAATTTTTGTTTTCAGCGAATAAATGTCTTATGTGACTTAAGCTATTTTTCTATTGTTTTTATAGTGAAATACAAGAACTTAAAACCACTTAGTTTATTTTTTCAAAATTTAATTTATTTTTTATTAATGTTAAGAGTTTTTATTCAAAAATTATAATTTCCAATCAAAATTTTAATTAATTTTAAGCTTCCTCAAATGTTGAATCATCGCTATCAGCTGAATTAGGATCGACATCTGGAATATTTCCATCGTTGAATAAATCATCGTTGTTAAATAGAAAGGATGATAAAGCTCATTTATAAGATGTAATTGGTCAATCAGATCTTTTTTCTTTTCTTTGCTTATGATGTGTGGCCCAAGCCAAAGATCGGATATACGTGACTTAAATGGTTCGTCTTCTGTTAATGAATTTTTATATTCAATTATCCCTTAATTGCTTATGCACCGAAGCCATTTCACCTCGGACCACTTAAATGTATTTCCTTCCTCATCCATATTCCGCCATATGCATTTGGTTTTGACAATTTTCGCAAAATCCAAAAATTTGTTTTGTGTAATTTCAAAAACTTTAAACTGGCGAGTTGTACCGACAGTACGGACAAATTGATACCATTCACCAGACATTTTCGTTTTTCAATCAATGGCAGAGTGATCCACATCACACTCAATGTGAGTATAATCTGGTAGCAAAAATTTGTGGTCGATCGTGGTAATGTTGGTCTTATTTTGAAAAAAACATCGTGAACATAATTGAAACAAACGAGTTTTGTTTTGGCCGTTGCAACAATCACTAGTAAAATATTATATTTTCAGTGTCCGGAGATTCCAACAAAAGATGTTCAAGAAGAAAAGAAGGTACTTCGTTGCCTCCCCGTTTAGCATCTCCTAGAATTGGATTATTAGTATATGGAACGCGATAGTGTAAACTTGTAAGATTATTAGTAGTATTTGGAAAGTGACAATGTGAAAATTTTAAAGGAATTAAAAAGTGATTTAAAAAGTGTTTTAGTGGAAATAAAAATTATAAGTGTACAGTAAAATTTGAGAATAATTTATATAAAGTGATTTTTTGAATTTTTATTAATAAATTGTATTGAAATTGTGTTGTAATAATTCTTGTGTGAAATAAATAAATTCGTTGGTGATAAATTAAATTGAATTGGTTTTATTCACAATCCAGTGATACGAACCTTGATTGACAAGGCAAAAACGTAACAAATTGGTGACAGCGGTGGGATTGTGAATAATAAGATAAAGAAAATGATTCTCAACGAATTAAAAGTTCCAGAATAAAGAGGGAACTTGAGAAATGGGGTTTGGCTACTGATGGTGGTAAAGCAGCTTTACAAGCGCGACTACGTGGTGCCATGGAGAAAGAAGGGTTAGACGCAGATCAACATGATTTTGGAGAGAAAGTAACGGATGCGGCAACCGTAGAGCAGAAAGAAGGAAATAAACAACCGTCAGCCGAAACAACCCAAACACCATCTGGAAGTTTCGATTTGTCGCAGTTAATAGTTGCTATGAACCAGATGGTGGGACAGCTGAGTCTAATGAAACAACAAAACGAACGACAAATGGAACAACAACATCAGTCAAACCAAGAAATTAAAAATCAAATAGCGCAACAAGGAGAGCAGTCGAATCAAGAAATGAAACAACAAGGAGAGGAAATTAAAGACCAAATTATAGATGGTCAAAAGAGAATGGACGAGAAACTTCTCGAATTATCTACTAACATACACGGCGAAGTGGAGAAGCTGCAAATAGAGATTCAACAGGTTGACCAAAAATTAGAAATAGAAGTCCAACTTGTCAAAACGGAGATTCAACAGGTTGAAGGAAAATTAGACACGAAGGTTCAGCAAGTTGTGGACAAATTTCAACGTCTCGAGAAAGAATTAACTGATGTCAAGGCAAGTGGATCAACGACGCAAATGGTACAAACCGTCCATTCAATCAAGTTAAAGCCACCAACATTCGACGGGACAACATCATTCGTCATTTTCAAATTTCAATTTGAAACGGCAGCCAATCAAAATGATTGGAACGACGAACATCGTGTCGCGGCATTAATAGTGGCCCTCAAAGGCGAAGCAGCATAGGCTTTACAAACAATTCCGGAAAAAGATCGCAACAGTTATCTCGAAATTATGAAGGCGCTGGATCGGAAGTACGGCAGTGACCAAAAGCGGGAAATCTATCGTATGGAATTGAAAAGCCGCTATCAAAAGAGAGGAGAATCGCTACAGGAATTTTCATTAGCAATCGAGCGATTAGTACATCTAGCACATACCAGTACATCGGCCGAGTATATGGAAAGGCTGAAAATTGACAGAGACACGCAAGGCGGTGATGTTGTTACCTCAAGCAACTATTGCGTTTGCGTTAACGATCGAGGCTGTGCAGAACTTCACCAGACCGTCATTATTTAGGCGCCAAATGAATTTAGACGCTAAAGGGTACATAGAGCGGGCAGTACCAAAATTTAGAAGCGGCAGGCTTAGGTGTTGGAAACGTGACAAGTTGGGACACATTTCAATGGACTGTCGGAAAGTAATACATGGAGAGAGAGAGAAGATCGCTACCTTTTATGCGGGCAAACGCGGAACGGTCGGGACAAAGGTCTAGAAGCAGCGAGCGAAGATGTTGGGTATGTAACAGAATGGCCACATCCCGCGAGATTGTTTGGAAGCAAGAGGAAAACGGCACGGATCACCATCTTCCGTGGAAAGAGCACGAAGAGGAGAGCAGGAATCGGATGAGCGGATGGCAGCAGTCGGTAAAGTGGAAAGGTTGAAGGAACCGAAGCTGGCTTCGCCGTCTGGTTGCCCTATAACATTCATCCCTGTTACGAGTGAAGCACGAGGCGGAAGCAGCGTCACAGTTAGGGGCGGTGTTGAAGGGAGGAGGTGTATTATTACGCTGGATACCAGAGCAACCCACACAATTGTTCGGAAATATTTGATCGCAGGAGCAATGCAGCTGGTTGATGGGTTAAAATTAAGAATGGCAAATGGGGAGAGTGCAATGATTAAAGGGAAAAAGATCGTGAGCATAAGGATCGGCGAAACTCTTTTCCCGCACGAAGTTCTGGCCGCAGAAATTGTGGACGAGGTCATTTTGGGAACGGACTTCATGAGGATGAATGGCTTTGTGTTGGATTTTGGACGAGGAATATTAAGCAGCGATAACATCGAGCTGAATTTAAAATTTAACGGTATGGATGTCACAGTAAGGCGAGTAACAATCAGTCATTGCGAGGAGCTGCCATCAAAATCTGAAACAATTGTTGAGGAAACCAATGAACACCAGGTTAAGCAGATATTGGGTAAGAATGGCCGAGTTGTGCGAAGTGGAGTACAAGTGTCGGGCGACAGGATGAAAACTCGATTTGCCATACGGGCAAATAGCCAAGGATTACACGAAAGGCAATTGGTGTGGCTTCACAACTCGCAACAAAAGAAGGAGGATTTATCGACGAAACTGCAACCTGTATGGACGGCGCCCTACAGGACTAGGAAAGGACAAGGAGGTAAATCGAAGGTGGTGCTTTTAGACAGGTTTAGCCATGTACAGAGGAGGTGATTTGGGTCCTGTTCGGGACGAACAGGCTTAGGTGAGGGGTAGTGTGACGGTAACACCTAGCGTGTGATAGAATAAGTAAAATTAATAGCTCAATGTTAAACTGTAGTAAAATGGAATTTTCCATGATAAAATTGTTCTACTCTATTCTAACTGGAAAAGTCATGAACTTTCGCGAAGCTTGGTTTGTGTATATAAAAAGGCGAACAAGATCGAATTGGATTATTCGAATTTGGAACGCGATAGAGTAAACTTGTAAGATTATTAGTAATATTTGGTAAGCGATAGTATAAAGATTAAAAGGAATTAAAAAGTGATTTAAAAAGTGTTGTAGTGCGATAAATAAAGTAAAAGTGATCAATAAAGTGATTACGTAAAGTGATTTTGTGAATTTTTATTGATAGGATTTTGTTGTAAATTTTGTGAAATAAATAAATTCGTTGGAGATAAATTAAATTGATTTTGTGTTATTCACAATCCAGTGATACGAACCTTGAGTGACAAGGCAAAATCGTAACATTTCGTTTTTGCCTTGTCACTCAAGGTTCGTATCACTGGATTGTGAATAATACAAAATCAATTTAATTTATCTCCAACGAATTTATTTATTTCACAAAATTTATTACAACACAGTTTATCAATAAAAATTCACAAAATCACTTTATATAAATTATTCTTAAATTTTACTGTTCACTTATAATTTTTATTTCCACAAAAACACTTTATAATTCACTTTTTAATTCCTTTTTAATCTTTACTCTATCGCTTACCAAATATTACAAGATCTTACAAGTTTACTCTATCGCGTTCCAAATTCTAATAATCCAATTCAATCTTGTTCGCCTTTTTATATACACAAACCAAACTTCTCGAAAGCTCATGATTTTTCTAGTGTAGAAACATTACGTAACAATTTTTATCATGGAAAATTCCATTTAGTACAGTAAAACATTGAGCTATTAGTTTTACTTATTCTATTACACACTAGGTGTCACCGTCACATTATGTTCTACAAAAGATAATGAAAACAACTAAACTAATCTATATAAATAGTGGAAGTGATTTTGTCAGTTAAACTTGATTAGTCAAAACAAAACAAAAAGAAGGCAAGGAAGATAAGCAAATTTGTATATCATATAAACAAAAATATTAATTTTGTGTTTCTTATTAGGTTCGTTCATCTTAGGTTATGAAGTTAACAGTGGTTGTGTGGCAGGTGGCACCGTCTTGTTGAAACCACATATCTTTCAGATTATTTTGAACAACAGCAGGAAAAAAAATCATTTAACATTGTTCTGTATCGTTCTCCATTGACTGTTACTCTTCAACCATTTTCTTCAAAGAAATATGAACCAATCACTCCACCAGCATGAATTGCACATCACACAGTGACTTTATCTGGATGTAATGGTGGCTGAACAGTTTCGTGTGGATTTTCATCATTCAAAATTCTGAAATTCTATTTGTTTACATAACCATTTAACCAGAAATGAGCTTCATCACTGAATAAAATTTTTCGATAAAAATGTTCATCATTTTCACGTTGTTCAAGAGCAAAATCAGAAAATAAACGACGTTTATGGTGTTCTAATAGCTTCAGTTTTTGAACGAGTTGAATTTTGTAAGGATGTAAACCCAAATCTTTTCTTAAAATTCTCCATGTTGTTGTTTGAGAAAGATTTAATTGTTGAGAACGACGTGGAACCGATAAATTTGGATTTTCTCTTACATTTTTGCTACCAAATCAATATTCTCTTGTGTGCGTGCATTTCTTTGTAGTACTGGTACTTTTGTATCATGTAAAGAAAATTCACTTTCAAATTCGATTAACTGAATAATGTCGTCCATGAATTCTTCTTAAATTTATCTCAGTATTCACGAAAAAGCATTGATTTTGAAAAAACAATTTCTAAACGTTGTTGAAGCGTGTATCTTTCCACGATTAAATTTTTTGTCACTCTTTCATTTGTCGAATATTTTGGATAGGCGATTATATTTTTGATCATCGGGAGATTGTTGAGGAATAGGTTAAAGTAGAAGGTGCAAAAAGATTTTGAAAGCTGAAAAGCAAAAGGATAATCAGATGAAGATAAATATTATGTTGATAAACTGAACATGCCTGGTACAAAAGTCGATTCAAAACAATGAATTATACTGTACGTATTCTTCGTATACGTGAAGATACAGCTTAATATCTCAGAAATTTGAACCACAATTCGGTACATATTATGATCCAAAAAACACGTTCTATGAGGGATAATCCTGATCTAAAATCACATCCTGAAGAGTATAATGATTTTTTGTTGACTAAGTTTAGAATTAAATAAATAAATTTGTATTTTATTATTTTAGAGTTGAGTTGTATCCTGGAGAGACGCAAAAATATTCTAAAGTAGAACTATTTGCTTGGGAAGCTTCTGGTAAAGAAGTTGATGTCCACTTGTTAGCTGAGCCGACTAAATTGGAATTTCTACTACAAGAATATGACAAAAAGAAAGAAGAATTTAAATCTCAAGTGAAAGACACAATTTTAGAAAAATATGGTGGCGAGGGGCATTTCCAAGTTCGACCAAAATCTTTGTTGCTTACACAAACCGAAAAATACATTTCAAAAGATCTAAACACCGGTATCATATTAGAAATTACATGAATTAATTAACATTCGGCAAAAAATTAATAAAGTAAAAATTAGCGTACACAGAAATAGAGCTGTGTGAATGTTGTGAAGAAGAAAAATTGTAAGAGAATTCATCTGTATTAGTATGATTCGCTAGTACTTAACGCACAGCACATTCTGTATATATAGAATGTTAATTGTGGTATAATCAGTCCAGTCGCTGCGGCCTGATGAGAGGATTGATTTTTTCGTGATCATAAGCTCATCAGTTCGAAACTGGATTGAATCCTCTTACAATTTACGGAACATATTAAAACCATATATTCTCAGACTATTTATTTTGTTTTCTTCTGTATGAGTTAAATTTTTGTTGGCATAGAATTAGCATAATTAACATTGCCATAATCACTTTCTCTAATTAACGCTTAGACTTATTTAAATTTTACAACTTAAGGTAGTTGTAACCACCAGTACTTTTCTTTGCTATTGATGAACTTCTGTTGTTCAATAAGTTGAATCGCTGTGCTATATCGGTTATTGAATTTTGTGGAGTCAAATCCTTTTTCATTCGGTGTCCTTTTAGAATGGTAAATTGTTGGTATTTGGTTTTCATTTTGTGTGTATCCAATTTGATCTAGATAAATAAAGGTTTCCGGTCCAGGAATATTATTAATTGCAATGTTTTGTTTTTAATGTTATGTGATCGGTACAATCACGTCCAAATATAACTGAATTGCTATCGTTATTAGTGGCTTTTAATATATGATTTCGAATTAGCTTAATGATGTACAAATCGATTCTTTCAGTTTTAAAATTATCATAATGGTTTTGGTAGGAAATATAATGACTGTATCCGCTTTCCGCTTTACGAAATTGTCCTTTACAACGTCTGATGCAGCTTCTCTCGAACTTCGTTAGCATTTTCATATTTTCATATAACTTTAATATAAAAGCAGCAATTGAACCAAATTAGGCAGCTATACGTAACGATTGGTCTGATAATTGTTTGGTAACAAATTCTTTTAACACTTGATCTAATAAATTTTGAATTGAATATTTTGGAGTTTGCCAGAAGTGTCTGCTTAGCTTATATGATCATTCAGGTAACAAAATCGATCCAGATGAATTCCCGGGTATTTTACACCTTTTTCTGCTTTATTGTTTTATTGTTGATTTGAATTGTGTGTGTCTCCCAGGTTTTCTTGGTGTAGTTTGCCGCTAGTTGGTAAGGCCTTTTAAATAGTAGGGTTTCATATTTATTTTCGTTAATTTGAATTCGCCATGTTTTTAGAAATAAAGAGATTAGAAATAATAAGAGGAGCTTTATATCACTATGTCATCTGCATATGCTATTGTTTGCACTTTTCCAGAATTCAATTTTTCGTTCATTATTAGACCTCTGGTATGAATATTAAACAGAACTGGTGCGTTTATTGTTTCTTATTGTAGCCCATTTTGTAGTTTAAAGATGTGTTTGGATGATTCCGTTCCTGTTGTTGTTATAAAATTTCTGGTACACAACAAATCTATCAATATTTGAATGATGTTCGTATCAAATTTTAATTTTTCGAGTTTAAATATCAACCCATCTAGCCAAACTGATTCAAACGCTTTAGCGATATCAATCATCACCGCCCCCGTGCAGTTGTTACTATCGATGTTTCGTCATACATCTGAGGTAAGTTTGGTAATTGCCTGTACCATAGAATGTTCATGTCTGAATCCGAATTGGTGGTCTAGCATGAGATTATAATTAGCAATGTGTTCAGGAAGCCATTAATCCAAATTTGATATCCTAAAATAAATAAATATTCATTTTTTATATTCAAAACTTATATGGTTCACGTATAGGCAGCTTATCAGTATTATAACCTAAAAATTAATTGAAAATATTATTGTATATACATATCACGTTAATTTCATTCACCTTATTTATTAAGATTTTAATTTATAACATTTTTATCTATTAATTTACTTTCAATTTGGGTTATTATTGTAAATTTACGATTAATTTTGTTTGTTTACATTGAATTTCTGACAGCTGAGAATATTCTACGTATTACATGTATCTGCCTTTAACTTGCACTTAATGCCATCTATTATCAGTTATATATACTATATCTTTTTGGCAATACATAGGCAAGTACATGTAACTCGATTTTAATAGCCATCTACCATTTTTTTGTACTTTATTAAATTGTAAATTGTCAATAAAGAGAAAAAATAAAAATCACTAAAATCAGTCAGCAGAAACTCCCATCTTGAAAAAATTTATTATGACCAAATTAAGAGTAAATAGAATTTAGAAATTTAAATTAAGAAACTAAAAGCACTTAACGTTTTATGAGTAAAGTACATTGAGTCGTGTTCGGATAATTATTGTTGAATAAAGTGGTGTCCGATTCTACTATTGTTTGGATTGTATTTGTGGTCCTTCGAGCCGGATTCCGAGTTTAAGTCCATTGTGTTGTTGTGAATCATCGGATACGGGCAGTATTCAGCATCAAGTGACGCCGCCGTCATAGCGCGTAAACCAAATCATATTTAGTGTTCCGTTGTGTTAAAGCCACCATTGTCGTTAGTGCGTTTAAAGAACGCTACCCGTTGAATATCCAGAACATTCTGTTGCTGTTGTAAGTCACCACACATACAAGTGAAAATAAAGCACGGTACAAATATTGTACGTCAGTATCCAGAACATTCTTGTGCTATTTCAACACGTCACGAACATCAGTGTACATAAAAATACCATAATTTATAATTAATTGAAGACATCAGTAAGCAGAATCACATTGTTGATGTTTTAACTACGACTTTGTCGTTATTGCACATAAAGCATGCTATAAGTATTGGGCACCCAGAACAATTTATTTGCTGTCGTAACCATGCCACAATTCGCGTAAAAAATTTGTGTCAACCATTACCGCAGATACCACATTGATTGATATTGAGATTAGGTTAACTAAACTCGAAGATTTATGGAAGGAGTTTCAAGATTATGAAACTCAAGTAGCGGTAATACTTTCGAATAATCCAACCGCAAATGTCGAACTCAAGCAGGATGAAAATCAAAAATGTTAGAATTAATCCATAAAAGGAAGCCACAAGATATTCCGCAACCCGCCAATAATACCAATTATTCAGATCAACAGCGCGTATTCTTTGAAAATGTGGCTGACCGCACCCAAGCAATGAATGAACGCTCTATTCTCCAATCATCGGAAACCGTCAAGCTACCCCGTGTGAACATTCTATTCTTCGGAGATTACAATGCTTGGCCCTCTTTCTATGACCATGGTATATAAGTTGAAAATTTTGAAAGGGTTGCTTAGAGATCCTCCACTTAATATCACTCGAAATTTCCTAGTAACCGAGGCTAATTACAAAGAAACATGGGATAAATTAGTTAAGCGGTATAATAAAAAAGTGCAACCAGTGTTTCCCCTCATGCGCTGCGCAAATCAGCAAGGCATTGGGCAGTGAGGCTGAAGCAAGAGATCATTGGCTCATTCGAATCTTATTAAACAAAGTAGATGAAGAGACAAGTGTTGCATAGTCAAACGAAAGCTTGATTTCCAAAATTAGCAGACTTTTTGGAATTTCTAAATAACCGGTGTTATACTAAAGAGAGCATTTAATGTGAAACCAAAAATCGAGGAACAAAAACTGCGGGTGCAATAGTGAAATTAACAAAGTGTCGAAAAGTGTTCATGTTATAGCCGTCAACATTTGTTATGGAAATATATCAAATTCAAACGAATGTCAGTCGAGAATCGTCGACGTCTGGTCAGCAAATCTGGAGAGTGCTTCAATTGTTTAAGGACAGGTCACACAGCGATCAAGTCGGCACAGTCAGAAGAATTGCAGTGTCTAAAACAAAACAAAATATTGGTACAAAAAAATCGAATCATTTCCCTATATCCCTTCATCGATAATGAAGGCATCCTAAGAGTCGGAGGGAGATTAAGCAAATTAGAAGCATCATTCAATATCAGAGCAATAATATTGCCTGGAAAAATCAAAGAAAATCATATTCGGTACTTTCACCCAGGGCCTACGTTACTAACAAGCATTCTCTGACAAAAATACTGGCTGATCAACTGCCGGAATACAGTACGAAAATATATTCATACATCTGTAGAATGTCAAAGACAACGAGCAGTTACGTCACAACAGTTGATGGGTAACCCGCCGTTAACCCGAATAATACCAAGTCGTCCGTTTTTGCATACCGGGGTTGACTACGCTGGTCCTTTGTATCACAAATCAAGAATCAGAAGAGGTCGTATTCCATTTGTCAAGGGGTACATCTGTCTATTTATTTGCTCTGCCACGAAAGCCGTTCACATCGAACTTTGTAACGATATGACAGCTGAAGTATTCATTTGTATCTCGTAGGGGGGTTCCTATCGATATTATATCTGGCAACGGTACAAATTTCGTGGGAGTTAAAAGAAAACTCGGCGAATTATATGAATTATGGCAGCAAAATCATAAAACCGGACTCACATCTCATTTTCTTTCGCAGAGCAACATAAAGTGTATTGTCAATCCTGTTAGCGCCCCACATTTTGGAGGTCTGTGGGAGTCAGGGGTCGAGTCAGTCAACCCAGACAACTACCTAAATCGAGAGTTGGAGGAAATGTACACAATATTAACCCAGATCGAGGGTATTCTCAATTCCCGACCACTGTGTCCAATAAGTTGTAACAGCTTTCGAAGAAAATCAAAGATTTGACTTTTTCGCCGAAAGCCACCACAGACTCTCAAGTGGTTATCCAGACAGCATAATGTTAACCGGCTAGGTTTCAGTGGACTGGGGGGGTTTTCCTGGACCACAGGAGAGCTTGAAAATGCTGTTTGTTGTTGACAATGATAAAAAAAAACATCACTATAAGAAGCGTCGGTATCGCGTCATTTCATCACCAATATAACTTCATAAAAAATTCACTCACTCATAATTAAAACTGATCTTTGTTTTTTAAAAAAAATTTTATGTAAAAGCATTTATTTAGAAAAAAAAATAAAAAGAAAAAAAAAATGAAAACAAAATGTATGATAACAATAATAATTGGATTAATATTATTATGATTAATCAAATTAAATTAAATTAAACAAATTAACTTAAATTTTAATTTATCGTAAAAAACATAAAAGAAACCCATCACCAAAACTAAGAAACTAATTAATCTCTAATTAAATTATATAAAAAAAATTCCTTAATAATATCTACCGTTGCGGATCCGATTATAGGTGCTTTTTTCTTAAGAGCGTTTCGAAGAACGAAGATTGATTTTTTACTTAAAGTTTGCACTTATTATTTTGTTATTCTCTTATTTATATTATTATTAGATCGTATATCAAAAACTTATTATTAAAACTTTATTTCTACTTATCGTCTATATGTAAAGTTATTATGGTACGACCTTGAATAATGTTTATTGGTCTTATTTTTTTCTGGTAAAATATAATTTTCAATAATCTTTAATTTATATTTCACAAAATAATCACTTAAAAATTCACTGTTCTTGTATTGTTTTATTTATATTTCGTTTCAATCCAATATTGGACAATCACTATTAACATTTTATGCACGTTTTATTTCCTTTCCACTTTTATAGTCTATATTATTTTATTTTATTATTATCAATTAATTTAATATTTAATTAAATTAAGATTAATATTATATTATTATTATTATTAAAAGTTTAATAAATTTTTTCCTTTTTTGTTAATTAGATCTCGTTTTATCTTTCATTACAAATTTTTTTCCAATTTAAATTTATTTGTATTTATTGTAATGCTCGAGTCCATTTTTTTTTTCACTTGTCTTTTTATGTCCATAGGTCATCACTTGACCAAAACAAATTTTCGACTCCCCCTCATCTTCTACCGGTTTCCCTAATTTTTTTTTTTATAATTTTATTGACATAATTTAAAATGTGGTAATCCTAATATCTGGCAATTATACAATTTAAATATCTTATCTTAATTACAGTCTGTACAATAATATTTTCCAATTTATTTTAAGTTTTTTTTTTCCATTTTCAACTTGTGCTCGCCACAAATTCAAAAAGTCAAATCTTTGATTTTCTTCGAAAGCTGTTACAGTGGCGCCCAAAATAAAGGTACTGTTTTTGGATATAACGTTGTGATTTTTTTTTGTTTAAACAGGTACGGTTAAATTAAAAATAGGTTTCATTATTATAAATTAAATTTCCTTAACCGTTTATTTTTTTTATGAATTGTTTAATGAAGAATATCATGCAATAATTCTGTCCTTATCAGATATTTTTGATTTTATTGCTCTGGATGTTCTTGAATAGGCAATTCATTTTTCACAATTCATTGTTAATTCTTTTTCATTATTTTTATTATTTTTGTTTTTCAACAATTTCAAAGTTGTATGGTTCCATATTGATTCCATTATGTTTAATGTTAGGATTTTTTTTATTCAATATTTTGACTCAATATGGTATGATCGACTATGATTATTTGTTTTGTTGACACTTAGGCGATAGGGACGCACAAGATTCTGCGTTATGCATTATTCAAAACAATATAAATTTGATTTTAGAATTGCTTGTGTTAGAACCTTACTGAGTTGTTGTAGATAACGTAAGATTGTTTTCTAAATTTCATCTATTCCAGTTTGTGTCTTGCGAACTGTTTAAATTATGAGGTAGATGTTTGAGGGAAAATAGTGTTATGTTATTATTCTAATTTGTTCTTATTATTATTATTTTTTTTTTTTCATTATTGTCACAACCAACCGTAAATTGTCACTGAGGTTTTGGGATTGCGGTATTCATCACCAATATAACGTTTTTTTTAAATATTCATATACATACAAACTTACATATATTTTACGTAAATACATATTTTTTTTTTGTACATTATTATCTTTATTATTATTTCATATTTTCAATATTATTTTAGCTTTTGTTTAAAGCATTTAAATAATAATTATAATATAGTCGTTAGAATTCTTTTTATATATCAGTTTTTACTATTTAAATTTGACTAACGCTCAATTAAAATGGATACATATTGCCTGAGTATTGATGAGCTAGAGATCGAATGTGTAGTTCGCAATATTGTTGGATCTTTGACTGAACAAATGGAATTGCTTAAGGATGCATTAGATCAAGAGTCAAAAGGGTCAATTCGCCCACCGGAAAAAACCCATTACGCTGCTCAAAAATCTCCTCTAAGGGAGTTTGAAATTTGTTCTAGAAAACTAAAAGAACTAAAGCCCCAAGTAAGTGAAATTGCAGACATCGATGAACGTCTACGGCAAAAAAAGTTGAATATTCTATTTTCTAGAATTGTGCATATTGCTGGTCGGTTTCAACGGCTAGCCAATTCCTCTCCAAAATATCGGGCACAATCTGTCCACATGTTAAGCGCATGTGATACCGTATTAGAAGCCATTAAATCATTGATTGAATCAAAATTATCGGTAGACGATTTTGAGAAATCTGCTTCCGAAGCTTTGGATAGGCCTCCTCCACTGTCGGATCAGAAACAAGACGGTAGTTTAGAAACAAGTGAATCAGAATCAGAGACAGATGAGATTACTAATATTGAATTGCTACCTAGTACTTCTAAAGGCGCAATGGAAAACCAGATGAATAAGAACACCCGCAATAATAATAATGGATCTAGAAACTTGAAAGACGTTACAACAGCAGAAACTGCTTCCAACATAAATGTAAAGTCAGTTTCGACTGAAGAACTAGCACATTTTGTGGAAATGGCTCGAAAAATCTCATTATTGAATACACAGTTACCAGAGTTACCCGTCAGTAGTAATGCAAATGACTACAATCAAGTTAAGGACAGTACACCGAAGAAAAATTTTCTAACCAATCAAAATGCTTCTCGTGCTGATCGAGATATAAACAATCAAGAATCTCGGTATCAAAGGCCGGAGCAATTTAGGTTTCAAAATGACTATCGATCGTCACTTCTTCCAGTTCATAAGTGGAACATAATATTTGACGGATCTCCTAGTGGTCCACCGATAGAAAGATTTTTATATCGAGTAGAACATTTGTCTAGTTCCAACCAAATTCCCTTTGGAAAAATGGCAAATGATTTACACATTTTATTGAGGAAGAACGCTTTAGAATGGTATTGGTCCTATTTGCAACGTCAAGGTTTTGTACAGTGGGAACAGTTGACCAATGACATGCGCATTAGATTCCAGGACCGGAGAACTGATTTTGAAATCCGACAATCCATAGTAGCTAGGAAACAACGACCGCGAGAAAATTTTATGGATTTCTATTCCGAAATTTTAGATTCTACATTATCTTTAAGTCAGCCATCACCAGAATCAGAAATATTTTTTATACTCCGTCAAAACATGAGCTCTGAGTTACAACTGAAATTAGCCGGACGGAGAATTTCATCGGTTCCGGAGCTGGTTAATCAGTGCATCTATATTGAAGACACATGGAAACGGGTAAACCAATCCCATGATACACATCGAAAATACGTCCATGAGTTGGCCACTACAACTGTCCCAACGGGGGGTTTAAATGGATTCCATTTTCCTCAAAATTTCGGTCCAGCGGTTTCAGAGTCAACAAATAATAATAATCTTTATTGCGGATACGTCGAAGAACAAGTATACCCTTCTCTAGAGGTTAATGCTATGACAGGCGAACGAGGAGTTCGTCAATCAACGTTGAGCAGGTACAGTTCACCTCCGCCAAATTTACCAACAAATTCCCAAACACGACAAGGTTATGGACCTCGTTCCACTAGGGTTGATTCACGACTTATGTTGGGAACTTATTGCTATGGATGCGGTGCACCCAATGTGACGAAACCAAACTGTCGCAATTGTAATACGACAAATGCGGAAAACCAACCGAGGGAAGTGAAGAAACCTGGGGTTCATTTTTCCCAAGAAACCTACAATACCAGGAAAACAACGGAGGAAGTAGCCTCAAATACATGCCCGGAGCTTTATCGCCGGCAGATGTAATTACTGCAGATATTCATACTACTAACCATGTCCATAACTCACCTATATTCGACATCAGCTTACATGCTCATTCTCAAGTTCCCTTAAATCAATTTGGCATTTCGGCAAAAGAAAAGTGCACTCAATCAACGCAAACCAGGTCACAAGCAAAAATTGGATCAAACACAGGGCGAACTATTCGATATTGGACATTAAGGAAACAAATTAAAAAAATGATCTCTGAATCTATTTTTAATTTTAGTGAAGACAAGCGACCTTATGCCAGTGTGATAATCAACGGTACTCCTTTTACTGGTCTATTAGACAGTGGGGCGAATGTCAGCATTTTGGGAGCGGGTTCCGAACAATTTTTAGCCCAAAACGACTTAAAAGTTCATAGTCTGCCATCATTTTTGCACACAGCTAGCGGCGAAAAGCAAGCAGTAATTGGTCATGTAGTGTTGCCTGTATCGTATCGAGACACAGTAAAGCGTCTTCGTTTTCACATAGCTCCAGGTCTTGTACAATCATTATATCTTGGAATGGATTTCTGGGACTTATTTGGGATTATTCCTAAAATAAGCGAGCTGAATGTACCAGAACCTGTTGTTGTGCCAAGTGATCGTCACCAGTTGTCGCCTGAATATGAACATCAATTGGGGAAAATTATTGAAATGTTCCCTTGCTCCACCAAAAATGGTTTAGGGAAAACAAACCTTGTCTGTCATACTATTGATGTTAAAAATGCGGTACCTATTAAACAAAGATACTACCAGGTATCACCGGCAATTCAGGCAGAAATAGACAAGGAGTTGGATAGGATGTTACAGTTAGGGGTTATAGAGGAATGTCAAAGCGCATGGTCCTCACCTGTAACCATTGTTCGAAAGAATACTGGTAAGGTGAGGTTATGTCTTGATGCCCGAAAGGTGAATGCGGTTACAGTTAAAGGTGCCTATCCTTTACCTTTGATCGCGGGATTACTTAGCAGGTTGGACCACACTAAGTTTATCTCGTCATTAGACCTAAAGGATGCCTTTTGGCAAATACCGCTGGATTTACAATCGCGAGATAAAACCGCATTCACTGTTTCGGGCCGCCCTTTATACCAGTTCACTGTAATGCCGTTCGGGTTGTGCAATGCCCCACAAACTATGTGCAGATTGATGCACCGGGTAATACCATACCATTTGCATGACCGGGTGTTCGTTTACTTGGACGACCTACTGATTGTTTCAGCGGATCTAGATGAGCATTTCTCTCTTTTGATGGAAGTTGCCAGATTGTTAAAGTCCGCCAACTTGACAATAAATGTTGAAAAAAGTCGGTTCATTTTAAGGGAAACGAAATACCTCGGTCATGTAATTGGAAATAGTGTCATTCGAATGGATCCAGAAAAGGTGACCTCTGTAGCGGACTATCCAACTCCCAAAACCACTCGACAGTTACGACGTTTTCTTGGAATAGCAGGATGGTATCACCGGTTTATAGCCAACTTCGCATCGATATGTTCTCCTCTCACCGACCTTCTTAAGCGAAATCAAAAGTTAACCTGGAATAATAAAGCTCAACAAGCATTTGAAAATCTAAAAACGGCATTAACAACTGCACCTGTCCTTCGAAATGCAGATTTTTCCAGGCAGTTTTATATCCAATGTGATGCGAGCGCTTGTGGTATTGGAAGTGTGTTGTTTCAGCGTGACGATGATGGTGCGGAATACCCAATTGCATATTATTCGCATAAATTAAACTCTGCCCAACGTAAGTATAGCGTTACCGAGCTGGAATGCTTATCTGCGGTAATGAGCGTAAAGAAGTTTAGACCATATGTAGAGGGGTACTGTTTTACCATAATCACATACCATTCAAGTCTCCGATGGCTAATGGACCAAAGAGATTTGTCAGGGCGGCTTGCGAGATGGAGCTTGCAGCTCCAAGGCTTCAATTTTAACATAGAGTACCGTAAGGGGAACCTCAACATCGTTCCGGATGCACTTTCTAGGATTCATCTTGAGGTTATTGACCAGCCTGGTATGATTGATGATGGTGGTGCAAGGTTACCTCCTCTACATGTGAACTTGGATGATGAGGCATTCAACGAAGATATTTATGTTGGCAGAGTAAAGGCATTGAGAGACAACCCAAATATAAAAACCAATTACAAAGAGGTTGATGGTAAGTTGTACATCCTGCTTAATGGTTGCCAAGATGAATTATTAGACCTCTCTCTGTGGAGATTGGTGATTCCAGAACCTCTTGTGTTAAATCTAATACGCCAAGCACACAGCGCCCCAACCAGCGCTCATCACGGAGTTGAGAAAACTCTTGATGTTTTACAGCGACAATTTTATTGGCCTTCCATGTCACGTGATGTTCGTACCTACATCCGAAGCTGCGATACGTGCAAGAAAATCAAACCAACAAATTATGTCACACAACCTGAAATGGGAAGTTACCGGGAAGTCCACCGGCCATTCCAAAGGGTGTTTATAGATTTTCTTGGACCTTATCCGCGAAGTACCAACGGGAACAGTTATCTTTTAATGCTTTTGGACCATTACACTAAATTTGTATTGTTTGAACCGATAAGAAATGCTACCGCCAAGGACGTAGTTATGTTTTTAAAGAAAAGAGTTTTTCCTATATTCAGCGTCCCTGAGTATCTAGTATCTGATAACGGTAAGCAATTTCAAAGTGTAGCACAGCCCTTCGTTCGTTAAAATAGTTGCAAAATTTTCAATATTTTCTGGATACATCAAGTTATACATTTTGCAACTATTTGGCATATCCATTTGATCAAATATGTCCCAATATGATGGAGAAATCTGTTTATAGATTAAATTATATAGGGCGGGGCTTCTAATATAGATCGATTTTTTTGTTTTTTATGAAAACTCACCTGATACAGAAGCTCAATGTATGATTTGTTAAGGAATTGTTCCGTATCTTGATGTTCAAACAGTTTCGTCATTGTTAAGTGGCATATTTGTTGAGCGATCTGAAATTTTTTGAAATACTCGCTGGAACCATTCAAATTCTTTTTCTTCTTCTGCTCGAACTCATAGTATTGATCATATGAAAATTCGTTCACTTTAATTTTTGCTTGCGGACATATTGTTACGGCCGGAAATGGTATTTTAAAAACTGGTGTCGGTATATCATTTTCGACCACTATCACAAAATGTTCTTGCCACTTTGTTAGAATTTCTTGCATAAACTTTCCCAGAAATATAAAACAAAAAACGAACAAAATGATCCAATACAATTTCTCGATAAATGGACGTTCTGCCCTGCCCAAATATTTGATGCCATGTATCGATGTGTTTTCGGTGTATTCCGTTACATCTGTAAGCACTTGATCGATCCCCTCTCTAAATGTTTTTCTTTTGGCCTCACTACGCCTTTAATGTTTTATAAAGTGAACACAATTTGATTAGATAAATATAGTTGGAATATATTTTATTTGATTGCGCTCACCTTAGAGGTTGATCATTAGCCATTTTGATTGAATTGTGATAATTAATTAAACTTATTTTTATAACTTTCGCTGTTTTCCTGTTCACAAATTAAATAAAACTAATTGTTATTCTGATTGTGGCTAT
This sequence comes from Tipula vernalis, assembly GCA_958295665.1. Classification (NCBI taxonomy): domain Eukaryota; kingdom Metazoa; phylum Arthropoda; class Insecta; order Diptera; family Tipulidae; genus Tipula; species Tipula vernalis. Next base: position 110,576,277 of record OY282559.1, read on the forward strand.
GTATATATAAATAAATTAATGATAAAACAGCTAGAGTTACGATAACGATTTCGAATTGAATGAATATATAACAATGATGCTGTTAGCGTAAGGGAATAATGTATTTGTGAATCACGTTTTTTGAATAGTATAGTATGTGAATGCGGTTTTTAAATTTCTAAGATGAATATCTGTTACATATTTGATTTTTTAGCTTTTAATCACATTAACAAAAATATTATGCTAGATGATCAACAATCTGGATTTCGAGAGCTGAACTCTACTAAACCAACACAATAAATTTTCAGGTCCACCATAATTTTGACCAGAATTTTTTTTTAAAATCGGGAAATCCGTTTCAGAATTGGTTCAAAAGTAACCAATAGAACCCCAGGCACTTTTATATCACTTGGCTTGACTTTATTTCACTTTACTTTTAGACCCTTTAATATTTGCTTTAAGTTTATATGATTTTAATACGTTCCGAAAAATGTAAGAGAATTCAATTCAGTTTCGAACTGATGAGCTTATGATTATGAAAAAATCAATCTTCTCATCAGGCCGTGGCGACTGGACTGATTATACCACAATTACCATTCTATATATACAGAATGTGCTGTGCGTTATGTACTAGCGAATCATACTAATACAGATAAATTCTCTTACAATCTTCGGAACGTATTAAAATTATGTAAATTAAAAAAATTAAATAAAAAGAATTCGGTCTATTAGCCAATTTCGTTGAATGATTTTTCGTAAATACTAATATACTTCTCGTGTTAATAAAAACACATTTAAAATGGTATAACCGCCCTTAGCATATTAGAAATTACATGAATTAATTAACATTTCAACAAAAAAATTAATAAAGTAAAATTTGCTTTTACTTTAGTTCTTTAAATCTGTCCGATTTAAAGTAAACCAAAAACTGTCCTTTGCTTATCATCGGTCGTGTTTATAGATCAGTTTAATATTGCTCCCGAAATTTCCTTTATTGCGTGTCATCATCTTCATTCTTGGTTATTCATCATTCATAATCGTCGACGGGAAGTGTGTTTGCTTTGTTGTTCATTTATTCATGAATCACTAAACCACGCCATTCTTTGTAAGCTACCTCTAGGATGTTCTTGTTTTTACTAGATCATCATGAATTTGTGCGTTGGACATGTTTCGATGCCCACAATAAATAATTGTAATAAAAACATTGGCTGCGACCAGCATCGAATGAAACATTATTTGCGTCTCCTTGATATCGTGCCAGCCTATCGACGTGTATTACTTTCATCTTTGCTCGCTGGCTCGGCTGGATCCTGTACACGACGTCGTTTATCCTCTTTATAATTGTATAAGGTCACTCCCAATTACTTTGTAGCTTTGAAGACTTTCCTTTCTTTCCTTATGGGTTGTGGAGCCATACTAAAACTCCTTCGTTATATCCTTTGTCATTTGCTCTTAGATCATAACGTTCCTCTCATCTTTCGCTGTTCAGCTTGATATTCCTTCGATAAAGCTCATGGTTTCAGCCATTCTGTTTCTGAGGTCGTTTACATAGTAGTTCTCGGCTCCTTTGGGAGTTAATTATGGTACTCTGGTTGATGGTATAATCCCCGTGGTATCATGTAGCGTACTACAATATGCCATCATAAACAGTGTGATATGCCGATTCCAGTTCCCCTAATTTGATCCGACTACCTTCGTCACATGCTCTTCTCAGGTACGTAGCGGTGTCGTCCTTGTCTTTTTAATACCGAGCACTTTCCACATCTCCTGGAACACATTTGACTCAATATCACGACCTTGATCCGAATGAAGCTGGTATTGGATGGTATTGGATAGGCTTCCGGCCGCTTACTGGAGTAGACGATACATACTAGGATATATCGATTCCCAGCAACTGTTCTCTCGTCCCATGCAGGTTTTTGTCCTTTTCTAGTCCAAGCCCTTACTGCGGCGAGCGTTGGATAATTTTCCTGCTCTTCAACGACACTGTTCGTTGTCCACCCTTTCGGAACTTCCACACCAATCCCGTTTAGGCTACTGATGCCTTCGTTTTCCTCAATTTTGCTGCCTTTTCCATATCTTGCTGCACAAGGCTTCCTTGATAGACTATCTGCATTATCGTGCATTCTACCTTTTTTGTGTTCAATGTTGAAAGTGTAGTTCTGCAGTCGTTCTATCCATCGCGCCACCTGTTCTTCTGGTTCATTAAACTGAATTAGCCATTTTAAAGCAGCGTGGTTCATTCTGTTGTGATCCTGGAGATGGTTCTATTAGGATAAATGATACACCAAGGATTACTGACAGTATATACTTTATTTTTAGTTTGTGTGTAGCTTGTCGTGGTGAAAATCCTTCTGCTGTTTTTTCCATATGATATCTGCCAGGCGGGGTATATCCCGGCTTGCTAGGATTAGGTCGTTCAGACTGTGTAACGAAGTGGACAACTCTTAACTAAGTTGTCAAGTTTTAAAGCCATCTCCATCCCATTTAACGAAATTAGATGAAATTGTAAAGTGAAAACTCTTCGTCATCAGATTGTACTAATACTGGTTCATTGCCTTTGTCGGTCATTTCTTAGCGCGGCTATAGCTCAGGAGTAACGGGGTGGGATTATCAAAGGTTGAACACAGTCTTGCTAGACCGTTAATTTAATAATTTAAGGTATAGTTTTGTGAAAATGCATGTAATTCTGCTAAGGGGTAAAACAAATTAAGGAGTCATCACAACCATTGACAGTATTAACAAATACGTAAATATAACTAGGTAAACTGAAACTTTACTCTAAGCTGAAGAATACGGAATAATATCAAACCTTGTCGCTTCATCACTCACCTCGGCCTCCCGATGATTTACTTACAATCTCATTATACGAGTATAAACAAAATTCAATTCCATTTCAATTACAATATCAAAACCATAACCGTATTTGTATTTAATCTAAATAGTAGATGAAATTTTGAAACATACAAATCAAATGATAAATTTGAGAAAAGTACAAACTATACGGATAGACGTATATGCAGATTAATATGAAAACCTGTGCTAATCCTGATCTAAACCTATTAGTTACCTGTTCTAACTTAATACTAAAAAAAATTAAACAATAATAAAAGAAAATATAATAAAAATAATAATAATAATTATAAAATAATAAAAATATAATAAATGTAAATAAAATAATAATTTATTAAGAAAACAAAAGTCTTATCTTGTTACTGTGTGTGTTTAAAATGTTGCACGAATATGTTGCAGGTTGACTGTTGAACGAAGAATACATTATATTCAATGTTGCATTAACATTCGATGAACGAATTTAGTGCAATACGTATTTATGTTGCACGTTAAATATGTATTTTTGATTATTTATTTTAATGTTACTGATTGTATATAATAAATACATAACCATTTTTTTCACCAGGGTAGTGAAACATTTGCTGTGCACAATTTATTTTAGATTTACATATTAGATTTATTTATTAGTTTTAAGTTTTAAATTGAGTTAATTTTTAATTAAATATATTATGAAATTTTAATTTGTATTGTATTATATTGTATTGTTCTGTTATTTATATATATTTTAATTTATTTATGATTATTTGAAAATTCACTTTCACCATTAGATTTACTGATTACGGATTACAGTTATGTTATTTGAATAACTATTTATCACTTAAATCATCAACATTTAATATTTCTTATTACTATTTCGATCAAATCATATTCACTAAAATGATCATACGATCATAACTGTTTCAAGGAGAAAACAGATGTCCTTGAGACCACGTTCGGAGCACTTTTGCAATTTTAACTTATATTTTAATTACAACTTAATTAATAACTATCGAACAAATTTAATGAAAAAGTTTATCTTAAACTAAAACATAATTTTTATTATGTTAATTTGTGTTAAACTGCATATAAGTTCATAACACGATAACATTCACAAATTTGGCGAATATCAGTTATAATTCTAACCGATCGTTTAAATAAAAAAAATGCAAATATTATAATCAAATGAAATGACTTTTAATTATTAGATTAAGATTATTTATCACAATAATCATCACTTTCCATTAATTTTCACAATAAAAAAAAAACCCGCAATAGTTTATTTATAGAACTAATTTAAACTTAATAAACATAAACTTAGATTTTACAGAAAATTCGAGAATTAATTAATCGAACCATATTGATCATAGCAAAATATCTAATGATCTCCTCGATTGAAAATCAAGTTAAAGACTCCTTTTCCAATAAAAAAAAAACAATCCATATCATTTCATCTAATTGCCATAAAATAAACAAAATATCATTACACACACACCGAGGATGATAACGGAAGAAAATACAGTCTTCAAAAATATTTGTAACTCAGTGGTGGGCAACACTACGTTACAACTGTCATCGTAACACTTCTCCCCGTTTTAAGATGCTGTTTATAAACAGTTGAAATTCTTATTTGAATGATTATAATGATTACAATTGTTTCGGATGTGAATGAAAATAAATGGAAATGGGAAAATGCCTTGTTTAGCACAGGTAGTCTCCGAGATAGGCGGGTGGAACTCCAGCTATAGCTCGTTGAGTTCTTCGTGGAACTTGCTCCTGGAGCGCTGGCAAGTCTTCTTGTTGATCGTCCAGTGAGTCTTGCAATGAGTCATCTTCTTGTACTTTCTCTTTCTCCTCCTCGGGTTCTGGGATGATTTCGGGCTCAATCTCTTGCTTTCCTGAGACCTGCATATCAAAACTGTCCAGAAGAACGTTGTGGCCATCGTCGAGATACGTGTAGCGTTTTTTTAGCTGATTTGCATGAGCAACGATCTCTCGTATATCGGTTTGCACCTTGTAATTGACCGTTCCCATTGTAGCAATAAAAACGTTCAATAAAATCTCTTTCTTTACCACAAATATGAAAACACTTGTTTTATTAAATTTATAATTTTATTAGGACAAACAACTTTTCCTTTTAATATTTTTTTCTTTATTCGATCTCTTGGTGCACACAGCTCAATGTTCAAAATCAAAGTGAACGAGAAAATAAAAATTAAGTGTTATAAAAAACTGAAAAATCGCGAATTTACTAAAAAGGGCGGCAATATCATTTCAAAATAGTACGTACAAAAATAGTATATTCTACACCAGCACTATCTATTAGACGTTAGATAATTAAATGTTTAATGATAGATGGCAGTGATCGATCTTTATAACACTTTCTTAAAAAACATAGAATAAATTTCTAACAATTGAACAAATGTCAAAAGCTAATTTGTTGTGAAAATCAGCTGAAATGATAATACCGGGTAAGTTTTCGCTTTTAAATTTTAAAATAAATAAGTTATAATATATATATGCAATACAATAAATTAACAGCAATAATTTAAATTGATTTCAGAAATATACAACATAAATATATTGAAAGAAATATAATTGCTGTGCAACACCAAGATAAGTTACATATTTTATGAAATTATCAATCAAAATATTTACAAATTTATCTTTTTAGGTGAAGATCCTAAACACCCATTTTACACATGACTTCTGGTTGTTGCTTAAGTGGGTTTTAACGAAAACTTTGTCGCCGATCTCAAACGTCTTTTCCTTAGCACCGTGGTGAGTGTTGAACTGCTGTTCCATGGTCGATCCAAGGTTGTATGACGGTGTGAAACGGTAGTGCTTAAGGAACTTTCGCAAGACTTCATTAGCGTTTCCATCCTTCTCAAGCTTCTTGAGTTCCTGTTTCAGCGTCTGCACGAACCGTCCTGCCTGACCGTTCGATTGCGGATGATAAGGCACTGTGGTGATATGCTCGATTCCTCTTTCTGCGCAGAATTGCTTAAATTGTTCTGATTTGAATTGCGGTCCGTTGTCAGAAATGATTGTTTTGCAATCGCCGTGTCTTACGAAGGCTTCTTCGAGCTTATCTGTTGTCTGTTGGGACGTCGTGCTGCATATTGTAGACTTCTGGCCATTTTGAAAAGGCGTCGATGATGACAAAATACCAGAAGCTGTTGACTAGACCAGCGAAGTCGACGTGCAATCGCGACCACGGCGCTTCTGGAATCGGCCACGACTGCAGTTTAGCTTTGATCGGTGAAAACGCATTCGTTGCGCAATTCACACAGGTTCGAACTGTTTTTTCGATATCGTTGTCGAGCGATGGCCAGGAGACTTTCTGTCGAGCTAATAGCTTCATACGCTCAATGCCAGGATGAACTTGATGCAGTTCTTTCAGTATTTCGCTGCGGTAGCGCTTCGGAATTATGATGCGATCACCGAAAAAAATGCAACCGTTGATGACTGTGAGCGAATCTCGTCTTTCGAAATAGTCTGCAGCCTTAACGTTAGGAATTTGCTCTCGTTTGCGTGGCCAACCCTTCTCAATGCAACTTGTCATTACCTTCAACGTCTCGTCTCGACTTGTTTCGTACTGAATAGCTTCGAAGGTTACTGGCAGCTTTTTGGCGGTGTCGATAGCGAAGCAACCTAGTGAGTCTTCTGCAATGATCTTTCCAATGACGACGTCTTCGTCAGGCTTCTCGTGTTGGCTAATGAGTCGAGAGATGAAATCTACGTATGCGAAGCTGTTCGTGTCGACGTATTTGATTTCGAAGTCGTATGCCAGCAATATCAACGCGTAGCGTTGAAGGCGACTTGCCGTGTGTACCGGAATTCCCTTCTTATTCCCGAATATTGCGAGCAAGGGTTTATGGTCAGTCTGGAGCTCGAATTTTCGACCATAAATGTAGCGGTGAAACTTCTGAAGGGCGAATGTGAGCGCCAGAGCTTCTCGTTGGATTTGCGGGTAGTTTTTTTCTGCTTCTGTGAATGAGCGTGCGGCATGCATTACTGGGCGCAACGACTTACCGGGCATATCATGCATTAGACTTGCTCCCATTCCATAGATTGAAGCGTCAGCGGCAACGATCAACTTCTTAGTTGGGTCGTAGTGAGTAAGTCCGAGGTCAGATGCCAGAATTGTCTTGAGCTCGTCGAAAGATTCTTGATGTTTTGTTTCCCATGCAAACGTGATATCATCTTGAATAAGCTCGTCTAATCGGCCGCGATGTTTCTTTACACCAGGAATGAATTTTCCGTACCAAGTGACAGCTCCTAGAAATGCCTGAAGTTGCTTGACGTCTGTTGGAGGCGGAATGTTCTGAAGCGTCTTGATCTTTTCTGGGCTCGGTTTAATGCCGTTAGTGTCGAGTATGTGGCCAAGAAATTCAAGTTCTTTCTGACGGAACCAACACTTGTCGATTTTGAGGTGGAAGTCGTTCTCCTGAATGCGGCTTAAAACTTCGTACAGATTCTTGTCGTGGTTGTTTTGATCTGTTCCTCCCACAATGAAGTCGTCGATGAACGGAAAGGCGCCGTTTGCTCCGCTCATCATGCTGCTCACACGTCTTTGAAAGATTCCCGGTGCTGGCTTGACTCCTGGCTGCAACCGATTGACTTTGAAAAGTCCGCAGTGAGTGTTGATGGTCATCAGCTTCTTTGAGTCGTCGTCGAGCTCGACTTGAAGGAACACGTCTGAGAGGTCGATTTTGCTAAAGAGTTTGAATGGCGATAGCAGAGCAAAAATCTCGTCAGGCGTTGGCAGTGGAAATTGTTCCGGTTCAAGCGAATCATTTAAGCCAGTTGAGTAGTCGGCGCAGATCCTAACTCGTCTATCCTTCTTCTTGACAGCGACGATTGGTGCGGCGTATGCTGAGTATCGCTCGGGGCTAATCACATTTAAGAGCTGCAACCGTTTGATTTCGTTCTCGATAGGCTCCATAGCGGCAAACGGAACTGGACGGCTGTTGTGGAAAATTGGTTTTGCACTTACTCATTTGTTAGCGCCAATAATTTAATTCCGGTCGGTCTTAGATTTTTTGTAAGATTTCATCGACTTTTCCAGTGATAAGTCCACCAGAGTGATGTGCTTCTTTGACATTGAAATTTCCAGAACGGAAGCAAGCAATCTTGACCGTAAACACAACAAATTTTTTCCCGGGGTTGGGTAACGTTTTTGCCTTTTTGGTAGTGAAATTGCAAAATATAGCGATTTTTTCAGAAATTCCATTCATTTTCACACTAATATAACTTTTGACATGACTAATGAAATACAAAGCTATCTTCCAGAAAATTCTAGACTGGAAAGTCATCTTTCAAATGCGCGTCAGTATGACGCAGTCTGATTAGTATTGCCCGATATATGACACCAAACACGATCTAGTGAAAAAAATCTCGCAATACTTTTTCCCCAACCTAATATCATCAATTGATTAAGAACGCTATTGGGCAGGGAACTTTCACAAGTAAGGTGTTAACCACAGATATAGCTGTTATCTAAATAACTGATTTTTTTTTAACGAACACTTAAATAAACACTGAGCTATCAATAGTACAATGTCGTAAATTGCAAAATATTCCGTAACCTTAAAAAAATTCTTGAGATCATGGAGACTAATGAATAACCACGATATATGGCTGGATTAATAAAAAAAATCACAAATCAAAGATCAAGAAATATTTCAAATATTCTCCCTAAGCTAAGTATAAATGTTAGTCGATAGTTTCTTCAGCATTTTTGATTATCTAAATTAAAAGGTATATAAACACATCTCAATTCAACATACATAAATTATAAAAGCTTTATTGTTACAAGCACGTTGTACAATTACAATTGGAATTACCAAAGTCTTGCACATTTCACCATTTGTCGCAGTACAAAAAAGTAAATAATTTCAAAAAAGCTTAATATCGATCCACCCATAAACAGCCCCAATAATCCACCAAAATTTGATATAAAATCAGCAAATGAATACAATTGTTTGCGTGTCTTTCCCGTAACTTTCGCCTCATTCCAATAAATCTGCAATGAGGCAGGTGCAAACTCTTTAATTCCAGTATCATTCCACAAATGTAAGATGGCCGATTGAAGTTTTTCATAATTAACACTTTCCGTACTTATTTTATATTCATACTCGATGGAATTACATTCCGGCAAACAATCACACGAAAAAGATTGTGGTTCATCTACATTTTTCATAAAATCCATAAAATCATGATCGTCTGGAAAATCATCTAAATAATTCATAAGCGTATCCAAACTATCGACCATTTCGTATATATGTAAAAAATAAATTTTTGCGCCACATATTTGTGTATCGGTGCTGCGTGGAAACGCAAAATGAACACAATTATGATGCTTGAGCGTATAGTTAGCGAAACATTCAAGCTTACAATTGATTCGATTATAAAATCGGAAGAATTGCAATTGGCGTTCATCATTAAAGTAACATTGTCGCTGTTCGATTGTGTAGCTGCGTAAACTTTCCGATGTTGTTATAATTTTGGGTGTTACACCAATTTTTACCCAACTTTCGTGATTCACTGGTATGTATGATTCGAATGTCGTTGGATATGTGGCGGGCGAGTGTAATATTACTTTATAGCCAACATTAGTAGGTTGGCATAGAGAACTTAAATCGGTTAGGTGTGAGGCTAGCTCTATTTCGAGTCTGGAAACTTCACCAGCGGAACATGAACGCCTTGGAAATGTACCATTGGGCGTAAATCCCGTTTCATAATTCCACCCTTGAATCGTTTGCGTTATATTGTGGTATGGATATTCAATTTGTAATGTTTCGTTTTTAAGTATTTCTGATGGCAGGTTGTAAGTGTAGCACAGCCCTTCGTTCGTTAAAATAGTTGAAAAATCTTCAATATTTTCTGGATACAACAAATTATACATTTTGCAACTATTTGGCATATTAATTTGTACAAATGTGTCCCAATATGATGGAGAAATCTGTTTATAGATTAAATTATATAGGGCGGGGCTTCTAATATAGATCGATTTTTTTGTTTTTTATGAAAACTCACCTGATACAGAAGCTCAATGTGTGACTTGTTAAGGAATTGTTCCGTATCATGATGTTCAAACAGTTCCGTCGTTGCTAAGTGGCATATTTGTTGAGCGATCTGAAATTTTTTGAAATACTCGCTGGAACCGTTCAAATTCTTTTTCTTCTTCTGCTCGAACTCATAGTATTGATGATATGAAAATTCGTTCACTTTAACTTTAGCTTGCGGACATATTGTTATGGCCGGGAATGGTATTTTAAAAACTGGTGTCGGTATATCATTTTCGACCACTATCACAAAATGTTCTTGCCACTTTGTTAGAATTTCTTGCATAAACTTTCCCAGAAATATAAAACAAATGACGAACAAAATGATCCAATACAATTTCTCGATAAATGGACGTTCTGCCCTGCCCAAATATTTGATGCCATGTATCGATGTGTTTTCGGTGTATTCCGTTATATCTGTAAACATTTGATCGATCGGGTGGTTAACAGATTTTCTTTGGGTCTCACTATGCCTTTAATATTTTATAAAGTGAACACAATTTGATTAGATAAATAGTTGGAATATATTTTATTTGATTCCGCCCACCTTAGAGGTTGATCATTAGCCATTTTGATTGAATTGAGATAAATAATTAAATTTATTTTTATAACTTTCGCTATTTTGATGTTCACAAATTAAATAGAACTAAATCTTATTCTGATTGTGGCTATATACTATATACTTATATAAATTGATGATAAGCAAATTGTACTAACCAAAATATAGAGGATGCGTCATTATCGAGTAACGATAACGATTTCGATTCGAATGATGCTATTAGCGTAAGGGCATAACATATTTGTGAATCATGATTTTGTATAGTAATGTGAATGCGGTTTATAAATTTCTTATGTGATTTTTTTTGATTCTAACCACAACAATCTGAATTTCGAGAGCTGAACTGTACTAAACCAACACAACATATTTTCAGGGCCACATTTTCAGCCCTATTTTCCGAATCGGCTCAAAAGTAGCCAATAGAAACCCTTGCCACTGTGTTCTTTTATGTCACTTGGCATGACTTTATTTCACTTTACTTTTATACACTTTGATATTTGCTTTTACTTTACTTCTTTAAATCAGTCCGTTTGTTAAAAAATTTTGAAAATCCTAGAATTGAGTTTAAACCCAGATTATCCCCAATTACAAGCCCTAACAAAAATATACAGTTATCTTTTCGTTTGCTATTGTTATTGAAATACCCTCAGTTTCTAGTTTCCGAATTTTATCAATTAATCTATTTAAACATTTGTGGTTTCCAAATCGTTTTAGGTCTCTTGATTTCGGAACCATAGGAGCAAAAATATTTTCACCAGAACCATACTTTTTCGGGTAAAGTTGGAAAACTATATGAGAAAGCTGCCAGAGATTGTACTCCAGATTTCGAACCGAGAGGGTTTCCAGGCTCGAAATCATCATAGTATAAATAATGGTAAGGTATAACAACATTTTCTTTTGCCAAAGCTCGCCTTGAATAAAATTTAAAATTTTACCCAGATTATTCTTAAAATCTACATATGCTATTTTTAAAAAGGTTTGAAATATGATCTATTGTTTGTGTTAGTACATGCGGTTGTTCAAAAAATTTTGTTATTTGATTTTGAACTTTAGTATTATTATTGGCTAAAACAGATGCTTCTTTTCGCATTGCTTCCGATTTTTGAGAATAATTAAGAAACTTTTCAGGTGGTTTATAAAGATTACCTTCTGTTAAAGTTTTTATTAATAAATATTTTGAGTTTATTTTTTAAAACGGTCTGGCTGGGTCTTGAAGAATTTACCGCCCGATATTTTTGTTTCGACGCCAAAATGGCGTAAGAATTTATAATAAATAAACGTCAATTTTTGGGTATAAATTATTTATTTTGATTTTTATAAAGTTGGATAATTTAATTAAATTTATATCTGATATTATTATTTATTTATTATTATATTCAGATCACAATTTATTATTAGAATTTCAGCATTTATAACCACCATAACAAAATTTATTATAAGTGTATAATTGACTACAAGCGCGCACGATAAAGATTGACTACCGAATTGAATAATAGATACGATTTTAAAACGATGTACGTAATTGGTGTGGATGAATAGAAAAGATGAATAATAATTGATGATGAATTTTAGGGTCCGTCGCGATATTTTGTTATATAATCACGGTAACTTCTGACTATGTTCATGAGAGGAAATTGCGATGATTGAATTAAATTCATAAATTTAATGAATTTTGAGTTGGAATAAAATTGTGTTGGATAATAATCGCCACAGGACTCCCCTGCAAGTGATTCCCCCTCCCCGGGGACAAGAATATTTATATAGCAGTGCGGACAGTTTTGCGTGTTTTGGATCCTGATGTAAGAGCAGTGGAACCCAGAATTCCGTATGCGGGCTTTAGTCTATCTATTGAGATAGTGTGATTCTTGTCGTTGATCGACACTACGAACTGTTTTCGGAAGCGACGTATCACTTTATACGAACCTTCGTATGTAGGAGATAATCCTGTGCGTACCTTGTCTACCCTCACGAAAATAAAATCACAGTTGTCCAGAGATTTCGGGACCAATATGTCATCTTGTTTGGATTATCTTGTGCTTGTGGGTATAAGGTTCTGCATGGTTTGTCGCATTTGGTCGATGACTATGTCGCTGGTTGGTAAAGGTGAAAAGGATTTTCGACGAAGAACTCACCGGATAGCTTGATGCTTTCACCATAAACTAGTTCCGCTGGTGAGCACTGCAGATCTTCTTTCATTGTTGCTCGGATTTCAAGTAGTACGATTGGTATTTCTGAGCTCCAACTAATTGTATTGCTTCATTAGTGCGGCTTTGAGTTGCCGATGGAAGCGTTCGACTATGCCATTGGCTTGTGGATGGTAAGCCGTTGGGGTATGGTACGTATCCGATGTGATCCGAGGAGTTTTGTTAACTCAGTGAAAAGTTTGGACTCAAACTGCGTTCCCTGATCAGTTGTGATTTGAAGAGGCACGCCGAATCGTGATACATAATTGTTGACAAAAGTGGTGGCAATGGTTTCGCCTGACATATTGGTCATGCAGTATGCTTCAGGCCAGCGAGTGAAGCGATCGATACAGGTGAGCAAGTATGTGTATCCATTAGATGAAGGAAATGGTCCTATAATATCTAAGTGGATGTGTTCGAATCGATCAGGTGGAATTTGAAATTGTCCGTGGGGTGATTTTGTGTACCGTTGGAATTTAGCACGTTGGCAAGATAAACAAGACTGAGCCCAATTGCATACGTCTTTGTTTATACTGGGCCAAAAATAGCGAGCAGTAATCAATTTACGAGTTGCACGGACACCAATGTGGTGAAAATGATTCGACGTAATGAATCTGCGATGTAAAGACGATTGTTCCCAGTAGATGTTTCGCAGATGATTTCGAGGCCAGGCAATTTAAAAAGCTCTAGTTTCATTGATGAACTAGTGTGACATTCGGAACCAGAAAATAAATTCTGAAGTTTCAAGTCAGCTTTTTATCTGTTTGCGATTTTCTTTAAGTCGAAATGTGTCTCGACTGTGGCCGTTTCGTTATTGGTGATAGTGTGTCCGCGACAACGTTGTCATGTCCTTCAACATGCTGAATGTCCGTGTTAAATTGACTAATGGATTACGTTCAGTTTTAGACTTAATTGCCCTAGTCAGAGGTTTATGGTCGTTATAAATGGTGATGTCCCGACCCTTGACAAAATATCTGAAGTGTTTGAGTGCCAGATATATTGCGAGTAATTCCCGATCGAATGCGGAATATTTCTTTTCGGCATCCAAGAGTTTTTTGGAGAAAAATCCCATCGGCTCCCAACACTCGTTAGTGTAGTGTTGCAGTACTGCACCGACGTCAGTGTTTGAAGCGTCAGTAGTTAAGCTGAGCTTGGAGTCACTCATTGGATGTGCCAGAAGTATTATCTGTGCCAATTCAGTTTTAAACGACGTGAATGCGTGTTGACATTCGTCAGGCCAATAGAAGGCCGTCTTGGGCTTTTTAAGTAAAGCTGCCAAGTGACTGTGAATTGGTGCTAGTATTTGTGCGAGTTTTGGTATAAATCGGTGGTAGTAATTTACTATACCGACAAATCACTATTTACTTTTGATTGAAGTAGGAGCTGAAAATTCTCTAATGGCGTTAATTCGTTCTTCAGACGGCAGAATACCATTAGGGGTAATCTTGTGGCTGAGGAAATCAAGAGTGGATGCGCCAAAGATGCATTTTGAACTCTTGATGTGAACATGAAATTCAGTTAACCTTTGGAAGAGTTGTTCCAGGTGAAGTTTGTGCTGTTCCTCAGAGTGTCAAGCTACAAGAATGTCGTCGATGTAGACGAAAACGAAATCCAAGTCTCGTACGACTTCGTTCATGAAAGGCTGAAACGTTTGAGCGGCATTGCGTAAACCGAATGGCATTCGGGTGAATTCGAATAGGCCAAACGGGGTTGTGTCCATGTATAATCGCCGATAATCCCCACATGGTCGCCAATCGTGATCTTTATTTTTCACCATGTGCAGAGGACAAGATACGGGAAATGCAGATTGCCGGCAAACCCCTAGTTCCACCATGTGTTGGAATTCTGCGAATGCGGCTTTGTGGCGGAGTGGATCTAGTCTGCGTGGTCTTGACACCGGCAGATGGCCTGCTGTGACAATATGGTGGACCACGTTGTGCCGGACTGGCAAATTATAGTTCGGCTCTGCTGTTAGTGAGGGAAATTGTTTGAGCAGAGTGCCGTAACCGTTGTTGACTATCAAATGGATCGGTGTCGGTGTGCCGACGCGAACCATTGTGGTATTGATTGACATCTTAGTCGCTAAATCAACCAGCCGTTTGTTTTTCACATCAACAAGTAGTCTGAATTTAATCAGGAAATCGGCGCCAATTATTGGACGGTTCACATCTGCAAGTATGAAAGCGTGAGTGAATCTACGTTTGAGTCCAATATTTACCTGTAGTAGTTTGCTACCGTAGGTATTAATAGTTGTGCCATTGGCAGCCGATAAAACTAGATCTGATTTTTTTATATTACATGTAATGAAATTTCGAAATGGGATAATAGAAAGGTCCGCGCCAGTGTCGATCAAAAATGTTATTCTCTTAGTGGGATCGGTTATGAATAAGCGGCTGTGGTATGATGTTTTAAGGTCTGCTGCCGCAACCATAAGATTTCTACTGGAACGCTATTCGATGCCATGATTTATTTAATTATCGAATTTACTGATACACTTTATACGCTAATTACTTTATTACTCAATTAATAACTATGTTTTTTACCAGATTCCACAATAAAACAGTCAAAAATCTGGGCCCATAACTTGTTGAAAACAGATTTTTGATAATTGGAAATAAAACACGTCTCTTACTTATTATAAGTAAAACGGAAGTAACATACATATATATATATATATATATATATATATATATATATATATATATATATATATATATATATATATATATATATATATATTTCATTTGATAGAATGTTGCCTACCAACCAGCTTATCAGCTATCCCAATTAACAACATAAATTCATCCTATATACCAACAAATTTAAATATCTTGAAATTACCAGTGACTCAAAATTGAATTTTAAACCGCATATTAAAAATGTCAAAAATTACTTGAATTTGATACTAACGAAGTTGTATTTTCTTCGACCGATTTGTCCGATGGACATAATACTTAAGATTTATTATGGGTTTCAACTGAAAGATTGAGTATGGTTTAGTTGTTTATGGTGGAACTTACATTACTAACATAAAACCTCTAATAATAGACATCTACAACAAAAAACGTATTGTTCATAGCCTGCCTCTATTTCGAATGAGCACAGTTTTGCCTCTTAGATATTTATATGTCTTTAAGGTTTTGAAGCTTTTCTTCTTACGTAGTGGACATGAAATAGTTAAGATTCATTTATACGACTTACGTAACAAAGTCCTCTACTTTGTTCCTTTCACCCGTAAGGAGTACTACAGGCATTATTATTTGTCAAGAGCTCCAACATTCTATAAAAGTTTACCACAAGCTTTTTAAAATGTACAATCAATCAGGCGTTTTTGTGTTTTGTTAACGGAATGGCTTTTGTTACAGGAGGATATTGAAGATTTTTATTCCATTTTTGAAAATGAGCAAGGAGCCGCCGTTACTGTCAATGGTGAGCGCTACCGCGCCATGATAAACGATTTTTTGTTCCCGGGACTTAAAGAGGAGGACATAGGCAACATTAGGTTTCAACAAGCCGGCGCTCCGTGCCACACAGCACACGTTTCAATTGATCTTTTGCGCACTGTCTTCGAAGATCGAATTATCAGCCGAAATGCTAATGTGATTTGGCCGCCTCGGAGCTGTGATTTGACGCCGTTGAACTATTATCTTTGGGGTGCTGTCAAAGATAAGTGTTACGCCGATAAACCAGCAACGATTGACGCTTTCAAGAACAATATTCGCATTGCCAGTGAAGAAATAATGCCGCATACCATCGAAAATGTGCTCAAAAATTGAACCGACCGTATGGGGTACGTCAAGACCAGCCGAGGCAGTCATATGAATGAAATAGTATTCCATAATTAATCGGAAGATTGTTCTTTACAATGAAAAAATAATGAGAACTTTTTGTTTTATTGCATTTAAAAAAAAAAAAAAATTTTAACTATTAAACTTTATTCAAACGTAATAAAACTAAAATCTTCGAACAAACTGAAATTTTCAATAACGTGTGCTACCTCCTCTAGCCCGCATTACTTCATAAATACGCCGTGCCTTATTTAAAACATAACGTATTTTTTGCATAGTGATTTGTTGCCATTCTTCTTGTAAAGCATCTCGAAGTTCCTGCAAATTTGTTTGTTGCTTTGTCCGTTTTCTTACACGCCGTTGCAACATATCCCAGACGTGTTCTAGGAGGTTTAAATCTGGACTTCGCGGAGGATGGCTTATTAAATCAATGCGGTGCTGTTGCAGAAATTGGCGTGTGTATAGATCTGTGTGTGGCCGGGCATTATCATGCATACAAAAAAAATCCGCGCCCAATTTACCTTTTCATAGAAAGCATATGAAGCCTTAAAATTTCTTCCACGTATCGTGCTGATGTTAAGCTTGATGTGGTATTACTACCAAATCTGGCTTGCAATTCCAAGAAATGCCCGCCCAAACCATCACCGAACCTCCATAAAATGCTACGACTGGCATCACGCAATTAGGGTGTCATCGTTACCCTAGTGAACGCCAATCTCTGCATTGGCCATCTGATGCATACAAATTAAACTGTGATTCATCCGAAAAAGGACCTTACACCAGTCCCTCTGAGTCCAGTTGCCGTACTGCAACGCATAATTTCTTCTTTGTCGACGGTGATTATCAGTCAGATACGGAACTCTGACAGATTGACGTAATCTTAGTCGATAAGCTTTTAACCGATTTAATATCAACTGTTTTGATGCAACAGCACTGCTTGTCCTGTTTCTTCTAGCATAACATGCGATCGCTCGATCTTCTCTTCATGTAGTTTTTCTTGGTCGACCAGACCCTTCGCGCCTACTCACACTACCTGTTTCTAAATATCGATGCCAAGTCCCGTTCACAACAGACACACTAATATCACAGATTCGCCCAATTTCCCGATAAGTTTCACCGGCTTCAACTAAAGCCACAGTTTCTGTAGCGCGAAGGAGTAATTGCATAAATTTATTTTAAGTTTAAAGAGTTTATTAAAATATATTGACAAATATATTAATTATTCATGGCAATTTCAATATTTTCGATTTGGTTAATCAGAAAAATACAGAGGCCAATCGCTCATAATATATCTACTGAAAAAAAGTATAGTCTCCATGGGTTTTTATATTTGATGTAGTGAATAATAATTCGCTATGTCAGTACGTTCTGGCCAGATACTTAATGTATGTGGCTAGAGTGGAATTTTTGTAGTTTGGTCGTAGCTGCCTGATGAGAAGACCATACTTTTCAGTACGAAACCAAACTACCAGAACAGAAAGAACTCATGGAGGGTTCTCATTTTTGCAGAGTGGTACATTAGTATAACTCTTTGGGCCTTCAGCCAAAATTACGGGGAGGTGGGAAGACATTTCTCCTTTTTTTAGTATATTATGAACGATTGGCCTCTGTATTTTTCTGATTTACCAAATCGAAAATATTGGGATTGCCATGAACAATTAATATATTTGTCTATAAAAAATGCCGAAAAATCAATTGATAAATTTATTTGTATCAGTAGAAAACCCCTGATTTGTACAATGACTGATTTTTGAATGAAAGAATTTTACAATAAAATATATGTACAAAAAAATATTGTGACGGTGACACCTAGTGTGTAATAGAATAAGTAAAACTAATAGCTCAATGTTTTACTGTACTAAATGGAATTTTCCATGACAATAATTGTTACGTAATGTTTCTACGCTATTCCAACTGGAAAAGTCGTGAACTTTCGAGCAGCTTGGTTTGTGTATATAAAATGGCGAACATGATCGAATTGGATTATTAGTATTTGGAACGCGATAGAGTAAGCTCGTAAGATTATAAGTAATATTTGGAAAGCGACAGTGTGAAGATTAAAAAGTGATTTAAAAAGTGTTGTAGTGCGAAATAAAAATTTTAAGTGAATAGTTAAATTGTGTAAAAATTATTTAAAGCGATTTTGTGAATTTTTATTAATAAACTGTGTTGTAATAATTCTTGTGTGAAATAAATAAATTCGTTGGAGATAAATTAAATTGATTTTGTATTATTCACAATCCAGTGATACGAACCTTGATTGACAAGGAAAAAACGTAACAATATTCAAATAATAAGTGACATCTGTTAATAAATGGTTTAACTAGTATTACAAAACTGGTTACACTACAAATAATTTTAGTACAAAATCATAAATTATTTAAACGTGTCACCGCACACCTACTATAATATTTTATCCTCTTGTATATAAAAATGGCAAAATGTCAAAATAAGTAAACAAACTAGCTAATTTGTTGATGGTAAGTTAAATTGGCTCGATATAAAACAAGTTTTAAATTAATATATGCATTAAAATTTATACTTTTCAGATATCAGAATATAAGAAAATAAACGTCTGATGGACACAAATATTATCAGATAAGTACAAATTTCAATTACATTTTCAACAAATGGTTTTTTGTGTATTTTCATTTAGTTACAGCTGCTCGACAATAATTCCAGTGATGTCTTCAGCACCTTATCTTCGCCAGGAAAGTATTTTTCTATTTCAAGACTGATTTGTTCCAACTGGGTGGGCAGCAGTCATATTTTCTTCCATGGCAATGAATTTGTAGCGGCTCACGCATTTCAATTATATAAAACAAATTTTTGTTATATAAATTGAACTTTGCTCACCACCACGACACAGTCATCGAACAACTATGTGAGACTATGCAAAACCTTATCCCGAACTCAACACGGCAATCCAAACAAGATAATATTTTCGTTCGTAAGGCAATTACCAACTGTGAGTTTGTTTTCGTAAGAACAAATAAAGTTTGCACAGGCTTATCTACTCCCTCTGAAGGCCCGTTTAAAGTTATTAAACGCCTTCGGAAACAGTTCACCGTGTCAATTATGTGCTCAAGAATTAAAAGGGCGTAAGTCGATTTATGGTATAAAAAACTCTTGCGCATTTCTTGTTTAATTTAATATTAATTCGTTCTCATATCAATTATTACTATAATATCAAAGAGAATAAGATATCTTACTCTCTTTGATATTACCTTAAAAATTTGAAAATGAGGTTTTAATTGAAAATTAAACAGAAAATTAAACAAGAATTAAAAGGGCATAAGTCGACTTATGCCCTTTTATTTCTTGATCACAGAATTAATGGAAAAAATCAAACCATTTCAATTGACCGGCTCAAACCGGCTTACGGCATACTATGTTCCACTGCTGCAAAATCAGTTTATCGTCAACATAAATCTGTTCGTTTTCAGCCTAACACTGAACTTCCTTAGGGAGGGAAACTCACTTGCGGCGGAGTCCTGTAGCGGCTCACGCATTTCAATTATATATAACAAATTTTTGTTATATAAATTGAAATTTGAGCATCACACCACATATACACAGCGTTTGCGCATAATATATTACTTTGCGTAACATATTTTTACTTGTCATCAAGCGAAATAGTATGGATACAAAATATAATTGAATACTGTTGTGAAATAATCACATAAATTAATCAAAGCAAAATAGAAATTAGAATTATAAAACAACACAAAAAACCAATTCAAAATTAAAGATAAATAAAGTAAAACATTCCCTTCATTAGATCAAACAAAAATCATATAACTTATGATAACAAAACCCACACAAAATGGGATGAACAAAAATCCAATAAATTAAAACCAAAATATTTCAATATTAACCACACCTCTAAAATATGTAATAAGTGTGAAGTAACCAAAGAGAGATTACCGTCAAATGGTGATCTTCCAAGAAAATAAGATTAAAAGACAAAAGTAATATGCAAAGATAGTATCATATTCGGTAGCACCTAAAAAGAAATAAATAAAAATAAACCGACACATAAATAACAAAAATGGTAGAAATGAAAATATAGGAAATCAAAGAAAATAAAGATGATATGCATAAAATATGTGACGAGCCGGTGCATAAGCAAAAAACAAAATCAATAAACTCAAACTTGTAATAAAATATGAAAATTAAGTAGCGCATGAAAACGAAATTAAAAAATGACCCAAAATCGGTAAATTGTTTGTAAAATGACACAAAATCAGCAAAAGTATTTTGTAATTAAAATTAGGTTGAATAATTGGTTGTAAGCGGAAAATGTGTAGCAATTCTAAGAAGAACAACATTCAGCAGCTCTATCATGAAATATTATAAGAACTTAAAATTTAGTAGTAAGAATTATTATTGTATCAGTTCTAGTACAAGAAACATATTACTGTATAATTTGCATAAACATTAAATTCATAATTATAACAAGCCAGTGGAATAAAGAATAATCAAATTTATAAATTTAAATCCTGAAGTATATTAACTGTTGGACTACCAAAAAATTAAGTGAGTATAAAATAAAAAAACTAATAACTGGGCACCGTCAAGATTGAATTATTGTACAAGAAAGAAATATGGCAGTATTCATACCCGCCGAATAATCTTATACAATTTACGAGATCTTGACTTTTCTTACAACTAACCCAAAAATTTCTCCAACTCGTAAATATATCACTTGGGTAATAGCCCCCACCAGAGGTAATCTCCAAGTGACTATATCAAAATTTGCAATAATTACACCAAATCTCGATATAACATCTACCAGACTAACATAATAACCAAAGACAGATCTTACATAATTTAACTTATACCTGAACAGACTCTACGATTGAACTAGACGCAACAGTGTTTAGATTGAGTCTCGCAAAGTAATCGATTCCGCTAAATTACCTCGCGGTAAAATTCGTACGTCATTAGTTTCATTACACACAGTTTCAATCATTTTGACTCCCAAGTCCGTATAATATGACAACCAATATCTAAAGTACAACATCAATCTAATCAAGCTTAGATTGATAATTTCATCGGTTACGTTATTGGTTGAAGAAAGAAACATATTATACAACAATACTGAATTATATTTTGTGATATTTACTCCATCTCGCTTCCAATATTCCTTTTAGCATATATTTCGAATTTGTCACTTTTCTCCCTGTGATTCCTTCTCGTTATTAATAGAACAACGAAGACTGGCATGCACCTTGGGTACCAACATAAAAAAAAACGGAGAAGAAAACAATCAGAAGTAGACATTTTTTGCTATCGTGGTGATACGTTTTTCTAATAGATACGAGTATATATCGTTTAACGCATTTTATTAAAAATTAACATTTTGGTGATTAAGTATAATAACGTACATTGTAAAATTGAATTGTTTTGCTTTACACTAATAAATAAATTGTCATTTGTCTTTGACTAAAATTATAAAACTAAAGTGAGTCAGTTTTTATTAATTTCGCGTGTGGGCGTCATATATACGCAACAAAAAAGTACAATAAATTCATGTACGATACTTTCGATCAACAAATTTCTGGTATCGTCGACCAGAGAACCGTTTTTGATATAAGCATCAGTAAATTTTTTACCTCGCTCTGTATTTAGGAAAGTTTTGAATGCCTATGTAAATTAAATGAAGTAGAATTTAAAATGAAAATCCAATAAGGTTCACAAAGTGAAAGGCAGAATATATTTCGCTATCATAAGACGCTAAAGATGCGCTAAAACAAGGAGTCAAAGACCTCATCTGTGTATCCATAGATAACGTGCTATTGCTGTTATTCAATGTACAGGACTGTAAAGGGAATCCCTAAAAATCAAAGGCAAAGAAACGGAAATGCAATATTGTTATTAAATAAATTATATATTAATCTCACAAAGTCGTGTCACATAGGTTCAATGTAGAGTTTATGTTGTGATTCTGTGGAATCTCAAGTCTTTTAGCGGTTTCCCTTTAGCTATAGAGATGTCTTCGGGAAGAAAAAAATTCACTAACACTTTAATTATTCACTAATCTGTTTCCGTTAACGGATTCACTGTTTATTAGTTTTTATTCACTAATAGTTACCCTGTTACACTAACACAATCTGAACATTACCGGACGGCTGCGCCAATGTTCTTATTCAACATTTATAGATCCTATCCTACAATGATCACAACAGATAAAAAAAGAAACAACCGAAAATTTAATTATCTTACTATGACAACTCCTCGCAGAAAAAAGAAGAGCGAGAAGAGTATGGCAACAAACAAGGGCCCCCCAAGATAAAACTCATTTGAACAACCTCACTCAACAATTAAGAAGAGAGATCAAAGAATTGAAAGATGAATCAATCAGCAACTATTTAAGAAAATTAACTAATGATAACAGTACTGATTATTCTCTTTGGAAAGCAACCAAAAGAATCAAAAGACCAATAATGCAGATTCCCCCAATAAAAATAGCAGGTGAGAAATGGGCTAGAAATAATGAAGACAAAGCTCGAGAATTTGCCGAACACCTCGAAAAAATATTCCAGCCACATGAAGACCAAACGTTGGAAGCCGAGATAATAACTGAACAAGCTGTGCAAGAAAGTAAAGAAATCCTACCCACAACACCAAAAGAAGTAATGCGTGAGATAACAGCTAATATGAATACGAAAAAAGCTCCTGGGTACGATCTTACTACTGCAGAAATCTTAAAAGAACTGCCAAGGAAAGCTCTAGTGAAACTCACCAATCTTTTAAATGCAGCATTTAGAATTAAATGTGTACCAAGCTTATGGAAAATTGCAGAAGTAATTATGATCCCAAAACCTGGGAAACCACCACACATAACATCGTCTTATAGGCCAATTTCGCTATTGCCAGTCATGTCCAAACTCTTTGAGAAGCTTCTGGTAAAAAGATTAAATCCGATAATCGAGAGTAAAAACTTGATCCCAAATCATCAGTTCGGTTTTCGCAACCAACACTCAACAATTGATCAAGTACACAGAATAACCAGTATAATTGAGAAATCATTAGAGGAGAAAAAAGTCTGTTCCACAGTATTTCTAGACGTTGCACAAGCGTTTGATAGAGTGTGGCATGAAGGACTTAACCACAAGTTAAGGAATCTTCTACCAATGCAATTTGCTAAGATACTAGAATCATACTTGAAAGATAGGTTCTTCAGGATTAAGTTAGATGATACATTTTCTGAATTGAAAGAAATCAATGCAGGAGTTCCACAGGGCAGTGTATTAGGGCCGGTTTTATACCTACTATATACTTATGATCTTCCTACATTAGAAAACAACACAGTGGCAACTTTTGCAGATGATACGGCGATCTTAGCTGTTGGAAAAAGCAACGAAGAATCAACACAGAAGTTACAATCAGCTATAACTCAAATATATAAATGGACAAAAAGATGGAGAATAAAACTAAATGAAGCTAAATCAGTTCACATCAACTTTACAAACAGACGAATCGAACATATTCCGATTACCATAAATCGGGAAATAATACCGCATGCGAACACAGCTAAGTATCTTGGCATGACCCTGGATGCTAAACTACGATGGAAAGCACACGTCAAGAAGAAAAGTGAAGAATTAAGACTTAAATACAGAAAAATGTATTGGCTGATGGGAAGGAACTCTTCTTTATCAACATACAACAAGCTTCTACTTTATAAGCAAATATTGAAACCGATTTGGACTTATGGTATTCAGCTTTGGGGTTGTACCAAACAGAGCAACGTAAATATCATCCAAAGATTTCAGAATATGGTATTAAGGAACATCGTTGATGCACCTTGGTATGTTAGGAACAATGACCTTCATAGGGACCTTAAAATGAACCTCATCTTAAATGAAATCCAGGAAAAAGCACGGAGACATGAAGAAAGGCTCCGCCAACATGTGAACATTGAGGCAACTCAGCTCCTAAGCATCACGAATTTAGTTCGCAGACTTAAAAGAACCAAACCTTTTGAGCTGGTGTGATTGTCAGTTTAAGCAGCATTATGCTGATCTAAAATCCACAACAAAGATGTGGTTTACATCAATTTACCAAACACTATGGAATGCCAATGGGAAGAAGCCATAGATTAATTTAAGTTAGTAAATTAAGTCAGAAACAAATTGCTAATTAGTCCAGGAGACTAGATTGCAATTACATAAAATAAATAAATAAAATTTATTTTAAATTAAAAAAAAAAAAAAAAAAAACTTACTATGACTATATGACCCGATCTCTTGTTGCAACGTTCTTCTCCAGATTTGTGATGTTACTAGAATATTTGCATTATCATATTTAATAGATACCTGAGAAATTTCAAAATGCTTATTTGTACGACCTGAAAGACCACAAAAATCAATAAGTAATGATTTGGAAGAATTTTATTGAAAAAATCTTGGTACATATTTCTCTATTGATGAGTATATTTATTTGGTAACATGCATTGGATATTTTTCAACCCCAAAAATTAACAAAAATGTTGAAAACTTTTTTTTTCCCCCAATGATGAAAAGCATTAGTTGATTGATTGATTGATGATGTTGAAAATTTCGTTTATGTTTATTCATAACATACATGTCTAAATAATATATTATGAATACGGTTGGCAACCATATGGCAATAAAAAGGGTTATGAGCTATAAAAGGGTGTTAATTAAAAATAATTGATTGAGTTTAAGGTTACCTAGGAATAGATGATTCTATAAATAGATATACATACATATTATGTAATCAATTTGATATTTTATGATGGATCAATGCATACATGTAAAGGATGTACGTACATATTAGAATAGCATAAGGTAAATGGATTTTTTTATTAAATGTACGCGTGTACCAAATTACAAATGCCATAAATACGAGTATATCATGTAATATACCACATTTAAGATTTAATATGTCGTACCATAAATCTTATACAGACTTAAAAGCAATGATTCAGCAGAATATAAAATAGACAATTACGTTTCAAAAACGCAAATAAAAAATGTGTTTGAATTAAAAAGTAATTTGTACGAATAAAACTGATTTTTGCTGTGTCGTACATTTTCTTGATTGATTTTTTATTTTCTTTCTTATCATTCTTGATTGAGTTTTTTTTTTTTTTTTTTCGGATGAATTTTCAGTTTTAAACTTACCTTTTTCTAATATTATATGTATTAAAGATAAATGATTTTTTAGACTTTGCGCTTAACAATATTAAAGCCATTTTCGTTTTTGGAATTATGGGTTGGATTTTTTGATCGTTATTCGACTTTTATTTGGAATAAAAATTTGATTGATTTACGTGATTGGATCCATTAATCTAGTAATGATGGCCATATGTTGTATTAAATTTGATTGGATTTAGCGCTAATTAAATTTTGTATTCTGTGTGGGTCGTGAATTTAGTAAACTGCTTTTTGATGATGACTATGGCGGCATGTGTTTAGGTCGAACCCAAATTCAAATACATATCAAAATAAATTTACGACATTCTCATATAATGAAAGGAATGAAACATTTTTTTTTTTGTATTTAATTAAGATGTGTGGCGTTTGAGGTAATTATTAAGAACTAAAATGTGACACACTGTGTAGTCTGAACGCTATGGAAATTTTATTGATTCTGTGCAAACTGATGGATTTTATGTTGCAATTATGCCGAAGAATTTAAATTAATATCTTAATAATTTATTCTGATTTGTTTATTTATTCTCGGGTAGGTCTTTTCATAGTTAGTTGTTTTTCCATCCACAAAATAATAAATCCACCTAATACAAGCAAGGAGGGGCAAATTACGCAGTACTTTGCATCTCTACCATTTTCTGGTGATTTTTCTGACTCTGATTCTGAAAATGTAATAAATAAAAATAAAAAATCCAAAATCGTCATTAATAATAACATAATAGAAAACAGTGAATATAATAATATGCCTAATAAGGACATTAAAAGGAAACAAAATAAGAGAAATAACTCCTACATTGCCTTGTTCAGATATGTCTATGGATCAATCTAATAATTCAAACATGACGCCTAACACTGAAGTCAAAATTAATTTATATAACAAATTAGATATCGGCCCATTTGCCGTATTTGTTAGTAAAGAGAATTTAAATCTAGTTTTATTAGGTAAAGCAATCAAATTCAACAAGTTCAATAATATCAAAAATATCTCAATTGTCAGCAAAAATGTGGCCAAGATTATTTTTAACAAATTTGAAGACGCAAATAACTGTGTCAAAACAGAAGCCTTTAAAAAGTTTGACAATTATACAACCTATATACCGAAAAATTTCACATCCTCAATCGGCATAGTTAGGAATACTAGTATTCCTATTGTACTCTCTATTGAGGAAATTAATGAAAATATTAAATCGAAATACAATATCTCAAATATACAAAGGATGACAAAATGGAATAATACCACCAAAACAGCTGAACATCTCGAATCAGTTAAACTCACTTTCGATTCAGGAATTATTCCACACAATGTCACCTTATACGACAATATTTTATTAATAGTTGAGTATTTTATACCAAATCCGTTATTCTGCAAAAAATGCCTGAATTACGGACACACAATTACTAGATGCAGATCAAGAATTAATAATGTCCAACATGTGCTAAAACTGTCGAGGCCGACCACGATTGTGACAAGAAAGAGTCTTGTAAGTATTGAGGAACGGGCCACGCTACTAATTTTTTACAGTGCAATGAAAGATATAGACAGAAACAAATTAGGGAGCATATGGTAATAAACAAATCAAGTTTTAGAGAAGCTAATAGCCACCTTTATGGTAGACAACAAAATATTCCCAAACAGATAAATTTCAACTAGATATATGTACTGATAATCAAGCCTGGCCCAATAACAACTTAATGAACTTTAACGCTAGAAAAATTTATGTCTTAAATGAATTAGTAAAAGAGTTAAGAAGTCAAATAAGCGAAAGAGATTCAATCTTTAATGAGGTTAAATTACTTATAAATAATACCGATGACTTTAATAAAAATCCGGCTAATATGGACTCTCTCAAAATTAAATTAAATAAACTTATTAAAAAATAAATTTTTCGTTCCAGTTTCGTTTCCATTTTATTTATCCATTCATTGTGCAGTTTTTAAAAATTTTACAAATTAATATTCGTAGCTTAAATAGTAACAAAGGTTTACTATACCATTATATTCAATCCAATCATATCGATATCGTTATTCTATCTGAAACCTGGACAAGTCCAAATAACAATTTAATTTTTAATAATTACAATCTTATTACTGATGACAGACCAGATGGTTTTGGCGGTGTAGGTTTTTTAATACATAAAAAACTTTCTTGGAGGATTATTAATTTAAATTTTCACTACATGCGTTTTCAAGCTTTCAAAATTAACATCAAATTTAAAAATATTGATTTTAATATCTTATCTTTTTATAATAATTCGGTTATTAGACCTCAGGAAATCGTTAATGAATTTGAACATCTCATCACTCAGAATCTAGATAACTGTTTGGGATGGTTCATTAACTTACGACAGAGTGGGCGATAAAATTGCAGATATAATCACTGCTAATAACGTCTTTTTATTGAATAACGGCTCTCACACAAGACAAGATCTTTTCAGAAATAATTCTTCAGCACTGGACTCCACTTTGTGTTCAACCAGTTTAATCGGAAAACTCTCATGGAAAATTGATCACATCAATTTAGGAAGTGACCATCTCCCAATACTTACTGAGTTCAAACTAAACTATTATCAAAAAAAAAAAACAAATCATAAACTGGTCAAAAGTATTGAGAGATTTTGATCTAAATAATATTGATAATAAATGCAATGTTGAAAAATTAATTTCTGAAAACACTTCTATCATCACAAGTAAAAATACTTTCAAACCTAAACCTTGGTGGAATGACCTTATACAGAGACTATGGAACATTAAAAAACACAAACAACTAATTTATAATTTAAACAAAAATAATTTTACCGCTATTGAACTAAAAAAATCTGTACAAAAACTTAAATTAACAATCAGAAGAGAAAAGAAAAAATTCTGGAACATTTTTTTGATGAGCATAAATCATAAAACTAACAATCCCGGTCTCTGGAACAATATCAATAAAATTAAAAATAAAAAACAATCCAACCACAGAATTTTCGAAGATCCCACACTAGCAAATACATTTTTAAATTATAATTTTCCTGTCTCCTTTGAATCCCCTCCTAATCCCTCTAATAACCTCAATTGTATTAATCCCGCGGAATTTAAAAACACTGAAATTCTTGACATTATTAAAAACTCCAATAATACTGCTCCAGGATATGATAAAATCTCATATAAAATCATTAAACAGTTAGTTTCCACTAATCCTGACCTAATCAATTTATTACAAACCATTTTAATAACATCTGGCAAAATCAAATTTACCCTACTAAATGGAAAAACATCATACACAATTGCCATTTTGAAAAAGGGGAGAGATGATAGAAACATTATTAACTACCGTCCTATTTGCCTGTTACCTATTTTCTCAAAAATCTTCAATAAACTCATTTTAAAACGAATTAATGATCATCTAATCTCCCATAATATTCTTAACTATTACAACTTTGGGTTTAGAAAAAATAAAAGTATCACTGACTATTTTGTTGAAATGTTTAATTTCATCAACTCCCTCAAACAACAAAACAAAAAAATGGTTTTAGTTAATATTGATATTTCCAAAGCTTTTGATAAGGTAGATAATAGTTATTTATGGTACTAGTGAGCAAAACGAGATATTATCCATGAGGGATAAGTTTGTCCCACGAGGCGATAGCCGAGTGTGGGACATTATCCCGAGTGGATAATATCTCTTTGCTCTCGAGTGGCATACAACGTTTTATCCACTTTTGTTGAAATAAATTTCGTAAATTATTAGGAAATAGTTCCATTTTGTATTTTCACACTGGAGCATTGAATTTTGAAATACAATTTATCATAGTGACCGTTCTTTAAATTGTCATGGTGTACTTTAATTTAACTACTTTTTGGAATATAGCTTTTCACTCAATTTGATTATGAATAATTTTCCAATGACTACTTAACATTTTGTTATACCAAATATAACTCACGTTGCCCCTAGCAGCGTGGGTTATACAATAACAATGGGTTATTTTACATTTTCTTTATTTGAAATCAGCATAGTTATCGGGCTATTATATATCAAAAGTGGATAAAAATATTTTATTAAACACCTTTAAAAATTTCAATTTCCCTAATAACATTACACATTGGATCTCTCAATTTCTTACAAATAGAATTATTTCTATTCAAAATGTCAATCAAGCTTCATTCATTACACTAATAAGGGCATTCCTCAGGGTAGCTGTTTGAGTCCTACCCTTTTTAATATCTATACCACTTCTTTACACGACATCAATAATCACTATACAAAAATTTTTCAATATGCAATTTTTCAATATATTTGCATTTTAATTTCTACCGATAATCATGATAACTTACAATTAATAACAGATTCTACTTTACTCTCATTAACTGATAAATTACAATCTCTTAAACTACAAATTAACACTGATAAATCTCATTTTTTAAGACTATTCACTAATAAAAATAATTCCAAATCTCTAAATTTAAAATTTAATAATATATATATAAAAGAAAGATTAACTACTAAGATAAGATACTGGGTACAACTTTAAAAAATTGACTTTCATTATCAAATCATTACACAAACTTAAAAGCAAATATTTCCAATTCCATTAACTTACTTAAAACACCCACCCATTTTAACGGAGGTGTAAATCCTGAAACAATGATCAATATTTTTAAAGCAATAGTTAAATCTAAACTTGAATACACATATATTTTCACAGACACTAAATATAAAAAAGATCTCAAAATCTGTCAATCTATTAAAAAATGCTAGTCTGAGAGCTTGTTTAGGCTTCTTAAGAACTACTCCGATTCCGGCTATTTTATCCGAATCCCTAGAAACAACCTCAGATCTAGATTTTACTAAAAAATCACTAATTTATATTACAAAAAATCTATATAATAACTCCAAAATCGGTAACGACATTAAATGCAATAGATCTCTTCCTTAACTTAATGACTTATATTCTAACTATTCTTTTCTTTTCAAAATTAAACCTTTTCATATAAAACAAACTTCTCTCTCTAATTTTAGCATTATAACAAATATTGAAGGAATCACAAACAAAAATCTTATAAACCATTCTGAACAATATGCCTTATCTATGGCTGAAATTAATAAATATAATAACTTCGCAAAAATCTTCACAGATGGCTCTAAAATTAACAATAAAGCAGGAATTGGAATTTTCGTCGAGGATAAAAATTGGAAATTCGCCATCCAGCTAAATAACTCTACTGATATTAAAAATATCGAAACCATTGCTATCAAAATTGGAATTACCATATCACTAATTATCAAAAACAATAATTTTATCATTATTACTGACTCTCAAAGCTCTTGTATTTCCTTAAAAACAGCTCTATCACATGATACAAATAGACACTATGAAAATCAAATTAACGATACTGCAGGTCATAATCAAACAAAAAATTGTATCATACATTGATTCCCGGGTCACTGTGGCTTAAAGGGAAATACCATAGCAGATGGTTTAGCAAAAAAAGCAGTTTTTTCCCCAACTCACTCTCTTGATAATGAACCTACTTTCACAGACCTATTTAACGATATCTCCAGATCTATAAATAATAAGTGGAAGGAAATCTACACGTTAATGTGTAATTCATCCGGCCACTTTTATAAACAAATTTGCCCTTCTCCAAGATCATCTTTCCTATTTAAAGACTCTAATTTTACATCCTGTCAAACCAAGATAATTTACAGATTAATCTCAGGTCACACAGTTAACAAAAAATTTAAATTCCTTTTGGGACTTGAATCTACATCTAATTGTGAGATGCAACACTGTTAAAGATAATGAACATATTATTAACGATTGTGTCATATATAACAATTTAAGAAATATTTTCCCACTATTATACAGTCCTTATTAGAAATCTTAAAAGATCAGAGAATGGAAGAATATAGAATATTATGTGACTTTGTGGATGGAATAAATTATAAACTATGAATTAAGACTTAATTTTTATTGACTCTCATCTTCACACAATGATTTTTCTTTTGGAATCATTTCATTTCATTATTTTTTTATTTGCACTTGTATTTTATTTAAACATTAGATTACTAAGTCTTATGAATACTATATAATTTAATCTAAATTTAATTTAAAAAAAAAAAAAAATTATGAATTATGAATTAATATTTAATTTCAAATTTTTATTATATACGAGTAGTATGTATCTTTTCATTTTCTTTCTAATACTCTTCATTTAATAACTTTCATTTATTATAATTTAATTATTAAGTTTTTGTTTTAAATATTTATGCTTAATTTTAATTAATTAATTTTTAAATCTAATTTTAACTATGCACACTTTATTCAACCCTCCAGAACCTCCCCTGAGTGGTCTCTGGAAATTTGGGCTGTTTCTCAACTCACTGGTCTTATGGATTGAAAGATCTGATCTAAGCAAAGTTAAAAACAAACAAACAAGTATAATTGTTTTATTTACATTCAAATTACATAAAATAATTATTAATTCTATTTTTCAGGATGAACAAATTTTATACTATTGTAAGGGTAAGTATTTATTTAATCTACATGTTAATTTACAGTCTCTTCATTTTTTATTTTAGGTTATGGTTATTTATGTTTTCCAGGTTGAGATTTTGTGAACATTAATTTGGTAAGTTTTTTAATTCTATTGTTTAATGTGCCTAAATATTCCCGCGACCCTGAAAAATTAATATTTCAACATAGATAAGTTTTAATTTATATAAGACAAATTTTCAATCCAGTGAACTACATAATTACATACACTTACAAATTATTATAAGTTATCTAATACATATTTAATTTGGTTGTGTCGTTATCCTAGTTGCAAATGAGTGAAGTATTCACTATTTATATTATGGTTTAGTTTGTTGATCATCTCCATAACTACTTTCAACCGGTAATATACTAATCTAAGTTACGGCTCGCTTAAAGATTGAATTTGCCGTTTTTATAGTAACAATTCGAACACGATTATCTGTACCAAAATGCAGTTCAGTTACTTTTCCCAACTACCAGCACATAGGGGAAGATTGTCATCATGCAAGACGACTAAGGCACCAATTTTTAAATTTTGTGTTGGTTTATTCCACTTGTAACGAATCTGCAGTTCAGACAAATATTCGATATGCCATCTTTTCCAGAAGTGTTGTAGCGCCTTTTGCAACAATTGATATCGTGATAATCTATTTGTCGTGATATGCATAAAAGAAGGTTCAGGTATAGCAGTCTGGTCAAAGAATAGCCCTTAACATCAAAGCAGCATACTTACGTCACACATATCCCTTTTACCCAAATCTCAATACCTGAAAAAGAAGCATTGGCCATTCTACTGACGTCAACCTGAAATAAATCATCATCATTCATCATCATATTACCTAAAATAAAAATTATAAATTAATATTATATAAATCCACATAAAATTTAAATTACATACCTTATTACCTGATTCAATTCCTGCCCGAATACAATTTCAATGTAAATTCTTTTCATCACATAAATCCCTTAAACTTAAATTGTATTAAACACACCGACACATATAGATCCTATATTTATATTATGTACAATTATGCAGCCTGAAAACAATAACAATAGAATAATTGTAATTAATATTATGTATTCAAATTTAATATTATATTTGGAATGTATTAATTAATTGTAGCAGACGGCGAATTCATGCCACTGCAATGTAAATTTATTATGGCTGAAATTCGAACTTCCAGTAAAGTAATTTTGTTTGTTAAATTTTGTAATAAACTTTTCTTTCCAGTTTGAGCTGTCATCGCAACAACATCAAAATTATAATTTATATTCCGAAATAAAATTTGTAATTTATCTTAAAATTAAATTAAATTCTCTTTTTATTAAATTAAAAAAAAAAAAAAAAATGTTATGTACATATTTTGAGAACCCAATTTAATTTGTGTACACAGTCATTGAGGAGCCAATCAAGAAGTGACCAGGGTAGAGTGCCGACATATCTATCGGATTATTCAACATGGGCGTTAGAGGACGTGAGTTTAGGCATGCCTCTATCTGTACAACTAACGTATGAAATTCATCAACCGTAAGACAATAGGTGCCCATTGAACGCCGCAAGTGATATTTTGTACTTTTTATTGCGGCCTCCCATAAGCCTCCGAAATGAGAGGAGCGTGGTGGAATAGTTATCCATTCCATGTTACTGTTAGAATAGAATTTCATAATTTCGTTTTGAACATGACTGTGACAGAAAGAGTTATCGTAATTCCTTTAACCCTGTGCGTGCTCCAACGAAGTTTGTGGCATTGTCGGAGTATTTTTTTGAACACAAACCACGACGTGACACAAAACGACGTAAACAAGCTAAAAATGCTTGAGTCGTCAAATCTGGAACAATTACCAGATGAACTGCCTTGACGGCGAAGCAAATGAATACACAAATGTAGGTTTTAATTTTTTGTTTGGATCTGATTGAATATTACGTATAAAATGGACCGCAAAAATCTATCCCAACGATTGAGAATAGTCTCGAGAATTGCACTTCTTTGGGTAGGTCTCCCATCGGACACGCACGCATCGAAGACAATTATGACATATTTTCCTACATACATTTCTCCCAGAGACAATCCAATAATTTAGTCTTAGATTGTATAGTAGCGCTTGTGGGCCAATATGCAACAATCTGATATGTGTGTCGCATACCAATAAGCCAGTGAAGTAGTGGTTTGGCGGAAGTAATATGGGATATTTTTGATCTTGCATCACATCCGCGTTTTTGAGTCTGCCGCCAACACGAATAATTCTATCAAAATCTAAAAATGAATAAAGTTATTTTAATGAGTTTTTATTGTTAACACAATTGTTAATTTGAAGCGATTTGATGTCTTCAGCAATTTCTTCATATTGAACTCTTTTAAGAATGACCTGAAGAGCTAATGCGGTTTCGTTTGAGGTTAGTTCCCCTAATTTTCGAAATTCACACGACTTATTTTTAATATTATTATAAAATCGAAGCAAATAAGCCGTTACATTGATTAATTTTCGAAGCGACGAATATTTTTGAATTAAATTGGAGTTATTTTGAGGCGTTGCAATGTAAGTGTGACTAGGCTTTCGAATTTCTGGATGCTGGCTCCGAGCTTAAAGTTTTTGTTTCACTTTTAGGCCAATCAGTTTGGTTTTTATGTAAATATTCAGGCCCTTTCCACCACATGGTTGAATTTTTCATTTCACTTGCATTTCTAATGCCAGTCGTTAATTGAAGAAAGTTCCTGTATTTGAATAATCCTGTTCGCTACAAATGTGGCATAACGATGAGGTTCTGATTTGATTTGAAGAAGCGTTATTTCAGAATCCGGCCACAAGTAAATAACATCGAAGTTGATTTTAAGATGACTAATTTGAGGCAGCAATAATGCTGCACAGAGTTCTACTCTCGGAATTTTTTGTTTTTTTAATGGAGCGACTCGCAATTTTGAACAAACCAAGGTAACCCGATGATTTTCAAATCCACCCTCACTTGCATCACTAAACCCATGCAATTCGAGGCTGGTATGTGGATGGTACATGATGCCTCGAGGAACAGAAATGCGGTTCAACTGTCCTAGTTTCCCTCTGAACTCATTCCACCTTTTGAATAATTATTCTGGAAGTCCGTCGTCCCATTTCAGCTCTGGTATCGTCCATAATTCCTGACCTAATTTCAATAAATTAATTAAGTCGTCCTTTAATTTGAATGCTTCTTGAAGACTATCTGCGCCAGTGAGAACGTCATCGACGTAAAAATCATCTTTCAAAACCTGTGATGCTTCAGGGAACGAAGTTTAGTTAGTAGCCAACTGATTTAAGGCCCTGGTTGCCAAATAGGGAGCACTTGCAGTTCCGTAAGTTACCGTACGAAGTTTATAACATTTCAGTGGATCAGACTGAGAATCACGCCATCAAATGCGCTGAAGATCCTGTTGGTTTTCATGAATTAGAATCTGACGATACATTTTAGCTATGTCGGCGGAGAATGCATATTTATATTTTCTGAATCGAAGAACTAACGAAAATAGGTCTGTTTGAACAACAGGGCCAACCATCATACAATCGTTTAGTGAGATTTGTGATGATGATTTGTACGAAGCATTGAATACAACGCGCAGTTTGGTCGTCGTGCTCGAAGATTTTATAACGGAGTGATGCGGAAGATAATAGGGTTTGTTATTCTGGCAATTTACTATGCTTGTATTTTCTACAACTTCCATGTGATTTAATTGAATATATTCATTTATGAAGTCCTTATATTGTTGGTATACCACGGGGTTTTTGCATAATTGTTTTTCGACGTTATAAAATTGACGACGTGCATTTTCACTTGACGAACCAAGTTCTGCTATTTTATTATTGAGTGGGATGGCAACTGAATATCTTCCAGAACATAACCTTTTATGATTCTTTATAAAATGGTCTTCACACAATTTTTCTTCGAGTGAATAGTTGTTCTTAGAAGTAACAGCTTCCAATTCCCAAAACTTTCTGATATGTGATTCGAGTAATTCAAAAGAGCACGGTCATTGTGCTATTGTGCACGGTCATTGTGCTTGGTGATATTGAATTAACAAATCCGAAGAGTTTGCTAATTTTGTTTTCCCGGTTAGGACGTAGCCGAATACTGTGTCATAGAATAATGGTAGGTTCTCAGTTAGCTTGATTGACTTTCCTGAGAATAGTTCATGATACACCTCTGCTCCGATCAGAATATCGATGCGATCCGGAATATTGAAGTTTGGATCTGCAAGTTTTATATACGAAGGTAATGCTTTAGTTTCAAATTGTATGGGTAAAATTGGCAATTCACCGGTAATTTTGGTAGTACATAACATTCTAACGTTATGCTATGTTCTGAAATTCGAGATCCTATTGTGACATACACTTTGTGACTAAGGGACGTAATTTTATTTCCCATCCCAGCCACTTGTTTCGAAGTTGGATGCATTTTTAATTTTAATAGGCGGCATGCTGCATTTGTGATAAAGTTTAAATGAGATCCACTGTCAAGTAACACTCTTACACAAATGTGACTACCACTGCTTGCAAATGCTTTCACTACTGCTGTCCCCAGCATTATTTGACCATTCAACGATAGATTTCCTGAACTTACTTCATTAATTGAATTATTTGGAGATTTATTGATTGTGCCCTTATAAGTACCCAACATTACTAGCTCGTTATTTTTTACGGGATTGTTGACATCTTCCACATTCGGTTGATCCGTGGATGTGGAATGGACATTCTTGTTGACGTTAACAGAACAGAGTGCACTCACCGATTTTGCTGTTGCTAATGATGACAAACAGTTTGTACATAATCCCTTTTGCTTACTGAAAATGAAATCTCATTTTTGGGGTAAGTTTAGGATCACAAAAATCTGGACAAGTGTCGATCGAATGGGTACCGCGACAATAAGAACAGGACTGAATGCTAGACAATAATGTTGAGAAGTTCTTCTTGTTTCTAAAGGTATTTGAACCCGGTTTTGGTTTTGTAGCTGACGAAGATGAAGTTTTGAGCGCAGCCAGTACTCGTACACGGCTTTGAAGAATTTTGATGAAGTTTTCAGTTTTGTCATAAGAACCCCTGATTATCTCTGTACGATTACCATTATCCAATTTTTCCGATAAACGGTGAACTAAAATTAGATTCCAACTTTGAACCTCCACCTCCAGAGCCTTTAGCGAATTATAATTTTTTACTGCTTGGTCTACGAATATTTCCAATGACTCCAAAGACTGTGGTACGGGTGATTTAATGTCGTATAATTGTTTTAAGTGCATTCTTTGGATTGCTGTCTCATTATTATACTTATCGTTAATTGCAGCCCATGATTGGTTGTAATTAGCAGATGTTATATTTTCAATCAATGCGATACGAGATAATGATAGATTCTATTTAGTTGGGTATATTGAAATTTAAGTGTTGCTGTGAGTGGATGCCGGGCTGATTATTCTCTAAAGACGAAAAATAGTTGGAATATAAGGTATATAAATTCAAATTGCACCCAGCCACTTATTTGAAATCAAATAAAACTCAGATTTAATTTAAAGTAGTGTGCTGTTATAACTTACCGCCCGCCTTGAATCACTTGATCCAATTAATTGGCAACTTATACAATTTGCTTCGTATTGCCAGATTGAGTTTTGATACTCGTTACTTGCACGTATCCATCTTTGCCCGCATGGGTTTGAATTACTCTGCTCAGAGTTCACTAAGTCGGAGGTAACTACTCATCTCGGAAAAGCACGATGTCATTTACTTGTAGATTCGACGATTTATCCTTCTATTTATTTCGAACTTGCAGAGTAGTAAGATAATCGCGATGCCAACGATGCCAAAAATGTTGCTTGGTTCGCTTCACCATATCAAAGCGTTTTGAAAAACAATAGTTATCTTGCATGGAGCGTTCGGTTAGAGATGACAGTGGTCGTCCAATTAAAAAATGCCCTGGAATGAGCAATTCAATTTCCTCGGAAGCTGCCACTATAGTGTACGCGAACTTAAAATTGCTTCAATGCCGGTCATTAGCGTTAATAATTCTTCTAGTGTAAGTACGACTTCGCCGACCACTCTTTTCAGGTATGTTTTTGCCGACTTCACAGCCGCCTCCATGCGTAGGGAAGCCTAACGGTGAGTGCACTCTGTTCTGTTAACGTCAACAAGAATGTCCATTCCACATCCACGGATCAACCGAATGTGGAAGATGTCAACAATCCCGTAAAAAATAACGAGCTAGTAATGTTGGGTACTTATAAGGGCACAATCAATAAATCTCCAAATAATTCAATTAATGAAGTAAGTTCAGGAAATCTATCGTTGAATGGTCAAATAATGCTGGGGACAGCAGTAGTGAAAGCATTTGCAAGCAGTGGTAGTCACATTTGTGTAAGAGTGTTACTTGACAGTGGATCTCATTTAAACTTTATCACAAATGCAGCATGCCGCCTATTAAAATTAAAAATGCATCCAACTTCGAAACAAGTGGCTGGGATGGGAAATAAAATTACGTCCCTTAGTCACAAAGTGTATGTCACAATAGGATCTCGAATTTCAGAACATAGCATAACGTTAGAATGTTATGTACTACCAAAATTACCGGTGAATTGCCAATTTTACCCATACAATTTGAAACTAGCCTACAGGAATGAAATGCCAGTTTACGCCTTTTTCTAGAAGAGAACAGAATAATTTATTAGTGTTGGTTTTCAGGAAATCGAACAGCTCAATTAATTGTCTATTGGCGCCGGCAAAGTTATAAATATCACCACATAGCCCACGCCGATCGGTGAATCGAGACAATGCACCTAGAAAATTTTCCGTCGTAAGATTGCTGACACATTCAATGTGGATTGCTTTTGTGCTTAGGCAGACGAATATACATACATATGTTTTTACTGGAATCTGCCCCCTTGTTCGTGTGATTTGTACCTCAA
Organism: Tipula vernalis; assembly: GCA_958295665.1. NCBI lineage: Eukaryota > Metazoa > Arthropoda > Insecta > Diptera > Tipulidae > Tipula > Tipula vernalis. The sequence goes on from OY282559.1 coordinate 110,615,302, forward strand.
AGCCTACCTTGTGGAAAGGGTGCTAGTATTCAGAATTGCTGACGCAAGAAATTCAACATGAAGCTAATTTCAGCGTGATAAAATTGGTGATGTATGTCTTGCAGAACAGCGGTTGTAATTTCAGATTTACGAGATAGTAGTATGCGATGCTTGATCGATGTCACTAAGGTTGAGTATTCTAATCTACCGTCGATGCGAATTATTTCATCATTGTCGATTGCGGATTTAATGCTTTTAGCTGGCTGGATTTTGGCCAAACTGTTTTAGAATGCAGGCATTGAAATTCTTCAAGAAAGTGTTGATGCTGAATTTATTGAATTAAATATACAGCTGCCAAAATTCACATCATCTCGATTAAAAGGCTTGAAGTTACGTGGGACAGGACATGTTCCGTGTTGCCCTCGCTTTCGAGTTTTTTTAGCCCAGCGGTTTTGAGCATGCCGACGAAACGTTCCGCACGCCCGTTTTATTGAGGATGATAGGGCGCTGATGTCAAATGTTTAATGCCATTCGCCTCACAGAACCGTTTGAACTCAGCCGAGGCAAATTGCGGACCGTTGTCGGAGACGATAGTTTCGCAGATGCCTTGGCGTGCGAAAACTTCGCACAAATTATCGATTGTTTTAGATGCGTGGTGCTGCGCATTTTGAAAATCTCTGGCCAGTTGGAGAACGCGTCGACGATGACCAGATAGTAGAAATCATTGATTGGCCCAGCGTAGTCGATGTGGATTCGTTACCAAGCTACCCTGGTACTCGGCCAGGCCTGAAGCGTACATTTTGTTGGAGACTTTGCATTGATTACGCAAGCAGTTTCATGCGTGCAACCCCTGGATGCCCGTCGTGTAATTCGTTCAACAATTGGTTGTGGAATCTGTCTGGAATGTTGATTCGATCGCCGAGAAACAGACATCCCTGCACCGACAACTCCGACTTGCGATTGAAGGAATGTGCTGCTGCTGAGTGGTAAATAAGCTTCTGCTGGCGTGGCCAACCATATGTGACGTATTGCGCGACCTTTTAAAGCACGCTGCTTTCTGCGGTCGCCTTTTGGATGTCCCCAAAGTTGACTGGCAGCGATTTAGCGGTGTCAATCGCGAAACAATCATGATTTCCCACGGCATCGACGGTTGCGATGACGGTATCTTCGGATTCGAGCAGCGGTTGTGTCGCAATTAATCTCGAAATGAAATCGGCATATGCGAAGCTTTCAGTGTCTACATACCTGATCTCAAAATCGTAAGCAAGAAGGTCCTCTGCGTATCGAATACCACTTTTCGCACCGAAGATGGCTAGCAGCGGCTGATGGTCTCTCTGCAGCTCATATTTGCGGCCGTACACGAAACGATGGAATTTTTTCAGTGTCCGCACCAGGGCCAACGCCTCCCTTTGAACCTGGGCTTAATTTTTTTCCGCCTTCGTAAACGATCTCGATACGTGCATGACGGGCTTCCTGGTGCCGTCATTCAGTTGGTGCATGAGTACACCGCCCCATCCATAGCTAGACGCATCTGCCGCGACAATAAGTTTCTTGGCTGGGTCGTACTGCGTTAGGGCCAAATCAGATGAAGCACTTCCTTTAGCTGGCTCATTGCAGTGTCTTGGGCTTTGGTCCACTTGTATTCGACTTCATCTTTCAGCAGTTCATCGAGTGGCCCGCGCATTTCCTTGAATTTTGGTATGAACTTGCCATACCAGTTTACCGCACCCAAGAAAGCGCGCTGCTGGGTAATGTCCAATGGCGGTGGCAGCTGCTGTATGACTTCTAACTTGGCTGGATTTGGCCGGATGCCGGTTTCGTCAATGATGTGGCTTAGAAACTCGACGAACTTCTGACCGAACGAGCATTTTGATGGTTTGAAAGTGAAGCCATATTCTTGCATGCGGTGCTGTTTATCGTCTTTGCCTCCGATGATAATGTCGTCGATCCAAGGGAAAACACCGTCGATACCGCCTGTCATAGTGTCCGTTAATTGTTGGAAAATGCCGGGAGCCGTTTCAACGCCTGGTTGCAAGCGATTAACCAGAAACAGCCCGCAATGAGTGTTGATCGGCATCAGCTTTTTTGAAGCATCGTCGAGTTCCACCTGCAGGAAGGTGTCAGACATGTCGATGACAGTGAAAATTGTGTTTCCTGCGAGCTTAGCCATTATTCCCTCTTGCGTTGGGAGCGGGTATTTATTAGGTTCCAGCGCGTCATTGACTCCTGTGGAGTAGTCGGCGGTGATTCGTATGCGTCCGTCTTTCTTTTTCACTACCACGATTGGTGCTGCAAAGTCCGCGTAGCTGATTGGTACGATGACATCCTCGCACTGCAATCTAAACAGTTCGTCCTCGATTGGCTTTGAGGCTGCATGTGTCACCGGCCATGCACGGCGATAGATCGGGTTTGCCTCTGGCTTAAGTTCGAGCGACGCCTTCATTTGGTTGCAGCAACCCAAGGATTTGGAGAAAAGCAGTGGAAAATTCGCTTCAACCACTTGTTCCAGTGTGCATGGACAGCTGTTGATTGTCTTGACGTTGTGGCAATATACTGACGGTGGCACATCCGATAAATTCAGTCTCGTCATCCATTTGTTGCCGAAAAGGTTCAGCGATGACGGTGAGACGAAAATTGTCCCAATAGCCTCGTACTCGCCTATAGTCAAAGTCGCGTCGAAACATCCCAAGATCTGGATAGGCTTGCCAGAAGCGTTTACAGCGGTACCAGTGTACCGTTTTTAACTTGGTTCGCCAAGCTTCACCCAGTTTGCTTGCGAGATGATGGTCAAATCTGAGCCACTGTCGTGCTGCAGCTTTACTTTAATACCGTACACGGTTGCCGTGACAAATTTTTTTGTTGATTCCTGTTGGTGGGTGCTGACCGCGTTACTTCGACGACGTGGATTTTTCCGTCGTTGTTGTTGGAGCTGCCTCCAGATGCGCGAGCTGCTGCAGAACCCCGCCTCACTTTTATGCCCAATTCCATTACACAGCGCGCATGCCTTTCGGCAGTCTTTGTGGAAATGGTTTCCCCCACAGTGAGCACATGGCCTCGGCGGTACAAATGGGTTCGGTGCGCTCGTGGAATTGGTTATAGTTTGCTGTGGGGTCTGTCGTTGTGACGTGGAATCTCGTTCAGATTGCGGTTTTTTGCGTATGACCAAGACTTCCTATTTTGCAGTTTCCGGATGCTCGACCATGGCCCTCTCTTTTTCGAGGGTTCGCATCCGTTCGCAAGTGCTGACCAGTGTGTTCAGGTTCAGTTTGGGCGCATTCCAGGATCGTCGGCTGCCTTGCTTTGCGTAGCTTTGCTGCCTTGCTTTGGCGCATTCATGGATCGTCGGCTGCCTTGCTTTAAATCCAGCATATCGAGCAGCCTCTTGAGAATTGCCGCATCTTCCGAATCGACAAGACCTTGTACGAACGCGAGCATCTTTAGGTCTTCCTCGCTGCATTTAGTGATTTCGAATTACACGCATTCGCGCGTGAGTCGGGCCGCATAGCTTTTATCGTCTCCCCTCTTTCTTTTTTTAATTTGAAGATTTTATAACGGAGCGCGAAACGTGACTCTTTTGACCCAAAAATCATTCGGAGCTCTTTTACTGCGGTATCTAATGACAGCTCCATCGGCAACTTGGGCAATATTGTGTTCGCGAACTTTTGGTAGTCGAGTTGCGGGAGTTTTTGCAATAATAGTCCGACTTTGGTACCTCGCATACCAAAGATCGAATGTGACGCTATTTTCGGGGTCGTAAACGAATTTTTTAATACGATCCGACAAATCTTTGACCAATGAGAACCCTTGCACTATCAGCGGTAATCCGGCTGAGTTTTCATCTTCGTTGACACAAATGTTTGCCCGCTGTTTCGAAAGCAATAATTCGAAACGTTTCTCGGCTGCTTCACGTTCTGCCTGCGCCCGTTTATCAGCCGCAGCCAAAACTGTTTCCATCAATTCTTTTATTTGGTTTGCGTCCATTTTTGTACGTAAGTGTAGTGCTGGACTTTTTAATTTTGAGGTTAAACGCTCAAACACGAAACAAAAAAACTTGGTAACAAAATTGTTTTACAATTTTAGGATCCGGTTCGCGGATTCGGTTCTTCTCCTCGTCGCCACAGTGACAACTTCAGTTGTCCGGAATAAAACGATATGTATATATTTAAACTCTTATATTTATTGATACTTTACACGTGTATCTCCTTACATATCGTGTGTTTGACATTCCTACTTTTACTACTCACCGCTACATTTTCTAGTAGCGTTCGTTGTCTGCCCTACAGTCGCACGTGCTATACAGTAGCATACCTCGCAGATACGCCGATCCTAATTGGTCCTCAGTGTCTCGAAATGGCAGTTGTACTACGAATTTGCCATAACTAGCTCGCTTGGTAGTGGCCATGAATAATGCTTCACATGTTTGCTCTTCTGTTGTAAGAGGTGGTGCTATTGCTTCTGGCTCAATTTCCCAGAACTTTCGTAGTCTTTGTTAACGTCCATTATTATTCTAAAGCATGCTGGTTGGTTGACACTCCCTTGCCTATGACTTCTACCGGCAACGATCCAACCCAAAGACGTTTTCTCAGCTACAAGACGACCTCCCAATTTAATTTTGTCACATTGGGTAATTTTTGGAATTATAAAATCACCTTTAACTTTTCTCCGTTGATCAGTCTTATTAATAGTTCCACCTTTCCTCTTGAACTGCCTAATTTTGAATCATATAACCCTTTCATTAAACGCCTACCATTACTACGAGGTGGACCTAGATTTAGAGCACATCTCTCGGTGATAAATGACTCCTGTGATGTTGAATCCGGAAGCGCTTGACACATTCGGAAGCCACCAAATCCGTCTTTTATATTCACAAAGGTTTTCGATGATAGCGTTGGATTTAGGTTGTTCTGACTGCGCTTGAGCTGATTTGTCGGCTTCGATAAGCAGAAGAGTGTGATGTCTTTTGTTGCAGTGATGATTTACGCGTGTACAGTTGTAAGTCCCATGACTGAAATTAAAACAATTGAAATAGCGCCTTCCTTTGCGGATTAATTTCCAACGCTTGTTAACATCCAGCTCCTCAAACCTAGCGCATTCAAAAATTTTATGTTCTTCAGAACTGCAAATTAGGTACGATGGCGTACTAGCTGTTCTGAACGATTTCGAAGTTTTTGGCTTTGATTTTTGAAGTGGATTCGACTTTTTCACAACACTTCTGCTAACTGATTCCAATGCATCAGTTCTCTTTCCCAAAAAATCGAAAAGTTCATTTAACGTAGGAAAGCCCTTTTGCTTTTTGACTCAGAATCTGATTGATTTACCAATATGTGGATCAACCAAGGATCCCGATGTTCCGCATTAGATCCGAGAGCTTTAAGACCTCTAACGATCTCATCTGAAGTATCATACAGCTTACGGATAGATGACGCACCGACATGATTGATATTAGGCTGCTCCAGAAAAGTTTTAATAAATATGTTGACTGTATGCCGCTTTCTGCAAAGCTTCGACGTAGTTCGCCTCAGTAATGCTGAAATGACGCAATAGTGATGCTGCTTCGCTATGCAAAAGGCTCTTTAGGTACTGGAACTTCTGCGACTTTGTAAGATAATCTTTTTCATGTATCGGGATCAGTACAGATCGTAGAACGACTGCCATTCAACGTAATCGCCCAAGCCAAGAATGGAGGAATGTTAATTTTAGGCAACTTAATTGACGGAGATGGTGAAGGTGCTTGAGACGCATTCATCGTTTATCCACTATTGTTGTTAAAAACCCTTCTTGCACGCTACGCCTAACAACGATGCTTCCTCAGCGTCGAGCAGAAAAATTTGCCGCTCAATATCCGTGAATTGGTCGAACAAACTTTGAGCACGTTTTATCCGAATTTGAAGTTTCACTTGTATTATCGTCCAAAGCTCGAACGTAAGTAAGCAACAGCGTTATGCTTCCTTTCACTAAACACACTTTCACGTTATCACTAAATTTTCACTAATACGATTCTATAACGACAATGTACGCTAATAAGCTTCTTCGCAGATAAATGAATATAATTTTCAATAATGCTAAATAATGATTCAATATAAATATAACGTTCACTAAAAGACCGTTAAATTCTAATATGCACCGATGATGAAACTTTGCGGATCGTAATCTGTATTAAATGCTGCTGCGTCCGGTACGATGCTGACTAAAATTATTTTTTTTTTTAAATATTTTGTGTTGTCATAACAAATGTTTTAATTAAGCATTGACCAGCGAGTCTTTAAGAAATTTAAGTAAGAATGCGACCATAGGAACATGCATGTTACTGACCAGCGAAACTTTAAGAACTTTTCGTTCAGTTTCGTTAAATTTGAATTGTCATTTAACATTCTTTAACAAGAGCGAAAATTACCGCCCAAACTGAAGGAAGAAACGTCAAACAGTGAAACATGGCCTATTTATGTTTTATTAATTAAAATAATGTTTTATATATATTTCAAATATGTACATAATATATTATGTAGTGTAATGTGACAAAACAATTATTGCAAAATACAATTACGAATATTCCTTGTTTTTTGTTGTCAAATTATGTTACGGATTCGCTGGGCGATCTGTCAAAATTTCCTTAACAATATATTTTCGTTAAATTCTGTAAGGTTTTGTTACGGATGCTTAAAGACTCGCTGGTCAATGCTTTAGTTAAAAAAATTAATCGAAAAATAATCTGCAATAGGGAAACCTGCAATAATATTGAACACAGACGATTAACTACTATTAATAAGGAATTGCAATTCCAACAAAAGGTAAACCTGCATCATTTGATGTCATCGACATGTACTCAAACATACCTGTTGATATAAAAATATCATAGACATAATAAAAAATCGAATTTCCCCAATATTTATTTCTAAAAAATCATCAAATATTCGGACACATATATATGTTATGTCAGAGCCTTCTAGAGAATAAAGCCATAATCATCATGATGAATTTTTTAGAAGCTTTTTTAGTGGTATAACTTTTCACTGATTTCCATAAGAATTCATAGTAAAAATGGTGTTTTTTTGCTTCAAGTTTTACAATAAAAAAGCAAAAATATGACAAAATGTTTATATAAAAGTTTTATGCATACTTGTAACAACTAAATACAAGAAGGCTATATTGGTACTAACTAAATATTAATTACAGAAATATTAAAATTAAATTATGTACATATTTCTAAAATATATTTTTCGAACTTTCATTTTAAAAAATACATCAAAGTTGGCTCTGACGAATTAAAATAATATGTACTTGCTAAATTTATCTTTAGTTTAACTAGTGTACGTAAGATGTCTAAAATGTTTACAGAAAAATACGAAAAAAATTATTTAATCAAAAAATTGTCAGACGTTCTTAATATTTTGTGTACTTGCGTAATGCTGATCGTACATTTGAAATCAATCAATCAATCAAATCAGAGCCAGATTAGTATATGTGCGTGTGACAATTCTCTCTTTTGTCGTTCCACTGAGTAAATCCAACAGCGCAAAGACCCAAATACTTTATGTTTTACCATGAAATCCATTAGCGTTTTCAGCTTCTGTTTAAAAACACGTGCTGTGATGTCATGCCTATCCACCGGCGATTGCCCGGTAAGTAAGTGCTGTTGTATATCGTCCCAAGGTAGATTGCATGTTAATGTAATAAATAGGTCTGGGCGCCTGTAGTGATGAGCATACGCAATTGCATCTTGGCCTTACTCATGCATATAACGTGGACTGCCTGTAGATGAAGAGAGCAAAATCGTTAGTCCTTCCAACGTTAGTTGTATTACCGTCATTTACAACTGCATTTCGCATGCAAACGTATTCTTCAGAGCGAAGCTTGGTCTGATTCAAACGGATAAATAACAAACGTTCTGTTTCAATTTTCGCGTCAATTGCTGTTTTAAACAAACGAACTAAATGGATTTTACGTGAAGATCTCTTGTAGTTGGGAAACAATAAACCTTTTTTTGCCGGTAGAAATTCCGCAGCGTGCATTCAATTCATCATTGCCATCACCGATGAAATACATTTGTAGGAATTTATGTTAATCATCCGGGAATGGAAGCACGGAACCGGCTTTATGATAAATTTGTCCTTTCATTTTGAAAGTTGGCATGAATTGAGCGGTTACGATTTCTGCGCTGAACGACGTCATTTGGAAGCATGAATTGTATTTCCTGATATTAGATAGGAAATGCTTTGATTCGGGCGGTATATCTTTTAAAGGCTCTGGCAGTTCTCCAATTCTCCATTAAGTTTCAGAACCTTGCAATGAGCACACACTTCAGTCATAGTACCAATGAGAACATGTCGGTTCAAACTATAATAATCAGCTTGGGTTGTACCGGAATGCAAGATGATTGTATCTCATTGACGTCCTTCAGCCATCCTCAGATCTGAAGCTGCAGAACGCATCCTCAAGTCTGGCTGCATGTCGCGCTGCTGATTCCTCGGCACGTATTTGAGCCATTCTTTATCTGTTTCACTCGTTTTTTCCTCACTTTGATCTGCAATTACTTGTCGCAGTGCTTCCGCTCCGCGAGTACGACGACCTAAGCTTGATTTTCTTGTCAAGAAGCATGCTGTGCGGCAAGAGCAATGTTTAGTATTGCGTGTGTTGCTGTTACGTTCGACAGATAGTGTTATTTTTTTTAAAAAAGAAGCATGTTTTAACTGTCGTAGGCGTGTTAGAGCGTATTCGAATACAACGCGGTGTCAAGAGTTTGAACAAACGACCATTTACATTTTTATACATTTTTTATAAATTATTTACAATATATACAAAAATAATAACGTGTCCTGTAGAGAAAAATCCAGTAACAGGCATTGTTTCTTTTAACAACATATTAACAAAATTAAAAACTATAACTATTTATATTCAAATAGCAATCAGTTATCTAAAGAAAGAAGTTTTTAATATAAATTGAATAAGTTATACTTAGAAGATTTGAAGATTTGAAGTTCTTGAGAAAATTTGAGTAAACCAAAAAAAAAATAATCAAATAATGACGAAAAATAAATCGTAAGACGTCTGGTGTGTCAAGTACCCAATCTCTTAATTGCACTGAACTGTTTCGAATAAATGGGACGTCTAATATGTTCGGATAGTGCATTAAAAAACGTCGGAGCAGTAACAACAATATAGCGGCGGAAGTGCTCATTATTAAATTTGGGAACATTATAAAGAGACGATGATTAGCGCGAAAGTTATACCGAGCATCACCTCTTATTATATGCTGACTACTATGCTTAAATACTCTTAAAGCCTTATAAACATACAAATGTTGTAAAGTTGGAATATTGGTCGACTTGAATAAAGGGCAAGATGATTCTAGTTTGTTTTTCCTCAAAATTGTTCGCAAAATCATTTTCTATTGTACGTACAAAGGTTTTAAAGTAGTTGGATAACAACCACCCCGACGTAATTTTCAACACAGAAACAGGGTATAAATCACGTAGGAAGTAAAAAACACGTAAAGCAGATGCCAATGTAACTTTATAACTTTGAAATATAAATTTTACAATTAAGGTTAATGCCCAAATGAATTCCAAGGTATTTAAAAGAATTGAATAGCCCAATATTGAAACAATTGTAACGAAGTTAACGATGACTCAACTATAGTATCCAAATTTTTGATTTCAAATCAAAATAGAACAAAAAAAAGTCACTTCGTTAAAGAAATAAATACTGATTCATTGCCTTTGTACGGTCATTTAAGTGCGGCTAATGCTCAGGAGCTTGGGGGTGGGATTTACAAAGGATGAACTCAGTCTTGTTAGACCGTTAATTTAATTAAATTCAAGATCATGAAATTCTGACCACAACAGAAAAATAATAATTAAATAAGTGAATGGAAAAAAAAATTTAGGAGTCATCATCATCATCAACCATAGAGTAAACACACATAATCCAGTATATTGCTTACAGTAAGAATGCAAAGCAGTAAGTATTAATAGAGACGCAGAAAATAAAATTAAAGGTATGCAAAGAGAGAGAGAAAAAAAAATGGTAAGTAAAAAAAAAAGAAAAGGATCTATTCCTGTCATTGCATTACTCACCTATCTCACCGATGATTTGATCAATGAATCATCATTACGTAATTATAAATCTACAAAACTAAATAAAAAGAAATTCAATGCAGTATCAAGTTTCTCAAAAAGAACTATTATGTGTATTTAATTATTGTTTCTTTAATAAATATTCAACATTTGAAAATTATAAGTGTAAATTTGAGAAAAGGCAAGAAAATTAAAGACGTACGAGTATGTACTTATATACAAATATCAAATTAATTCTAATAGCCTGTTCTAGTCCTAGTCTAAACTTATTATGTACCTATTCTAAAATATAACCAAAAATTACATAAGAAAAAATAATAATAATAATAGTTATGATAATAATTAATAATAAAAAAATAATAATAATAATAACAATAAAAATTAAGAATTATAATAAATGTAAATAATAAAGTAGAAAATAAAATCTTATCTTGCCCAAGCTTCGTTTAAAATGGTGAATGTTGCATGTTGAATCAGCACATTGAACATTATGTTATGTATGTATATCCATATTTTCAATGTTGCATGTTGAATATCGAAAATGGATCAATTATGGCGACTTCACAGTCCAATTTCTTCGTTCATTCATTCATTCAAACAATTTTTTTTACCAATCATATAACTCAAAACAGTCATGTGACTTTCTTAAGAAAATTTTCACAAGAGTTGCTTTAACTTTATATTTTTGTTTGAACGAACATCGAGTAAAAGAGTCAGCATGATGAAAATAAAAAGAGAAAGATATAAAGCCAAGCCATTTGTTTTGAAAAATATTGTTTGACGTATGTCTAAAAATAAATTATTTCCAATTGTTCCGTGCTTGTAAAGTGATACAGCTACCAAAATATTATAGTTACTTAAAATATAATTAATAAATCTATTAATATTGTTATTTGTTCAAAAATATGTGTAATTGTGATTCAATAAAACCTAAAAACTTGAAAGTATACATAAATATACAGCAACAAAAATTAAACAGCTCGATATAAGTCAAGTTCATGTATATATGTGAAGTTGTTTTGTTTAATTTTTAACGTTAAACTGGGCCTAGGTCCAAAAAACTGATATTTATGTGAAAGTGATACTTATATAAATATTTAATGGCATTTTTATTTGTCGCCATTTTAGTTTGATTAGGATTTTCAATGAAAATGGCGTCATTGTTTTTATATTTACTTCACTTTGACATGAATGTAATTTTTTTTATATACATATTATATCCTCTTTTTTGTGGATAGAAAACAATTCGAAATACATTTAATCCATTATATGTTTTCAGAATTTGAGTCGGACACTAAATTAATAGAGTTAATAAAGGCTAAACCCATCCTTTATTATGTAGGACACAGCCAATACAAAAATAATGCAGTTAAAAAGATGGTTTGGATGCAGTTGGCCACAGAAATGGGTATATCAAGTAAGTATAGAACTTTAAAACTAAAAAATTAAGAGCCATATTTACTGATATAATTGTTTTATTTTTTTTTAAGGTAAAGATTGCCAGGCAAGATGGCGTCTTTTAAAAATTCGTTATAGCTCGGCTCGCCAACAATCGCAATGTAGAAGTGGCGATGCTCCAAAGCCTACTACGAGCAAGAATAGTTTCGTCTTAACTGAATTGGCATTTTTAAATCAATTTGAGGACGGGTATGTTCGATAAGTTTTTAATATGTACAATCTTATTTTTATATTTGTTTTTTTTTATGATTGCAGGCCAACGGTTTCGAGTATTGAAAGCTGTATTGAAATAAATCCACAACCGACTATGGCTTTGTTAAGTGAGGATTCAAGCTTAAGCTCCTTCGAAGAACTAATCGACCGGACAACCAACTCAATGGACGAGACAATTGAGTTTAATATACCACCTCAGTTTATATCTCCAGACCAGCCTTCTACACCTTTGACATCATCCAGAAAACGGAAAAGGTATAGTCAACCAGAAAATCCACCAGTCCTAAATGATCTGCTGGAAACGTTAAAGGGGCACCAGCAGATACTGACTGAGAGAACGCTAAAACCTGAATGTAAATGCGATAAAATCGATCCATTTTTTATCGCATTGCAAGATGAGTACAATAAAATCAACAAAAAGTATTCATTAGAAGCCAAAATTGGTCTTTTTAACACCATCAAAGAGTTTATAGATAAAGGAAATAGTAACGAAGATTAAAACGAACTAATTATGTTTATTAAAAATTTATGTTTTTTATTTACCAAATGGAAATTTTTAGACGTTAGAACTGCAAATATCAACAATCGGTAAACATTCGAGTGTTTTGCCAAGGTAAGGCGTTAGTATTGGTGAAATAATCAGCAAGATGATTTCTAATTGCAGCTGCTTCATTAGTTGGATTGTTCGATCCCATACGCCCAATTCCTTGCAATCCACTAGTGTTTGACTCCGCCCGCCATTCGCCCATGATCAAATTCCCATTCGGAGAGTAGTGATCTACAAACGTACTGTTAAAATATTGGTACGAAGCACCTGACTGCATCCTTAACCAATTATGCAAACAGACTGTTGCTTTAATGATGTTAATTACAGTAGGTCTGCTTGCTATAATTGGTTTCCGGTAAATCCGCCACTTAGAAGAAAGAATCCCAAAAGCATTTTCCACTACTCTTCTGGCTCTTGACAATCTGTAATTGAAAACATTTTTTTCCAGGCTTAAAGCCATGGTTCTTCTGCCGGGATAGGGGCGCATGATATTTCTTAATAGCGGGAAAGCCTCATCCCCAACAAAACAAAACGGTGACGATATTGTAGAACCGGGCAATAAATCATCTGCTTGAATTTTTAACGAAGGGCACTGGTTAAGGATCCTTTTTCCAAACTCACTGTTTCTAAATATTCCGCTATCATTATTTCGTCCAGACGCTCCGATATCGACAAAAATAAATTTATAATCAGCATCAGATACTGCCATCAAAACTATACTGTGCGAACCCTTAAGTAGGCTTTGACTTTCAAGTCAAGCGGACGTCGTTTTTATATTTTTTATATTTCTTTCACAAAATAAAAAATAAAAAAAAATTCTGGCATCTAAATTAAAATTTACACTATAATTATATATAATTTTGAAAATTATTGTACGAAAAAAATTAATTTTAAAAATTCTGAATTGAGTAAAATGGGAACATGCGTCAGCCGTGGATCACTGAAGTGCCGATTCGAGTGTTTCAAAAGTCGTGGAAAAAGGTATCCTGCAAATGATGTCGTAGATCCAAAAATCCAGTCTTGGCTGAATTCTCAGGATAACGCTGTTAGATCTCTTACAATAAAGATACTCATACCTCATCTTACACAATTTGCTATAAATGAGCTTAAAGCTCAAAGTGGATTGTGTAAGTGGGATTGGTGTACTAACTAAATTGTTTTGTAGCTAGTAAATAAAATAAATAAAAAAATAAATAAACAATAAACAATTACACTATACTAACATGAACTATTTGAATTCGCAAATGCCTGAAAGAATTTAAATATAAACGTTATTTAAAATGTTTTTTATTTTTTTATCAAATTATTATTATTTACTTGGATAACAACATGTTTGCCGTCAATAGCCCCTAAACAGTTTGGAAAATTCCAGGTGGAATAAAATTCCCCAGCTATATTTTTCCATGTCGACGGAGACATAAATGGAAAAACGGTAGTTTTTAGCCTGTCCCAAATAACACCTGCGGTTTCACGAATAATTATCGATGTGGTTGATTGTCCTATCCGATAACCATATGGTCCAAGAGACACCATACTGTCACCACTTGCCAAATACCTAAAATAAAAATATAAACAAACATTTTATATGATTGTATAGAAATATTTATAAAAGTGATTCATTTATCTACTTACCGTATTGTTAAAGATAGCCTTTCCCCTGCTGTTATTGGATTTGCCGTCGTTATATTTTTCACTAAAGATGGTCCAACTATATGAAGAAGACTATCAAACATTTTTGGCGTTATACGGTGGAAGTTCTTAAAACCCTCTACATTGGTTAGCCTCATTTCTGAGACTAAATTGGAATAGTGAAGTCGCCTTAACACATTATATTTTAAATGTTGCACGGAAAATATTGAATTTAGCTATTCAATGTTGCACGTTGACACCAGCGATTTATAGTTTATTATATGTAGTGTTATTAATGCATTTATGTTTTTTTTTTTTGTTTATATTAAGTTTTAGGGTATTATATATATGGTATATATATTTTTCGTTGTTTTATAGATTTAGTTTTATTTAGGATTGTTCGGTGTTTTTATTTTAATTTAAATTTTAACATTTCACTTTCACCGTTGAACTTCGCTGTGTATCGTCTTGTTAATTGTGGTAACTGTGTATAACTTGGTACCAATATTTAACAAAGTAACAGACTTTAATTATAACACTATATTTTAATTAAAAAGTTCGATACGGAACTATTACTTTTATTGATTAATGGTTATTCACTTTACGATCATTCACATCAAATTTTGACTTGACGTTATATTATGACCTTTTGTAATCATAGCTGTCTCAAAAAAAAACGTTCTTGAGGCTATGTTCGGAGCACATGTTTATTTTAATTTATAATTTCTATAACTTAATTATAATCACGTTTGATTATGTACATATAAAGATCATATAAAAGTTTGCACTAAACCAAAGTATTTCTTAAAAATTACACATAAATATATATATATATATATATATATATATATATATATATATATATATATATATATATATATATATATATATATATATATATATATATATATATATATATATATATATATATATATATATATATATATATATATATATATATATATATATATATATATATATATATATATATATATATATGGTATATAGTTTTTAGTTTAATTTATTTTTGTATATATGTACATTAACACAAGAGAGAATGGTATGACCATTCTGCACCCTTATTCTGTAAAAAATAAGATAATGTGTAACCGTGAAAACGGGTAAACTTTGTGATTTTTTACTAAAATTATATTAAATTATTTTTCGATTCTCTTTTCGTTCACTGTTTATCACGTGTAAACATTATCTTATTTTTTATAGAATAAGGCTACTGGTCAGTTATAACCGAACAAAAAAAAATACCGTTTATTACACTATAGTTCTAAAGAATGTTATTTTTTTTAAGATATATATTTTTTTTTTTTTTTTAATAATTTTATTTATGATAACAATAAAATTTTTTTACAAAGTAACTAGTCATTTTTGACTAACAGTGTTTGACTCTGACAATATAATAATAAAGCACTCATATGTGTTCTTCACATAAAGTGTTGTTTTGGTTGATGTTGCATTGTGCGGACTATTCAAGTAACTCAAAAGGTTTTAGTCTTTTGAGTCTTCTTATTATACCCTCTTGATGAAGTAGTCTTGCAGCTTCGATGTTAGGGTGATGATAGAGCCTCTCTTGGTGTTTTTGAGCACATTTCTTTATTTCACTTGCGACTGTGTCTATTCCGAGCTCTCTATGAAAGTCATTATTACGAGTGTACCAAGGGGCATTTACAATTCCTCTGAGGACTTTATTTTGAAATCGTTGAACTACAGTCCCGTACTAAAAGATAGCCGCACCCCTAATTTAAGAATTATTTCATTTCAAATTCTTCCTATGCAAAAATAATACCCTTCACTTTACCAATGCGTGCATAAAAAGAAATCATTATTATCTGCGGCGTCATAGAAAATTTATGGAGAACCCTCATTTAGTATGGTAATAAAAGATAGCCGCAGGTATACTTTCCAATTCTTTTGAACAATGCTTCAGTATGTATTCGAGCTTGTTGGCGTGCATATATCTTCTTGTTTCTTAAAATATTATTTTGTTAAATATTATTCCGATTAAAGTTGTTTTTTTAAATATGGGTAGAAAAAGTAGTTTGAACGAGGACAAATTGACGCTTTTAAGAAAAATAATATGAGCAACCATTTAATAGCAAAAAATATTAGTCGGAGTGAGAAGGTAGTGCGAAATTATTTAAAAAATCCGCAATTATACGGTTCGCGTAAAAGTACAGGGCGGCCGGCGGCACTTACTGATAAAGCAAAACGGTCAATTTGAAGAAACGCCTCAAATTTTATTGGCACCGCGCGACAAATTACGTTAAAGCTGGTGTTAATATAAAGATTTATCATGTGCGGAAAGTGTTAAGAGGGTCAGATAATATACAAATCAAAAAACTACAGAAAAAACCATAACTGTTACCATATCATAAAGATGCAGGAGGAATATATGTCGTGGAAGAAAAAGTGGCAGCGCGTTAGTTTTAGTGACGAAAAAAAATTTAATATTGATGGCCCTGATGGTTGGCAATACTGTTTTCATGCCTTCGAAAAGAACCTCTTGTGCTATCGAGGCGTCAATAAGGGCGAAGATCCCTGGAGGAGCTGATGTTTATTTCTGGTCGTATTAACAGCAACCGGTATAAATCCATGCTAGCCGAAACATTACCAGTTGTTGGTGCATATTGGCGGCCCAAACTTCATTTTTCAGCAGGATAATGCAGCCGTACACACAGCCGGGATAATAAATGACTGGTTTAAGGAGGCCCAAATACCAGTTTTGAAATGGCCAGCAAGGTCAGCCGACCTTAACATCATCGAAAACATGTGGGGTGAACTCAGCAGAGTTGTGCATGCTGAAGGAAGGCAGTACAGCAGTGTTCATGAACTAAAGGCATCAGTTGAACGTGAATGGGCTAATACTTCAAATGAATACGTACAAAACTTGTTCGAAAGTATGCCAAATCGAATTTTCAAAATAATAACAAACAATGGTGGAAACACAAAATATTAATTGGAATAAAAAATCATTTTTATAACTGCGTTTTATATTTATTTTCTATTACAAACAATATAATATTGTGTGCAGCTATATTTTATTACCATACTAAATGAGGGTTCTCCATAAATTTTTCATGACGCCGCATAGAATAATGATTTCTTTTTCTGTACGCATTGGTAAAGTGAACAGTATTATTTTTGCATAGGAAGAATTTTAAATGAATCTATTTGAAATGAAATAAATCTTAAATTAGGGGTGCGGCTATCATTTAGAACGGGACTGTATCTGTTGATTGCTGATTTTGGTGCATCCCCATAGTTGAATACCATATGTCCAGACCGGCTTGAGTACTTGTTTATAAAGCATAAGTTTATTATGAATGGATAACTGAGAGTTTCTTCCAATTAACCAGTACATTTTTCTATATTTTAACTGAAGCTCTTCTGCTTTCTTTTTCACGTGTATTTTCCACTTTAACTTTGCATCAAGGTTCATACCAAGGTATTTTGCTTGATTGGCATGTGGTACAGAGATATTATTGAGAGTCACAGGTAGTGGTTCTATTGATCTATTAGTGAAGTTAATGTGAGTAAACTTCGATTCATTCACTTTAATTCTCCACTTAGCTAGCCAGTCTTGTATATTATTTACGGCTATTTGTAGTTTGAATGTGACTTCACCGATTGTGTCACCAACAGCTAGAATTGCAGTGTCATCTGCAAACGTAGCGATAGTTGTATTGCTCGTCTGCGGTATGTCGCTAGTAAACAGTACGAAAAGGAAAGGCCCTAAGACACTCCCCTGCGGGACTCCTGCTTTAGCTTCTTTAATACTGGAGTAAACTCCTTCCTGTTTAACTCTAAAATATCTCCTTTTCAGGTATGACTTTAGCAGTTCGCAATACTCAAATGGCAGAGTTTTCTCCAATTTACATATTAAACCATCTAGCCAGCCTTTGTCAAATGCCTGCGCTATGTCAAGAAATATGGCTGAACAAATCTTTTTTTCTTCTAAGGATTTTTCTATTATATCTGTTATTCTATGGACTTGGTCGATTGTGGAGTGTTCCTCTCTAAATCCAAACTGATGGGACGGAACAGCTCCTGATTTTACAACTTCTGGTTTAATTCGTTTTAATAACAATCTCTCAAATAGTTTTGACATAGTTGGACGAAATGATATTGGCCTGTACGAGGCCAGTTCACTTAGTGGCTTACCTGGCTTAGGTATCATTATCACTTCCGCAAATTTCCAAGATAGAGCGACATAACGGAGTCTGAAGGAAGCATTAATTATGTCCGATATTTTTTTACTTGTTTTACATCTTTAGCATTAGTTAATGGAATTTCCTGTCTCAGGATAGTTGTTTGGTTTTCGAACAATATATCCTGTTGGTTAAGTGTTGTTAAATTTGGCTGAAAGGTACGCTCGAGATGATCCGCGAATTTTTCTGCTTTTTCTTCTTTGCTTTTAGCCAGGTGACCATTATTTGTTCTTATTGGTGGTATATGCATAACTGGCCTTTTCAAATATTTGGTTGCTTTCCACAATGAATAATCACTACCTTTATCATAGGTGAGAGATTGTAGGTATGAATTTATTGATTTATTTTTAAATTCCCTTATTTTTCTACGTATTCGTTGTGTTAGATTATTTAATCTATTTTTGACGGTTGGGTCTCGTGTACGTTGCCACTCCCTACGGGTACTTCTCTTCTCTATAACTAGTGATTTAATTTCCATTGGATAGCATTTGCCAGCTATTTTTTTGTTTGTTGTGTTAGTACTTTTCCACGCCGCTACCTGTATGTCCTTGACGAGCTTCTCCACCTCCTGTTCTAATGTTTCTTCTGATGAAAGTTGTGTGTTTAAAATGATGCTATTGTTTAGTTCATTCCTGAACTTTTTCCAATCAATATATTTATTTGTTAACAGTGGCTGTTTATCATTAGTAATTATTGTATCACTTATTATCATTAAAATAGAGGAGTGGTCAGATGTGGTGTCCAATCCTTCCTGCACTTGTATATAATCAACCGGGATTTTTCTTGTTATAAAGAAGTCAATTAGGTCTGGTGTTTTATTTTGACCACTGGGCCAATAAGTTGGTTTTCCAGTAGAATGCCAGTTGCAGTTGTATTTAATTATTGCTTGATGAAGCTCTTTCCCTTTAGTTGTGGTTATTCTTGATACCCAGTCAATATGTTTAGCGTTGAAGTCACCCCCGATTACAAATTTTTCACCGAGCTGCTTGAAGAACTGAGTATAAGCCTTCTCTTTGATGTTATATCTAGGTGGGCAATATATTGCGCATACCACTAACTTATGGTTGCGGGTATTAATGTTAACGCTAATTGCTTGTATTTCATCACTTTCAAATTTTTGTTGCAGATGGTATTTAATATCTTTTTTTATAATCACAGCACTGCCCCCTCGTGCATTATTATTAGGATGAACTGCTGAGTGAACTTCGTAGCCGCGGATTTTTATATGACTTTCAGTAGTAAGGTGTGTTTCAGGTAATAAACATATATCTATTTTTTCAAAATCAAGAAATAGTTGTATTTCATTTTGTCGTTGCAATATACCATTGCAGTTCCATGCAAGAATTTTTAAATTATTTGCCATGTTTTTCGAGTAGAGTGAGCCTTTGTAGGATTGATATAAGGGCTTTTTCTTGCTTTTCTTCTTGTGAACTAAGTCTATCAAGAATATCTTGTAGTATTTTATTAGTTTGGTTATTACTTGAATCATTAAATAAAAGAGGACTATGTTGTCTTCTCGAACTTCCAGTAGATAGTACATCAGCAAATGTTACATTTGGATTAGTTCTTGATGGCTGGTTTAATGTTTGGTGTGGCCTTAAATTTGTAGGTATTCTTTTTGAGGCTGAGTTAATTTCTGGCCTGGTAATTATTGAAGTTTCCTTTGTTTTGTTGCGAATTTTTTGCAGCTCTTTTATAACAATGCAACCTCTGTAGTTGGCTGGGTGTGTCTCTCCACAGTTGACACATTTTGGCGGGGTGTCTTTTGGTTTCGTACATTCAGCCGTACGGTGTTTTCCTACGCATTTCACGCATCGGGGCTCCTTGACTTGGCACTTTTTGCACTGGGGGATCAGTTTAGATTTTTTAACTACTTCTATTTGCACTTTCATATGGAGTATTTCGCTGATTGCATAAATATTTTTAATGTCTTGTGTTCTTTCAAAAGACAACATATATAACGGAAGAGGTGTTTTGTCACCTCTTTTTAGCAGCTGTGTAACTTCTTTAATTTTGTATTTTTTCTCCAAAAGATACTCTTTTATCTCTTCTGGTTTGCATGAAGCGTGTAGCTTCCTAGCAATGACTTTGGTTTGCCTTGTCTGCTTATCTTCGTAGGAATGCCACGCTCTCTTTTCTTCGTTAAGAGCTCCTGTTAACTTTCTATAGCTATCACCGTCTGTGACATTTATTTTGATATCACCACTATTTAACGCTGTAGCTTGAAACTTTATATGATTGTTGTCCATGATGTTTCTAATAATCCGATAATTATTGCAATTAGATATTATTACTGGAGGTGGTCGTGGCACTTTTTTCTCCAGTTGTACATTCTTACTTCCGGTTGGGAGTTCATTACTTGATCGTTTCTGTTCCGACGGAACCTGAGCTTTATCCTCCTGTTGCACGTGCCTACTTCCGGTTGGAAGCTGCTCAACTGATTGTTTCGATTCGGGTGAAATCTGTGGTGATTTACTCATCTTACGTTTCTTATTTTTTTTGTTACGGTTCAGAATCCATCCCGTTTCTCTATTGAGTTCTTCCACGTCTGTTTCATACATAACCTCTATATGATCATTGGTGTATCTTAGTGGTTTCTTTCTCAGACATTACTGCATTTAGAGCATCTTTTAACTCCTTGTTTTCTCGCTGTAAGTTTTTGAGTTCCTTGTTTAGATTTAACGTTAACTTTTATATTTCGTAAATCTTATTGCGCAATTCTGCGTTATCCCTTTCTAAGGTGTTCGCTATTGGTGGTGGTGATCTACCCACCCTGGATTGTTGTTTAAATGGGTTGGGTTGCCCAAAAGGGCTGTTAAACAATGATTGGCTCACCCCAGAATCCTTTGAGCCAGCCTCGTTAGAGGGTGGATTTGCCAGCTGATTAGCTGGGTTACCACCTGGGGTACAATTTCCTGAATCCGTTGTACTCATTGTTTATTTTACTGGTCATAAAGCATCTACCACTCTGACCAGTACGAGTTGGTAGTGGGTCTGGTTTGAGAAAATCATTTACTAAATTCTCGGTAGTCAGTTATACCGCCGTGTCTCGGTCGCCAGAGCCTCGTTAGTTATCTAGCAGGGTGCACCACGTGCAGGTGAGGATGACATTTAGACTATTTGTAGACCAATTACTTAAGCCCCCTTTCCCACCCCTTTAAGATATACACCAATTTTTTTCCAATAGATATCAACTCAAAAAAAAAATAGATTTAAATAAAAAAACAAAAAAAACTAAGATTAAACTAATCTTTTCGACATAAGATTAATGTTTTAAAATTTTAATATTTAACTAATAAATTTTAAATTTTAACTTCATTAGAATCCGTTCACAAAAAAAAAAAATAATACCGACCGATCTCATTGCAATTTACTTTTCAACTCCCATCAAAAAAAAATAAAAATCTGTCCAACCTAAATTAATTAACAGCAAAATTTGGCAACATACACACAAAGTAAGCAGATATATATCCCAATGTAATGATAATACACACTTTGTAATCTGTATTAGTACCAAATAAATCGACTCAATCATATATTTTGAATTTGTAACACAATGGTAACCAGTGCTGCGTTACACAATCCTTATAATAGTATCAGGAAATGCTTATCAAACCATTTATGCAAGACCTTTAACGCCAGTAAAATAACAGTTCAACCCATTAGAACGCCAGTACTCAGTAGATGAATTTATGTCAATTTCATCCCTGAGTCATAACTTGATAAAATGCAGGTTTTTTATTCAAGATAAACATTGGGAAAAATGCAGGGAAATTAGTTTTGTAGTACACAATTGTAGGCATTAGGCAACTTCACCTGATGGTATGATAGTTTCTAGTTTGTGAACAATTTAAATGCCCTTCAGATAGATTTACTTTAAAACCACGATTCCAAGTGGCCCCATGACAACTATACAAGAAAGGTTGTAGTTTTTTAGAACCAAATTTCCCCAATATTCTATTATCTTCTGTACTACACAACTCCGTACTACTTGAAAACAACTTTTTTCAATTTTTTTCTTGGAAAAAAGATTCAAATCTTTGCAAAATTTCTCAAATGAACTGGGTTTGTATTTTATTTTTATTTACAAAAACGACATAAAAAGACAACAACACAATGATGGAGAAAACGAATTATTCATGATTTTTTTTTTTTTTGTTGGTATTAAAAGAGCTTTTGCAACTTAGAAGGTATTAGTTTCTATGCTAACTAGAAAGGTACACAGCTATGCGCATTACCATAGAACGTAATTTGATTTTCAACCCGTCTGTGAGTTTGGTTTTAATTTGGTTGTGCTTGACAGTAGGTTCATTTACCATTTAATAGACAAAGTTTATTTTTTTCTTCTAGTTGTTTCTCATTACTAAAAATCCTGGAGAATAATAAAGACAAATTTTTTTTGGCAAGAACAACACCTGAGATCATGTTTACATAAACAACACGAAAAAAATTGCTTGAATTTAGATGTTTTAAGCTATGATAGAAATATTTATGTAAGCTTAAAATACAACAATTCTAACCAACTGAGTAATTCATTTTTATGGTTTAGTGAAAATGTTTCGCATTGAAAAACGAAACCAATTGCTAAATATTTTGTGGGGGATACATTAGGATAATATTTTTAACCAAATATAAATTGGTCTCAGCGGTTAAAACTAAAGGTGATTAGCCAAAAACATTTTGTGTAAATTCTAAAAGCGTAATTGGTTTTAAATTCCATTTACGGCAACTGAATGAAAAAAAAAAAAAAAAATTAACGAAAATAAATTATCTTGACGAAAACAATTAAATAATCACGTTTCAGTGAATTAAAACAAACTAAAAGGGATTTTGCTATTTTGTCTGAGAGAAGCTTTGACCAGCATCATTGTGGTCCAAATCATTCGTGAAACATACGCCATTATCAATAAATATACAAATTATTTTTTCTCCAATAAATGAGTAACTAACTATGTATATGTATCTATGTAATATATGTCTGCAAATTTTATCAAAAATTTGCAAATACCATTTATCATGTATTTATCGTACTCCCAAAAACAAAACCATAGTCACAAAATTCTAAATTACACTGGATTTAGAGTTGTATGTATATCCCCCCAACGAGCAACGACAAAATGTTAATATCTGTATATGTGTTCCCGTTACATATAGACATTATTATGTTTGTATACCCCAAAAAAAAAAATAAAAAGTTTGTGCATACAAGCGTGTGTGTATGTTTGTTCTTTGTACAACAATAAAAAAATGCCTGGGAGCTTTTTAATTTCAAGCTTTTTGTTATTGTTGTCGTTATTATCAGTATCATCCGAATTTTTTACAAATGTGTATGTTTTATATTATCCTTGTTTCGTATGAATTGAATTTTAAATTACTTAGGATTTTAAATGGAGAGCGATGCCATAAGTTATGGCTTTCGTATAATTCAAACAGATCTATATTTAGTCGTACATTACAAAAAGGTTAGAACGATATTGAACAATGTAAAATATGGTTTAAGAATTTTATTTCTATGGTCCCCCCCCCATCCTCCCTCCTTACACATAAGACATTATTCAAAGTGAATCATTTTGTATATAACCACCATGCGTTTTATAAAAACATACAATAATAGGATTAGGTTGGATTAGATTACGTTTCAATTTAGAGTACTGCTCGAAATTTGGAGAACATATACAATTTATAACAATATCAAAATTCACATGATTTTCTAATTAGTCTCCTGTGATGCGAGATATGAAATACTTACAGGCTTAGTACAAACATAAGAAAGACGCATATTGTTGTGGGACCTCCTTATTTCTTTACCCAATGTTTCGACTTATACAAATCATAATACAAACTCTTTCCATTTATATTTTAATGTCAGCTATCTGTTTTATGGCTCCAGTTATATATCATTATTTTGGATTTAAGGCGATCATTAAATATATTTACTGATAAGCCAAATTAGCAATATATGTACGTTGGTGTATGAAGTTCTGTATTTATGGGTAGAATGATAATATTTTTGCCATAAAATTACCAAGTTGCTATATTAGCAATATGTGGCTTAATGTGACACATAGAAACAATGTAGTACACAACAATTATATTACCGCATATAATTAAATTTAATTGTATGCCGTATTTGCTAAGACATTCATAAAACAGATTAGGAACATAAAGTTTCTGTTAGTTTGAAAACCAACGATTTACGGGAAAATATAAATGATAATTCTAATTAGCTCTACAAATCCTCCTCCATAGGTTTTGGGAAGCATTTGAATTGTTCGAATATTTCTTAACATTTCACAGAAAATAAAATTGCATTGAAAATTATCTTACATTAGATCATAATTAAAACCAAAAAAAAATGTTTGACGCGCAGTAACAGTGGAATTGAAAGGTTCCGAAATTAGAAAAAGTTATTTAAGAATCACATTGCATTGAACATGTTAATTTCATCAAGGCCAGTTAAAAATAACCAAGTTCTATTCTAAATACTATAGTACATGACTACGTTACGTTTAAAAACAATTTTAGAATTCCATATCGATCGGTCAAGCCGAATTTCATCATAATCGGTTAAGAAATTACTAAGTTCTATGCTATTTGGCTATATTCCAGAACTTCAACCAAAAATCGTTCTAGACTCTCATTTCCATCGTAAATGTCGGATTCCATCATAATCGGTTAAAAAAAGGCCAAGCAAGTTCCTTTCTAGTTGGCGTTTTTCCAGAACTTTATTTAAAAATCGTTCTAGAATCTCATTTCCAATGTAAATTTAAAATTCCATCATAATCGGTTCAAAAATGACCAAGCTCTCCCCTAATTGGCCGTATCCTGGAACTTTCCCTAAAAATCGTTCAAGAATCTCATTTCCACCGCAAATGTCGGGATTCCATCATAATCGGTTAAAAAATAACTAAGTTCTGTTCTAATTGAACGTCTTCTAAAAATAGTTCTAGAATCTCATTTCCATCGTTAATGTCGGATTTCATTATAATCGGATCAGAAATGATTAAGTTATATTATAATGGGCCATATAAGAGAAATTAATCAAAAAATCGTTCTAGAATCTCATTTTAAATGTAAACGACAGATTGAATCACAATCGGTTTCAAAATAACCAAGTTCGGCCGTTATTGGGCGTATCCTAAAACTTTAGCTCAAAATCGTTCTAGAATCTCATTTTTATAGTAGATGTCGGATTTCGTAAATGTCAGATTCCATCATAATCGGTTCAAAAATGATTAAGTTCTATTCTAATTGGCCTTTTCCCAGAACTTTATCTTAAAATCGTTCTAGAATCTCATTTCCATCGTAAATGTCGGGATTCCATCATAATCGGTTAAGAAATGGACAACTTCCAACCTACTTGGCCCTATTCCAGAACTTCATCGAAAAATCGTTCTAGAATCTCATTTACATTGTAAATGTCAGATTCCATCATAATCGGTTCAACAATGATTAAGTTCCATCCTACTTGACCTTATTCCAGAACTTCATCTAAAATTCGTTCTAGAATCTCATTTCCATCGTAAATGTCAGATTCCATCATAATCTGTTCAAAAATGACCAAGTTCTATCCAAATTGGCCATATTCCAGAACTTCATCTAAAAATCGTTGTAGAGTCTCATTTCCATCGTAAATGTTGGATTTCATCCTAATCGGTTAAGAAATAATTAAGTTCTATGCTAATGGGCCTTATTCCAGAACTTTATCTAAAAATCTTTCTAAAGTCTCATTTCCATTGTAAATGTCGGATTCCATTATAATCGGTTAAAAGAACTCGACAAGTTCCATCTTACTTTGGTTATTCCAGTACTTCATCTAAAAAGCGTTCTAGAATCTCATTTCCATTGTAAATGTCAGATTCCATTATAATCGGTTCCAAAATGGCCAAGTTCTATCCTAATTAGCCATATTCCAGAACTTCATCTAAAAATCGTTCTAGAATCTCATTTCCATCGTAAATGTCGGGATTCCATCATAATCGGTTAAGAAATGGACAACTTCCAACCTACTTGGCTTTATTTTAGAACTTCATCGAAAAATCGTTCTACAATCTCATTTCCATCTTAAATGTAGGATTCCTTCATAATCGGTTACAAAATGCACAACTTCCATCCAACATGGCCTTTTTCCAGAACTTCATCTAAAAATCGTTCTAGAATCTCATTTCCATTGTAAATGTCAGATTCCATCATAATCGGTTAAGAAATAGACAACGTCCATCCTACTTGACCTTATTCCAGACCTTCATCGAAAAATCGTTCTAGAATCTCATTTCAATCGTAAATGCCAGATTCCATCATAATGGGTTCAAAACTGATTAAGTTCTATCCTAATTGGCCTTTTTCCAGAACTTCATATTTTTTTTTCCTTTATTTAATATTACAACTGATTTACAAATCATTTAGTAATTTATCTTTCTTAAATGAAGATTCACATTTGACGGGCAGTAGCCCAATGGTTACTCCCGTTTAAATTTACATAGTAATTATTTTTCTCTATCCGAATTAAATACAACTACCCAATTCCAAAGGTTTCTGCCTTTGAAGTCTTCTTACTGCATTGGTGGTATCCAACAAACTTCGTATGTCTGCATTTTGGTGCCGAGATATCCGCTCAATGTGTTTCTTCGCATGATTTTGTATTTCTTCACTTACATATTCCATGTTTAAGTCCCTATGGAGGTTATCATTTCTAATGTACCATGGTGCGTTTACAATGCCACGCAGCACTTTGTTTTGAAAACATTGAATCATTTGTACATTTGTCTTCTTGGTACAACCCCAAAGTTGAATACCGTAGGTCCATACTGGTTTAAGTATTTGCTGGTATAATAGCAATTTGTTATGTATTGTAAGCTCAGAGTTTCTACCTATTAGCCAATACATTTTCCTATATTTAATGTTCAATTTTTCTTTTTCCTTTTTAACATGCTCTTTCCATCTAAGCTTGCAATCAAGAGTCATGCCGAGGTATTTGGCTGTATTTGCATTTGGAACCGGCCTTGAATTAAGTTTCACTGGAATCCAGTTAACTTTCTGGTTTGTGAAGTTTACGTGAACCGACTTTGCTTCGTTTAGGCTAATGCGCCATTTCTTGGTCCAACTACTCACTGTGTCGGTTGCTTTTTGAAGTTTGGTCGTTGCTTCTGATATACACTTTCCAGTCGCCAGAATAGCTGTATCGTCTGCAAATGTTGCTATGGTGGCACCTTCTGTATTTGGCATATCTCTGGTGTACAGGATGTACAATATAGGATCCAGTACGCTACCCTGTAGTATGCCTGCTGATATTCTCTTTAGTTCAGAGTACTCTTAGTTATATTTTACACGGAAATGTCGGTCTGCGATATAAGATTTAAGAATTTGATAGAATTGCTTAGGTAGATCTCGATGCAATTTAAATTCAAGTCCTTGGTGCCAAACTTTGTCGAAAGCTTGTGCTACATCTAAGAAGATGCTGGAGCATATCTTCTTATTCTCAAATGAGTCTTCGATTATATCCGTTATTCTGTGAACTTGTTCTATCGTAGAGTGATTTTCTCTAAATCCAAATTGGTGTGGTGGAATCAAATTTCTCTCCTCTATTATTGGCTTGAGCCTCTTGAGCAGTAATTTTCAAATAATTTTGAAATTACAGGAAGTAGTGAAATCGGTCTGTACGACATTTTATCGTTCGCTGGTTTGCCTGGTTTGGGGATCATAATTACTTCAGCAACCTTCCATTGTCGTGGGACATATTTTAGTCTGAAGACAGCACTAATAATTTGAACCAATTTTCGTAGTCCCTTCTCGGGAATGGCTTTTACGACTTGTCCAGTAATTAAATCATATCCTGGAGCTTTTTTTGCGTTCAAATTACACTTGATCTCATTTTTTTATTCCTGTAATGTTACACATCGAATATTATATTCATCAATTTTACTAATTGTAATTATGTTTTCATCTGCTGTTTGTCTAGGTAACGGTTGAAAGATGTCTTCCAAGTGAGCTGCAAATAAAATAGCTTTTTGCTTGTCGCTTTTGGCCCAGGTTCCTTCCCCATTTTTAATAGGTGGCACATGCATTTTAGTTCTCTTTAATCCGTTTGTTGCTTTCCAAAGAAAGTAATCAGTATCTTTATGTTCGGTGAGACCATTTAAGTACTTGTTAATAGTTTCATTCTTAATTTCTTTTATAAGTTGTTTTAGTTTATTGCATAGAAAATTAAGGATTTTTTTGTTTTCCGGGGCGCGTGTCCTTTGCCAGGTTTTTCTTGCCTTCCGTTTCTCTCTAACTAACTCCCTGACCTCAATAGGATAATTTTGATTCCTACGGGATTCGGTATGACTAGCAGGAGAACTTTCCCATGCTGCTTGTTGAATAGTACTGTTAAATACCTCTAGTTCGTCTTCCAACTGTACCGGTGTTTTAATCGGCACTCGTAGATTTATTTGCATTTCAATTAGTTCTTGGAATAGGTCCCAGTTAGTTCTATTATTTGTTAATTTAGGCAGGTTATCCTTATTAATTATCATTGTGCTGAGTGTCATGATAACAGGTGTATGATCGGAATATATCCCTTCGCTGTTTTCGATGCACATGTAATCCTCGAAGATTCCTTTCGTTACATAAAAATCAATGAGATCTGGTATTTTATTTATATCAGCAGGCCAGTATGTTGGTTTACCTCCAGAGTGGAACTCGCAGTTATTTATTCGTCCGGCTTTGAATAGCTCTTTTCCTTTATGGGTTGTAAGTCTTGATCCCCAATAGGTGTTTTTTGCATTAAAGTCACCACCAATAATAAAATTGGATCCTAGTGATCTAAAGAGTCTATTATAATCTTCTTTATTTAGATTATAGCGTGGAGGGCAGTAGATAGAGAAAATACTGTATTCATTATTATTGTTTGTTTCAACTTTTATGGTTTTAACTTGCATATTTTCCTCTTCTATACTAGGTTCTTCATAGTGTTTGAGACTCTTTTTCACTATTACTGTTGATCATCCTCTGGGTTTTCCTCCTGGGTGAACAGCATGGTAACTTTCATAATCACGTATTTTAATAAATGATGTTTTTGTCAAATGGCTCTCCGATATAACGCAAATATCAATTTTTTCTAAATTTAGAAAAATTTCTAGCTCTGGAACATGTTGCGCTAGTCCGTTCGCGTTCCAGGTGACAATTCTTAATGATCTGCTCATTTTAGTATATGAGGGCTGTTGCCTCGTTCAAGGTTTGATGCATATCTAGACGCTTATATAAAGCTTCTAGACCACGTTCTTGCTTTGCTAGCCTTATATTTATGGCTTCTATGCTTCGACAAATCCTTTCAAGGGGATTATCATTCGTAGCATTAGATGATTGCTGTACAATTTGTGAATAACTTTTCCGCTCTGAACCAATACCTTGTGGTTTTGGCTCCGTTTGAGTTTTAGTTGGTTTCTCTTCTCTGGTAACCCTAGGGTTTTGAGGAAACTGATACGTTTTGTTTCTTAGTCTTTGAAGAACTTCATCTAAAAATCGTTTTAGAATCTCATTTCCATCGTAAATGGCCCAATTTGGCCTTATTCCAAAACATCATCTAAAAATCATTCAAGAATCTCATTTCCATTGTAAATGTCAGATTCCATCATAATCGGTTCAACAATGATATAAGTTCTATACTAATTGGCCTTTTTCCAGAACTTCATCTAAAAATTGTTCTAGAATCTCATTTCCATCGTAAATGTCAGATTCCATCATAATCGGTTAAGAAATGGACAACGTCCATCCTACTTGACCTTATTCCAGAACTTTATCGAAAAATCGTTTTAGAATCTTATTTCCATTGTAAATATCAGATTCCATCATAATCGGTTCAAAATGACCAAGTTCTATCCAAATTGCCCATATTCCAGAACATCATATAAAAATCGTTGTAGAATCTCATTTCCATCGTAAATGTCGGATTTCATCCTAATCGGTTAAGAAATGATTAAGTTCTATGCTAATGGGCCATATTCCAGAACTTTGTCTAAAAATCTTTCTAGAGTCTCATTTCTATTGTAAGTGTCAGATTCCATCATAATCGGTTAACAAATGGACAAGTTCAATCTTACTTTGGTTATTCCAGTACTTCATCTAAAAAGCGTTCTGGAATCTCATTTCCATTGTAAATGTCAGATTCCATTATAATCGGTTCAAAAATGGCCAAGTTCTATCCTAATTGGCCATATTCCAGAACTTCATCGAAAATTCTTTTTAGAATCTCATTTCCATCGTAAATGTCGGAATCCATCATATTCGGTTACATAATGCACAACTTCCATCCAACATGGCCTTTTTCCAGAACTTCACCTAAAAATCGTTCTAGAATCTCATTTCCATCGTAAATGTCGGATTCCATCATAATCGGTTAAGAAATGAGCAACTTTCAACTTATTTGGCCTTATTCCAGAACTACATCGAAAAATCGTTCTAGAATCTCATTTTCATTGTAAATGTCAGATTCCATCATAATCGGTTCAAAAATGATTAAGTTCTATCCTAATTGGCCTTTTTCCAGAACTTCATCGAAAAATCGTTCTAGAATCTCATTTTCATTGTAAATGTCAGATTCCATCATAATCGGTTCAAAAATGATTAAGTTCTATCCTAATTGGCCTTTTTTAGAACTTCATCTAAAATTCGTTTTAGAATCTCATTTCCATCGTAAGAGTTGGGATTCCATCATAATCGTAAATGTAGGATTCCTTCATAATCGGTTCAAAAATGATTAAGTTCTATCCTAATTGGCCTTTTTTAGAACTTCATCTAAAATTCGCTTTAGAATCTCATTTCCATCGTAAGAGTTGGGATTCCATCATAATCGGTTAAGAAATGGGCAACTTCCAACCTACTTGGCCTAATTCCAGAACTTCATCGAAAAATCGTTCTAGAATCTCATTTCCATTGTAAATGTCAGATTCCATCATAATCGGTTAAGAAATGTTCAAGTTCCTTTACTTAATTCATCTAAAATTCGTTCTAGAATCTCATTTTCATCGTAAATGTCAGATTCCATCATAATCTGTTCAAAAATGACCAAGTTCTATCCAAATTGGCCATATTCCAGAACTTCATATAAAAATCGTTGTAGAATCCCATTTCCATCGTAAATTTCGGATTAATTCCTAATTGGTTTAAAACTGATTAAGTTCTATGCTAATGGGCCATATTCCAGAACTTCATCGAAAAATCTTTCTAGAGTCTCATTTCTATTGTAAGTGTCAGATTCCATCATAATCGGTTAACAAATGGACAAGTTCAATCTTACTTTGGTTATTCCAGTACTTCATCTAAAAAGCGTTCTGGAATCTCATTTCCATTGTAAATGTCAGATTCCATTATAATCGGTTCAAAAATGGCCAAGTTCTATCCTAATTGGCCATATTCCAGAACTTCATCGAAAATTCGTTTTAGAATCTCATTTCCATCGTAAATGTCGGATTCCATCATATTCAATTACATAATGCACAACTTCCATCCAACATGGCCTTTTTCCAGAACTTCACCTAAAAATCGTTCTAGAATCTCATTTCCATCGTAAATGTCAGATTCCATCATAATCGGTTCAAAAATGATTAAGTTCTATCCTCATTGGCCTTTTTCCAGAACTTCATCGAAAAATCATTCTAGAATCTCATTTCCATCGTAAATGTCGGGATTCCATCATAATCGGTTAAGAAATGGACAACTTTCAACCTATTTGGTTTTATAAAAATCGTTCTAGAATCTCATTTCCATCGTAAATGTCGGATTCCATCATAATCGGTTAAGAAATGAGCAACTTCCAACCTACTTGTCCTTATTCCAGAACTTCATCGAAAAATCGTTGTAGAATCTCATTTCCATTGTAAATGTCAGATTCCATCATAATCAGTTCAAAAATGATTAAATTCTATCCTAATGGGCCTTTTTTCCAGAACTTCATCTAAAAATCGTTCTAGAATCTCATTTCCATCGTAAATATCGGGATTCCATCATAATCGATTAAGAAATGGACAACTTTCAACCTACTTGGCCTTATTCCAGAACTTCATGGAAAAATTGTTCTAGAATCTCATTTCTATTGTAAATGTCAGATTCCATCATAATGGGTTCTACAATTATTAAGTTCCATCCTAATTGGCCTTTTTCCAGAACTTCATCTAAGAATCGTTCTAGAATCTCATTTCCATCGTAAATGTCGGGATTCTATCCTTATCGGTTAAGAAATAGACAACGTCCATCCTACTTGACCTTATTCCAGAACTTCATCGAAAAATCGTTCTAGAATCTCATTTCCATCTTAAATGTCAGATTCCATCATAATGGGTTCAACAATGATTAAGTTCCATCCTAATTGGCCTTTTTCCAGAACTTCATCTAAAAATCGTTCTAGAATCTCATTTCCATCGTAAATGTCAGATTCCATCATAATCGGTTAAGAAATAGACAACTTCCATCCTACTTGACCTTATTCCAGAACTTCATCGAAAAATCGTTTTAGAATCTAATTTCCATCGTAAATGTCGGATTTCATCATAATCGGTTAAGAAATGAGCAACCTCCAACCTACTTGGCCTTATTCCAGAACTTCATCGAAAAATCGTTTTAGAATCTAATTTCCATCGTAAATGTCGGATTCCATCATAATCGGTTAAGAAATGGACAACTTCCAACCTACTTGACCTTATTCCAGAACTTCAGCGGAAAATCGTTCTAGAATCTCATTTCCATCGTAAATGTCGGATTCCATCATAATCGGTTAAGAAATGCACAAGTCATATCCTAAATTGCCATATTCCAGAACTTCCTCTAAAAATCGTTCTAGAATCTCATTTCCATCGTAAATGTCGGATTTCATTACAATCGGTAACTTTATGTAAAAATCGTTCAAGAATCTTATTTCTTATGTATATCTATCATTTGAAAGAAACTAGGGTTTTAACTAAGATCATTGTTGATACTTAGAACAACAGTGGCACTATTCTGGTTTTTCTGGTATTTTGGTTTTATTTTTTCCAAAGCATAAAGTGGCGGTTGGTATTATTTCAAATTTTGGGGAAACAATAATTCCATTTCATAGCAATTTTATTGTTTATTTTTCCCTAAAAATTTTGTTTGGAACTGTTTAGTAGGCAGTATTAAGTGTGTATTGCTTTCAACCAAAATGGCTTATGTATTTTAAGTGGTTAACGGCTGGTCAAAGCAACAGCAAAATTAACCAAATTTTGGTCTAATTTTTTTTCGTGTATTTTCTTGTCAATTCCACTCTTGTGGCAGGTATTGAAACTAAAAATTTGGTTAAGATTTGTTTAACCACTAATGTTTTTTGAGTTAGCTAAACCATTTTTTGGTCTATCTAGTACGATTGTTGTTGTAAATTTTTTTATTTTTGGTGAAAGCAATACAACTAATGTTACAAATGGAAATATTTTTTCCCAAAATTTGAAAAAATATCAATCGTCACAGTGTGCCTTGGGAAAAATAATACCAAAATACACTAAAAAAATCACAATAATCAAATTCCAATTCCCAATTCCCCGGGAAAACCAGAATAGTGCCAAAGGTCTTCAATATCCTGTTGTGTAATCTAAATCAATCCGTTAAATTTTTCGCAACCTTGAGCTGCGGTAGAGAGGAACTAGAAACTTAACAAAAGAAAAAACTCCTGTAAAACAAAATTATCCATTTTGGGCTGAATACATTCTCTGTAAATACTTACCTACTATTTGGGATTATCATTTTCCCTGTCGTGCTAACCATAACAAAAGTAAAACAATTTCCTTTTTTTTTTTTTTTTTTTAAATGTTTGTCTTTTCATTTCTTATTAATTTAAATTTTTTTTTCTCATTTTTAAATTTATTTTATTAATAATTAATTTAAATAATTTAATTTACAATTTTTGTTTTTATCTTTACATTATTATATCAAAAGAAGGAAAAATAATTAAAATTATAACAAAATAAAAGAAAAAATAATTTAATTAATTTAAAATTTAGTTTTTAATTTAGTAATAATAATTTATTTATATTTAAATTTTTTTTATTTCATTTCATAAATATAACGAATAATACAAATTTTCACTAATAAAATTTTTTAAATTTTATATTTTGTAATATACAGGGTGATCCAAAACTGAGTACACACAACGATATAGTTCGATCACAATAAGAAATGTCTTTATAACATTTTTTGAATGAAAACGCTTTGTTTCACCGCTAAGGCGCATAAATATTGAGTGACCTGATTTCAATTTTTTCATCAATAATTTTTAAACTTGGCTTTGGAGAATTGTTCAATTTCCAGCGCAGGACATTCAATATTTATGAGCCGTATCGGTAAAACTAAGAGTTTTTGTTCTTATTGGTTTTGAATATAGAAACACGTTTTATAGTTGTGTGTACTTAATTTGGAATCACCATACATAGTGTATATAAACAGTTTAACTGAATTTCTTTAAATTTATTTATATCAAATTATTTAATAAATTTTTATTTATTTTAATAGAAAACAAAATTTAAATAAAATTATTCTTTAATGTATTTTCATTAATTTTATTTTAAATATAATTTAATAAATTTGATTTATTATTTTAATTATTTTTTAATGTAATTTGAATCATGTACAAAGTGTTTTATTTATATTTTTAATTAATTAATTATTAATATTTTTATTAATTAAATTAAAAATTTTTATTACAGTTGCCCTTCATTTTGCATTGTTTGCTGTTTTATGTAATGTTATTGTAAAATTTTCTCCTTTTTTTATATATCAAAGAGCAATTAATTAATGTTTGGCTGTTGTTTTTTGTTTTAATTATTTATATACCAAATTTTGTTATTAATTTATAAATTTTTATTTTATTAAAGACAATAAAACAAAATATTTTATATATTTCTCAGTCTAAAAAAATATTGAGCAAAAATGAATGTTTTTTTTTATTGTGTATGTAGGTATGTGTGTAAATATATGCGTTGGTTATGTTCTATGACTTTCAAGGATTTAGTGGTTGGATCACCTGGAAATAAATAAATCAAAACAATTAATATAAATTAGTTGTCATAAATAAATATGTACATACTAAATTAGGATAAAAGCTTAATGTAATCATAAAAAAAGAAAAGTGTCTACTGAATTAAAACGAATGTCAAACTCAATTAAATAAGACAACAAAATAAATAACCATAAGTATTCAATGTAAATTCAGGCAACACTATGTAGGCATAGATGTAGACTATATTCAATGATACAGTTCGAAATATTTTTGTGATACAAAAAAAAAATGTTACCTTTAGCCACAATAAAGACAACAACAAAATTCAAACTTATTTTTACAATTCTACCAATAATTCATTGTTAAAGCAAATAAATCATCTCGTTCAATCCTAAATCTCATATTTGTCGTACAAAACGTAAAATATATATTTCAAAACATGTCCTCCATTCATACGTTATCAGCTTTAAAAAAGAAACAACAACACCAACTAATATACTAAAATAAATCAATGGAATAATCTACGAGTAGATACAAACACACACCACCCACCCTTAATATGAAAACACAATAAAGCTTTTTAGAAAATAAAATAAGAAAAATACGGTTATTATTGCTTCGAGTACAACCATTATTTCTATTCTTTAAACAATAAAACGAAATCATTTTCTTTAAAATCATACGTAATGCAATTTTATTTATACCAAAGAGTACAACAAAAAAAATGAAGTCAATATTGTCAAAACATTAATATAGACTTTAGCTGATGTTAATGGAAAAACAGCACAACCTAAATTTCTAAGCGTAATAAAATTTTTCATCCCATAATTGAGTTAATCTAAAAGCAGAGAGAATAAAATCTTTTTTTTTTTTTTGTTATTATTACACAAGTCAACAGTCAACCATATGAATTTATTTATGGATAAAAAAAAGCTTTTCTCCTTTTCTCAGAGGTTGAACTTTTTTTTTTTTTGTTTTCATAAAATCGAGAAAAATAGCAACAGCTTATTAATTTTCATATTTCAATAAACAATAATTCAATGAACAATAAATTGTTGTTATTTTGTTGTTTTTTTTTTAAATGTGCAAAAAACACAAACAAATTTTAAAAATGGAAAATTGGAAATTGATTTTTATTTAAAATAATATAGGAAATCAAATGAAAAATACGTTTTTTGAACAGTTTTTAATTTTGTTTAGACTGACGTTTTTAAGATTAGGTAAAACTAGAAATTGGAGTGTATGTGGTACGCTTGAGATTTATCAATTAAGAAATTTAAACAAATTGAAAAGTCTACACCGAAATTCAATATTGATCAGGGTTGTGTCGCGTAGTCTACTTGAAGTAATTAATCAATTGTCTACTCGAGTATACAATGTACATAGATAATTCAAAAATTGCGTAGATAATGTAGACAATCTCAACAATGTAGACCATGCGTCGAAAGTTTCCAGTAGCAAAAAATATTAATGTCGAGTAAGCCATATTTTAATTTAAAAAAAAACAGCTGGTTTTATTCGGATAAAATTGAGCAGATTTACACCAAGAACATCAGCAGGCAAAAGCAAGTAAGCGTTATTAACGTACATAGTTGTAAACGTAATGATGCATGCACGAATCGGGCAGTGAACGAATCGGTGACTCAATCCATCTTATGGCACAAAACACAAGATATCACCCTTAATGCTATTGCAGATTCAGAGAGATTTCACGAAACTGTACACGAGGTTTTCCTTAGCAACGAAAATTATAGACTATAGCTGTTAAAGCCTTGTATGAATTTAGTAGTAAAAGCAATGAGTGCTAATTTACATTACATGTTCTAAAGAAAAATTAAAGAACTCCGCGCGGCAATGATGGGGATATATACGGTGATTGCTATTTGACAGCTACTAACTTATTTGGTGAAACAAGAATTTTATTTTTTGGTGACATGCTACCCACCGAATTGAAAATTCAAAACTGGCCCTCAAGAAAATCCAATTCAATGAAAGAAGTATGCATCGCAAGGCGTCAAATCCTAAATTTACATACATTTCATGAAATAGAAAATGGTGGTGAAGAGCTCATCAACAAAGAAACGTAAAATGAAAATTTTTATTAATCACTTCATGCTATATACAGTTGCAAACCGAAACCGTTTATATCATCAGTGCAACTTATGAGTAAATTTTATGAGTATATATTACAGTACGTCGATTTTGGTCGCAAAACGAGGATTGAGGATTGAGAATTTTGTGTATATACACGGCGTATAATATACATTTTTCTATTGTGTGCCGTCAAATATTTTTATTGTATTAGTGTGTTTTCTCATGATGGTAAGTATCAAAAATAAGCTAAGCGGGTAAAATCGGTTCAACTTTTTGTTGCTTCCGCTCGCCTTGAGTTATTTTTCCCTGTCTTCTAACATGAGGAATTCATGTTTTTCTATATATTGTTGTTGTAATCGAGACATTCATTTAACTTCGTTAACAAAAATCCAAAACATTATACGCAATCAATTGCTGGTGATCTTCAATATAAAAAACAAAAAGCAGCATAAATACATAAATGGTTTCGATTTATACATTCTTCGTCGACCACCACATTCATAATATTTTTAACTTTTTTTTTTTTTTTTTTTTGAGTTATGTGGGTGAGAATAAACATTTGAAAAATAAAAAAAACAATTCAGTGTTATCTCATGCGCACGAAAGGAATGCTGTACATATTTTTATTTTCAGTAATTTTCTGCAAAATGTAAAACTAATAATATTGTTAATTGAAGAATGATTTAAAGATAAATAAATATTAACTAAAAATGAAAAATAAGTCAGAAATATGTTTATAAACTATAATTTTATTAATAATTTTAAATGATGAAAAATCACACGACGTACATCCACCCTTTCCTGTGCTTGAATTAACACTAAGCCAAAATAACTAATTTACTTCTTATTTTTTCCACATTATATTTTATATCCCTCTTTTTCGTGTCATTTTATCTCTCTTATTTGCATCATGTTAAACAAAAAACTTAAAAAAACGCCCATTAGACACTGTCAAATGTGCGTATTTTTTAGTTATTGGTTTTAAAATAACATGGCAAAAGGTTTTTTTTGTTTAAAATCGGAGAGGGATAATGTGAAAAATGTAAGAAGTAAATTAGTGATTTTAACTTTTAGTTTTAGTGTTAAGCCAAGCGCAGGAAAGGGAGTATGTACGTTGTGTAATTTTTCTAACTTAAAATTATTAATAAAATTATAGTTTATAAATATGTTTCTGTCTTATCTGCCTTTTTTAATTAATATTTATTTATCTTTAAAACATTATTCAAGTAACAATTTTATTAGTTTTAAATTTTGCAGAAAATTACTGGAAATAAAAATATGTACAACCTTTCATACGCATGAGATGACACTGAATTATTTTCTTTTATATTTCAAATGTTTATTCTCTGTTTTTCTCTATTCTTTTGACACCAATACAATTTACCAATACTATTGCCTTCCGGTAATTCTCAACTCAATCCTCAAATTGCGACCAAAATCGCTGTCCAGGGCCCAAATTCCGGATCAATGACAAATGAGAATGAGAAATGACTTTATGTTTTATTTCGCCTACTCTAAATAAAAATGCAACCGACTAGTTGAAATAAAACATCAAGTCATTTCTCATTATCATTTGTCATCGAACCGGAATTCGGGTACAGGTCTATCAATTAAATTTTATGTAAAAAGAGATCACGAATATCAATAGCAGTGAGACATCTGAAATACGCCTACTGTTGAATTTTGTATTAATGTTAAAAAAAAAAAAATTTATAGCCTTTGGTATACAAAAAAAAATATACATACAGTTAAATTCGTTTTGTTAGTATAGTAGTATAGTACCGAGGAGAAAGTGTAAAGAAGAGGACGTTTTATAAAGTTGTATGAAAAAAAAAATTGGCATTTTTATTTACGTCTAAATAAAATTATTCTTGGTGATACAGTCAAAGTAAAAATAGAAACAACACATTTTTTGGTCCTATCGACCGGATTTGTAGGATTTATTATATTAGTACCGGCACGGGGATATAGAATCACTATTTTGGATGAACATTCAATTCATTTCACAATTGATTTACGGAAATATTGGAGGATTTGAGTGCAAAGAAGTATTTTAATAAAAAAAAAAAAACTTAAAATTTATTTTCAGGAAAATTTGTGTTTTGAGGTTAGGTTGTGCACGTTTTTGTGTAGTATACGATATTCGTGGTAAAATGGCGGAAGAAGGGCAGATCAAAATTGACATTAGAAAATTAAAGCATAAGCGGTCAGGACTAAAACCTCAATTAACAAATTTGAGAAAGATTATAGAAAATATAGAGCCGCATAGTGAAGATAGTGAATTGCAGTTGAAGTATAGATTTCCGAGATTACAAGAATGCTTGAACAGTTATATAGAAATTTATAAAAAGTTGGTAGAATTAGCTTCCGAGTTAGAGGATGAAGAAAATATAGTCAGTGTAGAAAACGATCGTTGTGAATTCGAAGATAGATTTTTCGAGGTTAAATATAAATTTGAAAATTGTGAAAAGGAATATGTAGAAAAAGCTATAAATGCAAAACACGAAAATGAAATGAACGAAAACGAAAGTGTAGATAGTAAATCTTGCAAGTCAATAGAAATAGACAATAGCTTAATAGGTAGCAATGATGGTCATATTGAGGAAATGCTACATAATGCAGAATTATCAAATAAGGATCGAGCAATGTCATTTAAGTGTATTAAATTGCCTCAAGTTTCGTTGTCGAGATTTGATGGTAGGTTAGAAAAATGGTTAAGATTTAAAGATTCATTTAGGGCCATGATTATCAATAATCCAGGATTAACGGAAATTGAGCGATTTTATTTTTTGGATGAAAATTTAGATGGAGAAGCAAAGAGAACTATAGAGAATTAGTTGAGTTTTCTGACGAAGGTTTTAAAAATGCGTGGTCGGCGTTAATTTCTAAATATGATAACAAAAATCCATAATCGTCAAACATATGAATGCTTTTTTTAATCTAAAAAGAGTAAATAGAGAATCAGTTCGAATCAGCACTTTGTTACAAACTGCGAGCAATTTCTAAAAATGACGGTTCAAGAACGTTATGAGAAAACTCGTCAATTGGGTTTATGCCTTAATTGCTTGAAAGGTAAGCATATGGTCGCTGAATGTAGATGTTCATTTTGCAGCCATTGCAATCGGAAACATAGTAGTCTTTTGCATATGGGGAAGTTGAATCAAACAGATCCAAAGCACAATGAAAAAGAAATAAGTTTGAGTTCCACTCAGGTGAATCGGGAAAATGCTTCTTCCAAATTTCAGAGTAGCGTTAAGTGTTCTCAAGACTGCATAACGTTGTGTTGTCAAAAGGAAAGCCTCCAAAGAAGGCAGATTGTGCTTTCCACGGCAATTGATTTTATTTGGGATGCAAAAGGAAGATTTATTTTATGCAGAGCCCTGTTGGATTCTGCATCTCAATCCAATTTTGTGACCGAAAAGTTGGCTGATAAGTTGCAAATTAAAAAAGAAGAGTTATCTCATTTAGTATCAGGATTGAATCAGGATAAAACCAGGATCCAATATAAATTCTCATCCCATATTAAGTCGCGAATCAGTAATTATCAAACCGAGTTAGAATTTCTAGTAGTTCCGGAGATTGCTGGTAGCTTACCTGTCAGTTGTATTAATGTTACTGGTTAGAATTTGCCAAGCAATTTAGAACTCGCCGATCCTAGTTTCAACCAATCTAAAGAGGTTGATCTTTTGGTTGGAGCTGAGATTTTCTTTAAAATTTTAAACAACGGACGATTCGATTTAGCGGAGAATTTACCAACCTTACAAAATACGGCGTTAGGATGGATTGTGAGTGGTAAAGCCGAGTGTTATAGTTTGTTTGTTTCAGAAATGCCCGATTTCTCATTTTGTAATTTTAATTCAAAGAATGAAGACAACAAATATAGTGATTTGGAACTAGACAAAAGATTAACTATGTTTTGGGAGTGTGAGAGTTTCGAATCGAAGGCTATCTCTTGAAGAAAGAAAATGCGAAGACATATGTGTGGGATGGACGTTTTGTGGTTAAATTACCATTTAAGGAAAATGTTAGCGAGTTAAGTGGATTAGGAAAGAAATCCCGACTTGAAAATACAGTATTCCAATTTTTTAAAAGAATACGTAAAACTTGGCCACATGGCTGTTAGCTCAGATCAAACTATTTCGGATGATGAATATTTTCTCCCTCATCACGCTATCTTAAAGCCTAATAGTAGTAGCACTAAATTGCGTGTCGTGTTTCTCGCGTCGGCTAGAATGCACAGAGGTCTGTCTTTAAATGATGTTTTGATGACAGGGCTAGTTATTCAGAGCAATTTATTAAATATAGTATTAAGATTTCGCAAATATCTCTATGTGTATACGACATACATAGAAAAGATGTATAGGAAGGTGAGGATATCTGATAAGCATACCCCTTTTCAAAAAATTTTGTGGCGCCAAAATAATGATGACCCAGTTCAAGTTTTTGAACTTAAGACAGTAACTTATGGAACCTCAGCTGCTCCTTACTTAGCTACAAAAGTGTTACAACAACTAGGAATCAATGAAAGCCAAAACTATCCGCTAGCTTCGAAAATAGTTCAAGAAGATTTTTATGTAGATGATGGATTATTTGGTAGCAATGACGTGGAAGAAGACATAGACATGCGAAACCTATTGATAGCAATGCTCCAAGGAGATGTAATGAAATTACGGAAATGGACTGCCAATTCAGAAAAACTATTAGAGTCTATTCCATTAGAAGATCGGGAAGTTAGTTGTGATTCATTCAATGAGAACATTAAAACATTGGGTCTGATGTGGCATCCGTATTCGGATCAATTCATATTTTACATGGACCCAATCAATTTCGATAAGCCAGTGACAAAAAGAAATGTCTTGTCTGAAATTTCAAAATTATTTGATCATTTGGGATTGATATCGCCTGTAATAGTAATCGGCAAGGCACTGATGCAGCACATTTGGTTATCTAATGCTGCTTGGGACGAATGTATTTCCGTAAATCTTTCCAGTACCTGGTTACAGTACCGTGATCCATTGATTTGGATCAATAATTTGAAACATGGCAGATGTTTAGTTCCAAGGGATGTCAAGTCTATAGAGATCCACAAATTCGCTGATGCATCTGAACGGGCTTATGGCGCTTGTGTTTATCTCAGATGCACAGATGTTAATGGTAAAGTATCGGTAAATTTGGTATGTAGTAAGTCTCGAATAGCTCCTCTCAAAGTGATTTCTGTACCGCGTTTGGAATTAGCTGCGGCACACTTGTTATCAAAATTGGTTACAAAGGTTACAAAGGCTATGGAATTACCAATTGAACGAGTCAAATTGTGGTCAGATTCAAGCATAGCATTGTCGTGGATTCGTTTACCTCCTTATAAATTGAAAACCTATGTCGCAAATCGGTCAAGCGAAATTCAAACTTTAACTGAGGGTATATGATTTGGTGTGATATAAACGGAAAGATCAATCCTGCCGATCATGTTTCAGGGGAAGAATGCCGAAAGAATTTTTGGATATTAAAAATTGGTGGAACGGGCCGAGGTTTTTATACGACGTGTAATCCAGTTGGCCAAATAATTTAAAAGAAATCAAACAAACAAATTTACCGGAGATGGAGAAAAAATAGATCATTTATTTTTATCAATTGAGTATCAAGACGTAGTAATGATAAAAAATTATAGTTCGCTGACAAAGTTAAATCGCATAATGGCATATTACTTGAGATTTGGTAACAATTCAAGACCAAAGAAACATAATAAAATTATAGGGAATTTATCTACCATAGAGCTTTCAAGATCTATGAAAACTCTGATAAGAATTGTACAAAGTCATCAGTTTAGTGAAGAAATTAAAATATTAAGATCTAAAGATGAATTACCAAAAAGCAGCAGGTTATCAAATTTGTCACTTTTTATTGATCCAGAAGGGATTTTGCGTGTCGGAGGCAGACTCGAACACAGCTCTTTGGACTTTGATCACAAACATCAATATTTGTTAAGCAAACATCATTTTACATCACTGATCATTAAACATGAACATCGAAGAAATTTACACAGTGGCGTACAAGCCACGCTAGCATCCGTTCGTCAACGTTATTGGTCAATTAATGCAAAAAACTTAGTTAAACAGGTTTTACATAATTGTATAGACTGCTTTAGAATCAATCCCAAAACTCTTGATCAAGTGATGGGTAATTTGCCCAACTCAAGAATACAAGGCACTCAGCCCTTTAATGTAACAGGAATAGATTTTTGCGGCCCTTTCGAAGTTAAATATAAACATCAAAGAAAGGGACCTTTTCACAAAATATATTTATCGGTCGTGTAAGATGAAA
Organism: Tipula vernalis; assembly: GCA_958295665.1. Taxonomy (NCBI): domain Eukaryota; kingdom Metazoa; phylum Arthropoda; class Insecta; order Diptera; family Tipulidae; genus Tipula; species Tipula vernalis. Next base: position 110,658,817 of record OY282559.1, read on the forward strand.
CGAGCGATGCGTTTATAGCCAGTTTAAAAAGATTTATATCATGAAGGGGAAGATGTTCCACAATTTGGACAGATAATGGCACAAACTTCGTAGGTGTGAACAACAAATTAAAAGAACTTGCAAAGCTATTTGAGTCAGAACAACTAGATAAAATAAACCATTTCGTAAACGAAGAAGGGATAGAATGGAAATTTATTCCTCCCCGCTCTCCACATTTCGGCGGATTGTGGGAGGCTGGCATCAAATCTTTAAAGAAACATTTAAAAAAGGTAGTGGGAAGAAGTGTGTTGACATAAGAGCAAATATACACCCTCAGCAGAAATAGAGGGCATAATGAACTCACGACCATTACCGGCTTTATCGTCGGATCCCAATGATGATCAACCATTAACTCCGGCTCAATTTTTAAACGGAAGACCAATTAACTATATATCCGAACCAAGCTTAGAAAAATTGCCTACAAACCGATTATCTCATTGGCAAGCTACAACACAGATGGTGCAGCATTTTTGGAGAAGATTCTCAAGTGAGTATTTACAAATACTTCAAGAAAAAAGAAAATGGGTGAAACGAGAGAATCTAAAAGTCAATGATCTTGTTTTGGTTCAGGAAGATAATCTACCTAGTACTAAATGGCTGTTAGGACGAGTGGAAACCGTAATCCATGGGAGAGACCAGAAGATACGTGTCGTTACTGTGGAGACAAAAAAACGGAATCATAAAGAGAGCCGTTACAAAATTGGCAAAACTGCCAATTTCTAATTGAATTTCAAACCACAAGATATTTTTTAGAAGGCCACAAGATATTTTTTTTTGGGCTAGAATGTTAGTGTCAAGTAGCTTAATTGAATTCACCTTTTGAGAGTTCCGACTTGAGTTTTGAAATTCATTTAGATATAGTTTAAGTTAATCTAATTTAAGAAAAAAAAAGTATACAGGATATGCTTGTTATTTTTAACGTTTCTATCATTATTTGTTTTTGCATAGTTATTATAGTTTAAGGAAAATTTTAATTTGAATTTTTTTATAATCTAGACATTTTTAGCATGGTATTACAGCAGGATCGACAGCAGGACATCGACGCAGGATTGTGTATATTTTAGTTGCTTTGTGCCTACAGCATTGGCACACCTTTGTAAAAAAAAAGAGGGGAATAATAATAATGAGTTGGATTTGGCGATTATAGTTGAAGATGAATCGGCTCTCAATCCTGGACGGGATAAACCACTGCATCTACAGAACGATTTTTAATCAAATAGTTGTGATGCATAAGTTGTAAGTGATCGTGTCTACTAGAATGATGGTTGTAGTGAGTAAAGATTCACAAAAAAAAAGAGGGGGAACTGCCAGAGTTACTGAATCTGCGGTTCTGCCTGCCATACTCTGCAGAAAAAAAAAAAAAAAAATATATATATATATATATATATATATATATATATATATATATATATATATATGTATATATATATATATATATATATATATATATATATATATAAATATATACATATATATATATATATATATATATATATATATATATATATATATATATATATATATATATATATATATATATATATATATATATATATATATATATATATATATATATATATATATATATATATATATATATATATATATATATATATATATATATATATATATATATATATATATATATATATATATGTATATATATATATATATATATATATATATATATATATATATATATATATATATATATATATATATATATATATATAGATATATATATATATATATGCCAGTGGGGCGTTTTAGTGGTTTTGCCGGTGCAGTAGAAACAGAGTGACGCTGGTTTGATGTCTCTTTGTATATTATGTTTATTATTGAATTTTAAGTTAATTTTTGAATTGTTTAAGCAATGGAAGAAGTTTATTATTTGTTTAAAAGACATACTTCTTCCAAGGCGGGCAGGGCAGTATGTTGAATTTTGTATTTATTAATGTTTAAAAAAAAAAGTTTACAAAAAAAAATATATGTTGCACGAAGTTAAATTCGTTTTGTTAGTATAGTAGCTAGGAGAAAGTGTAAAGAAGAGGACGTGTTATAAAGTTGTATGAAAAAATAAATTGGCATTTTTATTTACGTCGAAATAAACTTATTCTTGGTGATACAGTCCAAATAAAAAAAGAAACAACACACCTACATAGGAGGATTTTATTTACTCACATCATATGAATCTTGGCACGGAAGAGGAATGATGGGCAACAGCTTAAAGAAATGGAACAGTCAAACATATGATTTGTTGACATGCGTTTTCGTGTGGTCGACCACATATTTTGACCATTTATATCAATGATCACGTGCAAAACTTGGCACGTCTAAAATTTTCGAAAACACATTTTTAGAGTTTTGATGTTAGGAAATGGGAAACCATGAAATTAATTTGGTACCTTTGGAATGAATATCAAATATTTTCGACAAGGTTTGATCAGAAAATCGTGTATTGTTTTTAATTTCGCGGGCTGTAAAGGTCCAGTTGTCAAATATTTGTTTTAGAGCAGGAAGAAGACACTGGGACATTTAGGTGAGTAATAACCCCATAATATCATAATGAAGTCGCTTTTGACCAAAAAATTACGAACAAGCAAATAAGTGTGAGCATGTGCATTATCGAAGTACAATAGCCGTGATCTGTTTCGCCACAAACCCAAACGTTTCGTTCGTATAACTTCCATGTGGTGAGAACTCATAGTACGCTATGCCATTGAAAACGAAGATAACAGTATAATAGTGAGCAAACCACCTACATTCGATCGAACTTGACGATCTCTTTGCGATCTTGCCTCTTCAGTAAACATCCTTTGAGACGATTCAACCTTAATTTCCGGACATACTATCCGTAAACTCCTGTTTTATCAGCAGTTTTGACCGGTTTGACTAGTTTTGGATTGTGGTTGATTTCATTCAGCGACTTCTGAGTAATGAACATTCGGCACTGTTTTTGGTCGAAATGCAACAATTTGGGAGCCAATTTTGCTGTCACACGTTTCATCTCCAGAACATTAGAAAAAAATGTTAGGCACGGAGACACGGGTTAGAAAAAAATGTTAGGCAAGAGATTTGTTACTAGGGTTAACCTGGTCGGTTAATAACATCTATTGTAGCGGCGACCATCCACTGGTTAGAAAACAGCTTTGTAGTAAAATCTCTTCTAGAAAAGTTTCAAAACCGCCACATTGGTTCATCATTTGGACGTGTTGCAACTAATTTATTTTTCATCAAATATGTTGGTTTCAATTCCATTGAAGTTTTTTATTTAAGTTAGATATTAAATTTCAATGGAATTAGTGCATAATCGCAAAAGTTCCGTTTGGGGCATGGCCAGAATTCAACGAATATTTCGAGACAATGCTAGTGATTCTTTGGTACATAAATACAAAACAACAATTGAAAAATTAAATTTCCAAAGAGCAATTTGCTTTTAAAATGCATATCCATAGTCCAAACCTTTTCAATATTTCCAGCACCAAATGGAACAAGCACATTTGTCAATCGATTTTAGTGCAATAGCATTACTCTTAAAGAGTTCTTTGGGTCATATCATTAGTGGTCGGATTTCTTAAATAAAATAAGAGCCAAATTCAAAGAATATTGCGAAACACCGGCAAGTGGAACTAAAACATCTGAGATTTTTATTTTTATCCTAAAATAAAATGAATTCCGTTTCTGAAAAAATGCATTGGGTCATATCATTTGTGGTTTATTTTTTAATTAAACCATGGCTTAAATTTAAGAAATATTGTGGGATACTGCCAATGATGCTTGTTAAATCACGTATGATAGTGCTGGGAAAATTTTTTGGAGATGTTATACTCAAGAAAATACAAAATTACTCCTATTGCAGCTCAGGTTCACAAAAATAAGATAAATAACGAAAGTTTTGTTATAAATTCGCTGCAGTTATTACATAGAATTGTTTGCATCGCCAAAAATGCGCAAGAGTTGCGCAAAGCCTTGACGAGTAGAAAACGATAAGGTAAGTGAAGTCATAATAAATCCCATATGGCGGCCGCCCAAAGATAACGGATCACCCACACATTTCTCCACAAATTGTTTGGTATGTACATATATCATATAAAAGGGTTTGATGAGCACAATACATGACATAATTTTAAATTCAATATGCACACTTGGTACACTCCATAATAATGCCAAAGCCATACAATATATAGCCAAAAACTTATGGTTAGTATTATGGCGGTCTAAACAATTAACCTGTCCACATAAAGAATCACCCACAAACATAGCCGCGGCAATTTTACGACGTTTCCCTAAAGTGCCAATACGAAGATCATTACACCTATCTACATAAGACGGCAGGCCACATATCTGTTTCCACCTAGGCTGACTACGATCAGAGAGAAACCCGAGTTCCCTTAAAATATAAATGTTAAATCATCTCTGAACTGAGTCCAATCTATCGATGTGTACTGCATGGTGTGGATAACATACAACGACAGCATAGTCAAGATGTGATCTAACCAAAGAGACAAATAGACTTACACATGAGAATATATCACGAAACTCTTTTGTCATTCGAATAATGAAGCCTAACATAGAATTGTCTTTATGTTATCAATCTGTAAACAGGAAGTTAATTACCGTCAAAATAATAGTTAGAAATTATAGGGTTAAAAGTTTTATAGAACGACATGACATTGCATTTGCTTATATTAACAAATAATCTATTAGCAGAGCACCATCTAGATAAACTATTTATTTCAGACTGCAGTATATCAGCACCAAATAAAAACCGAGTTCGCATAAAAATCTTTAAATCGTCGGCAAACAATAGAACATTACAAAATTTAAATATATTGGTGACAAATAAAATAAAGATAATAGGGCCCAAGAGAGAGCCTTATGAAGAACACCCGAATGGCAATAGATACAATTTAATTTAATGTGATTCAATAAAACAAACTGTTTCCTGTCTACTAAATAAGAGAAATCTTGGATCAACCTCATTCGTTGCAAGTTTTTTTATAATAATTCTGTGGTCCATTGAGTCAAAAGCCTTAGCAAAATCAAAATAGATTGCATCAACCTGTGCCTTACACTCTATTGATTCAATAACGAACTTTGTTAACTGCAAAAGGTTGGTAGATGTTGATTTACCACTAGTGAAACCATGCTGGAAAGTTGAGATCATATGTTTGGTATAAAATGTCGAATGGTTAGTTACTATTAATTCAAAAAGATTTGGTATTGTAGACAAAATTGAAATACTCCGATATTTTGATATATCAGAGCGGTCGCCTGTTTTATAAATTGGAACAACGTGTGCAATTTTCCAAGCAGCTGGGAAATCTCCACTCGCCAAAGATTGATTGAACAGATAACATAGAGGAGTAATTATGTGAGATGCTACCTATTTAAGAATAGATGAGGGATGTATATTGGGAAGCACTAATGAAGGGATTATTATCAATTTGAATATCATACGTTTTATACAACTGATTGAAAAAAGTCTGCAAACCCTGCGCAAATGTCAGAAACTGTATTCAACTGTATGTTGTTATATTTCATTGTAGATGGAAATCCAGTTATGCTGCGCTTATCTTTCACAAATTTTCAAAACTGTTTTGGATCATTTTTAATTTTACTGGCAGTATTTAGTCTCAAATTCAGATTTAAATTGGTCCCGAAGAATTATAACAATTGACTTGTTATGTGCGCAATCATTTTCCCTAAGTTTAAAACTGAATAACGAATTCAACACAAGAGAATCATTGGCCAATCGAGGGTCTCACGGAAACATATCAAGAAATTTATCATCGAGTGATCGCAATGAACATCGCTTAAGTTAAAATCGCTTAATACCATACCATTGTGAAATCCAGTTTCGGTGGTAGCATAAAACTGGAAGTTTGTTGCCCAGACAAACTTGAGAAATTCGATAGATTTCGACGATATTCGCCCAACATTTCAGCCTGCAGTAGAGCAATCCTTGTGCGCGTAAAACTAAACGCCGAAATAGTTATAAATACTTCATGAATACTTCATGAAATAGTTATAAATACTTCATGAATAGTTATAAATACTTCATGAATGTACAGTAATAATATTCACAGTTCACAGCGTAATGCCAAAAATAAACCAAAGTCCCTGTTTACGAAAACTTTGTTCTTTTGTAAATAGTAAACTATGCATAATTTTTGACATTGTAGCAAAATATCGTAAAAAGTGGTCACTTATTAGCGAAGGGCTAAATCGATCTTTTTTGTTAAAATTCATAGGAAAAAATAAACAAAACAGAACATAAAAGATCGATTTAGCACATCACTATCACTTATGTAAATCAAGGGAAGTGTGTATTAAACGCGAGTCTTCTGAGAGCTTTACTGAGGTTTCATGTGGAGTACTAGTATAAAACCCGTCAAAATTAACGGGGAAATAAAATCGATTTGTTGCTAAAATCACTCTGCTTGAATCGCTGGTACTAGTCCCATTTCGAAGTTAATCCCCATTTTTGAGATATTGCTTTCGACATGTTTTGGCTCAGAGTCAAAAATTTGTCAAAATATACACTCATTTTTACGTTGATAGCTCTTGAACCATTAAGATTTTCGTTGTGCTTTCTTCAGCAAAGTTATTGGCAAGTCAAGACAAACAACTTTGCCTAACATATCAAGACCGAAAACCACACAAAATCAAACTTCGCAAAATATATAAAAACTGAAATTCATAGGTAGACTGAGTAAACGAGTAGATGAACTCTTTGCCGGGTAAGTTGTCTTTAAATTTTGCGACCTGTCTCCATGTAGAATGTGTAAGTCCATTGCCATTTGTAAAATATTAAAAAAAAATTTTTAAGGCGACAAATTTAGAAAAGTAGTTTTTGGACTTACTACATTTCTCGACGACGAAATGAAAATTTATTTATTAAATAATTCATTCTTTTTTATAAATTATGCAGAGCTATACTGAAAAATACAAATAAGAAACGTCAGTCCATGTTATAATTGTAAGATATTCCACGAATGAATTCTGTTATACTCCAACGATCATAGTTGTTTGCTTTACTTCTTCAGCTTCTTCATAACGTCTCCGTTTCAGTGAACGTTCCGGCACCATTCCCCTCATACTCAATATCGTACATTTTTTGTATTTTTTTGAGTTTATCGATGAAAACCCACAAACTAGGATGAGCAATACCCACCAATACGCCACCAAAATTAAATTGTAATTTGCGACCATAAGCTTCAGCAAAATTGTTTATTCTGTCGCTGCCATTTAGGGTTCTTTGGTAAACTGACTAAATATTAGATGGAAATATTGGTACAGCTCTGATGCCATTATTTCTGATGCGTTCAATATACGTATTAGTGAACCACGCTAAGCTTCCAGGCTCGTTACCATATAAATAATATCTTCAGGAACAAACGCAACAAACGTGATCATTTTGCAATGTAATGCGAAATCGACTTCCATGTTGTATCTTTCTTAAAGATGACATGATGCCATAAGTGTTTTCTGGAAACACTGTACGAATGGTTTGATGAATTGCGAGTTCGTAATCCACATTTATGCATGTAGAACAATTTAGTATATGTTTCAGCTCTTTTATCCGGCAGCAAATAAAACGATACTGGTAAAACTGTGATTCTACTTTTTCTAGCCAGTACGACAAAAATTTGAGAAAAGAGAGGAGGAGAGAGCAGAAAAATGCCATCCATATATACATACATAACTTCTTCATATGTTTCGCTGGTCTCTACCTGAATCTGGTAGAAGGAAAAGCTCAAAATTTGTCGGGTTGTACTCATAACGTGTATATTCTTTAGGAATATTAATTACATCGCAAGATTCTGGATTTGCTGGTGCTCCTAAGTTGTTAGCCCTCCTTCTCTGTATAGTTATTCGCATGGTCTTGCCACTTGAAAACTACTTCACAGCTGTATTTACTTTTCGAAGTACAATATTTGCCGCATTCCCCATAGTAGAACAGCTATGTTCATTTTTTATAGAGTGGAATGAACCATCATTTATGTTAGTCCATACTCGACCATTGCAGCCTTTATGTTTGTTTTCACAACACCAGAATTGTACTAGATCTTCTTTACTCTGTTTGACTTTTGTGTACAGGTGACCATCCCAAGCATATTTTTCATTAGCCCTTTGGCTCAATATATCAGTGTTACTCTTGAGTATTGCACTGTATTGTTTACGTTAGGTTAGGTTATGTTTTCAGAGGTTTGCACAAACTAATATGTTTTTACACAACAATTATTACAATAAAATGAAAGTTTAAACTATTAAATTAACGTTACACAATAAACTATTAATCTGTTTATCATGTTTAACGTTGTTAAGTTAAGGTTTTTCTTTAAACGAATTGACCGTCGCCGAGTTTACTGTCATCGAATTTACCGTCCACGAGTTGGTCGTCGCCACGTTGATTGTCACCGAGTTGACCAACGCCGAGTTAGTCATCGACAAAATTAACGTCGCCGAGTTGACTGATCGTCGTCTAATTTGTTGTCGCCTAGTTTACCCTCGCCGAGTTGACCATCGTTGAGTTGGTTTCCCCGAGTTTTCGCGTACCGAATTTCTTCATCTGTAGTTCTTCAAACAGCTCAAACTCGAAATTATCGCTCAATAACAAATATTAAGCATCTTATACGAGCACAACATTCGATTCCTTTAATTAAAAAAAAAATGAAACCAATAATCTGATAGTCCATTCCACAGACAAGTGAATAGAAAAACATCAAAATCGTGTGAATGTGAAACCCACACCGTTTTATTCAAAATTTTAATCTAAATTTTAGAGCAACTTTTTTTGGATTTTCTAAATATCGAGTTTCTAACAGTTAACTCATTGTTCTATTTATAACAATAATTAAGAAATTAGACGATTTATTAATTCATTTTTCCAATATCTGTGTACAAGATTTTCAGCCTAAAACGTCGGTAGATTCATAAAGTAGTCGTTTCTTAAAATTACCAAACGAATGATCCAAAATGTTCCCAGGCAAGAAAATACTCTCTGTGTCGGTTAAGTCGTGGCAGGCACCAATGTTTTTTTTTTCTAAAAAAACGAAAGGAAACAACTCTAACAAAATAAGGTACTCCTATATCTTTTAACACTAGTATAATCCAGTATCTCTTTACATCCATTTGTACCTAAAAGCTGCAACAAATCTATTTATTGATCCACGTGAGAAATATCAGTACTTAAGAGTACACGTATACGTACCTGACAAAGAAATAAATCATCGACCTAATTTAGTTTGTCATATCGAATAGTCGTTGTCGAACAGTATGGTTCGAACTCAATTATTATTTAAACATTAAAAAAAAAAAAAAGTTTTAAAATTTAATATGAATTTTAAAAGTTTTAATTTGTTTAACATCAGCGGTGTAAATGGTACTCATTCAAAACAACACCCTAAAGTCAGTACGAAAAATGTCAAGCTATACGTAATAAACTTTTCTCTCTATTATGTTCTCTACACCAAAAAAAACAAAAAAAACTAAATCCCATTCTGATTTCACTAAACCAGAAACAAAAAACAAAAAAGTCAATTGAACTTATTCTTTCTTTCCATCCTTTTTTCTTTTCTTATCATTTCTACACTATTTGATTGATTACGAATAGATTAACTAGGCTTAAAGAAAAATCGATCCAAATAACAGATTTGTATGTAATTCCGTCTTGTTTTTGTGAACATTTTGTTCTCGTAACGTAAGAAGAGAATCAAATTAAGGGAATAAATCTGAACATTTGTAAATTACATTTATATAACGTTCATTAGATAATGTGTTTTGGCGCGAGAGAGATAATTTTATTTACTGGATATTGGCGTAATCTTTTCGGAATTTTGTATAGTACGTACATAAACGGATTTTATATATATCCAATTATCTCTAATTCTAAACGGATTCTTGATTAAAATAATTTTATACGAAAGGTAAAGAAATGGTGAGCTGAGGGCTTCTGATTTTTTCTGTCTAAATTTTCACACACACACACAATAAATCGATATTTTCCAGCAAATTTTTTAGAAATTCTTCCAATCGCTCCAATCCAAAACCATGCTGAGAACTCAAAATGTCTTAATAATCGCGTTTGTCGCAATTTCGAAATAATTTTCAAAACTTGCAAAACAAATTTAAGTGACAATTACTCAATAAGAATTGCTGAGTTTCTCGAATTTGGACTTGATGTTGCGCTTTATTTATATTTACAAAGATTTAAGTTAAGCTTATTATTGAACATTTTATAGACTTAGAGATTTTTGATATTATTCGAGATTGGCTTGGAGTTGAATTACGAGCAGGCAACTAGTTACATTATCTCACAAAGAAGAGATTCTTGAAATTCAAGGGTTTTGAATTTTTGTAGATATCCAGATTTAATTAACGTTGTGTTAATTAAATTATCGTCATTGCCATATTTCCGGGATTATTAGATGTTTTGCGAACACCTAATGGTATTTTTCAGAGTACTAGAGGGTTTTAGTGATTTGTTGATTTTTCAAGATTATTCTAGGATTTTAAGTTTATACTTTCCCAACATTTTTTTTTCTCCAAACATTGCTGTCAAGATATTACTTGTTCGCGTTTTTTATCGAAATAGTGGGCAAAAGTGATACCGATCTTGCTTTAAGCTTGTTCATATGCAAATGTCCATGGAAGATATTTTCTATGCGTTCTTTTGAAATGTTTACTATGTCAACAAGATCACCCAAAATAATATCATGGATTTTTTCAATCATTTCTGGTGTTGTCACCAGGCTTGGTTAGGAATATACAGGCATTGAAAATTAAGGAAGATCGAGGATGGGTCGTGAATACCAAGAACTGATGCTCAAACGCACAATGATGCACTTCGCAAGGCAGAAATTAGGTTGATTCACGTTAAAATAGGACTAGAAAACTAGAATCGCAATACCGGGAAAACTTAACGCTGCTTACCCTCAAGCAAGGTAATATGAATCTAGATAACATGTTAAATAAAAAAAAATTAAGGAAGCCCAGTCTGAAAAAACCAGACGACAACTAATGTTAATGATGAAATTGTCGTATCAGATTTATCTACCCTTATGTCAACCACAAAACGTTTTTGTTCCTGGTTTGGTATTAACACTTGTAAGAGTTGAAATATAAGTGTTGCAAACTCCCAGCTCTTGCACATTGTATGGCGAAATATGAAAATGGGGATCCAAAACTTGCTGGTTGCCGAAGACTATATGTCACAGCACTCCGTAGTTGAAGATTAGCTTTAGAGGACACGTGGACTCGCACTAGCTTTTAACCTTAGAAACTTTGCACACTTAGATATATTCACGATAAATTCTTATTAGCTTAGATAAATCAAACAAAAAGTAAGATTCTCGTAAGGATTCCTTTTCTTCTCAACCTGGTAACGAAAACTTAACAATTTGTTGAAATTGTCAAAATATTGGGCACGTACTTGTTTTAGTGCCTGAATGTTTCAGTTGTTCAGGAAACTCGTCCGCGAGGTTTCGAATTACGGGAAATCAGGTACCTCAAACTTTAATTCTTCCCATAGCGAATCCGACCGAAATACCTGTATATTCAGAGATTCCTACACACTCAAAACCAAATAACCAAAACCATATAACAATGTCTTCTTCTGAACAATTCGTTTTAGGGCGTACACAAACCTGATAAGTCATAATATTGATGTGGGTGACGCTAAGCGCATTAAACAACGTAATTGCGTCATTTTCTCCTGCCGTGCAAAAATCTATTTAACTTGAATTAGACAGACTCATGTCTCTTGGTGTAATTGAGGAGTAAAATAGTTCATGGAGCTCCCCGGTGGCATTAGTCCGAGAATCAAATAGCCAAGTTCGAATTTTGTTTACTTAGACGACCTCCTCCTCATTAAATCAGAGGATTTCAATGAGCACATCCAATTTTTGAGCTTGGTTTTCACTTTACTAAAGATGGCTGATTTGAAAGTGAATTTATTAAAAAGCAAATTCCTGTTAAAATGTGATATGTAATCGGAGATGGGTGCATCCCGATAAAGTTAGTGCCATATTAACTTTCCGGTTCCAAACTCCGTTAAAAAAATTCTCAGATTTTTTGGTATGTCAAGGTGGTATCGAAGATTTATTTCTATGTTTGCCACTCTGGTAGACCGATTGTCTGACCTATTACAAAACGAACAGAAGTTCAATTAGAGCAAAAGAAGTCAGCTTACATTTGACAAGTTGAAACATGACGAAACATTGGAATTGGAGTGTTTTGCAGCTGTGTTGAGAGTAAAAAAGTTTAAAGCTTAAAAGTTTAGGGCTTATATCGAGGTACCTGTTTACTATCATCACCGATCACACGAGTTTGAAATGGCTTATGGGAAAAAATGATTTGTCTGGTAGATTGACAAGATGATTTCTAAAACTAAAAGGGTTTAAATTAAATATTGAGTATCGCAAAGATAATCTGAATGTAGTGCATTTATGGGCAGTATTTTACCAGACAACGAAAAAGAAGTGTTGCATGTAGATTTAAATTCTAAAGAAGTTCAAAACGATCAATTTATGAGTATTATTGAAAAGGTACAGAAAAGTTAGCTGTACATTAATCCGTCTAATAATTACGATGAAAGCTGCACTGTTTCCTCCTACAGAAATTATATATTGCTAAAACATTAATGATGCCGCTTATCATTCAGGCATACTTTTGGCCTGTAATTTCGACAGATGTTAAGGATTACATCCCCAGTTGCCAAATTTTCAAACAGACAAAGGGGCAAAATCCATCAAAACAATCAATGATGGGTGAATAAATTTTAACTATGAAACCAATATGCAACGGTTACATATTGATTTATTGGGCCCTTATCCAAGGTCGCAAAGTGAAAACGAACACAACTTCACATTGAGTGATGCTTCCTCTAAACTAGGCCCGAAGTTTTTTGAAGCTAAAGTCACACGTAAAAAAGGCAATATATCATACGAATTAACTCGTGGTGATGAAAAATCTATTGGTGTATATCAAATTAAAAACATTCTGATCTATGTTCGAGGCACTACTGTATTTTTAACATTTTATTTTGATTATAGTGTTCATTCGTAGGTAAAATATTAAAATATTCCTCGATTGCAACGGTTGTTCGTACGCGGTTATTTATAAAGCAAAATATATGACGCACCATATTGCTCGAGGGTTCAGTATGTTGGTGGGGTTAATTTAGAAAACCCTATGCTAATTGAGTTCCGTTCACATGGCAGTTAGTCATTAAAAATTGTTATAAGATAATGTTAGTATAACATCTTTGATATGCCGACACCAGTGAAAAACAATATGAATCAAAACCAGGTACATCCGGTTTACCTCAAAACGGCAGCAATGAAATGTCAGGTGAGTCACAAACACCACCTGCGCTTTGCATGGAATCTAATAGTTTACCATCTTATTGGTACAGTAAGCCGAGAATGTGGTTTACTTCTGCCAATATTAGATCGGACGACAGACAGTTCAATCACATAGTTAAACATCTGAACGAGGCACAGTCGAGTCTTGTTTCGGATATTATTTTGAACCCGCCGGTAACAGATAAGTACAAAACTCTTAAGGATTCACTCAATAAGCGCTCAGAGGAATTTGAGATGAGGAGAATACAAACAGTACTTCATGCGGTGGAAACGGAAAATCTCTCACCCTCTAGTCTCACCTCTTCCACCGAAAATTAAGTCGTAAAAAATTGTGGCTCTCAAGGTTACCACAAACAATAGGTGCGATATTGGTGGGGGAAGAAGCGTACGATATATAACCCATTTTTCCAACCGGTGACTCAGTTAAATCAAGTCGCGAACGTAGAGTCATGTAGTTTTTCAAGAACAAATGGCAATTTTGATTTTAATACGAGCTGTGTAAATCAATCAACGAATTGAAAATTCGTGTTGAAATATTCGAAAAACGCTCGAATCAACAAGAAAATTCACGAAGATCTAGATCTCGCGACAGAAAATTTATTAGATCGAGTTCTAGACTCGGTTTGTTGATTATCCAATGTGCTGGTATCATTTTAAATTTGGTACAAGGGCACAACGATGCGGGAAACCGAACTGCAGTATCAAAGATATTGAAATCCAAAAAAACTAGTTTCATCCAACATCGCTACGGCGGATGCTGGAGTTTCCGCAATTCGCCGTTTATTTATTACGTATAAAAACACAAAACTAACTTTTCTGATAGAAACAGGCGCTGACATTTCGGTCATACCCGCGTCATCAGTCAAAAACATTATTGAAGACCATCACTTTCAGTTAACGGCTGTCAATGGTTCTTCAATTAAAACATACGGATCAAGACATCTACCCAAGTTCATTGTCGCGGCAGTCAATAAACCTATCACAGGAGCTGATTTCTTGGTAAAATTTGGTTTAACGGTCGATTTGAAGAACAAACGGTTGGTCGATCCCACAATAACTGTTTAAACTAATCTATTAATCTCAATTTCTTGTCGCGCAATCCAACCAACATTTTACCTGACCGTCAACGAGTTAATTACCACTACTATGTATATCATTATTATTTAACAATTTACCAATTATTGTATATAACGCGCATAGACGTTTCTAGATAAGCTATTGTATTTGCATTTTTTTCTCTTCTATATATAACATTATTATTATTCTATGTATTGATTCCCTTACTTTTAGAAATTACCTATTAATTTGTATTACTTATTGCATTATATACATTACAATTATATTTCCCCTTACCATTATTATTATGTACCGCTTATATACCATACTTTCTCTGTTTTTAATATTTTTAAAATAAATTATCAGTTCACGTCCATCCACCAACCAAAAACCTACAACCAACCCAACTTTAAATAAGTACCCATTTAATTAACAAAATCAACTTGTAATTTTTTGTTAAAATAAATAATTGTTTTGAAGTGCGGGTTTTCATTTTTTCCTCGTTATTGTGAGTGGAATGTATAACCATTCCTAGGTTATACATTTTTTGGTCCTTCGAACCGGATGCGGTCCAACGCATCAATTTATTTGGATTAATTTAAATCATCTACCAACGGTGTTTTCCAACCAGTGCACAAGTGAATTACCAACCATAAGTTTCACACTAAGCCGCAGTCAGGGAATCATTAACCAACGGTGATTTATATGATCTACAAAACCGGTCCTAAGTCAGGTAATCTGTTTTTTGTTCCGTATGCCATTCTTATTAATATGGTAAAGAATCAATAAATTAAATTTATTTTATTTTGCGTCATAATTATTTTGTCGTGTTATCGTGTTCACAATTACAAATTTTTTGTACCGTTGTTCGCAAGTGTAGTGAAATCTATTATCAGTAAGCATATTTATCGTGTTTACAGTTACAAATTTTTGTTCCGTTGTTCGCGAGTGCAGTGAAATTTATTCAGTTAATTAATCGTACGCAAATTTATCGTGTTCACAATTATAAATTTTTACTCCGCTACCTACAAGCAATTTTATTTTTGAAATGGAGGCCTTAATTAAAAGAAAGAGTGTGATTAAAGGTCAAATGACCAAGTTTGCCAATTATATTAGCCTCAAGGGTGACACCGCTACATATGATGAGCTGTCCATACGGTTAACAAAGACACATGAAATTTATAAGCAATTTGTTACAATAGAGGACCAAATGTTTGCATTGGATAATACCGTTCTATCAGAGATGGATTTGATAGACGAGCAATATTTTTCTATTGTAGCAAAAACACAAGCTCTCATCCGAGGAAAGTCATTAAGCACCGCTATACCCGCTAACCATGATGATGCTGAGACAACTTTAAATGCAAGCCAATTTAATTTTAGGTCCGATTTTAAGCTACCACGATTGAATCTTCCTATTTTCGACGGTAATTTCAAACAGTGGCATTCGTTCTATGATATATTTATTTCCACAGTACACGAAAACACGAATCTTTCGCCAGCGCAGAAGTTTAAATATCTCCTTGGTCAACTACGTGGTGCCGCGTATACTTCAATTTGCCACTTTCGTATTGATGACGCGAATTACCTAGAAGCTCTAAAACGTTTGGTGAAAAAATATGACCGAAAAAAGGGTATAATTGAGAGTTACATTCGTGATTTTTTGTCGTCACCAAAATTTAATAAACCGTCATCCACGAACATAACGAAACTTCACGACACCATCGATGAAACGGTGAGAGGGTTAAAGTCACTCGGAGAACAAGCTATACAAAGGGATCCTTGGTTAATATTCTTAGCATCCGAGAAGTTAGATGACGACACTAAGCAGTTATGGAAGTACGAGACGTCTGAAGATGATTACCCAACAATCGATCAGTTCTTAGGATTTTTATCTAAACGAATGAACTCGCTGGTTGATACCGCAACCAAACGTCATCTTACAACAAGTCCATTATCACATGCAAGGGTCTTGCATACCACTGGTCAACAGCCCGCTTGCCCGCTCTGTAAGAATGAACACCACAAGCTGTACCTCTGTACCAAATTTCAAGCAATGCCTGTCCAATCAAGAAGAGAGTTCATAACAAGGTCAAACCGTTGCTTTAATTGCCTCAGTGACAATCATTCTATAACCCGATGTAGAAATAGATGGCATTGTCAAAAGTGTCCAAAACGGCATAACACGCTGCTCCATTATGTGCCAGATACATGTAGTTACCAGGAAAGCTCTCATTCCTCCATGACCGAAGCATCACCAAACAAAATTGCTCATACGAACCTCGCAGTTGCTTCGATCAATCCAACATCTGCAGCTGATATTACCGAGTCATCTGTAACACTATGCCAGTTCCAGACCGAAGTTACCTCACATCAGCCATCTGGGTCAACCCACAAATCGGGGAAGCTCAATATATCTATTCTGCCAACCACTAAGGTCGACATCCAAGACAAATACGGCAATTGGATAAGTTGTCGTGGATTATTAGATTCAGGCTCTACTCATTGTTTTATTTCAGAAGGGTTGCTACGACGCTTGAAGGTGCCTCGGAGTAAATCCAGTATCACTATCAACACACTCAACCATACGCAAGCCGGTATGTCGAGAGGGAAGTCAATAATTAAGCTCAGATCACCCATCGACCACAATTTCCAGATGGACGTAGAAGTTTTTATATTACCAACGATAGCTTCAAAATTGCCGACCGAAAAGGTCGAGAAATCACTATTTGAGATGGAAGATAATTTACCATTGGCTGATCCAGAATTTAATGTTCCTGCACCAGTTGAAATCCTGCTGGGATGTGAGCAATTCTTCCAAGCTTTATCCGAAGAGAAAATTCAAAAGAGGATAAACTATCCGTGTGTACAAAATTCTAAGTTCGGATGGTTAATTGGAGGAAACTTATCCCATTATAAATCATCTAATCCAGATTTAACCGAACCAATTGTTAGTTCTTCTCATATCAGGGCAGTGGAAGTGTTCCAGCGCATAGAAGCGGCAATCGAGCGCTTTTGGAAGGTTGAAGAAATTGTACCTGAAAATTCCTTATCCACGGAAGAACAACAATGCATCGATTTATTTGATTCAGCTACTAAATTGCAAGGTAACAAAATAATTGTCCAATTGCCCTTTAAGACAGATGCACCCGGAGTTGGAGAAAGCTTTTCGCAAGCCCTTCGAAGATATTACTCACTGGAAAGAAGACTAAGCCAGGATGATAGGCTGAAGGCAGCCTATGACGATTTTCTAGGCGAATATCTTAAGTTGGGTCACATGGAGTTAGTACCAGAAACCGAATTATCAAAGGCAAATAACCAGCTGTTCTACCTACCTCACCATCCTGTGGTAAAGGAGTCAAGTTCCACCACGAAGGTTCGCGTCGTATTTGATGCTTCCGCCAAGTCTAGTAACGGTTATTCTCTGAATGACAATTTGATGGTTGGTCCGACCATACAGGACAATCTAGTGAACTTACTGATCCGGTTTCGCAAACATAAATACGTTTTTTCTGCTGATATCGAGAAGATGTTCAGGCAGATTGCCATTTCCGAACCGGACAAAGATTATCAGCGTATTCTATGGAGAGAAGGCCCGACTGCTACACTAAAACATTACCGCTTGAACACCGTGACCTACGGCACCTCGCCTGCACCTTTTTTAGCCACAGCCTCACTTCGATTCTTGGCAGATAAATACGTAAAGTTGTATCCCGAAGCCAGCAATATTGTTAAAACCGATTTGTATATGGACGATTTAATGTCCGGCAGTGATAACATCGACATGGCATTACAATTACAGAGGGACATAATTTCGCTAATGAAGTACGGGGGGTTCAACATGCGAAAATGGTCAGCAAATCACCCACTATTATTGAAGAATATCCCAATGGAGAGTCGCGAAATGATATCATTTGAGATTACCGATAACAGTCAACTGATCTCTGTATTAGGTATAAAATACAATCCAATTGAAGATTATTTTCATTTTAGAGTATCCTTACCATCACCACCAGCTAAGATTACAAAGCGTTCGTTTCTGTCAGAGACGTCACGCATTTTCGATCCGTTGGGACTATTATCACCGGTTACGATTGGATTGAAAATTTTGTTCCAGTCATTATGGGTAGAAGGCATCAATTGGGATGACGAACTACCACCGAATATTTTAAAGGACTATTTAGCAATCCGGGACCAATTAAAGTTGTTAAAGGACATAAAATTTCCGAGATGGTTATATACCAATGGGGATAATTTAGAACTGCATGGATTCTCAGACGCATCAAAAGATGCTTACGCTGCCGCCATTTATGCTCGTGTAGTTTCAGCCGATGGAGACGTCCAAACCAACTTAATAATATCCAAAACTCGTGTCGCCCCGATCAAGGCACTTACAATTCCAAAGTTAGAGCTGAACGGTGCTATATTACTCGTCAGAATGCTAAAACTGACATTAAAATCGCTTAAGCTATCAAAAGAACCAATGATTTACCTATATACCGACTCAACAATTGTATTACAATGGATATCAAAACCACCAAAGATGCTTAAGCCATTCCAAGCAAACCGTGTTGCGGAAATTATGTCTACCACTAACCGAAGTCAATGGCATTTTGTGCCAGGCAGTGACAACCCGGCCGATAAATCAACCAGAGGGATCGCTCCTGAAGACCTAGTCAACGAAGCAATATGGTTCAAGGGTCCAGAATTCTTACATAAGTCTCCGCTAGTACTACCTGCATCCCCTAAGATCGAAAATTCAGAAAATTTACAAATCATTTCCAACTTTATTACAGCCGATCAAAATCATGAGATTATTAAGGAGTTGATTTCTAGATTTTCAAGTCTACGTACATTAACCCACGTGCTAGCATTTATTCTACGCTACAAAAACAATCTTCAATCAAGGAAGATAAAGCGTAGACCCGGGCTTAATTTATCAGTAGACGAGGTATTAGTCGCTGAATTTTACCTATTTCGATTCGTTCAGTACGAAACATATACAGTCGAAATTAACATATTATTGAATCATAAATTAATCCCAAAATACTCAAAAATATTTTCTCTTTTTCCATATATCGACAACTATGGTGTGATGCGCATGAGAGGACGTTTGGAAAACGCAAGCATGGACCATGATGCCAAACATCCCATTATACTACCCCATAACCACATCATTGCTGAGAGAATCATCCGTGAACTTCATCATAGGAATCTGCATGCTAGTCACAAGTTGTTATTGACCATGGTTAAACAACGATTTTCAATTCCACGGGTGAAAAATTTAATAAGACGAGTAATTCATTTGTGCTTCACCTGCCGACGATTCAACGCCAAACCAGAACATCAACTAATGGGACAACTTCCTGCTTGTCGTGTCAACCAATCAGTTAGAGCTTTTATCGAAGTTGGAATCGACCTAGCTGGTCCCTTTTTTCTCAAAACGTATAAGGGTCGAGGCGCTAAATCCTATAAGGCATATTTAGTCGTGTTTGTATGTATGGCAGCCAAGGCCACTACGTTAGAAATTGTCACAGACATGACGACTGATGCTCTTATTGCATCCCTGAAACGCTTCAGTGCAACCCGAGGATTACCCCAACATATATATTGCGATAACGGCACCAATTTAGTCGGGGCAAGGCGCGAGCTTCAGTATTTCTACCAAAAATTTATGGATGAAGCCCAACAAAAACAAATTCAAGCATGGTGCATTGACAATCGCATCCAATGGCATTTTATCCCTCCTGGTGCTCCTACATTTGGCGGTTTATGGGAAGCCACCGTCAAATCCTGTAAATACCATTTACGTCGAGTGATTGGAGATGCCCTATTTACTTATGAAGAATTCCTGACCATTACAAAGCAAATCGAAGCCCTATTAAATTCCAGGCCGTTGGGTGAACTCCAGGAAGAGGAATGGAACCCTTTAACCCCTGCACATTTCCTGATTATGCAACCATTAACGATGCTACCTGAACCTAACCTTCAACATTTAAAGATGTGCAATTTAAGTCGATGGCAGTTAATCCAACAGCTAATTCAAGGATTTTGGAAGCAGTGGTCACAAGAGTACGTCACCTCCCTAAATAAATATTATAAGCGGCATGCTGAAAATCATCAATTCACCATAGGAGACCTTGTTTTGCTTCGGGACCAGAATTTACCACCCACCAAATGGCCGCTCGCCAGAATTTATGAGCTCCACCCCGGGAACGACCAACTAACCAGAGTTATATCTATTAAATTACCCAACGGAACCATCCTTAAACGCCCTATTTACAAACTTTGTCTTTTGCCTAAAGTTGACTCTATCGAGTCAACGGCGGCGGTATGTTTAAACTAATCTATTAATCTCAATTTCTTGTCGCGCAATCCAACCAACATTTTACCTGACCGTCAACGAGTTAATTACCACTACTATGTATATCATTATTATTTAACAATTTACCAATTATTGTATATAACGCGCATAGACGTTTCTAGATAAGCTATTGTATTTGCATTTTTTTCTCTTCTATATATAACATTATTATTATTCTATGTATTGATTCCCTTACTTTTAGAAATTACCTATTAATTTGTATTACTTATTGCATTATATACATTACAATTATATTTCCCCTTACCATTATTATTATGTACCGCTTATATACCATACTTTCTCTGTTTTTAATATTTTTAAAATAAATTATCAGTTCACGTCCATCCACCAACCAAAAACCTACAACCAACCCAACTTTAAATAAGTACCCATTTAATTAACAAAATCAACTTGTAATTTTTTGTTAAAATAAATAATTGTTTTGAAGTGCGGGTTTTCATTTTTTCCTCGTTATTGTGAGTGGAATGTATAACCATTCCTAGGTTATACAATAACCATGACTACTAAAGGGACAGCCTATTCCATTAGCTCGCCACCGCCTCGGATTTTCAATATCGAAGGTTTATATAGTACATTACTAAAGGAATTTCCTGAGCTTACTCAGCCACCTAGGTACGATTTGCCGGTGAATCACAATGTAGTTCACAGAATTGTGGTAGAAGGGCAACTTCCATTCTGCAAACCACGTCGTCAACATGTTCTCCTCTTCACATGGTTGCTAAAAAAGAACAAAATGACTGAAGGCCATGCGGTGATTATAGGCGATTAAACGCCGTCACGATTCCTGATAGGTATCCACTACCACACATCCCTGATTTTTCAAGACATTTGCATGGATGCACAATTTTTTCAAAGATTGATCTTTGTCGTGCTTACCATCAAACTGCGATAACTACACCGTTTGGGATGTTTGATTTCTGTCGCTTTACTTTTGGGCTAAGAAACGCAGGTCAAACATTTCAGCGATTCATTGACGAATTTACAAAAGATCTACACTTTCATTTCGCTTACGTCGACGACATAATAATTACAAGTAAAACACCCTAGGAGCACAGCAAACATTTACGAATAGTATTCAAACATTTATCAGATTACGGTATCAACATTCGTTTGTCTAAATGCGAGTTCAGCGTTCCAAAGGTGAATTTCTTAAGTCACAAGATCACAGCAATCAAAGACTTTCCACACCCCACCACGGTCCGTCATATTCATCGTGTTGTCGGTATGGTCAATTATTATCATAGATTCTTACCGAATTTGGCAGAACAAATATCGCCAATCTATGCACACATGAATCTCTTGATCAAGCAAGGGAAAAAGCTATATTTTCTTGGCCTTCAGAGTGCCAAAAGGCTATTGAGATGATAAAAAGCTCTCTTGTTAAACAGCATCCAGATTTGGGACTACTTATTCGGGGAAAAGAAGGTAGAAAATTACGAACAATTTACAATATATGAAAGAGATTGCGGCGGATCACGAAAATAAGAAGAAGGTAAGATGAAGAGTCGCGAAGAAGGTCGTGAAGTGTTATCAAAACGGAACCAAATGGTACTTAACACATAGACGCTTACTGCTTATTTCCTTCATGCTGCGTTCCACGATAATTTTTTACAAGATAACGAGAGATCTGCAGCAGTCAAGTTTATCACTGACAGGTGCAGAAGGAATTTCAGACCTGGATCAGTTTAAAACCAAAAATGGATTTTTTAGCCTTCTTTTCCAAAAACAAAATTATTGGTCGTATGTAACATTTGTACATCTGTCGGCCTTTTCCAGGTTATCTTGAAAACTATAAGACTGAAGCCAAATGTTCATTTACAGTTTTGATAGGTATTAATATGGAGCATCAATAAAAATTATAAAAGAGCCATGCTCATTACACATTTTCGCAGAAAAAATTTGATCAAACAGAGAAAATTTTTGAAACTCGCAAAAATTGCCACGTTTGATTATCAATAGTCTATAAAATAATTTCAACCCCAATGCTCTTGAAAGCTAATATATGTCAAGTAAAATACAAGCCATTAACTTAAATGTAAGCATTGGTATTGGTTCGAGCAAATTTTCTTTAAAGCTCTGTATCCCAGAAGATACTGGAGATAGCTTCCTACATGATTTTGTATTGAAAAAACAAAAATAACATAACATAACATAAAATTTTGGAAGGCAGAATTGGGTCTAATATTTTTGTTTAGTAAACAATAAAGGAAATTACAGTTTGTGAACAATCGGCACAACGCTGGTTTAAATTGCGAGTTTCAATACTGTTTTGATCATTTATTTTCCTTTTATAAACCTTATACCAAATTTTCAATTTTTCTTTTCTAATTTCAAATAAATCTCATCTTTTATTATATTTGTTTAAATTGAATTGTTCTTAATATTTAATAACTAATACCTAAATGAAAGAATAATCGGGGACTGAAACTATGAAGAGATGGAATTTAAAGTAAGATGATAGTGAGATTATCCTCGCCCCCTACTTTGTCATTTGTTGTGCGGGGAGCTAGGGTACAAAACGCAAGATCAACTTAACCTCAAAAGGTCACTGAAAATAAAAAAAACAACATTGATTTTTTATTGCTTTTGCTAACGGTGACTACTCTTCTTCCAATAGTGGTCCCATTAACACTTTTCTGCCATTGGGGAAATTAACATAAAAAAATTGTCAAAAAATTTTCCTGGTTAGTTAACTAATAAGTGTTATAAGAGCTACTTCCGAATTCATGATATTGTTACTTTCAGTAACTTAACATTACTCTAAATTTCAAACTAATATCTTTAAAAAAAATCACCATGAAGTATTACACTAAAATATACTTGTAATTAGGCAAAGGTAAAATAATTGATAAAGAAAAAACATTTTTTAATTGCGATAATATTCCGTTAAATGCTCAATAATAAATTCTTATCGACCAATCTCTACGACTGTCAAATGCCAACTGGCAAATGTCATCCAAACCAAAATGGCGGCCAAAAAAATCGATCTGGAACATAAAACGTACCCTGTATAAGGCAGGACGGTTGGTCAAAACTTCATAAATTGCAAACCGACGTGAAGTACGCCCAGACTTTCATCTCAGAAAAAACAAAAAATATCATCCGAGAACACTACAATTAAAATGTTATCGCAGCCCAAAATTATCTCGTTTGATATATAATAATTTACTTTAGCCCAGATTTTGATTTTTTATTTTATAAAATTAGATGACAAATTAAAGAGGAGAAACTAAATTTTAAAGAAAGCTATAAGTTAGAATATAACTGGGATTTGGCCTTGGAATTACTGGGATGTCTATTTTCCGGAAACCATCGGTAGGGCACTTGATTTTGAGCATTACGTTATATAACTCCATTAATCACATCAAAAAGATTTGCATTTTGCAATTGGCGGTATAATTATTTAAGTTAGCTTACTATCAAAATTTCCTACAAATTGAAGCGATTTGGTCCTAGAATGACCGGAATGTTTCTTCACCGAATACTAGCGGTATGCTATTTCAGTGCAAGCATATACAGGTACAAACTACAGACTAATACATAAATTTCATAACTTTAAAAAAATAAAATAAAATAAATCAAAATAACTTCTAATTTTGTCCATTAGTTGGATAAATTTCTTATAAAATTCAAAAATTGCTTTTCGTCAACTACGACAGAAAAACAGAATCAAAATGATTCCCGCTAAAATAGAAAAAGGAAACGAGACAAAAATTTAAAAAAGAAAGAGAATGATTTAATCATTTCATATAAGAGTGATATTCCCTTTAAAACGTTTGGTTGTCTAAACATTAATTTACTAGATAATTCAGCGCAAATAGATGAATACAAATTTTTGATGTCAAGTAATGGCTTAACTTCTGATGTCAATGATCCAATTAGGATTGTTAATTTGTCTTCTACTTATATTGACCATGTTTGATGTGAGATCATCTGCCTTAGATATGAGAATTACTGATCATTGCACTATATTCGTAACTCTATTATTAGAAGACCACCCTATTGTTCAATTTGTTCCGAAAGTAACAAATGCTAAATTTAAAATAGATTTTAAATTATTAAATAATTTGTTAGTTCAAGAATTGTGGTTCTCTGTATTGGCTCTAGATAATATTTCAGAAGCGTTTTATTTGTTCCTCTACATTTTAAATAATTATATCACTAAATGTAAGTACGTATAGGGTTTTCCAATAAGAGGTTTCAAAAATGAAAACCATTTATTTGCAACGCGTAAAAAAACTGTAAAACGCAAACCTTGAATTACAGATGCTTTGGTTTTTAAGGAAATACAGAAAAATCAACTTTGCAAGAAACTTAAAAAACATACGTAAAAATTCCAATCTGAAGGAGTACTATTATAAGTATTCGAATGAATTGAATAAACAAATAATAAACGCAAAATCAAAATTCTATTTTAACATGTTTCAAAGAGCGGGAGGATATTGTAAGAAGCAGTGGGAATTGACAAATGAAATACTGAACAAAGGGACGTGTTGCAACGCCATCTCTGAAATAATCGATGAATCGGGTACACACATTTCTTCACATTTGACGTATTTTCGAAATATTGTTACATCCATGAGATCAAACCGTAATTATACTCAATCACATCGCGTGAGTACTATGATTTTAGATAATCCTTTCAATAGAAATTGTTCCTTCCGGCCAATCCACGTCGACAGAATAATTTTTTATTATAAATTCTTTGAAATCCAAATTTGCGACCGATATTATTGGACTAAGCAATGCCATTTTAAAAGAAATTAATTACAACATTGTTGATATTGTGTGCGAACTATTTAATCGTATTAGTACTGAAGGTGTCTTTCCGCAAGCATTAAAACCCGCGACAGTCATTCCGCTCTTCAAAAGAGGTGATCGCTTATTATTATGCAATTATCGGGCAATTTCGCTTCAGCCGGTTATCTCAAAAATCTTTGAGAAATCGGTGAAATCTGTAGCGATCGATTCTGTATTTAAAATACATTTTTTTTATTCAGTTAAATTTATTATCTGAATTGAACAAATAAATACTTGAATCACGCTCCAATTCAAAATAAAATATATTTTATTTTCGCCTACAATAATCATCATTCAATAGATGCTACTCAATAATCTTCATTTGAGCGTTATACAAATGAATAGATTAAATTTGTTTTATGCTTTGTCTACATGCACGACATCTTCAATAAAAGGTGATTAATATTTAATCAATAAATATTTAATCAAGTGCATATTCATTTCTGCTATTTTACCATTTTTGATTTCCGGCATGTCCGAAGTTCGTATCATACTTAACACGATTATTTTATGGTACGAAGCAATTCATATTGTTATCCCTGTCTGCCACACACATTGTGCGCAATATAAACCACGAATTACGACACTACACAATACGTCGGTTTAGTTAGTAGCGTTTCAAACACAGACCGAAATAGGTATTTTTAAAATAATAAATAATAATAACTAAATAGTAGAGTTATTTAAATAATCTTACTTTGTTATTAAAATTTAAGTATTGAAATAAAACACCTTAACATATAAATGGATAGTTTTTTTTAAATTATAAATTTTGGGAACGCACACACTACAAATCCCGTTTTATTGGCTACATAAACTCTTTTAATTATCTTAGTCCTTGTCAATTTGGGTTCAGAACTGGTCTACCAAAGATGCTCTTCTTAATTTAATGAATCCACTACACGAAGGACTTAATAATTCTCATACATCAACTGCTCTATTTGTCGATGTAGGTGAAGCCTTTGATATGGTGGACCACCGGATACTTTTAGATAAACTTTGGCACATTGGATTTAGAGGTTGTTTGTATGAGTGGCTTAAGTCGTTTTAGGAAGGTCGTTCGCAACGGGTTTGTATTAGTGGTTGCCTGAGTCGCACTGTTGAACTTAATGTAGGTGTGGCGCCAGGTTCCGTTCTGGTACACATCTTATTTCTTGTTTATGTCAATTCCATTTTGAAACATAATTTGTTTGCTAAAGTTGTTGCATATGCAGATGATATGGAATTTGCTTATGATTTCTACAACTACTCGACGGCTGTCTCTTGTATTAATGCAGATCTTAATATTTTGAGTGAACGGTTTGCTGTTCACAAACTTGTACTTAGTACCAAGACTAAAGTTGTATTGCTTAACTTAAGGTTGAGAAATCCGTCGTTTAACCGTGATATTATGTTACATGACATTAGAAGTGATGCTTGTACCGTTATTTGCATGGTAATTGAATCGGTCAGCTCCATTAATATTTAAATTGGAAATCTCATATAGTCGAGCTGCTTTGAAGAGTTCCCTTCATTCCAATATCAGGATTTTGTATCTATCTATCTATCCACGTTCACATTGTCTTCTTGGGTTTTTAAAAAGTTATTATAATGCGTTAATTGATTATCGCGCTTAAGTTACGGTATTTGATGTTGGGGTGGAACTTACTATGCGACGGTTAAACCACTGATTATTGCTCAACAAACATGAAATTAGGTTTATGTTCTTTAAAAATGAACGTTTTCACTCGTGGCCATTGTTTGTAACGTGTTCAATTCTTCCATTGAAGCATAAAAGTTATAAAGATTTATTTTGTAATTAGTGGAAATCGGAATTTCAGTTGTCACTATGATCTGCGCAGGAACACAATGTGTTTGAAAGCTATTGCTAAATATTTTAAAACTTATTTCCTCAATTACTTTTTAGTAACAGCACCTAAAATTTTTAGTAATCTTTCTAAATTTGTCCGTGAATCAATTTCAAAAAAAAAATTTGTTAGGTCACTGAAAACCTGGTTATTGCACAGCGAATCATTAGATTTCTTATTTGATTTGATTGTTTAAGTATTATCCTATTTAGTTCGCTCACATTTTTATTTTCTATTGGGTGTACAAATAAATTTCCGACCTTTTTAGATAGGTGTCGTTAGTATCACTGCTTGCCTATTATTACATGTTTTTTGGAGGTTAGATGTCAAGCTTGAATAATTAGTAGTGACATTTGTTCAAAGATGAACAACAATTATTTTCATGTAATTGAAAATGTCGAATTTTGTGCCAAAACAAAACATTTGTGGGAAGTTTTACTTCATTATTTTTGGTTAAAGAAAAGTGCAGCGGAAACAAATCGTTTGCTTGTGGAAGTTTACGGTGAGCATGCTCCATCGAAAACAACATGCAGAGAGTGGTTTCAACGATTCAAAGTTGGTGATTTTGACGTAAGAGACAAAGAACGTGAAGGCAGACCAAGAAAATTTGAAGTTACAGAATTGGAAGAATTGCTTGATGTGGACCCTTGTCAGACTGAAAAACAATTGGCAAAAGAGTTGAATATTACCTAACAATGTGTTTCGCAACATATATATGCAATGGGATTGGTTCAGAAGCTGGGAAATTGGATGCCACACAAATTGAAAGAAAGGGACATGGAACGTCGGAAAACCATATGCGAATTGTTGCTTCAACGACAGCAAAGTAAGGGTTATTGCACCGGATCATCACTGGGGATGAAAAATGGATCCATTATGACAATCCAAAGCGCAAACCAGGTGAACCAGGGCCGTCGACGCCAAAACGAAATATCCATGGTTCGAAGGTGATGCTTTGTATTTGGTGGGATATGAAGGGTGTCGTCTATTATGAGCTGCTGAAAGAGCGTGAAACCATCACGGGACAAGTTTATCGACGACAACTGATGGCTTTAAAGCGAGCTCTGGCAGCAAAATGACCGGAATGGGACAAAAGGCACAATAAGATTATTTTGCAACATGACAACGCTAGGCCACATGTTGCTATACCTGTCAAAAATTACTTGGACAGGCAGAACTGGGAAATTCTACCCCACCCACCGTATTCATCAGATATTGCTCCCTCTGATTACCACTTGTTCCGGTCGATGGAATCAGCCCTGGCACAGCAGCACTTCACTTCATATGAAAACGTCAAAAAATGGGTCGATGACTGGATCGCCTCGAAACCACCAAACTTCTTCCTTCGAGGACTCCGTTTATTGCCTGAACGAGGGGCGAAGGTTATAGCTTCCGAAGGAGCTTACTTTGAATAAAACATTGTTTCATTTTCTATACAAACTAATGTCTTTTATTTCAGTTAAAAAGGTCGGAAATTTATTTGTACACCCAACATAATATTCCTATTTTTTATATATTACATTCTTTCAGTATTTATATTCACTTTTCTAAAAAATTAGATTTATATATTATTTTGTACTATATTTTAATCACCCCCAACCATATTTACTTTCTTAAGTGAAGCAATGGCTTTCCAAAAGGCATTTTCTAATTATTTTCAATTAAAATATATTTTTTATTGCTTAGTTCTTATTTCATTTAGAAACTGGTTAACTTTATGTAATTTTTTTTATAATATTATTATATTACGTGTTGCACATCATTAATTGAAATAAATAAATAAACTTCGATAAATTACAGAAAACTAATTTCCATTTATTAATATTTAGAAGCCGTCATATTACTACTTTCAAGATTCGGATAATATGAAAACCCACAGGATGTGACACTGCTTACAAAAACAGTTTTTTATATTATTATTAACATTACTCTAAATTTCAAACTCATATCTATAAAAAAAAAAAATCACCATGAAGTATTACACTAAAATATATTCGTAATTAGGCAAGGTAAAATAATTGATAAAGAAAAACACGATTTCATTGCGATAATATTCCCTTATTATTAAACAAAACAACACCAAACAAAAAAAGAAAGTTATAAGATAAGCAAAACAAGTCTTATCTTGTTGCTATACTACTACAGCAAAAAATAAAAAATAAATAAAAAAATTAATCTAAAATAAAATAAAAATGTGTTTACATTTTCTCAAAGTTTTTCCCTCATCATACCATAGCAAAAAAAAATGTAAGTCTACTCTCGTATACGTGTACACCATTTACCAGCAAATAAGTAAATAAATTTTATCAATTTTAATTCATCTAATTATTTCTAACACACAGATAGGAAAAAAGAACCAAACTCTTCTACGTTGAACAAAGAAAAATTTACATAAAAAACACTTTGAGAATATGCTCTAATATTGGAACACAAAAATAAAAATAAAATATTTTTGATAAGACTGGTGGTTTGGCTGTTGCTGATGTAAATATTATATTTTGCACGAAATTAGAAAATAATATTTGCATAAAATGTTTATGTACTCGTAAGCTCAAATTAATGTAATTTATGTAGAATCATACCTACATACAGTAGGTACGCTCTTTACATCTAATTGATCATAATTCTCATAACTACATGTACAAATAAAAATAAAAACTTATACACACACACACACACACATATACATAAGACATAAAAAGCTTTTTACAAAAAGCAAAAAACTTTTAAATACATAATACAAAAACGTTATATACAGTTACCTTTCTTGAAAATATTACGTTTAATATTTTATAAACTTCGATATAAATTTTGGTTAAAATAAGCGGCATGTAAAATTTTTAATTATTTTTTTTAAATTAATTAAAAAAATATTTTTTTTATGTAGTGGTAACATAAAATAATTAATTTTTTTTTTTAGTTTTTTGGCACTAATATTAAATTAATACTGATCATAGATTTTTTTTTTTTTTTTTTTTTTTACAAAATTTGGTTATCACTTAATTTAGGTGGCTTTTTAGCATGATATGATCTCGTTACAATTTATTATTGTTAACATGCAAAATTAAAAAAAAATGTTGAACTAAACGAAATTTGAACAAAACAAAGTTCTAATTAACAATTTAGTCCCGCTATAGTTCTGACGAGTTGTCTAAGAATAAATTTTTCGTAATTTTCAGTATCGGATCGAAAATGAAATTGCAAACTCTTAATAATTTCACCTTCTTCTTATTAATTTTTAAATAATTCCAAAAAAATGAAAAAAATCATCTCAGCCAAATTGTTTCGTTATATACTGTGTCCCATTAAGACTTTGTGAGGAGAAAATTTCATATTCGGATGATGAATCGGATGTTAAGTTAAAGTCTACAGAAAAAGCTAATCGTAACGTAGTCATTGTCCCGGAAATCCTAATATTATGTAATCTACTAGTAATATGGATGGTTTAATTGTGGAGCCTGAAGATAATACGCAAAGAAACCTTACCTCAAACATCCCATCCTCATCGAAAGCGCTGATTGAAGATTCTCAGGATGCGGTTGGCAAAATAGAAAAGGTAAATCCTAGAAATACTATCGGTGTACAAGACGAAATATTAACCCAAAACAAAAATATTCCAATCTCTTTACAAGCTATTGAGAATATACACCCATTATTCTTGGCAAGTAAGGAACTTCTCAGAATCATCACTTATATAGGTGGAAACTATCATTTGATGGACGGGTTGATGGTATTCCCATACACCGGTTCTTATTTAGAGTTGAACATAAAGCAAGAAATTTTCGAATGGCTCAATATTACAAGGACACGCAGCTGATTGGTATTGGAGCTTTCTTGAAGAACATCCAGAGGGTACTTGGCAACAACTCAAAAACGACCTATTGATTAGATTTCGAGACAGACGGACAGACGACGAAATTAAGCAGCAGCTCGAATCAAGAAATCAGAAATGGAAAGAGCCTTTTATGGAATTTTACAACGATTTCATGGCAATTACATTGCAGTTTCACAAGAAGATGCCAGTGAAAGACATTTTCCATATACTAAAGCAGAATATGCGTTCCGGTTTGCAAGTTTTGTTAACCGATTATAAAATTGACAAAATAAGTATCCTAGTAGGACGGTGTGTGGATTCGGATATTTATAGTGTTTCTCCAATACCGACTCAGTCGATTCAGGTAATGAAGCAAGAGCAAAATATCAACGCATTGCAACGTGTTAGCATTAAACCACAAAGTCAATTTCGGCCTAGGGAACCCAATTTTACAGGTAATTTGGCACAACAAATTAGCGATAGTTCTTATGTAATTTGCTGGAACTGCCATGATACTGGACATACTTATACTAATTGTCCTGCACCGATACCGAGAACTGGTATCTTAAAGCCGAATTGTTTTAGATGCAAGTCGGGAAACTCCGACGCGATGTTTCAGATAGCTGCGAAACCGCAACCTCAGCGGAACCATCAACCAATCGTGGCAGCACCATCCACCACGGATGTAGAGATGAAACGAAACAATTAAACCAACACCAGTACATCAACCTATACCGTATAGTACACCCACCTGACTTGCCAAACACACAATCATATGTTTTAAATATTGATAAATCACCAGCTAAAATAAAACAAAATCAAATTCTATTCTTAAAGATGAATTTTGCCCCGACATAAAACGGCGCTTACCGTATATGGTCGACCTTTGTATCAGATTACGCTCATGCGGTTTGGGCTGTGCAATGCGCCACAGACAATGTGCCGGTTAATGCACCGGATGGTCCCCACGAATTACACGACCGCATCTTCATCTATTTAGATGATTTGTTGGTGACTTCCGGCAGTTTTGAAGAACACAAAACACTATTAGCAAGACTCTCAGATTTACTGAGGAAAGCTGGTTTAACAATTAATCTTAATAAAAGCAAATTTAGCTAAGCATGTAGCTTAAAAGTCGATCAAGTAAAAGTAAAAGCAATCACAGAATTTCCAGTACCAAATACCGTCAGAAAAGTTCGTAAATTCCTTGGATTAGCTGGCTGGTATCGACGTTTCATTCTTGAGTATGCTACTATTGCTGCTCCATTAACCGATTTACTTAAAAAGAATCAAAAATTCTGTTGGACTACCAAGGCAAATTGTGCCTTTAATCAACTGAAGCGAGAGAGCTTTTGAATGCCCCACTATTAATTCATCCTAACTTTAATAAGCCATTTATAATACAATGCGACGCAAGTACAACGGGAGTCGGTGGAGTATTATGCCAGAAAGGAAATAATGGGGAAGAGCACCTAATAGCTTATATGTCACAAAAATTAAACTCTGCGCAACGTAAATACTCAGTAACAGAGCTCGAATGCTTTGCCGCCCAGACGGAGCCTAAAACTCCAACCATTCAACTTTACCATTGAACACCGAAGATGTGCTCAAAATGTCGTGCCAGATACTTCATCGCGAGCATTCGTTGATGAGTTGAAAGCAAAGCCTCTTCAAAATGAAATTCATCACATAAATTTCGAATCTTTAGAGTTTCAGTCATCCTAGTATATCAATTTAATAATAAAACTACAAAATGACCCCGAAATATATTCAAACCTTATGGTTATCAATGATAAGGTTTATATCAACATTCCAAGTTCAGAAATGAAAGACGAGTGAATAACCGATATTCCGCCTTGGAAATTATTTATACCGAGAGGCTTAGTCAAAAGTCTCAAACAAGCAGTACATGATCCACCAACATCCGCTCATGCAGGAATTCACAAGACTTTAAATTTTTTGCATCGATTTTACTATTGACCCAATATGGCATGTGACGCACGTACATACTCGTACATCAATAATTGCAGTATATGCAAATCAACTAAAGCTTTGAACTATTCCACACAACCCATGATAGGAAATCAACCAGTATCTGACCACATGACTTTTTGGGTCCATGGGATCAATAAATGTGCACATTTACCTATTTGTTGTACTAAACCACTACAGCAAATATGTATTTGTGAAACCCATGAAGAAAACTTGAGCTTCTGAAGTTTGTAAATTTTTGGAAAAGGAAATATTTATGGTGAATTCAGTTCCCGAAATTATTGTATCGGATTACGGTCCTCAATTTCAGTCCAAATGTCTTCAAGACCTGTTCAGCACCCATACCCATATGCTAACCCCAAAATATACATCGCAAGCGAACGCTTCAGAACGCATTTACTTGGGATTGCTACCTGCGCTTTAAGAAATACAACATACAGTGCTACTCAATTTTCTCCGCATTACGTATTGTTTGGCCAACATTTAATAAATCACGGCGCCCAATACAAATTTCTAAAAGACATCAATTTAATCGAATCTCGCGATGTCACTTTACAGTCGAAAGTAGACCGCTGAGAGTATGTCTCAAAAATTAGTATTGAGTCATTTGAAGGATACATACGAACGAAATGCCACGCGATATAATCTGAGAAGCAAACACCGAAAATTGGAACTTGGGCAAGTTGTTCTAGTGAGGAATTTTGTTCAAAGTGATGCTGTAAAAAAATGTTCCATCAAAACTAGCACCTAAATTTGTTGAGGCAAAAATCGGAAGTAGAGTTGGTAATGTTGCTTTCAATATTCTTCGAAACGATGGAATGAAAATGGGAGTGTATCACGTTAATGATAAATATTAGAACTTTACCTTATAAAATGCCCGGCTAATGAGAATATCAGGGTGCATGGGAACGAACGTCCGCACGATTGTAACATTTTTCGAAGAAAAAAATAAAAAGGGTCAATTAGTTTTTTGGTCATGGTGTATTAAACATAAAGGTGTGGCCAACACACGACTTTCTTTTACGAACAGAGAATTTTGAGAATTTTTTTTTTTAAATTTTTAAATTTTATTTTAAATTTTTTATTTGTTATTTTTATTTGTTTTTAATTTTTGGAAACATTTTGTGTCTAGTAGTTTTTTGTAAATCTTATACTTTTTAAGATATTTGCAAAATAAATTTTCTGGACTAAGGGAGTGGTCACTTCCGGTTAGCCGATTTGGAGTAAAATCCACTGGGACCTCCCAATTTATCAAAAAAGCTTAAATCTGAAGTTTCAGTTCGAATGGTTCAACCATCTGGGCTGTAGAGAGGACAGACTGACAGACTGACAGACTGACAGACTGACAGACTGACAGACTGACAGACTGACAGACTGACAGACTGACAGACTGACAGACTGACAGACTGACAGACTGACAGACTGACAGACTGACAGACTGACAGACTGACAGACTGACAGACTGACAGACTGACAGACTGACAGACTGACAGACTGACAGACAGACACCATTTCGAAACCCACTTTTTCGGACTCAGGGTACTTCAAAACAAATAAATCTCTAAAAATCTCAAGGTCCAAAATTTTCATGATTACTATACTCTATTTTACTAGAGAGTAAAAGAAATTAAAACATTAAAAGAAAAATCTTGGTGTACCTGTAGTTAGAGGTTCACAAATAAATCTTAAAATAACATAGAAGTGAAATAAGCGAATTGATTGTTTTCGCAATTTTTTTTTTTTAGTTAAATTTATGTAAGCGAATTTAACATCTTGACCTTGATCTTAATAAAATTAATTAATGAGTGCCATCAGTGAAACGAAGAGTTAGCAACTGAACCAAACACAAATAAACTTTTTAAAAGTGTTGTGCTCAAAAGACGATTAAAAAAAAAAAAATTATTAGCAACTTATTTTTAAAATAACCATAATATTGTACATAAAAATAAAAATACACATACTCGTACATATTTATTTTCCAAGTGTATCTGTAATATATGTATGACGAATAATTTGTATAATTGCATAATTTTTGAAGCAATTAATGATTGAATTACAAGCAAAATCTGTTTAATTTATAAAATCTTCATTGAGTTATTTTGAAATCGATTGAATAAAGCTTCATAAACGAAGCGTACAACCAAATATACCAGGTCGATTGTAGGAGCATATAAACATTTCAGTGACATGTATTGGAGTGAAGTGTAAGCAGTTTAAGCGGGCCGGCAGAAGTTTTTTTTTAATTTTAACTAAAACTGTTTTTGTAACGGAAATTCAACACAAATTATATCCGGTAAACGTAAGTTTTTAAACATTGTTATTTTTGTTTTAAGTAAGGATGGCATTCTTAATAGATGGTTAAGTTTTTGAACCAATTTTGGCTAGGCGCGGCAAAGCTGGGGAAATACTGTATCATGTTACTTTTATCTAACCTTTTTTTTTTTTAATCAAGAATCAAGCAGGAGTGTAACCTTTGACCTACACCTACGACCATTTTACAACCTTTTCGCGACTGAGCGGGCAAGGGTCAAAGCTCCTAAGATTATGTGACTTGGGTCTTCTTAATGATTACCAAATGTTTCATGTTTCAGTTAAGATGAGTTGAAATTTTAACAGCCACTTGTATTATAAAAATATTTATGAATTTTAGATTTTTTTTATTTCCAACCTTACATGGACACAAGCTTATACTCTTAGTCTTAGGCAAAGCTGTCGTTTTGAACATTTTTAAAGGTGTACCTTTCATAAGAGTAATTGGAGTCGAAAGGGAGTACCTTCCATTCAACATACAATAAAATCATCGTACATAGTTTTTAATGTTTAGCTTTAAAAAAGGCTGGGGTGTATATTGCCGTGTTAAACATATTTTTTATAACCAGATTTTTGGCCAAAGTTAGTTATTGATGCCAAATTGCCAATCGATAACACTCAGAAAAAAATACATTGTTGAAAAGTACAATACTATTTTCGTATTTGCTGCTTCAAAATGTAAATTTTGTTGAAGTGAAAATAATGTTTTAAGCTCAAATGCTTTATTGTTGTTTTCAAATAATTTGTAGTCTTTACTTGAACAATTTTTACTTTGCCTCAAATAATTTAAATTTGTTAACGTTTCAAAAGTAATTATCGTTGATTTAAAAATTAAAATCGTTGCCTTAACAATTTTATTCTCGACCAATATCATATAAGTATTTTTTTTAATCGGCCGTTAAAAATCAACAATTTTAGGCTTTAAAATAAAAATTTTAGTATTTGAACTTTGTTGCATAAAATAATTTTAGATGTTTTCATATGATTGTGCAGTTATTTATCGAAATACAATTTAGTTTGGTGTTACATCGTGAGCAGTGTGGTTTAATTAAAGTTAAATAAGTGTTATTTGATGTTATCATAAATAATAATACGCGCTTTGGTGTTTAGATTTGTTTATTTTATATATAATATACTATAATAAATACTGCAATAAATTTAACAAGTGAATTTCTAAATCCTAACACGTCACCACCAAGTGAAAGCTGCACAATTACGGCGGCTTCAGATGTTGTGTGTTTGTTTTTAGAATGGAGCATTTCTTTGAATGCGATATCCGTTTTAACGGAATGTGGGGTTAATTCGATGGATATTTTAATTATGATATATTTTCACGACCTGGACCAAATTTTCAACACCCGAGAATTAATTGGTGATAAAATAAAATTCCGCTACAATCTACAGCGATGGCGTGAGGCAAATAACGTAAGTTTAAAAATGAATTATAATACAGCTATACAGTTAGATTCATATTTGTATGTGTTTTTTTGCTAGTATGAGCTACTGACATTTTGTGGTTCTGATAGAACTACTAGAATCTTCAAATGATACTGTAATTAGCTCACATCCAGAAGCACATTTACATTTAGAGATTATTTTGTCGAAATCTATCGAAGGCAAAGAAATAATCAGCCACTATAAGAAATTTAATTTGTTAAATGAAGCTCAACAGACAACGTTAGTTCGAACAATTTGTTATTTTTATTACAAGTCAGAAATGCTAATGGATCCAGTGACAATGATGAAAGTGGCGGAAGAAATGGTGAAGTTGTTCCCTACAGAATGTGTGGTAAGTTATATTTAGTAGTTAGTTATATTTTTAATTATTAGACATAATGAAAATGGTAATGGTTGGAATGGTTGACTAATTTTAACATTACCTTATAGTCAACATACTATGTACCACGTAGTATAAAGCGAAATTCAAGTGGAAAGGTTTACGATCGCTACTTTAATATAAGACATAAAAGTAAAAAAAATCGAATATCAACTCCTCGATTACGCTCTATTGAAAACCACATAATTACGGAATCTTCTGATGACGAGATAAATGTAGAACATGATAAAACCAAAAAATGGCTTCAAAATAATTAACCCAGCAACATTTTACAATTCTGGAAGAATACGTCTCAGCGTAGAATGAAAGAAAAAAAGAGAATGTTGTAGATATATTGAAAGATTGGCCACGATATAAGGAGAAAAACGAACTCGTAAAAATTTGAACAATGTGCTTTATGTCTAAAAAATGTTTCATACGTATTCATCCGGGCAAAACAAACATATTCTTTGAAAACTTTAAAGATTGTGAAAAAATATTGAAATGTTTTTTCCTTCCTGTATTAAGGATAAATTAAATTTAAAATATTTCAATAATATGACAAATAAAGACTTGAAAATTGGTAAATAATTTTGATATACATATAGATAATTTTATATATAGCAATTCCAATAATCTTATATCATTACAGATTCCCGACATTACTATTTCTTCATTTTACTACATACGTTAGTATTACCGCCCAGGCTAAACAAAACATCGAAGCCATCAATATCCGATGCACAAGATGATATGATAGTTTATTTGATTAATATTAACAATTTAAAACAAAGAGAAGAAGAACAACGGGATCAAGCTGTAAAAGAACATTTAAAACTACAGCCAAAAATTTTTGTAATTGGTGAAACAATAGACAACTTAAACGAGTTCTACACCCTGTATTATATAGAGCCATAATCAACAAATCTGAGCTTTTATAAGGGAATTAGAAACGCGGAAAAAACGGAACTTTTCATAGTAAAACACACAAAACATATGGGAAATCACTTTTTTTCCTAAGACAAATTTTTAAATGAAAACGTTACAAATTCTTAATTATGATTTCTGAAATACTTTCATAAATGTTTGAATTTCAACATACATGAATATCGTTTAAGTAAATCGTTTTCATTTTCTAGTAATAATTGATTTATTTAAACCAAAATATAATAAAAAATTCATAACAACAGCATTCTGGTCAAATTAAAATAAAAGCTAACTACGATTCGTTTGGTTATTAAGTCAATATACATTGCATAGATGGCAGTGATGGCAGTAAAAATTTGGAAAAATCGTACCAAAACTTACCACCTGGGGAAATTTCAAGTTCAAAAATTGTAGGAAAAGCAAAACAAATTCACAAAATATAGGAACGTGTGATAATTTTGCGATTAAATAATTTTTTTTTCGTATTTTTTTGTGACCATTTTAGACATCTTACGTACACTAGTAAAACTAAAGATAAATTTAGCAAGTATTATTTTAATTTGTCTGAGCCAACTTTGATATATTTTTCAAAATGAAAGTTCGAAAAATATATTTTAGAAATAATTTAATTTTAATATTTCTGCAATTAATATTTACTTAATACCAATATGGCCTTCTTGTATATTGTTCTTAAAGATATGTAGAAAACTTTTATATAAACATTTTATAACATTTTTGCTTTTTTCATTGAAAAACTTGAAGCTAAAAAACACCATTTTTACTATGGATTCCTATGGAAATCAGTGAAAAGTTATACCACTAAAAAAGCTTATAAAAAATACGTCATTAAGATTATGGCTCTATACTCTAGAAGGCTCTGGTTCTACGTATATTTTGACGGAGTTATGTATAAACTTCCAACAATTTTAAGAGCTGTGGACTGTTTGATAAAAGTCACCTTTATATTTTATCTAGAGTATTCAGCAAAGAGAAAGTATGTGTGGACATTTTTACAAGAGTATATTTACAAAATTTGCAGTAAAGAGAAAATTCCAAAGGTACATAATATTATTACTAAATTAAATAATGTCACTCAATTGTAATCCAATAAAAGTTAACTCGTTAACACATATTTGCTCTATTTGCGAAATACTCTTACAACCTATAAGCTTTTAAAACACCAATAAATTTTAAATACGCTTGCAAGTTCAATTTATGTAATAAACAGTTTCAAAATTTTTATAAATTTAAAAATCACATTGCTAGACATGATCTTTATACTTCGGTTGACTCGAAAAATGCTTCTACATCAAAGCAAATATCTAAATTAAATAACAATCCTAATTCTTCGTCATCTGCAACTATTGATAATGTTGAAGCAAATGTCGTAGCTTCCAGTAAAGCAACAATTTCAAATATTGATCAAATTTCAATAAATATAACAGATCTGGAAAACTGAATATTAAAATCAATTATAAATTTGGCTTTAAATCTCCATGCAAAATCTAGCTTTAGTAGGAAGGAGGTACCAATAATTCAATCGTATATCAATTTTGTCACTGAGCCTTTAATTACATGCTTTAAAGAGTTTATTCCATTTATAGATGCCAATAGACGTCCGATGTTTCAAGAATTATTGTCGTATGCAGAAAACCCATTTCGGACTGTAGATACAGAATATACTTTTTTTAAAACAATAGAAAATTTAAAAATATATAAACCACCTATTAAATTTACCATCTATGACATTGTGTTGCATGGAAACCCAACGTTAAGTAAAAATGTAATCGAGGAATGTTGTAATGGTCCATAGTTTTTGATGAACCAATCAATAAATTTTTTTTTGTGTGCAACCCTTAACGTTATATCTTGCCATAAAAATTGCACGATATCAATTTAACAATAATCTGGTATGAAAAGTGGGGTGCAACATGTTAACCCGAAAAAAATGATCGCGCGATGGACAAAATTAAATCATTTGGCGTCGAATTATCTTAGTGTTGTGAACGGAAAAAAATATATTAGGACCAATAATATAATTTAAAAAAATTAAAATTAATAAATTTTTTTTTTTGTAGTCAACAATAACATATAATTGTTAACAATTTAATTTGTCTGTCTGTAATAAGTTGATTTTTCGGCATTTTTTATATACAAATATATTAATTGTTCATGGCAATCGCAATATTTTCGATTTGGTAAATCAGAAAAATATAGAGGCCAATCGCTCATAATATATCTACTGAAAAAAAGTAGAAATATCTTCCCCCCTCCCCGTAATTTTGGCTGAAGGCCCAGAGTTATACCAATGTACCACTCTGCAAAAATGAGAACCCTCCATGAGTTCTGTTGGTAGTTTGGTTTCGTACTGAAAAGTATGGTCTACTCATCAGGCATCTACGACCAAACTACAAAAAAATCCACTCTAACCACATACATTAAGAATCTGGCCAGAACGTACTGACATAGCGAATTATTATTCAACTACATCAAATATAAAAACCCATGGAGAAACCTCATTTACTTAATGTATGTGGTTAGAGTGGAATTTTTTGTAATTTGGTCGTAGCTGCCTGATGAGTAGACCATACTTTTCAGTACGAAACCAAACTACCAACAGAACTCATGGAGGGTTCTCATTTTTGCAGAGTGGTACATTGGTATAACTCTGGGCCTTCAGCCAAAATTACGGGGAGGGGGGAAGATATTTCTACTTTTTTCAGTAGATATATTATGAGCGATTGGCCTCTATATTTTTCTGATTTACCAAATCGAAAATATTGGGATTGCCATGAACAATTAATATATTTGTATATAAAAAATGCCGAAAAATCAACTTATAATTGTTAAAGTGGAACGGTGAAAATACCGTATTATTGGTTGGTCTATACTAAGTACATAGATTATATTTTATAATTTTATTAAAAAAAAAATAAAATAAAAGTTCAGTGAGAAACCAAAATTTGTGGCTTTTGTGGTGGGTTATACCACCAGTGATCACCATTTATATCACCCTTGTTTGGGTGCATGTTGAAGCGAGTGTACACTGTACACAAACGGTTGGCTCAAAGTGATCGTGCGAAAAAAAAAAATTAACTCGTTGCTGGTGGTTAAAGGAGTCTTCCGGCCTCCACGTACACATTTTAATTGGAATTTCATTACCCTAGAGCGGTATAAAAGCTTGGTTTCAAGGATACCGACGAGTGGGAACGACTTCAACGGAAACTACACGGCCAGTACCGGAAAAAAAAACTGTAAAAATTGCGTTAGGAAAAAAAAGTGTTAACTTTGAATTACAGTTTAGCTATTTTTTGTTCTAAAATTCAACCAAATAGTAGTTAATTAATTTTCTTGTTCATTAATTTAATTTTAATAAAATATCCAGGTGTTAATGGTTCTGGGTTGTGCCGTGTATTAATTCCGCGATTACAATAAAACAAAAAAATAATAATAGAATAATTCGTGCGTTGGGGATACAGTTGCCCAAAGTATTTTGCTTTAGTGATTAAATTTTTTTTGGTACCAAAGCAAGAAAACATTTTTTGTTTCAGAAGCATCCGCCAGATTTCCGATATTGGGAGCGCTCTTCGTAGGAGATTCTGAGTGAGTAAAATTTATCTGTATTTATTTTATTTTTTTGGTTCTAGATGATTATGTCTAAATAAATGTTATTAACCTAGTCGTATACTGGATTCAAGGGTCAATATACAAGATAATTAACACCTGGCCAATTGACAAATTTCGTAGTATTTTTTTTTCTTGGTTGTTATAGGATAAGTAATGTAGTTTTCTTATTTATATACCATATATAAATTGTAATTTTTTTTTTATTAGGTTATAGTATACCAATTATGTATATTTAAGTTAATCTGTCGTTAGACATTTTCTTTTTTTTTTTTCTGACGATAGATGAGATGGTTAGCGGGTTATTTTTTTATAATTTTTTTTTTTTGATTATTAATTATCTTTGATACTCATAACAGTTTAATCTGATAAGAAACAAAAAAAATTTATTCAAGATGAGTATCGGGAAATTATTGTGAATTTTGATTTTGATAAATACAGTTTGAATTATGGAACTCTAAATAGGAAGTTTGTTTATTGGTGTGAATGACGATGAGCTGAACGAAAATCCAGGATCTATTTTTTTTTGTACGACCTATTTTGGTTTGGTGCGCTATAATGAACCTCCCGAGCCGAATTGAGCAATCCCGCATCAATTCCTGGAATCTAGTACACATGGGTCATTGCAATGTCTTCTTGACATTAAATTTCAACTGGAGAGCTACTTTAGTTCTCCTAACGTATTAAAACTAACATTTGAAAATATTTAAGCTATATTATCGACAACAGAACTCGACCATTTTATAAAAGGGGAACTTTGGCAATTCAAATTAAAAGAATTTTGTGACCAAAAAGTAGTATTTCCAATGTTTCTTTATTTTGATGATTTTCATGTAGTTGGGCCACATAACCAAACAGTTTGTGGAATATATTATAGTATTCCAGTAATTTCTCAAAATCAATTATCACACATAAACAATATATTAGTGGCCGGTTTTATATTAATTCAAAGGACTTAAAACATTATTCAACTAAACGAACGTTGGAAAAGTTAATAACCGTTTTAGAAGACCTTTTCATAAATGGGATAGAAGTAGTACATAATGATGCAGTTTTGAAAATAAATTTTTACCTAGGCCAAATACTAGGCGATAATTTAGGGTTAAATTTTATTTTAGGTTATTTTACCAGTTTTAATTCTCATGTCGCATTTGAACTAGGACTAAAACTGATTGCCAAACTGATTCTTTTGAAGTGTCTGAATCTCTTCGAAACCACACTAACTACGAAATTGAGTTGGAACTAAATGATGTAGAAGCAAAATCCATTCGAGAAAATTCTATTTTTAATAATTTATCAAATTTCCATGTCACTAATAATTTGAATTTTATCTTAATGCATGACATTTTCTTAGGAGTTGCAAAATATAATGTGGCCTTAGTTTTAAACCATTTCATATATGATAAAAAATATTTCACCTTAGATTCATTTAATTACCGAAAGCAAATGTTTCCATATGGCTCTGAAAACATTGGGCACATAAGTAAACCTATTGAAAAGATACATATAAAAAAAATACTATTAAAATGAATGCATCTGAAATGAAAACCTTTTTGCATCTCATTTTATTAATGATTGGAGATTTAATTGAAGAATCTGATCCTGTTTATAATTTTTTGATAATTTTTATAAAAATTACAGAATAGTACAATATTGCTTAGCTTTGATAATAACCTACTGCAAAATCTTAAAGATTTAATAAGTCAACATAATAAATTTATTGTTGACCATTTTCAGATAACTTTAAAACCAAAATATCATCGGTGCACTGTCCCACCGTTATTAAAAGCCTGGGTCCTCTAAAATTTTTATGGTGTTTCTGTTTTGAAGGAAAGCATCAATTATTTAAACAATATGCTCTCATAATAAATTCACGAATAAATATTCCTTACACATTATCTATTAAAGGATCCCTTCAGTTTTCCTCTTGTTTAATTGAAAACAATTTTTTTTCAAATAATATAGAAAACTATAAAAATATTGTATATTATAAAAATTTATGTACAAATTTTAGAATTGTCAAAAAGTTTGATAATGTTTATTTTAAAGGAAAATTGTATTCTCTAAATTTGTATGTTAAGCTCAACAAAACACATATTGTTTTAAAAATTGTTTTGTTATTCTTTGAATTAGAAAATAACATTCACTTAATTGGTCAAGAGGTAAATACTCATTTTAGTAATAAATATCAAGCACATAAAATGTTAAATTAATTAGAATGTTATTATGTTAAATCAATAAATGAAATTACAAGTCCTGGAAAACAAATAACTTTAAATAATGGTGAAAAATTCATTAGATTTAAGTTCAATAAGCCATTGTTATGAATTTTATTCTCAATAATGAAAAATATTTGTTCAAATTAGCTATATCGAATATTTGAAATTATAAATCCACATAAATAAAATGAATTGTTTTGAATCTAAAAACCAATGTTGTTTAATTAATACTTTGAAAAATTAAGAGCACTTATTATTTACAACGCTATAGTAGATCGGCAAGAAAGTATTCGTCTTAACAATACTCATATTTAAAAAAAACAAGTAATTGTATTGTTGATTCAAAAACAGATCGACAGTTAAAAGATTTGTCTTAACAAATCTTATTATTCTTAAATCTACAATGAAAGCATTTGTCTTAACAATTCTCATATTTGGAAAAACAAGTAATTTTATTGTAAATTCAAAAACGATGTTTTTGTTTTCAAATGATTCTATTGTTGTAACGGGGCAACAACTTTATCATTTTTGAATTAAGATCGA
This sequence comes from Tipula vernalis, assembly GCA_958295665.1. Lineage (NCBI taxonomy): Eukaryota > Metazoa > Arthropoda > Insecta > Diptera > Tipulidae > Tipula > Tipula vernalis. The sequence goes on from OY282559.1 coordinate 110,703,559, forward strand.
CACGTTGTTGGGCACGAAATAAATATTAAAATATTTAAAATTAACAACTTTTATATTTAAAAATACAATTTTTTTTTTCTGAGTGAACTAATAATAAACGTTATAATTAAAAACTGGAAACAAATTAAACTACATATATTGAGAAACTCGTAATAAGAAAAATAGTTATCATTTCAGCTGAAAATACACTAGTTTCAACCACTTTAACATCAATTTTTAGGTGCCAAAATTATATAAAATACCGTGTTTGGACCGATGCTAAAATTGGTATTTGCATTTAGCAATATTAAAGTCGACATAATAATTTACTGCAGCAAATTCTAATAAATTTTCTAAATGAAATTGATGAGCTTAAAATAATTGTTGTTCAATTAAAAACCGACCTTGCATCTCGTTTCGAGCTTTCCAAAAAATTGTCTTTGATAAACTTAAAGCCAAACATATGGTAAAAGATAGTTTTTCGAAATATCAGGAGATTAAATAGACATATTTCTTGTAATAACCATCGGACGAAAGTATTCATCTATATATAATATAAAAAGGCCCACTGAAATGCTTTAAAAGGCTAATGGTAAGGTATCTCTTATTGAGCGTGTTTTTTTATTAGCTCCGGATAGCAAGCTATCGGGAGCTCATGGGAAATTTGTATTGAAAGTTTTGCTATTATACACATGTGTCGCTATTAAACAAAAAACTAAAATTTTACCTAACTTCATGCAGTTGTATGACATTTCTTCCGAATAAAAAATCGGAATAAAACTATCTAAAAATCATCGGGAGATTGTTGAGGGGCACGGATTGGTTTTAGCTGTCTCACTTGACAGGCGACGGTGGTAAATTTTGGAAATGGAAGATTTAATTTTTTTTTAAATTAAAATAGAAATGAAATAAAATTTACTAATGTTTATTCAATTGTGTATTATGTTTGCAAATTTTGGAAAAAGAAGATTTAATTTTTTTTAAATTAAATAAACAGCGATTTTTAGTTATTAATATTTCCACATCCAGAAATAAATGGCGCCACTTTGACTGAGACAGCTAAAACCAATGCTAACCAAATAATATTTTGATGAAATGGACATGCCTGGTACAAAAGTCAAGTCGATTCAAAACAAAAAGTTACTGTACGTATTCTACGTATATGTGAAGACACAGCGTAATATCACATAAATTTGAACCCCAATTCGGCATATTATGATCCAAAACACGTTCTATGAGGGATATTACTGATCCAAAATCACATCCTATTCTCGAATTCCACATCCATTTTCCACATGTGGACATCAGTCAAAATTCATAAAAATTGAATTTTTTTGGTACTAAGGGAATATTTTCGAATGGGTATAAGCAGGTGGAAGAAATTCTCCATAAAGGAAAATGGCCATGTATCAAGTGTTTTATATACGAATTAAAATTTCCGAACGTTTTGATGCATTTTGACAATGTCCGCATGTGGAAAATGAATGTGGAATTCGAGAATAGGGCCCTAGGATGTGATTTTGGATCAGTAATATCCTTCATAGAACGTGTTTTGGATCATAATATGCCGAATTGGGGTTCTAATTTATGTGATATTAAGCTGTGTCTTCACATATACGTAGAATACGTACAGTAACTTTTTGTTTTGAATCGACTTGACTTTTGTACCAGGCATGTCCATTTCATCAAAATATTATTTGGTTAGCATTGGTTTTAGCTGTCTCAGTCAAAGTGGCGCCATTTATTTCTGGATGTGGAAATATTAATAACTAAAAATCGCTGTTTATTTAATTTAAAAAAAATTAAATCTTCTTTTTCCAAAATTTGCAAACATAATACACAATTGAATAAACATTAGTAAATTTTATTTCATTTCTATTTTAATTTAAAAAAAAATTAAATCTTCCATTTCCAAAATTTACCACCGTCGCCTGTCAAGTGAGACAGCTAAAACCAATCCGTGCCCCTCAACAATCTCCCGATGATTTTTAGATAGTTTTATTCCGATTTTTTATTCGGAAGAAATGTCATACAACTGCATGAAGTTAGGTAAAATTTTAGTTTTTTGTTTAATAGCGACACATGTGTATAATAGCAAAACTTTCAATACAAATTTCCCATGAGCTCCCGATAGCTTGCTATCCGGAGCTAATAAAAAAACACGCTCAATAAGAGATACCTTACCATTAGCCTTTTAAATAACATTAGCCTTTTAAAGCACTTTTTGTTTTGAATCGATTTGACTTTTGTACCAGGTCTGTCCATTTCATCAAAATATTATTTATCTTCATCTTCGTCACCTTCCGACAATGATGCATTTCGATTATCGTTTTGCTTTCCAGCGTTTAAAAATATTTTTGCAGCTTTTTTAACGTATTCTTCATCAATCTCCCGATGATTTTTTATTTGGAAGAAATGTCATACAACCATATGACATTTGAATTTGACATCCATCAAAATTGTTAAACCAAAATGAAGTTTGCCACAATTAAGGTTGTACAAAAACCAACAAAATTTCAAATTTCCCTTTGCTCCCGATAGCAGCTCCGGATAGCAGCTCCAGATAAATAGGTAGAGCTAAATATTTTTTTTTATATTTTTAGTTAAAAAGTTGAATTAAAAATTATAGATTAGTTTTAAATAAATTAGTTATATGTATAAATAGCTTGTCAAACATTAGTTTTATAACAGAAAATTAGCTGCTCCGGATACCAGCTATCCGAAGCTAATAAAAAAACACGCTCATTGTAAACCTTTATAACAAAACAAAAAAAAAACAACGCTCAAAAAGTAAAACTGAGTTCGATAGAAAAATTAATAACTCTTTACTTGAATTTTTACGTGAACTGCAAAAAAAACGAATATAAAAAAATTCCAGTCAAAATATTACCTGAGTAAATTTTTTTCGGTACCTCTAAATGCCGCAGTGCCTCACTTTCATTCAAAGTGCCCGAAAGGCACTGCAGTTCCTATTTTGGCAGCGCTGATTTCAAAACGTATTTCTCTATATTAACTCTTTCTACTCACTCTTTTATTTATAATCAATTTTCGTTCAAATAACCAATTTTATTCTCAATATGCCGATTTTTTCTTGATTTTGTTTTGTTGTCTTTCAAGAAATGAAAACAAAAAAACAAAAAAATCTAAGTCGCCTACTTTAATTTGAAAAATGGTATGATTGAAAATCATTTTTTTTTCGACGAAAAAGGCAAAAATAGTCGCATCAAGTAGGCCATATTAATTGCCTTTAATGGCGCATACTCGAAAATTCATTTCAGTAACTTTTATGGTAATTTCGCAACAAGCGAACTTGACGGAGATAAACTTTTCTCAATATTTTGGTAATTTTTTTCCCCTCCATACCAACTTATGTATGGAGGGGAAAAAAATTACCAAAATATTGAAAAAAGTTTATCTCCGTCAAGTTCGCTTGTTGCGAAATACCATAAAAGTTACTGAAATGAATTTTCGAGTATGCGCCATAAAGCAAATATAGAAAATTGACCGTTGTTCAAATATTTTTACCTTTTCCGGAAAATTACATAACCTTAAAAAAGTGAAAGCTATTTCAACCAATCAGCGTGCTGAATTTTAATACCTTAAATTTGAATAATAGCTATTCTCAATTCAATAAGAGTAAGACTAAATTAATTTAGCCCGTTGGCTGTGCCTGTGGTAGAAATAATAATCTGAATGAAGAGGTGTATGGCTAAATTATGGATTTTCAAAATCAACATTTCAGCCTGATTCAGAATATTAAAATTAGAAAATTGTTACAGGGGGACTATATTCGGCATTAATATCAGACAAAGATTTCGTTTAAAAAAACGATTCAATTTTATGTTGTTAGTTAGATTCAACGTAAGCAAACACAGTAAAGTTGTATGGAAAACTAACTTTTAATACCCATTTTGCGAGTGCCATTCTTAAGTCCAGTTAACCAGGTTAACAAGCTGTGTTATCAACAACCATATCTAATATCCAACTTCCTACAACAACTATTTGTTAAGAATTTAATTTCTCTGTCTGTAATAAGTTGATGTTTCGGCATTTTTTATAGACAAATATATTAATTGTTCATGGCAATCCCAATATTTTCGATTTGGTAAATCAGAAAAATACAGAGGCCAATCGCTCATAATATATCTTCCCCCTCCCCGTAATTTTGGCTGAGGGCCCAAAGAGTTATACCAATGTACCACTCTGCAAAAATGAGAACCCTGCATGAGTTCTTTCTGTTGGTAGTTTGGTTTCGTACTGAAAAGTATGGTCTACTCATCAGGCAGCTACGACCAAACTACAAAAAATTCCACTCTAACCACATACATTAAGTATCTGGCCAGAACGTACTGACATAGCGAATTATTATTCACTACATCAAATATAAAAACCCATCAAATTGTAGGATCGCTATACTTGGTTTTGTTATATTCAAACTCATCACAATAAAAACACGTTTATACCGAAAATAATCTCTTTATTTTTAATTCTTTCCACTTCAACGTTTTTCTTTCGACTCCCTTTTGTTTTCCTTTTTATATGGGATCTCTGTTTTTCGCAGTGGCGGCGTAATTTAGTATGGGTTAAATGCGACAGTGGCATTACTTACCCCACACTCGGCCATCCCTCAAAATTTTCCGTCCCGGAAGATTCGGTACCTCCACTATCATACGATACCCAAGGCTTCATTAAATCGACAGATGCCAAAGTTTTAATTGATCCTTTGCCATCGCCTGCCTTCCTAACATTGTATCTATCGTTCCCACCAAGGGCTGTTACTTCGTATGGTCCCAAATACTTCGCTCGAAATTTCAATCCTGTCCCAAACTGCGAACGACTTACTGCTACTAAATCACCTATATTATACTGTGTAGCCATCTTCCTTTTCTGGTTAAAAGATTTTCTATTCTCGTCTTGTAAATTTTCTTCTGCCCATCGATAAATTTGATGTTCCACTTCACACATACCATGTGGATCATCTAGGGCCATTACCATCCACCGCAAAGAATTACAAATATTTGTTTGTCGTTGTTGATGGATTTGCAAAGTTCACGTGGATATATCCAGTTAAAACGACGTCAACAGAAGAAGTGTTACAAAAATTTGATCAGCAACAAGCCATATTTGGAAATCCAAAAAGAATTATTTCGTAAAGGGGAACGGCTTTTACCTCGCATAATTTTGAGGAGTATTGTACTCAACAAAAGATACAGCATGTAAAAATCACAATAGGTGTTCCCAGGGGAAATGGACAGGTCGAGCGTATTAATGGAATAATTATCCCAATCTTGACCAAACTGTCTTTGGCGGAATCTTTAAAATGGTATAAGCAAATCACAACTCTACAGAAGCAGATAAATTCCACGGTTAGCCGAAGTACCAACAACACACCTTTTAAGCTTATGTTTGGAGTTGATATGTTTAGGTCAGAAAATTATGATTTGACCAAAATAATCGAGGAAGAGCTGACTAATGAGTTCAGTGACAAGAGGGTAGAGTTACGTGAAAACACTAGGCAGCAGATAAAAAATCTACAGGACGAGAATAGAAAATCTTTTAACCAGAAAAGGAAGATGGCTACACAGTGTAATATAGGTGATTTAGTAGCAATAATTCGTTCGCAGTTTGGGACAGGATTGAAAATTCGAGCGAAGTATTTGGGACCATACGAAGTAACAGCCCTTGGTGGGAGCGACAGATACGATGTTAGGAAGGTAGGCGATGGCGAAGGACCAATAAAAACTTTGGCATCTGCCGATTTAATGAAGCCTTGGGTATCGTATGATAGTGGAGGTACCGAATCTTCCGGGACGGAAGATTTTGAAGGATGGCCGAGTGTAAGTAATGCCACTGTCGCATTTAACCCATTCTAAATTACGCCGCCACTGCGAAAAAGAGAGATGCCATATAAAAAGGAGAACAAAAGGGAGTCGAAAGAAAAACGTTGAAGTGGGAAGAATTAAAAATAAAGATATTATTTTCGGTATAAACGTGTTTTTATTCTGATCAGCTTGAATATAACAAAACCAAGTATAGCGATCCTAGCGATTGGCCTCTGTATTTTTCTGATTTACCAAATCGAAAATATTGGGATTGCCATGAACAATTAATATATTTGTCTATAAAAAATGCCGAAAAATCAACTTACAACAACTATGTACAATAATTTTGCTGCCTCAGCTTAAACCAATGTAATTAATAAAATGCTAGTCAGTAGCTTTTATTATTTTGCGTACGAAGAAAAAATTTATTAATGAATATAATTTTTTAAAGCTTGTGTAAGAAATTTTTATATTTAAAACGTGTCCATTAATAATAAAATCAGAACAAATTAAATATTCAACAATATTTTCTTTCATTATAATTAGCTTGGCCTCAGCCGTGGTAGTCTAGCTAATTATTTAAAATAGCTGTGGTTGGAATTTCACAGCCATTGAGTCGATCCAATTTTTCATTTAGACATGAATCTGTTCGTTAGGTTTTATTTAAACCACGATTCCCCCACTATATATATATTGAGATTACGATCCAACATTTCAGTGAAGCATTATCGTTTATTACAAAATTAGCCCGTGTCACACAAAAAAAGTTACAACATCAGAGAAATGGTTTCAAATTGAGATATTGGTTTCACTATTCTTACAAATTTTTTATTTGGCTTTGCCATAAAATATAGCATCACCAATCATTTACTCTCTAAGGAGATAAACTTTCCCAAACAAAACAAAAACAAAATTGGCCCACATTTATCTTATACATTTTAATTTGCCACTCACGCAAAACACAAATAATTCATTTTCATTTTTAACAAATTGGTTTGATTAGAAAATTATTCCGAGACCAAAAGGAAAACATACCTAATCTCGAGTATTTTCAAAGCAATTAATTTCATGAATTTCTAAACACCATACACATTACATATTATACCCTTTTTGTGTGTGCTGGTTTCCCAGTGAAATAATACTTAATATTAATTTACCCTCAATATATTATCATTAAACCTTTCTCATTAACAATAAATATTTCTTAGCAGTAGCAAAATACAAAAACTCGAGCCAAACACAAAAACCAACAAAAACTACGAGAAATTCCATCCAATTGTCTTATTAAAATAAAAATAAAAATAAATAAATAAAAAGAATGACCCATTTGTGATTTGAATATAAATTTTCCGTTTTTTGTATTCGATTTTCAACATTTTTTCCACTAATCACCCCATTTAACTAGAAATTCGCTTGTATTTTGGTTTATTTTAGTTATTTTGTAATCCTTCGATATATTGCTGTTTGTATATTACCACTAAACTAAAAAAAAAACACCGTAGATTTTTGTTGTTGTAATGAAGAAATATTAATTTGATGTAAAGTTTTAGCTTTATAGTAAACTGTAATTGTATCCTTTAAGATCAAGAAGAAAATTGACTTAAACTGATGTAATGCAATTTCTTAAGTTTCACTCATCTTTACATTAAAAGGGATGCCTTAACACCACAAAAGTACCATAGTGTAGTGTATACGTGTATTGTTGTTTTCGTAATTTTATTTTTGAGTTTCCAATTTCTAATTTTTCACATTTTCTAACAAGTTTTATGCTTGCGGAAGAAAAAACGTCTGAAGACGATAATTGATTTTGAAAGATTTATGGTTTAATAGATGGTATATTTGCGGAGGTTTATTAAATTTGTAGAACGCTGAATGGAGTTGGATCATTTTCAAAGATAAATTTCGTATCCATTAAAAAAAAAAAAAAAAAAAAAAACTTTCGAATCTCATGAGATATTTTTACATTTGTTGTTATTAATGTTTTATCCGTTTGAGTAGCATCTGATGTTTTGTTGAACAACTGCTTTATACTCGAAATAGTTAAACAAAAAATTGGTCTTATTTGTTTATTTATATCTATGCAATCTGATATATTGGGCTCCAGGGCAATGTTATACATATGTATATAGGAAAACCCACACTCCTATACGGTTGAAGTACATACATATAAAAAAAGTTATACCTTAAAGGCAACCCAATTTGGAAGGTACAACTTCATTCGTTGCTTATTTTTCTTTATCTTTGTTGATCAAGAGATTTTTGGCGATTTATCCGTTTTGAGGTTCCCTGAGCCCGAAAAATTGGATTTCGAAGTGATGCCTATCGGTCGGTCTGTCTGTCTGTCTGTGTCCTCTATGCAGGCTAGATGGTTTAAATTCCATCGTTTTTTTTTTATAAATTGGGAGGTCCCCTTAAATTTTAGTGAAAATAGGACAGCAACAAATTGTGCCAAAATAAATTTGTAAGGAATTTGCTTAATAAGTTTTCAAAATTCCCCGCTCGTAAAAGGAAGTTGTGTGTTGGCCACACCTCAATTTTTTATTCAATTCTGAAAAGGTTTAAAAAAAAATTGAATCAAAATTTCAATTGAAGTTTTTTATACTTTAAAAGGCGCGATAAGGGTCTAAAGTTAGCCAAAGAATGGAAAGAAAGTATTGTGTGATGAATAACAACAAATGAATTAAACTCCTGACATAGCTAACCACAAGCAATAATTTATAGCCCGTTAAGCTTAACAAAAGATGTCTTTAATTTTACCAATGCACGCCAGACTAAAGAGATCTGCTCCACCAGAATAAATGATGAAGTACTTATGCTCTAAGTGCTCTTTGCAAGCACGTCCGATTTTGGAAATTATTTCATCGTAATATTCGTCTCGACAAGCTCTCTTCATGTCCATAATGTAAATTAAGACAGTTGATGATGACAAACAATTTTCAAATTTCATCATTACGCGCTCATGAAATATTGTGCCACGTATATCATCGATATACGTTAGCCGTATCTCATCGTATTCGATAGCCAATTACCCTGTGATTAGATCAAGGCCAGAAAGTCTGAAATCGATGGGAGTGGTGACTTGCTAACTTGCCCTACGTAACGCTTGATACTAAATATTGTAGTAGTATTCGAGTCGAGGACGGCCATTATCCACTGATATAGTTTTCTCGTTGGTGACTGTGACAGTTTGAAAGCAGTAAGCTTGAATAGTTGGCTATATTTTTATTATAGTCACTTTCTGCATACGACCAGCATGTGTGAAACGTTATCACATCCAAAACAGATTTATCTAATTTGAAGCGCATTTTAAATTATAAAATAGTTATTCACAGAAAGTTTTGAATGTTGAATTCTTATATTCAAATTTAAAAAATTCTAAAAACTTTAAGGTATCGCGTCTTACCAGTCAGATCAACAGACAATTTCTGCGCAATGCAAAACCTCACTGCTTTAGTTTCACAGATTCGTCCCATTTCAGTGCGCCCACACAAATGTGTTTAGGGATTTGAAATTGTAAAGAGATGCTGATTTTGCGACATTTTACTATTCTCAAGAAATCGTGAATAATTTTTAAAACTCTCGAGAAACTCGAGGATTTTAAAAGTAGGATTTATAAGATTTGTTAAGATGAGCTAAGAATGTAGTTTTATATTTGTGATTTATGTTTAAATTTGTGAAAATTATATTGTACTTCAGGAACTTATTAGCATTTTATCATTTAAATTTGGTTACGGGTAAAATTAATGGTAACGCTCTACAGGACAGGGCGAAAAATCATACAGGACAGGGCGGTCCATCTTAGAACGGAATTAGTAATCTTAGTGGCAGTTGGGATGCGAGTTGGCGAGAAAGATGAGACGGAACAACCACCACAATTATCATGCAACGTGTGCTATGACAAATTTTGATGGGAACATCATGATGATGGAATGAAATCTCACCACCTCCCTCAACCGCCGAGGGAAAAATAGTTTGAGAAAAAGAGTGTAATATAGAGTGAAAATAATAATAATTAATTAAGTTTCTTTAGCTTCTCAGAACTGCGGCTATAACATGGAATGCTCTAGAGATAGTATTCAGTCTTCTACTTTATCAATTGGCTTTCAAGAACAAGAAGCAGCGAATAATCAAGTAGGCTAGAAATTGTGCCTAGGCTAACTATATTCGCTACATGTACTACTAACAAATTTACTTAATATCGACTGCATAGGTGGATAAGTTGGTGGTTTAGTTTAGAAACACCTAAAAAACCTGATCGGATTTCCAGAAACATCCATCATCCAATGTTGCGTAGTTTACAAATTGTGTTGACTTCTGACTTGAGGGACATAGACTTTATTTATTGGCTATCGAATAATTTTACTAAACTCGGCAATATGGAAATAAACGATCAAAGATGTATTGCCATATTGTAAAAAAATATGTAAGATTTGAAAAGAGAAGTTGGTGCAGTCAAACCGCTGCTGAGGCATTTTTAGTGGGATTGTCGTATTGGCTACATTCTCTAAGTGATTGTTCCATCGAAACCAAGACGCTTCTAATGGAACAGTCAAGTAATTTGAACCATATTTGCTGTTGAGTGTTTTTATGGGAAGAAGAGTCCAACAATTTTTTTTCGAGCTGATTGATTGTAAGGAGAAAACTGAGCGGCCGTGTAATAAATTGGTAGTTTTGCGGTCCACAAAGTGTTAGATACGGTCCGAAAATCAAGAGAAATATAGAATAAAATTGCAATTCATCCCGAATTTTTTGTTTTTTATTTAATGAAACTCTTAATATTTTGCAATACAAATAATGCTGTAAAAATATGTTTTAATAAAAGGATTATTTGTATCGCAATAATTAAGAATTCACGGGGTTCACTTAGTGAGCGGACCGCTATTCTCTAACAATTAGACACCTTTCAAATGAATAAAATTTGTACCTTTTAAAATTAAATAGCGCCTTTCTCAGAGGGAATGATATCAAAGGGCCGAATGTCGAAGGGCCGAATGTGTCGAAGGGCCGAATTTCGAAGGGCCGAATGTGTCGAAGGGCCAAAAGTGTCAAAGGGCCGAATGTCAAAGGGACAAATGGGTCGAAGGGCCGAATTTATTTATTTATTTGTTTTTTATTGTTTTTAAAAATATACTTTTTTAAATTGGTTGTTTTAAGGAATATTTTGTAAATTTTTTTATCAAATATAAAGTAATTTCTTATGAATGTTTATAACTCCATTAAATTTAGTTTAATTTTTATTATATTTTTTCAAACATATCTCAAGAAGAGAAACTAACTTCTGAAATTATAATTTTAAATAAAATTTTATTGCGTTAAACTTAAATAAAAATAAACTCAAATAAAGCTTTTTAAGCGAGATAGTGAAAAATAACCCGTATAATAATGGTGGAAATAGCTAATGTCTCTTAGGTTTATATAAAATAATTTTAAGTTAAATTAGTTAAGTTCAAGGTGTTTCGTACAAAAACAAAAACTAAAAACATTTAGCTAATACAAAAACCAAAAATCAAAATTTAAAACGGTAATAAAATCGAATAAGTGCATAATCAATTCAGTGGTGGGCTCGACCAAATGGTCGTGAAAATAGATATTCGAGAAATGAAAAGCCCGAGTGCTAGTGTCGTTTAGCCTAATAAGGTGTGAAGAAAAAAAAAAAGAAAAACCCAAAAACTTTTTCTGTTGGACGCCTCGAACTCATCGAAATAAACCGTTTAGAACAGTGGTTTTGAATTAAAACAAAAGGCGACCAGTAACGAAAATATTCTGTTATGATAAGTGGTGTGATTTTGCCCCTGTGTAATTAAGAACTTAAGTTGAGTGAAAATTAAGAAAACAATAAATAAATAAATAACAATAATAGTGCAGATAATAGTGTATAGACAACAAACATACAAATAAACAATATAATTCGTGTGTGAAACAATAGTAATAAACGGTTGATTATACAATCCGTTCCACTAATAAAATCATACGACAAAGTGATGGAATGCTGCATCGGTCATCACTCAGGTTTTTGATTATTAGTTATGTTTTATTATATTAAATTTAAATTTTTTTTTTTGGAATCCTCTATTTATCTACACATAATTATGTAAAGTTTATGATTCATTTTATCTTATTTTTCATTTGTGGAATTATTTATACTTTCTTTACTTCCTAGAGATTACTGTTAAACGTAGAATAGTACGACGTCATAGACAGTTTTAGTAAAATAATGTTCTCATTTTTTTTCTGGAATTTTCATCATTATTGTAATTCGAATTTTTTTTTATATGTCTCAATAAATTAAATATTGAATTGTTTATACTTAATAGCATAACCCAAATATTTTATTTCAAAGTGATAATATCGGTCTAATTTTTGTTTCTGCTTCTGTGAATTCCGCTATTTTTTTCGCTTTGCAGATGATGAGTAGCTAAGAGCTCAATTGCGAGGATGAAGCGGTAAGTGTAGTCGCTGCAGTGAGGTGAGTTGGTCCTGCCTTTACCTGTTTTTTCCTTATTTTCTCCTTTGTTCCCAATATCGCGGTCTAACATGGTTTACTTATGCTTCGGGAAATCCCACACCCAACACCTTGAGCTCTAGCCGGCCTGAAATGACCGTTCCGAAGCCTCTGAGCGAACAATTTCTGTTAACAGCCGACACATCCCCGGTCGATACTGTTACAAGGTAACCAATTTTATTCATTTGAAATGTATGTAATTGTTAAAAAATAACGGTCCGTTCATGAACACTTATTAAAACATATTCTTAAAGCATTATTTGTATTGCAAAATATTAAGTGTTTCATTAAATAAAAAATATAAAAATGGGTATGAATTGCAATTTTCTTCTACATTTCTCTTGATTTTCGGGCTGATATATAATTTAGCAAGGAAACAAACCAATAAATAAAAAAAACTTTTCGGGATTAATTTTTCGTGCTAACTTCACAAACATCTACATCTAAAGCAGAGAGTAAAACCGAAACCGAACCGTAAACCGAAAACCGAAAAAACCCGATACTAAATAGATAAAAAATAATGAACCGTAACCGGAACCGGAACAATATTTTCTTTCGGTTTATTTCGCTCTTTTTCGTTTCGGTTGAAGTATTTTTTTCACGAAAATGTTTATATCTCATAAAAACAAAAAAATATATATATAAAGTTCCTAATTGAATTGGCCTGATTCCTTGGGTACTATTTAAATGACATTACTATGAGCGGTGTATATCATGAAATTAGTTTATAAATCTTTTGCTAGTTTCGCTGGCCCGTGTACAAAAATTATCCTACACGGACCAGCGATCCGTGGAAATATATGTGAAGCTGAAGTATCAAATGAGAAAACAATTGTATTTACCTACTCGTAGGTGGCTCTCAATCTATTTTTAGAACTTTGCTATTGTTATTGTTAAACGTCAAACCAGAAAAAACGGTTTTTTATTTATTTGCTTGTCGAATACTAGGAGTAAAAAATTATTAACATTGAGGAAAAAATATTATAGTATTTACATATTCATCATAAATTTCAAAGACAACATAAACGTTTTATTTGGTGCGGTGAATAAGTGTTTGTTTATAGGGGTTTGTTTGCTTGAATTACATCATTTTTAAATGTAACCTAAAATAATTTTTTTTTGATTTTTAGCAAATGGGACGAAAAATTTAAAACCCGGTTCGTAAATATTTTAATATCGACACAATTAAAAATCAAGGAGTGTGCCTAATATCAAATTGTAGTGTCATTATAGCAGGCAAACATGTTGCAAATATTCAAAGACACGTGGAACGGAATTAGCCAGAAGAATTTGCACTTCTAGAAAGAAGTCAAGAATTGCAGCAATAACGATCGACGATCTTTTTTAATTAAGAATTTAATTTGTCTGTCTGTAATCAGTTGATTTTTCGGCATTTTTTATAGACAAACATATTAATTGTTCATGGCAATCCCAATATTTTCGATTTGGCAAATCAGAAAAATACAGAGGCCAATCGCTCTTAATATATCTACTGAAAAAAAGTAGAAATATCTTACCCCCTCCCCATAATTTTGGCTGAAGGCCCAAAGAGTTATACCAATGTACCACTCTGCAAAAATGAGAACCCTCCATGAGTTCTTTATGTTGGTAGTTTGGTTTCGTACTGGAAAGTTGGTCTACTCCACGATATACATACTAAGGTAATATAAAGCGAGGTTTCATTTTCGTTCATTCTCGCGCATGTGTCAAAAATTGTCAATATGGCGGAACTTTGTGACCACTAAAGAAGTGTTTTTTGTGTTTCTTTTTAATAAGTAAATTTTGTGAAATAAATTGTTTATAAATTTGTACACAATGCGTTGTGATATTTTCGGATGTAGTACAAACAATAAAGGGAAGAATTATGATAAAGAAATATCTTTTCATGCTTTCCCAGAAGAAAAAACTTTGTGTAAACAGTGGATATTTTTGTGCCGAAGAAGCGACAAATTTAACGTTAATACATCTCGAGTTTGTTCAAAACATTTTGGACCTGATGATTTTTCGCTGAATCCATTATATGAGCAGTTCGGACTAAAATTAAAAGCACAGCTCAAACGAAACACCGTTCCATCGCGTTTAATAAACTCAGAAAAACAAATTGGCTTGCCAACGTCCCGTAATACAAGAATGCTGAAGCGATCTTTGCAGCCAAGGTAAGTTTAAATAGAACTCAATCATCCTCAATTAATATTTTATTTGTGCATTTCTTTAAACAGTGCAACTGTGACCAAAACAACACAAGATGGTACTGTTAACGATACATCAACAGAACATAACATTATGGAACTTACTGATGTAAGAAGCAGCTTATCTAGCCATTCTGTAGTCATTAATATGGAGGCTGAAACAACGTATACTGAACCACTGCCAACGACACAAATTGTTTTCAATTCGTGCAATTGCTCATCAATTATCCGGTGTACCGAACAAAATAGATGTTTAGAAGAGGGGCCCGTTTGTACCGTCGATAGCAGTACACAAACTACGGAAATTATCCTTTCTAATTCAGAGATAGTTTCTTTAAAACAATATTGCTTTAAACCAAGTAAAGTGATGGAATCCATCGGTTATATATTCACCAAAGGACAGATCAACAAATTGGAATGTCCTGAAAAACGTAGCAAATGGACAGTGGATGACATTGCCAGCGCCATTGCAGTACATGCAGCAGGGCCACGAGCATATCGCTTACTTTTGAAAAGAAATTATCCGTTTCCTGCTGCAATTACACTTAAAAAATGGTGCGCAAAAATCGAAGTTTATCCGGGAATATTACGATGTGTTTTAAACATTATGGAAAAAGTTGACATGGAAACTAATGACAAAATTTGCGTAGTCTTCTTTGATGACATAAAAGTCAAAGAAAAGATAGTTTACGATAAATCGAAAGATATACAACTTTAGCTGTGTTTCTTATTTCTGATCTAATCAATCTGATTGATCTGAGTACTAAAAAGTTGTTTCTTATTTCAAGTCAGATCGATCTGATCAATTTTTTTGCTGTTTCTTATTTTTTTTCAGATTGATTAGATTGATTTTTTTGATTTGTAAAAATATTCCGATTTCTCAGATTAGTTTTCGTTTAGCTAACTTCATGTAATTCAAATACATACATTACCGCATACAGAACTGTCTTCTCACCACACTCTCAAATTTTTTAATGCAATTATTAAATGCAAGCTTAAATACCAGAAATTTTAAGTTCAGTTTAAATTACATTATAATACATACACTTGCATTAAACTATTATTTTAATGTAAATACGTTAATTTCCTATTCAATTACATTCATTATCCTTGTTTAAATGTAACAAGTATTTAAAATTAATTGTGTAATCTACTTTGCGTAAGTTTTATTCAATCTTAGTTACATTATATTTAAATGTAATATTAACATTACAATTCTCCTTTCTACGCAAAAATTTTTAAAAAAATACAATGGTACATTAAAATTATGTATTTCTAATGTAAAAATTTACAATTTTTTTTTTTTTTAAATACACAGAAATATATTTATCTCTGTCTATTACATGCAATTCAAGACATTATTTTATTCACGAGTTTTATCGTAATTATGACATTATCCTTTTTCCTCTGACATACTTTTTGTTTTTTTATAATAACGGTAATTTGCAGTTTCATAAATTTAGAATGTGCATTGTGCAGTGGTTTTCAAGCGTGTTAAAAGTGAAAAACAAAATTATTGTGCATAATAGATTCAAAATAATTATATATAAAATTATTTAATAATACGTGATTGTGCTAAGTGTGATTTCGTGGAAAAGTATCGAAAATATATTAGGATGTTACCCGTTAAATATGTAAAACTAATTGATAAGCGTGAAAAAAAGTTTATTGAAGTGACAAAACAATGTGTAAATCATGATTATTTATGCTATGACGATTTCTTGTCAGCGGGTAAAGTTTAAAGTTGGTGCAATGTGAGATTTCTGGAAATTCTCGCTTGCAAATTTGATTAGTAAGAAAATTAACCTACAATTTGACCTTCGTTTTTGTTTCTAGCCGCAATAAATTCGTCTTGTTCAGTAGACGAAATCGACTATTTTATAGACATCGACAATGTCAGGATTGAGGAAAATGTATTCATCGATTTTATATTACAAAAATCAGATCATCCCCAGTTCTGCTTAAAAATAAAGCACAAATTTAGTGATACTTGGATTGACCCACGCCTAGTTAAAATTGAAATTGACAGTAAGAAGCAGTACATACCAATAAAGAAATTGTGTAATAGTCATGAAACAGCTCTCTGTTACGAAGATTATATACTAGCAGGTAGCTATGTGTTTCGAAATAGTCGTGTTTAAAAATGATTAAATATTTAATTATAATTTTAATTATATTTCAGCTGCCTTACATTCAAATATAAGTTCTGCGGAAATTCATTGTTTTACCGATTCAGAAAACGTCATTATTCCTGAAGAAATATTTATGGAATTTATTCAACAATACTCATCAAGTCCACTGTTTTTTCTAAAAATACAATTTAAGACCGAAAGGATCGCAACAATTCCTAGGCTTAATAGTTTTTTGGTTATTGATAACCAAGAATTAAATGCCGAAGTAGCTATAGTCCTAGTTTTGTGTGAGTGATAATAAATTTTTTTTTTTATCTTTAAGGATCTAGAAACTCATTTGTGGCAGAGTCAGCAATCCCACGTCCTCTTGAAAAAGAAGAATAATGACAATCCATTAAAGCCATTAACACTCATTGAGCGAAGGGCGATCATACGAGAAGGTGTTAATTGTTTAGTTAAAAAGTTCGGGCAATACCCAACTGCAAATCAAAAACTCAATTTGGCAAATGCAATTGAATATTTGTTTCCCCAACTAAAATCAGATGGAGCGGTAAGTAAATATTTTATTGAATTTCAATTTCATATTTATAAAATATATTTCACGTTCAATATGATTTTTTAAATTCAGCTTATTATGCAACAATTATTCAAAATGAATTCAAACTACATGCAATTTGGAATTATATTTTTTATTATTCCTAATATTTTAACTTTTAGCTATTCTGAAAGGTGTTTATAGATAAAACATCTGATTATGAATAAAAACCTTACATTAATTTAATAACTTATTTTCACATTCAAGACATATTCAGAATAATACTTTGTACTTCATCTTTCCAATAATAGTTATTTGAATTTTGTAAATTTAAAAAAATTATCTCATTATGGTATAATAACTAACTAATTTCTTATTTAATTAAAACATTTATTAAAACATTTCTAACTGTTATGGAAAGAAGAATCACAATGCAATATACCAAATATATCCTTTGCAGAATTGCTATTGCTATATATTGGTGCAAAAATGCCTACTTTTATGTTGATTATAGGAAAACTATATTTACATGCTGTCTGAATTCATAATTATTAATTTGTTTAAAATATTTAGCCTGTATTACGATTTTTTTTTCAATTATAATGCTAGAATTTTATTAATTTATAGAAAATTCTGTATGACCCGAAAACCAACAAAGGTTTTATACCGAATAAATTAAGAAATATACAAGAAAAATATCGCCAAGTAGAAGGGATAAGAATCCGAAAACGAAAAACCACTGAACACGAAGAACATCGCGAAGATGCTATCATTGAAGTCGACAATGAGGATTTATTAATACTCAAACATGCAGATGTAAAGTTACAGAAAAATTTAATTAAAGAAAAGCTTTTATTAACAGGTGAAATTCGTTCAAAACTAATTGAAAAGGATTCCAATTACAATATTATTGAAAATTTACCATTTTTTTTCGTAGACCCAGATTTGGTAACTTAATTTAATATAAAACTAGGTAAAGAAAATATTTTATAATATCTTAAATTTTACAGATATTATTTGATTTTTAAGTGCACTTATTTTTTTTTTTGCAAACGTTATTAAAATGGAAATAGAAGGAAATTTGAATTATTATGTGAACGAAGGTAAATCATTTTATTAAATTATGAAATAAATATTTTTTGATCTAAAAAATCTGAAACCTGTTTCTTATTTCAGATCAACCAAATCGATCTGATTTCAGATTTCAAAATCCGCTCGATCTACGGATTTAAATAAGAAACACAGCAATTGAGGGCTGCAAAATACGTGCAAGTGGCAATGGTTCGGGGATTAGTTGGTAACTGGAAACAGCCGATCTACTATGAGTTTGATCAAAAAATGACAGAAAATATTATTTTTAATATTATAAAAGCCATACATGCATGCGGTTTCCATGAAGCGGCTATAGTATGCGACTTGGGTGGATCAAACCAGGGTTTATTACGTGACCTGAATGTTACAGTGAATACTCCATTTTTTCGAAATCCGGCCAACAAAACTACAAATACAGTGCAACCTCCCAATGTGACCACCCCTTCATTCTGACCACCTCCTTAAATAGGCCACTTTTCTACAGTCCCAAATCATTAACCATACAAATTTGTTCTAGAAATTCTCTTTAACCTGACCACCTCCCTATTCTGTTTAGCGACTAGTGAATTTGTGGTTATGCGAATTAAATCAACTCCTTTAACATGACCAAAAATATTTTTTTTTAAATGTAAACGGAGAAATATTTTTCTTTTTTTTTACTCTTTAGTCTCTACTCTCCACATGTTATGGATCATGTTTTCCAAAACAGGCAGCACGATTAAACAAAAAGTACAGAGCGTTTGCAACTATAGAAGATGTCACTACAAAATCAAATAAGGATTACTGACGTTTTTCAAAAGGACGTTTATAAAAAGTTCTCAAAATCAATTTAATTATCACGTATTAATAATAATCACTTTTAGAACACGAAAATATTTTTGCTTATGTAAATTGTTGCTTACAAAATGCACACATAAAAATGTCTTACAATTTTTGACAGCAAATATTTAGTGACACCTAGTGGCATTATGTGAAAGTTGCTTATGCTTTCGGAGTTTTCCGAAAGATGGTAGCTCTTGCGGTTTAAGAAAATTTGACATTTAAACATGATCTATTCAAATCGTCATTAAATACGCTGGTCCTTACTTACATATTTTTTCTCTACACGGTTACTAATACTACCACATAACCACCTTCATAATGTAGCTTGGTTTCTTTCTCTTGATTTCATCTATTAATTGTTTAGGACGTGTTCGAAGTTTGTGATAATTATTCCTAGCTACGACATTATTTTGTATGCAACCAAATTATCACAACCAGTACGTGTTGTAAATTTGACACTTCTGTAATAATATTAATAAACAAAAGCACGCAATAACAATAATTAAGTCGTATTACGTTAATTTATTTCTAAAAAAATAGTACAAATAAAACTTATTACAAAATATGGAAGAGAAAATTATTTCACTCCTGTCAAAATTATTATACATAAAACCAAAATTATTACAAACTTCGAACACGTCCTTAGTTTAGTATACGATGTTGAAAGTAATAATATTAAAATAGCAAGCAATTCTATGGATATTAATTGCCCCGACTGTAAATTTTGATTGAATGTGTGTGTATATGTATTTTTATAAAATAGTAATTCCCGTTATGGTGATGTTTTATTGACATTTATTTCAGGTTAACGACTGGTTCGATTGCTTAAACGTGCGAACGTGCGTATAAGTACAGACGGCAAAGAGTCCAAGGAATTGGAATTTCAGAACCAATTCAGTTTCGAATTGTAGTGGAAATGACCGAAAATAGGTACAAAATGCGGGTTAGAGGCAAGTTAAATATGATGTCGTTCCAAAAAGGTAAAAAATAAACTCAATTAGTAAACTTTTGTACGCTTATACGCAGAAAATAATCAGAATAATTATATAAAATTATAAATATTAAATGATTTTATTATTTATAGGTATAATGATGACGAACAACTCCCTTAAACTTTTATACGAAGATTTGAAATCGCAATATGGCATTTCATATTTGTTGAGTTACAGACTGAACCAAGACGTGCTGGAAATTTTTTTTGACGTTATTCGGGTGAAAGGAGGGATACACGATCATCCAGACCGCCTGGAGTTTAAGTATAGATTAAGATCATACATACTTGGGAAAAATGAGGGAAGCTTCTCATTAAGTGGGAATACCATCATAGACGACACTCCTGATTTGGATACGGTGAGCAATTTAAGCAGCAATTTGTTTAGTCCACTGACATCGCAAATAAACTTAAACGATCAACCAAAAGCCGGTGAACTGGAATCATTGCAATATGATGGCTTAGAGCATTTGGCGGGGTATATTTGCCATAAAATTAAGGATCCAAACCTAGTTGTTGATAGCGCTGTGATCAACACAAATAAGGATTCTTCGTTCACCTGGACGAATCAGCTAACGGAAGGGTTTCTACAAAAACCGACGGAAAAATTAATGGGTGCAGTGGAAAAGCTGAAGTTAATATTTAAGCAAACTAATGGAGACAATACTGTGTATTGTCAAAATTACATACACAACATTTAATAAATGCATCTTCAAGTATATCTAATTGTGAACAAGTTAAAAAAAAAATTTCCGTTCACGAATGTACTTTAGAATGAAAGTATTAAATAATAGCATAGTGGAAAACAGCAGAAAAAAAAAGGAAATTGAATAAAATTATTTTATAATTAAAAACTATTGCAATTGAAAATTTTGTTTATTTAGAAATAAATCAATTACTCAAGTTCATATCCACCTACTTAACCTTCATACACAAAATTCAAAGTGGGTCACAAAATACCGCCATCTTGAAATTTATTTTTGTAAAAAAAATTGACATATGCGCAATATATTACCTTAGTATGTACGAGTATATCGTGGGTCTACTCATCAGGCAGCTACGACCAAACTACAAAAAATTCCACTCTAGCCACAAACATTAAGTATCTGGCCAGAACGTACTGACATAGCGAATTATTATTCACTACATCAAATATCAAAAACCCATAGAGAAACCTCATTTGTGTGTGTATTATGCCCACACGTATATTTATTAAGAATTTAATTTGTCTGTAATCAGTTGATTTTTCGGCATTTTTTATAGACAAATATATTAATTGCCTTCAGCCAAAATTACGGGGAGGGGGAAGATATTTCTACTTTTTTTCAGTAGATATATTATGAGCGATTGGCCTCTGTATTTTTCTGATTTGCCAAATCGAAAATATTGGGACTGCCATGAACAATTAATATATTTGTTTATAAAAAATGCCGAAAATCAACTGATCTTATTAAGTATGAAATTTACCATTAGCTGTAAAATTAATGTCCACATGGATAAAGAAACACTAATATGTACAGGCCTGCGTTGAGCTGGTAACAAAAAAGGGTTATCCTTTCAAAATTTTGGAAAGCTCAGGATTCAAAAAAATTTTTCAGCTGGGGCTTAATTCAAAATTAAAAATAAATGCTCACAACATAAGAGACAAGGTGACTGATCTCGCAGACAGAATTAAAGAAAATTTTAAAAACGACATTAACCGATAAATGATTAGCATTAAGCTGGACATTGCTACTCGTTGCGTTAGATCCGTTTTAGGTATCAATGCGCAATATCTTGTAGATGACAAAATTATTGTATGCACTTTGGCAATGACTGAAATGAAAGAAAGGCATACGGCTCAGTACCTTAAAGAGATTTTGCTAAATGTTTTAGCAAAATTTGGCATAGAATTAAAACAAATTTACAGTATGAAAACTGATAATGGAGCAAATATGGTGAAGAGCATGCAATTAATTAGCTTAGATTTAGAAAAGGATATCGGTCTGAGTTCTGATTTTTCGGATGCAGAGCCTGATAATGATGAAAACTTTAACAATGAATGTAAGCTTAGCGACGAAGATGGACTAGTTGTCAACGAGGAAGAAATGCTGGTGGAGTCATAGTTGAGTATAATGTGTTTGGCTATTACGACTAATATCTTGGCGCTCATTAAGGCAATGAACAAAAGAAAACCCAAAATTGACTGTACAATGCGTTGAAATTCGTCGTACGATATGATCGATCGACTGTTCGAGCTGAAAAATTTTTGTCTGCAAATGATGGCAACTTACCCATGTCTTTCAGATAGAGATTAGAAGTTTGCGGAGGAGTTCATCAACCTTTTAATTCTGTTGAAAATTGCAACACAATCGATATTGCGCGTGAATTTTTCCCTTTGACACATTTTGGCAACGCTTGTTGCCTTGACTTTAACCGCCGGTTTTTTAATTTATTCAAATTCTAACCTGGGTGTTGGGTGCGTCTCAATAGGGTAGGGGTTGACCGTCTATAGCCATGTATCTCGTGGTCTATATTCCAACGCTGCAACTATGTAGAAACCACCAAATGTGTCTAGTATACCTCCACGTGGTAACACCCGGGCAACGATGTGAAGCATCGGCGAAATACTAGAGGCGAGTGCAATACACTATAAATGAGCAATGAGCAGAACAAATAAGGAAACTAATACCCCAGGTGGTACACCTGTTGCTCAGGTAAATCCACCCTCTTCGGAGGTCGGTCTCATGGATTCTGGGGGAGACCAGCCATTGCTATACTACAATTATTTTAACCAATCCCAAGACATGTTGGTGAATAAACAAGCTCATTTGAGTGAAATAGAAAAGGATAATTCACATCCCTTCCAGAGGAGTAACAAAGTCGCGTATTCTCCGAAAAGAGGCGGTAGTCCCTCCATTGAGGCCAGCAGCCACAACACTCGTTCTACAAACGAAGAAAAGCTTCACAATGAATTGTGTAAAGCTAATAATGAATTAGTTGAAGCCAACAATTTAAATAAGCAACTGAATATTACAATTGCATGGATGCAGGAGCGTATGAAGACGCTTGAAAAAGAAGTTAAAGCTCTTAAGCCAAAGGAGGACATCGGTTCTACTCCTAACCAGAATACAACTCCACAAGAATATCATACGGATGAAGAAGAACTAGCTCGAGAAACTGAGTGGATTAGAGTTAAAGGTGGGAGAAAAAAAAGGAGACGGAATAATACGCCCTCCCCACCTCAATTAAAGGATAATGTTCCAAATATTATCCAGAAACAACCAAAAAAAATACCTCCACCACCACCAATAGTAATAGATGAAGTCAAAGACTACGATGTACTCTATGAAAAAATAAAAACAATAATTGCTACAGATAAGTTTAATGCAAAGGTGATGAATGGAAACACCATCAAAATAAACTTAGAAGATGCTGAAACATACAGAAAAATGACAAAAATGTTAAATGAAGAAAAACGTGCTTGGCACACGTTTGAAGATAAACAAACCAGACCAATTAGGGTTATGGCTAAAAACTTACACTCTACGTGTAAACCAGATAAAATAATTGATGACCTGAAAGCAAAAGGATTTAAGGCAACTGAAGCATCGATTAAGCTAAAACGGAGAGGCAAAGTACCTCTCAACATGTTTATGTTGACCTTCGATACTGATGAAGATATCGAAAAAATTTATCAAATTAAGTACATCTTGGGGTGCAAAGTGGTTATTCAGCCTCTAAGAAGGTCTAAGCTTATACCACAATGTAAACAATGTCAAGCCTATGGACATACACAAAAATATTGCAACAGGGAACCTAGGTGTGTCAAATGTTTAGGTAAACATCATACCAAAGATTGTGTAAAAGCCCAAAATGTTCAACCTAAATGCGTTCACTGTGGAGAAAACCATCCGGCTAACTACAGAGGATGCAGCGTTGCTATTGAACTGCAAAATATCAAAAATAAGAACGTGATTGCTAAAAATCCAAGTTCATTCAGGAAACAAGCGGTTAAGATGAACCGACCCGAAGTAAATCGTAGAGTGTCGGGAACTACTCAAGCACAATTTGGTAAAATGACTTATGCTCAAGTAATGATGAGCAACGGAAATCCAGGAAAAACTGCTCAAAATGACGATATAAGTCAAACACTTAAATTAATTTTAAGCAGACTAAATACATTTGATGAGCGATTACAGAAACTAGAGTACAGCACTAAGGGAGCCATCCCTAAACAGAAAAATGGCCAAAGATCTTAGAATCTTATGTTGGAATGCCAATGGACTGATGCAACATCAACAAGAACTGCAAGTGGTCCTGGACACAGAAAAAATCGATGTATGTCTCATCACGGAAACACACTTCACTAGACAATCAAACATTAAATTCAAAAATTATCAAATATATCACACTATTCACCCTGGAAACACTGCTAAAGGAGGTAGTGCTGTTATAATTAGAAATAGTATTCATCACTATGAGGAGTTAAAATATGAAACGGAAGAAATACAAGCAACTGCTGTTATTGTCAAATCCAAAAGTAGTTCTATTTGTATTGCTAGTATTTACTGCCCACCGAAGCACTCAATGAAAGAAAAAGATTATCTCGAGTTCCTCAGTAAATTAGGAAAACGATTTGTACTTGGAGGAGACTTTAATGCAAAAAATGTCCACTGGGGATCCAGATTAACAACAACTAAGGGTAAAGAACTCCTAAAAGCTATCAGAAAATGCAGTTGTGAAGCCCTCTCAACTGGAAAACCAACCTACTGGCCAACTGATCCCAACAAAGTGCCAGATCTGATTGATTTCTTTATAATAAAGAACATATCTGTAAATTATGTACAAGTAGATGAAAGTCACGACTTAAACTCTAATCATTCACCAATACTTCTAACGTTAAGTGAAAAAATCATTCAGAAAGAAAGAAACCCTTTCCTAGTAAATAATCACACTAATTGGGCATGCTTTAGACTATCGCTAGAAGAAAAAATTAACTTAATGGTTCCATTAAAGACTGAAGAACAATTAGACAAAGAAGTTCACAAATTTGTAAACGATATACAGCAATCAGCTTGGGAAAATACTCCTGAAATTAAAACGAAAATCAAGGGAAACAACTACCCTATGGAAATTAGGGAACTCCTCGCAGAAAAAAGAAGAGCGAGAAGAGTATGGCAACAAACAAGGGCCCCCCAAGATAAAACTCATTTGAACAACCTCACTCAACAATTAAGAAGAGAGATCAAAGAATTGAAAGATGAATCAATCAGCAACTATTTAAGAAAATTAACTAATGATAACAGTACTGATTATTCTCTTTGGAAAGCAACCAAAAGAATCAAAAGACCAATAATGCAGATTCCCCCAATAAAAATAGCAGGTGAGAAATGGGCTAGAAATAATGAAGACAAAGCTCGAGAATTTGCCGAATACCTCGAAAAAATATTCCAGCCACATGAAGACCAAACGTTGGAAGCTGAGATAATAACTGAACAAGCTGTGCAAGAAAGTACAGAAATCCTACCCACAACACCAAAAGAAGTCATGCGTGAGATAACAGCTAATATGAATACGAAAAAAGCTCCTGGGTACGATCTTATTACTGCAGAAATCTTAAAAGAACTGCCAAGGAAAGCTCTGGTGAAACTCACCAATCTTATAAATGCAGCATTTAGAATCAAATGTGTACCAAGCCTATGGAAAATTGCAGAAGTAATTATGATCCCAAAACCTGGGAAACCACCACACATAACATCGTCTTATAGGCCAATTTCGCTATTGCCAGTCATGTCCAAACTCTTTGAGAAGCTTCTGGTAAAAAGATTAAATCCGATAATCGAAAGTAAAAACTTGATCCCAAATCATCAGTTCGGTTTTCGCAACCAACACTCAACAATTGATCAAGTACACAGAATTACCAGTATAATTGAGAAAGCATTAGAGGAGAAAAAAGTCTGTTCAACAGTATTTCTAGACGTTGCACAAGCGTTTGATAGAGTGTGGCATGAAGGACTTAACCACAAGTTAAGGAATCTTCTACCAATGCAATTTGCTAAGATACTAGAATCATACTTGAAAGATAGGTTCTTCAGGATTAAGTTAGATGATACATTTTCTGAATTGAAAGAAATCAATGCAGGAGTTCCACAGGGCAGTGTATTAGGGCCGGTTTTATACCTACTATATACTTATGATCTTCCTACATTAGAAAACAACACAGTAGCAACTTTTGCAGATGATACGGCGATCTTAGCTGTTGGAAAAAGAAACGAAGAATCAACACAGAAGTTACAATCAGCTATAACTCAAATATATAAATGGTCAAAAAAATGGAGAATAAAACTAAATGAAGCTAAATCAGTTCACATCAACTTTACAAACAGACGAATCGAACATATTCCGATTACCATAAATCGGGAAATAATACCGCATGCGAACACAGCTAAGTATCTCGGCATGACCCTGGATGCTAAACTACGATGGAAAGCACACGTCAAGAAGAAAAGTGAAGAATTAAGACTTAAATACAGAAAAATGTATTGGCTGATGGGAAGGAACTCTTCTTTATCAACATACAACAAGCTTCTACTTTATAAGCAAATATTGAAACCGATTTGGACTTATGGTATTCAGCTTTGGGGTTGTACCAAACAGAGCAACGTAAATATCATCCAAAGATTTCAGAATATGGTATTAAGGAACATCGTTGATGCACCTTGGTATGTCAGGAACAATGACCTTCATAGGGACCTTAAAATGAACCTCATCTTAAATGAAATCCAGGAAAAAGCACGGAGACACGAAGAAAGGCTCCGCCAACATGTGAACATTGAGGCAACTCAGCTCCTAAGCATCACGAATTTAGTTCGCAGACTTAAAAGAACCAAACCTTTTGAGCTGGTGTGATTGTCAGTTTAAGCAGCATTATGCTGATCTAAAATCCACTACAAAGATGTGGTTTACTTTAATTTACCAAACACTATGGAACGCCAATGGGAAGAATCCATAGATTAATTTAAGTTAGTAAATTAAGTCAGAAACAAATTGCTCATTAGTCCAGGAGACTAGATTGTAATTACATAAAATAAATAAATAAAATTTATTTTAAATTAAAAAAAAAAAAAAAAAAAAAAAAAAAAATTCTAACCTCTAAAATTATTATTTGAACCGATTGTCCTGCTATCTGAAAGGGTTAATTAGTTCTGTCAAATATAATTGCGTGAATATAGTCTGTTAAAAATAAGGTTATATGTGAACCGGTTGCAGATATTTTTTGTCTTCATTCAAGGTGAGTTTGAAATATAAATTTTATTGTTTTACTATCATTTGTTGTAAAAACAACAATTTTTATTAATAACTAAAGTATAAACTTTAATTAGGATCAAGTTTAATAACATTTAATTGTGTATATTTTTAGATATATATAAATAACTTTGTGGCAACATTTGTTGCCATTCCGAGTGAAGTGTTTCAAATTATTATTTTTTTGACAGATTGAACCGATTGCGTAAATTTTTTGTGACCATACAAGTTTGAGTTTGAAGTATAAATATTGCTGGTTTTATTACGAAATTTGTCTAAAATATGGTTTTTATTATTTATATAAATACAAACTATAATTCTAATGAAATTTAGTGACAGTTGATTGCGTATAGTTTCAGTTTAAGTGAATTACTTTGTGGCAACATTTGTTGCCATTCCGAGTGAAATATCTATGATATGTTTGGCCCCTGAGATTTTATAACTTTTGTTTTTCAGAATAATGGCATCCAGAAAATATCCCCCAAAATATTTTTTGACTTGCGAAGAAGCGGCTGAGCTAATTATGGCAGAAAATTCTGATATAGAGGACTTGGAAGAAACAAATGAGCCAACAACTGGAGATGTAGAAGAGAAGTTGTTGGAGCAACATCCCGAGGTACAGGTCGTGCAAGCAACATCGACAATCCATGATCTAGCTGAAATTGTTATGAATTATGATGATATAGCCCAAGTACAAGAAGATGATTATGACGTTGATTCGAGCGTTGAGCTTATTGATGCAAAATATTCAATAACGAAAAAAAAAGATATAAAATGGAGAACTCGCCAATTTAATGGTTCACCATTTGAATTTAATTCAACTGAATCTTATTCATCAGATTCAATAGAGACGCCGTTTGAAATATTCAGCCGTTACATTCCATTTGAACTGTATGAACAAATAGCACAACTTACGAACACTTACGCCCTCCAAAACGGTTCTACCATCTTTAAGCATGCCACACCCAAAGAGATAATGAGTCTTTTTGGGATGCATTTAATTATTGAGGAGTATTGGGATTTCCTCAAATTGCCATGTATTGGAACTGCCATATCGAGCTTCAAGCAATTTCGAAGGTTATGACGAGAGATCGCTTTTATTGGTTGAGAAGCCATTTACATTTGGTCGACAATTGCAAAATACCAAAGCAATGTAAGGATAAGTTTTACAAGGTGCGTCCAATCATCGACAGCGTTCGTAAGAGATGCAACGAAATGCCAATGGAGCGTTCCTTGTCAATTGACGAAATACCTTTCAAAGGACATCTCAGCATAAAGCATTACGTGAAAGGTAAGCCGTCTCCATGGGGCCTGAAGGTATTTCTATTATGTGGGAAAACAGGGTATCCTTATGACTTTGTTCTGTATCAAGGGAATGCTACCGAAATCGACTTGATCGATCGAACAAATTTGGGATTTGGTGCAGCAGTCATTAAGCATTTGATTAAACGCGTCAGGGCCGAAGGACATAATCTCTTCTTTGATAATTATTTTAGCACCTTCCAAATATTTGAGATATTGAGCTCAAATAAAATAAATGCAGCAGGCACAATTCGAGTTAACCGTTTTAATACCCCATGTTTTAGTACAGATGCTACGATGAAAAAGAAAGGACGTGGAACATCTGAAGAAATCACAAGTCGTGATGGTAATATTGTCCTAGTCAAATGGCAAGACAACCGAGCAGTTCATCTGGCATCAAATTTTATTGGAAAGGGAGCCGAATGTGTCGTAGATCGCTGGGACAAAAATGCTAAAGCCTACGTAAAGATAAAACAACCTGAAATTGTCTCTAGATACAACGATTGTATGGGCGGGGTTGATTTAGTAGATCAGTATATGAGCTACTACAGAATTTTTATTAAATCTCGTAAGTGGACCTTAAGAGTAATTTTCCATTTCGTTGATCTTGCTGTATGCGCCAGTTTTTTGGAGTACAAACAAAATTGCGCTTTTCATAAACTGCCAAAACGAGACATATTATCATTGAAAGATTTTAAATTAAAGCTAGGATGGTGTCTAACTAAGATCGATGCCTTTCAGTTCAATAACTGTAAAAGGAAGAGAAGTTGCTCAGAGGCGAATTTGGAACAACCAGGACCTTCTGTACGATCTATGGAATACCGACCAGAAAAAGATATCCGTTTTGATAGGGTTGACCATTTACCACAATTTCAAGCATCTCATTCCGCATTTAGATGCAAAAATCCGGGATGCAAGCGACGATCGCGGATTATATGTGTAAAATGTCAAGTACATTTATGTATCAATGCTAACAACGACTGTTTTTATGGTTTTCATAACAAATGAACCATCGATATAACTATACCTTTAAAATTAGCAATATTTTATTTTATATTATATTATATAATCGCATGTTCGTTTGAACATGCAAAGTACTGAAGTGAAATATGATAAAATGAAACTAACTAATTGTGAGCTGTAATTTATATACCTGAATTCAATAAAATTGTTACTTACTCTTAGAAAATTATAGAATAAATAAAGTCACTAAAATTAAATTTGTATGTTGTCAGTTATTTTATTCTGAAAGCATTTTGACTCGAAATGCAAATATGTACTTAGAACAGTGGACTCGTATTGGCAACATATGATGCCGGAAGTTTCTGGGCCAATGAAAAATCTGACAATGTTTTATACAGCTTTTCTGAGTTCCTTGACCTCAAATTAGTAAATAACAGGCATAACTTATTTAAAAATACTATTTTTGAAAAGTCAGGAGTCAAAGGGTAGTGAACCGCATTTACTTCACCAACTTTAATTCATCACCTACCCAAAAATTGTGTGATTTGCCAAATTACAACGACAAAATTGTGACTGAGGAAAAGGAAAACCAGACTAAATTGGAAAAATTTCAAGCAGAAAAGGAAAAGGAGATAAGTTTAACCTTGAATATAAATTTCACTACGGACCGTGAGGGTCAACAACAAATTTCGAATTTGATAAATCAAATTAATTCATTTAACCCTGCTCGGGAAACTATCTATTGGAAAGAAAAAAATAGAGGTGTGGCCAACACACGACTTTCTTTTACGAACAGAGAATTTTGAGAAATTTTATTTTTTTTAAATTTTTTTTTAATTTTTAAATTTTTAAATTTTTTTTTTTAAATTTTTTTTTTTTTAGTTTTATTTGTTTTTAATTTTTAGAAACATTTTGTATTAAGTAGTTTTTTGTAAATCTTATACTTTTTAAGAAATTTGCAAAATAAATTTTCTGGACCAAGGGAGTAGCCACACTTCCGGTTAACCGATTTTGAATAAAATTCACTGGGACCTCCCAATTTATCAAAAAAGCTTAAATCTGAAGTTTCAGTTCGATTAGTTAAACCATCTGGGCTGTGGAGAGGACACAGACAGACTGACAGACGGACAGACTGACAGACTGACAGACTGACAGACTGACAGACTGACAGACTGACAGACTGACAGACTGACAGACTGACAGACTGACAGACTGACAGACTGACAGACTGACAGACTGACAGACTGACAGACTGACAGACTGACAGACTGACAGACTGACAGACTGACAGACTGACAGACTGACAGACTGACAGACTGACAGACTGACAGACTGACAGACTGACAGACTGACAGACTGACAGACTGACAGACTGACAGACTGACAGACTGACAGACTAACAGACTGACAGACTGACAGACTGACAGACTGACAGACTGACAGACTGACAGACTGACAGACTGACAGACTGACAGACTGACAGACTGACAGACTGACAGACTGACAGACTAACAGACTGACAGACTGACAGACTGACAGACTGACAGACTGAAAGACTGACAGACTGACAGACTGACAGACTAACAGACTGACAGACTGACAGACTGACAGACTGACAGACTGACAGACTGACAGACTGACAGACTGACAGACTGACAGACTGACAGACTGACAGACTGACAGACTGACAGACTGACAGACTGACAGACTGACAGACTGACAGACTGACAGACTGACAGACTGACAGACTGACAGACTGACAGACTGACAGACTGACAGACTGACAGACTGACAGACTGACAGACTGACAGACTGACAGACTGACAGACTGACAGACTGACAGACTGACAGACTGACAGACTGACAGACTGACAGACTGACAGACTGACAGACTGACAGACTGACAGACTGACAGACTGACAGACTGACAGACTGACAGACTGACAGACTGATAGACTGACAGACAGACAGACAGACACCATTTCGAAACTCACTTTTTCGGACTCAGGGGACCTCAAAACAGATAAATCTCTAAAAATCTCAAGGTCCAAAATTTTCATGATTACTATACTTTATTTTACTAGAGTAAAAGAAAGTAAAAGTAATTTAAGTTCTGAATTAGCGAAATTGGCTAAAGTAATTTTAGCTGTACCCGCAACACAAGTAAGCGTAGAGCGGAGTTTTTCGGCGTTGAAGCTTATACTGACCGACAAACGGACGAATCTGACGGAAAATAACCTTGAAATTTTTTTAATGGTTAAATTAAATAATGAATTTTGAGCAGGGTAATATTACAAAATTTAATTTTTTTATTATAAGCATACATGTTATGTAATATTATATAGTAGTATAGTTTTTGTTATTTTTAATTTATATTTTTTTACATAAATACAGACGAATAAAATTTACTTTTTATTTTTTATTTATGAACCGGTTTAAAATCCGAACCGAAACCAAACCAAAAAAATAAATTAAAAACCCGGAACAGAACCGAAACGAAAAAATAAATTTGGGAACGTAACCCTAAACCGGAACGAAATGCATTTCGGTTTCACTATCTGATCTAAAGGAAACTGTAAGGTTTTTGGGGTTTTCCTGTGAAAAACCAACTTGACCTCTATTGACTTTAAAATTCTATGGAAATTAGCAAAAAAAGGCTTCTTCCACGACTTGAAATTTGAATTTGGTGGATTTAGATTCTGATTTCAGAACATTGTGCAATCAGAAAACCAATTAAAGAATGGTTTAACTACGAGGGTAGAATCATAAAAAGAATGAATTTCAATTTTCGAAAGAAAGTAAAAATTTATTAAAAAAATGTTTTCATATATTTTATTGATTTCCAGAATTTTTAGTTAATTTCCCGGGATCCCGGGAAATTCGGGTTTATCGCTTCCGGCTCCCAGGATTTAAAAAATAGTTGGGAAAGCAACTCTCTAGGTTAAAATGATTCAGTAGTTAGTTGAGCGTGCAAAACCCCTGGGATATCTTCCTTGTGACATTTTGTTTCGTTCACATGTATTTTTTATAGGAAATCTGGCTTGTGTGGACTCTCAAATACTTAGCCCTATAATCTAAATTATCAATTGTCATTTTTTTATGAGCTTAAACAACTTGACGCCTCTGAATAATATTGGTATTTCAATAAATTATGCGATTGGAACCGAATCGTGCAATAAATACATAAAAAAAAATCAAGAATTTCTAACCAATGATAATAATTTCATACGCCAAACTATCCGATAAGCACATAAAGTATTAGTGTCAAGCCATTAACAATAAAATTATATAACCGCGCGAGTTTAAATACCATATAGATATCTAACACATATACGCAAACATATGTATGCATGTGCTGAAAAAGATAAAAATATAATATAATTTTTGGGTTTTTCTTATCAAACGATATTTTCCCTATTTCATGTGAAGATGCTTTATCAATGAAACAACAGTAGCGACAATTTACAAAAAAAAAAATATCGAGAATTAATATAATTTATAAATATTACCCATATGGTATCCAGTATCCACCCAAATAAACAATATCCTTAAAATACAGATAAATAAACAAACACCATATATAGCATAGACATATACATACAACATTTATATTTCCCAATTTTTGTTGTCATACATGTTTGCCGCACAAACCACTAAACAAACAAACAAGTTTAAGGATTTTCCTTATTTATTTATGAGGATCGGTTCTATGTTTTTTTCTTGCGTTTTTTGTTTGGCTCTTTTTAGCCAAGATGAAAATCGAAGTGATAATGAAATTGTATTTTTATTACTTTATTTTTGGTTGGATGGACTTTGGGTGTGAAAAAAAAAAAAAAACGAAAATACATAGTAAAAATAAGAACTTCAAGAATTTTATTTTTGTTTTATATATTTTATGTCCCAAATGTTAAAGATGAACGTAAAAACGAGTACAGATAAATTGGTAAATTATTGTGACAATTATATTATATTTTATTGACATATTTATTGCAATATTGGTTGGAGACAATACTTCAAGTTGAAATAAACATGTTTTTATATGGTTATCTTCACATAACTGACAATTACTTTTGAAATTTATTTACAAAGACAAATTGAAAAATAACTGTCAAGCGCATATTATATTCTTAAAATTGTTTTTAACACCAAACATAAACAACAAAATTTCATTACATCAATCAAATTATAAAACTTTAGAATATTTGTGTAAAAAAATATAAAAAAATCAACTTGATGAAAATTAACTAGTTTCATTAATGTGACAACGAACATAATAATTTTCACAACTACATATAAACATAAAATGTGAAAAACATAAAAAAAAGCAAAATTAATTATAAATTGCAATTATGTTCAGGATAGTGGCTGTATAATGTAAAAAGAAGAAGATAAAGTTTTTCAGTATTATTTGTCTTCAACTTATGTTTTATTTCTTATCGTCTTCTTAAAACTTACCAAATTATGTATTAAGATGTGTGTTTAGAAAATTGGAAAATTATTCAGATTATTTTCTGAACTTAAGATTTTTAAGAATTATTTTTGGATGTGTGTCACATATTTTCAAAAGTTTTAGGTTTGGATATAAAAGATATAAATATTTGATTTTTTTTTTTTGCCTTAGGTTTCAGCTTGGTTTTATTTTATTATTTAAAGTTTTAAAGTCATGTCTATAAAAATACGTAACATTTGCTTCCAATGTACGGTTCTACATAATATATACATAAATTGACTTTATGAAATCTATTCCACCTAATCAGGATTTTTAATCTGTTTACACGGGTAGATAATCAACAAATGCCATTATCTTTCTTATTAGCACAGCCATAAAGTCCTTCCAAAGCACTAGATTTTACACTATCAGGTCCTAGTTAGCTGTAGACAAGGAGGTTTTATTATTGTTAAAAACAAAAATGAATCCTATCAAAATTAAATTGTGAATTTTATTTACGGACATTAACCTCGCGTTCAAAGCTGAAAAGGCTAAATTTTAAATATGACTAGCACTATGTATATAACCGCTGAATCAGTCTACCCTCAAGTTCTTAGTTGCGCCATAAGCAACGGCATTCAAAAACCAACACAAATATCTATAGAAGGCCGAATGCCAAATCAATGGCTCTTTTTTCGTTGTGTCAGTGTAAAATGGAATGGTAATGTTAAAAATGAATTTTTTTAACAGTGTATACGTGTAAATCTTGAATATTGCCTTAAACATTTGTTTGGCCTTATTTATTATAGTATTGATACCTAATCATATATTGAAAACATTTAAAAATGATCTTTTTTCACTAAGCCGTGTTCTGAAACCTGTGATAAATACTTTTTACGTCTACAGCAAAACTATCGTAGTCAATTCCTAAGATAATTTGTGACAACTGCAGAAATAATTCATTGTGCGATTGAGTTACTGTGCCGATTATAAATGAATGGCGAAATTATGCCTAAATAAATATATACCATCGGTGACCTTTTCATTACTGTAATTAAAATGAAACAACAAATAAGTGAGAGGAAAGCACCAAAAAGTTACTAACACAGCATAATAAAAAATTATGAATGTAGGGGAATATTTTAGGAACCCAAGAAGTGACGAAAACAGGAAAAATAAACTTTTTCGGTCATAATCTGCCAAAACTACAGTACTATGAGCTAAATTTCCATGAATACTTCATTCTTCTACTGAAATACTGTAGCACTAAATGGGAAAATTTTTAAATTCCAGAAATATTACCCAAACAAACTTTATAATCATATGGTAACTTTTCTACTAAACTAAAGCAAATGGTGACTAGATAGTGTCAGAATACTAACAATTAAATTAAAACATCATTTTACAGCTCGGATTGTACAAATCCGAAAACTTTGAAACAACTGTGAACATTTTTACTAAGACACCAGAAACACCAAAATGCCTTCCAAAATTAAACTTAAACGTAAACAGTTTCGAGACAATTCAGCCCATTAAAATTTATGGAAATAACTTAATAAGTCAAGAAATAATAGCTGAAATGATCCGAACAGAACATTTAAGCGAACATGAAAAAATGGTCCTTATAAACACTATTTATGAGAATCAAGAGGTCCTGTTAAAGCAGAATGAAAAAGCATCTGCTACATCGATTATTAAGAATAAGATGAGGATCCTGTTTGCACAAAAACGAGTTGCTAGACAGTGGAATTATTCGAAATTCCAGCAGCCGTTGCTCTTCCCCTATATGGGTAGTTCCGAAAAACCCGACGCTTCAGGTATACGGAAAATCAAATGAGAAGACCATTAATGACAAATTTCCCATCCCTCAAATTGAGGAAATACTGAATAACCTTGGGAAATCCAATTATTTTTGAGCCTTGGATTTAAAGTTTGGCTACCACCAGATTCCAATGGATAAGGATTCACATGAAAAAACTGCATTTTCTACCAATCAGGGGCACTTCGAGTTTACCCGAATGCCATTCGGATTGAAAAAAGAGCCCGCAACCTTCCAAAGGGCCATGAACAATGTCCTTCACGGACTAATAGGAAGAATTGGTTACGTATATCTGGACGATATGATAGTTGTAGGCTTTAATGTAGTCTTTCAAAAATCTTCAAGCAGTCCTTAAGCGCTTATCACAATTCAACCTGATAATTCAGCTTGATAAGTGTGAATTTCTGAAAAGAAATACCGAATTCCTAGGATATATAATCACACAAGGTGGGGTTAAACAGA
Organism: Tipula vernalis; assembly: GCA_958295665.1. Taxonomy (NCBI): domain Eukaryota; kingdom Metazoa; phylum Arthropoda; class Insecta; order Diptera; family Tipulidae; genus Tipula; species Tipula vernalis. Next base: position 110,739,885 of record OY282559.1, read on the forward strand.
ACCCTGACAAAATAAAAAAAATTCTTGAGTGGCCAATATCAGCCTCTCAAAAACAGATCAAACAATTCCTCGGATTGTCGGGATATTATCGAAGATTTATTCATAATTATTCCAAAATGTCAAAAAATTTGCTATTGTTAATATTGTAGACCCAGAATACGTAAAATCCTTTGAAACATTAAAAAATATAATAGCTACAGATCAAATATTAGCCTATCCAGATTTCAATAAACCCTTCATCCTGACAACGGATGTATTCGAATACGCTTTAGATGCTGTTCTTTGACAAATGTAGGATAAACTAGAAACACCAATAGCATTTGCATCTAGAATCGCTCGCTATAATCTCGGCTGTAGTCGAATGACGTCTGTAGTTGAAAAATGTTGATTAAGATTTAATTTATAAGGAAGTTAAAGCTAACGTTGTAGCCGACGCTCTTAGTAGACTTCCAATAGAGGAAGTTAAACCAAATCAAGAAGAGGAAATCAATTTTCATAATCTAGAATGCAAGCATCAAACTCAGAGAATGCTTCAATGCAGAATAATGCATCAAATAGTGACTCAGACTCAGACACCGTGCATTCAGCCAACACCTGGAATGACTACTATATTCATTTTGCAGAACGGCCCCATTAATTTCTAAACAGCCAAATAATTTTCAGAGTAACCAAATTAGACACTATAATTACTGAGGAAGTATTTCCGAAAGTAAATAGAGCAATAATCATAAAAAACGAGTTCGGAAAGGAAGATATCGATCGTTATTTAAAAAGGTTCCATAACGGAAAGCAATCAGCATGTAGAGAAACAATTTCGGGTTAATGAACAAATTAATGAGAGGATCCGATTAATTACAGACACCGTAAATAATGCCGTAACAAGTACTATAATAGCCAACAAGTTGGAAAGGAGTTGGAAAGGGTAACGCTAATAATAAACATAGAGGCGGTGAACACCATACTGGAGGATATTCAAGAAGCGATCATCAAAACCAAGATCGAACTACCTAGCAGTAAGATTCTATCATTCTATCAACCAAGGAGCCAACATTACACTCTCGGATAAGGCATCGGAACAACAGTTATTTTTAACATTAAAACTATAAAAACTTTGTTCAAAGACAGGCAGAAATCTAGTAATTCGAGGGCGACTGTTTTAAACCATTAATAATTGGGACCAGAAGTCATTGCAACGTCCTCGTCAAACAAAGAAACAACGCTGAATCTCATTGCCCGGGATAAATTATTAATAGAAAACGCAAAACACGAAACGTGACGCTGACAGGCAATTTACTAATAACTTTTTGGATTTGTACATTAACCATCAACAATAAAAAATGCGAATCGTTCGAAATTAGAAGTGAGACCCAGGAAATCCAAGGAGCTCTACACAACCTACAAATAAGCAGACAGCTAGTAAACGAAACCAATATCGAAGCTATCACAAGTGTATTTCAGACAAACGGGCCATTAATATTGGATGTGAACGCTATCAGGAGGTGTATCCCTGTCAACAATAGGTGTATTAATGCTATTCGCCTGCTATTCGACGTGCCATACAAATAAGAATAGGCAATTCAAGCAGAACCAGGTCAACGACATCCAATGAGCATGAAACGCGGACGTTCTTCGCAAATAACACAAAGTACAACACATAAAGGTGAAGAATGTGAAAGATATTAAGTTGCAGACACAACAACATTGTAATACAACGGAGCTCTATTTCAACAACGCGCAATAATTGAAAACCATTCTTTATGAAATTCTTAGTTTTAATGGGAAAATAATTATAAAGCTTAGATAAGCATTTTTTAGATTATAAATTATAATTCAAAATTATTTTTAATTATATAAAAGTGTAAAATATTAAAATTGATAAAAATAAATACATATTTACTTTATGTTGATATAAGTCTCTAACTCTTACTTTGAAAATTTCGGAATGTATAATTGTAAATCTATAGTTTTTAGGAGATGCAAATCAAATTTTCCCGAAAAATTACCTCACTTTTCGGGAAAATTTTCACTTTGGACGTGTCCGATTTCTGTGCGAAGTAATTTTGTTTGTGATAAATTTGACATTAGTGAAATAAGTTGCTCTTCCATATTTGAAATAAGTTCATTTGCTGTCCGAATACTGAAATAATTTTGACATAATAAAATGGAAATATGTAGTATTTATAAATATTAACAAAATTCATTCTTTGCAGCGACCAATAATGTACACAATTCCCTCAACAAACAGTATTTTTAATTCAATACTTAGTTATAATGATCCTGTGACGAGAATGCATTTAAGGATATCGTCTAACAATTTCATCGCTATTAGCAAAATCTTGCCCAATAACAACCATGGTTGGGGACAGGAAATGGAACTAATGATATTTTTGCTGTGGCTGGCAAGTGGGACTAGTTATAGAATTGTAGGTGCAGCAATGAACATGTCAACATCCACAGTTTGTGATAATGTTCACAAAATGCTGGACACTAGAAAATGCTAGAACTTATTATATTATATAAATAAAATAAAATTATATAAAACTTATTTTGTTTACTTCACCGGCACAGAAACAAGAATTATTACGGACAAGTCAAAATTATAACATACCGATGCTGTGATAATTTGGTTGCGTACAGTTTAACATTAATTTAACACAAAAAAATTATTTCGCACAGAAATCGGACACGTCCTTTCTCTAAAAAGAATTGTGTTATAATTTTATTCAAAATAAGCAAAAATTTTTATAAGATTGTGATGTTAGATTGTAGCTCAGTAGTTTTTCGATAGCTTAAAATTATAAATAAAATTTGAAACAGGAAGAATAGTGTAAATTCTGAAAAAGCGCCCATCCTCCAAGGTTTAAAACGAATTAAAATTACATTGAAAAGTTAGTGAAAATGGCATTCACAAGATTTTCGATTGGTTAAAAACCAAAAATGAGAACTTTCAGGGTTATAGACTCTTGGGGTAAAGTAGGGGGGGGGGGGGAATTGATATTTCTCCTTGTTTTGGGTAGATATATTATGAATAATTGGCCTCTTCATTTTGTTTCTGATTAACCAATCGAAAATCTTGTGAATGCCATTTTCACTAATATATTTGTGTCTATAAAAAGCCGAAAAAAATCATTTGATGAACAGACATACTTCTCTTAAACTTCTTAATATTGTATGGGCATTAAACACACACAAATGAGGGTTTTCCTTAAGTTTTTTGATTTAGTGAATATAATTCGCTAAATCAGTACGTTCGTACTTGACACTATCTATGTTAAGTAGGAATTGTATTTTTGTAGTTTGGTTGTAGCTACCTGATGAGTAGACCAACTTTTTCAGTACGAAACGAAACTACCAACAGAATGAGCTCAAGGAAAGTTCTCATTTTTTGCTCAGGTTTATACACTATGTATAACTCTTGGGGTAGAGTACGCGGAGGATTGATATTTCTCCATTTTTGGTAGATATATTATGAATAATTGGTCTCTTGATTTTGTTTCTGATTAACCAATCGAAACGCTTGTGAATGTAATTTTCACTAATATATTTGTGTCTATAAAAAGCCGAAAAAAAAATCATTTGATAGACAGACATACTTTTCTTAAACTTCTTAATATTGTGTGGGAATTAAACACACACAAATGAGGTAGAAAAGAGAGAATTTCATTGAATTTTTTGATTTAGTGAATATAATTCGCTAAATCAGTACATTCGTACTTGACACTATCTGTGTCTATAAAAAGCCAAAAAAATGGTTTAATGAACAAGATGTTAAGTTTAAATTTTTTTCAGTGTTTAGCTTTCCTGATACTATCAGAAGAAGCGATAAGAGCGATTAAAACTCATATAATAGTCACTGATTAGCCGTGAAATATATAGGGGTATACGTATCACAAGCGATGTTAGTTGCATGCGAGAAACATGTGACTGTATATTTCATCGTAAATTTTTAGGTCTGCGAACTATTTATGCTGCGATATTTTTGATATATATATTTATTACTAGATTGCGACAAAAGTTCGTCCAGATTTTTGCCGCGATATTTTTTTTTCGATAAAGAGGTAGGTTCCCATAAGAATACATTGGATCCTTTATACATTTTGGAAAACTACATTGTTCGTGTTATGTTTTTTAAGAGTTGTCATGATCGTTCTTGGCCAATTTTTGTAGCTTGTAAAATTTTACCATTGCGACACCTAGTGTTTCTTCTCGAGAAATATTTCTCGATAATTTTTCGACAAATTTACCAAAAATCTCGATTTCTGGAGAAAATTTGTATTTTTCTCGAGAAAAATATTTTTCCTTCATTTAAAAAATAAACGGTCAAATATAATAAAAACAATCAAAAATATACATTTTTGGGCTTTTCGGAACTAAAGAGAACTAAAATGATGGTAAGGCAGATTTATGTACCACTGCACTCTAAATAGTTCGACATTTTGTGTGAAATGCAAAACAATAATAAACAAAAAATTTTCAAGAAACTATATTTATTGAGGTAAGTAAAATATTTTATGTGAATAGCTGCTTTTTAAAATTGTTTTTAAAAATTTGACCATTTTCATCAAATAGCCATTAAAATAAATAGCCCAAATCAATACGATGATGTTTGGAAACATTTTACCAAAATCAATAAAGATGCATCAAACTGCAATATTTGTGGTAAAACCATATTATGTAAAGGATCTGCAATCACTAGTCTTTATAGACATTTGAATGCCATACATTGTTTAAAAAGAAAAGAGCCAGAGCCGGGCACCAGTGGAAGAAGTAGTCCCGCGCATAAGAGATGTGTTCAAATCAACAGTGATATTCAAAAAATCGATAAATTCATGTCAAGGCAGTGTCCGTCGATGAGTGAATTAATTGCTCAATTAGTTGCTGTTGATGGGTTTTCTTTCCACAGAATTACAAAAATTAGCTTTATTCGACAAAGTATGATCGCTAAGGGATTGAACAATTTTCCGAAAAACCCTTCAGATGTAAATGAACTGGTCATTAAATTTTTTGAAACTAAAAAACTTGTGTTACAAAATAAAATTAATTTTCTAAAAAACAGTAAAAAAAAGTTTAGCATACCTATCCCTGGACAAATGGACAAGCATCAACAACAAAAGATTTATGGATGTTCACATATAGTATATTATAATATCACTGATTCGGATAATTTGGGCCTAATCCCGGTAAATGGAAGTTGTTCAGCGGAAATGATTTTAAATGTAGTCAACGAGAAACTAAAATCATTTGGAATCGAAATGAAAAATGATATTATTAGCGATATGTCGGATGGGGCTACTGTGATGCAAAAATTTGGTAGGTTGCCTCCTTCCCACCAACAACTGTGTTACAATCATGGAATTCATTTGGCTATTAAAGTTATATATATTAACAAAACCGAATATGTCATTAACGCACCATCATCATCAGCCTCACAGTCTGAAAATAGTGAGGATCAGAATAGTTCAAACTCAGAACTAGAAACCGTCGAAATTTCAAATAATTTATTACGACTAACAATGGCAGCTACCATCACTCAAATTAGGAAAGTTTTAAAGATTTTTCGAAACTCTCCCGTACGGAACAACATCCTTCAAACATATGTCGTCGAAGTCAAAAAAAAAACAATTAAAGTTAATTGCGGACTGTAAAACCAGTTGGAATCCCTGGTTGAACGATTTGTACGGTTCAAGGAACCAATCTAGAAGGCATTGAGTGATTTAAAGTGGGAGAAAATGATAAATGAAGAACACATGAAAACCACAAATACATTACTAGGCATTCTCCAACCTCTCTCTATTACTGTAAAAAGCCTCAGTAGGGAAGATGCCACTTTGTTAACGGCTCTTAAATTTTTATTTAATAGTCTTGAAAAACCAAATTTTGAGTTGAGTAAAGAAATGATGCTTTCATTAAAAACTGAACTTTCAAAACCGCAAAATGAAGTATTTGTATCTCTAATGAAGTATCTGAATAATCCACAATCAATTTCAATTCGAGAAAAGGATGTTTTTTTCAGTACATCTTCTAAATCTGAAATTTTAAAATTAGCAAGGAATTTGTTAACTCAACTGAACGGAGCGAATGAGGAAGGGTTTATCGATGGCTCCGAAAGTTTAGGAAATCCGTACTGTTCTGAAAATCATACGTTGTCATTGCAAGAGCAGTTGGAATTATCAATTTTGGAAACGTCAAAAGAGTTTCATGTTCACCCGTATTGTCAAGATAATATGGAAATTTTAAGTAAGGAAATAAGTATTTTTGAAAACACGGGAAAAAGAAGTGACTCAATACAATTATTGTTAAATTCGCTTTTAACAATCAAACCAACATCAACACAGAATGAACGGAATTTTTCGACGGCTAATGAATTCGTAACCAAACAAAGAAGCCGCTTACCTAACGAGGCTCTAAATGCTTTATGCTGTTTAAAAAGTTATTTTAATAGAAAGTCAAATTGAAATGTTTTACTGTCAAAGTCATTTATGATTTATTATTTTAAGAACTAAATATTTTATTAATTTATTATTTCGTATATGTAAATATACATAATATAAAATGCTGTGAATTTGTACCTTAAAACAAAATATTCTGCATTGGTACAATTTTAAAGACTTAAGTTTGAATTAAATTATTAAATTTATTATTTACAATTTATAAAAATAGTTTCATTTAATATTCATAGCTCAAAAATTAGTGTAACGATACGTTGGTTTTTAATTTGACGTTATAACCGAAGAATTCTAAGAAAATATATTTCTCGAGATTTCTCGAGAAATATATATTTCTCATTTTCATTCTCGAGAAATTTAAAAGTCGAGAAATCAGAAACACTAGCGACACCTATACATATCTATTTAAAGTTTTATAGTTATTTTTATCTATAACTACAGGAACTTCCTTTCTGTTCCTGGATTTATTGGTGAAGCTTATCGCAAGCTCTTCTTAACTTCGGCCTCATATTATGAATTTGATAAGGATTGGTTTTTTAATAATAAAGATATTGGCTTTATGCTTAAAAAATAAATATAAATTTATATTTTGTGTTTTTTGACAGTTCATATTTTATTTAAAATTAATTTTGTTGTGAAGGTTATTCGCCACTGCCTTTTAATTATTTCATAAATTTGTATTTTTAAGGTTATGAAAAATAAATAATCTTTATTTATTCGCAGTTTATTAAGTAGGTTTTGGAAAATTTTAGGTGTTTGTCTGCGGAGAATAATTACCTACTTAAAATTCAAAGTATCCACTACTCCGCCAAGAAAATACTAAGTTTTATTCACTTGCTTACAAGTATAAATTAAAGCACTTGAATGTCTTCAGATGTTATTCTATCTGTTAGCTATCATTTATTGATTATGAATAATCGAGAAAGCTTATTAAAATTTAAATAAGAGAGGGACACTGAGAGACCTCTTGACAGACCTCAACTTTGTGTGGAAATTTCGAAATGATACGAAATTCATGCAACATAAAATTTGTACTGTCCTGAGTGAAAAATGAAATTAAGCAAATCGTTTTCCGTTTCCGAATTCCTTTAAAATCGGTTTACCATATTACATTACATACAGGCATACACAGTTCATCATCATCCATAAGGGAATCAGATTATAATTAAAGTTTCCATTTATTTTATGGATGTATGTACACTGCTCGTCTGTATCCCATTTTATTTACTGCGGCAAATCAAGTAAAATGAAATTTTTAATAAAAATGTAATTCCGTTTTTGATGGTTTTTTTGTTTTGTTGGTTTCCATATATTTTTATGCAAATTTTTTTTTTGTTTTCCCTAAAATCAAAATACTAAAAATTCTCGAATGTAAATGTGTTATTTTGATATGAGTTTATTTATAATTTATGGGATGATATAATTTTTTTGGAAAATTATTTTATTTTTTCCTCGAAACATTTTTTTTTTTTTTTTTTGTTATAAATAATAAATTAGAAATTATGAGAATTTTTTGATAATGTAGACACACACATTTATTTTTGTAATACATATGATGCTTTTGGTGAAATGGGAAATCGTTGTTAAAATAAAATGTTTACTGATATAATTAATTTATTTCATTTATTTATTTATATATGCAATAAACGTTGTATAATATTGTATAATAATATAGATAAATAACGTTTTATTTAATTTTTGGCCATTTTTTTTACTATTATTTGTTGTTTGCGGTGTGAGAATGCCTTTCAGATTATATTCTGGTTGCGGTTCATTACACCGAAAATGAAGGGTTGTTGAACAAATTTCTAATACAAGGCAAAACATTTAGAGCAAAAAAAACTAATTTAAAATTAAACTAATTAAATGAAAACATAAAAACTATAGACAATTCCAATTAAGTGTTGAACAATTTTTTGCCCGATTTTCCTAGAAACACACAGGCAAACTGTAGTATATTCCACCAATGAAATATATAAAAACCCACACAAAATAAATTAAGTTCAATTATGTCGTAAAGCTAGTTTTTCTTTTGTTTCCATCGTGAAATGGAATATAAAAAAAAAGAACAACAATAATAAAATAAAATGAAAAGTTTTTTAATTTGGTCGGAAAAAATAAGTCGTGACTGAAATTGTTAACGAGATCATATCAAAAGTTGTATTTTTTTTACGTTCCAAGTTTATTTTTTTGTGGTTTTTAAAATTTTTTATTTACAAAATGAAATTACTTAGTTTTTAATGATTTTTTGTTTTTATAATGGACAGATTAATAGTTATAATCATTGTGATTGGCACCTAAGACGTTTATTTAGCGTTCGACGGATAACGACTTACGTTATAGTACACTTGCTTAATCATATTTACCCAACCAATGACTACAACCACATTTTAATTATTTTATCTTAATTTAATTTAAATATTTATTTTCCTTAATTAAACTATGTTTAAATAAAATTTAAATAGGGCTTCTTATTTTATTTTATTTTTCATGTGGTTTGCGCGTTTTACCAACAAAACAAAAAACAAAAAAAAATAATTTAATTCCGCGAAGAGATAATATAAAAAAAATTACTTTTATCTTTAATCTTAATATTACCAAAAAAAAAAAAAAAATAAAGAAAACACAATCTTATAAAAAAATTTATCTTAATATAATGGAATCTTGTGTGAAATTTCTTACCTCATCACCAACAGTACTCGGGTATATCCGATTTGGCAAATTTTTCTCCAAACTAAATTGATCCTCCGTTGTTTTACGATAAACGGGATTATCGAAATTCATTGAAGTTAAATTTCTTTGATCGTAATGACGATAGCAGAAGAATGCCTGGATAAAGAAAAAAAAAATGAAAAAGTAAATTAAAAAGTAAAATTAAAAATTATATGGATCCGTTTTGCGAATATGACAAAAAGTTTAAGCAAAAAAATGCAATGACGTAAAATTTATTAATGTAGCTACAAATTTAAAAGGTTCATCAGTAATAAATTTAAACTTGAGGAATTTAATGTCATCAGAATGGTTCCTAAATCAAAGAATGGTGGTACATATAACTACATATCCTGGCGCCTTTGCAATTCCAAATCATGGCCATCGAAAATATTTCTGTCATCTCTAGAATTAAAAGGACACAAGCCTTTTTTCTATCTTTTCAGGAACACGTTTTAAATACATTAAGAGGTTTCTGTAAAATGTAGCTTAATTATTAACATGATTGTTTTCTATATTCGATAGAAGTATGTAATACCACAGACGTAATATATCCAGACGAATTATTAACGAATAAAGATGTGGGTTTCATCAAATTGACTGATAATTGCGCCAAATTGTAGTGAGAAAAATGTTTACTTCAATCGAGAAACCCAATTAGCTATTTCGATATATTTGACTTCTACTTACTGTAGTAGATGGCATTATCATCAATGTCGTCGAAAACATGAAATTTTTTTCATCAATGTGTGCATACTGTTACGTTTTTGCCTTGTCACTCAAGGTTCGTATCACTGGATTGTGAATACTACAAAATCAATTTAATTTATCCCAACGAATTTATTTATTTCACAAAATTTGTTATAACACAGTCTATCAATAAAAATTCACAAAATAACTTTGTATAAATTATTCTCAAATTTTACTGATCACTTTTACTTTTCGCACAAAAACACTTTTTAAATCACTTTTTAATTTCTTTTAATCATTACACTATCGCTTACCAAATATTACTAATCCAATTCGACTTCGTTCGCCTTTTTATATACACAAACCAAACTTCTAGAAAGCTCATGACTTTTCCAGTTAGAATAGCGTAGAAACATTACGTAACAATTTTTATCATGGAAAATTCCAATTTAGTACAGTTAAACATGGAGCTATTCATTTAACTTCTCCTATTACACACTAGGTGTCACCGTCACAATACTGTGACGGTGACACCTAGTGTGTAATAGAATAAGTAAATGAATAGCTCAATGTTTACTGTACTAAAATGGAATTTTCCATGATAAAATTGTTACGTAATGTTTCTACGCTATTCTAACTGGAAAAGTCATGAACTTTCGAGAAGTTTGGTTTGTGTATATAAAAAGACGAACAAGATCGATTTGGATTATTCGTATTTGGAACGCGATAGAGTAAACTTGTAAGATTATTAGTAGTATTTGGAAAGCGACAGTTTGAAGATCAAAAGTAATTAAAAAGTGATTTAAAAAGTGTTGTAGTGCGAAATAAAAATTATAAGTGAATAGTAAATTGTGTAAAAATTATTTAAGTGATTTTGTGAATTTTTATTGATAATCTGTGTTGTAAAATTTCTTGTGTGAAATAAATAAATTCGTTGGAGATAAATTAAATTGATTTTGTATTATTCACAATCCAGTGATACGAACCATAATTGACAAGGCAAAAATGTAACAAATTAGTGACAGCGGTGGGATTGTGAATAATAAGATAAAGAAAATGATTCTCAACGAATTAAAAGTTCCAGAATGAAAGAGGGAACTTGAGAAAAGGGGTTTGGCTACTGATGGTGGTAAAGCAGCTTTACAAGCGCGACCACGTGATGCCATGGAGAAAGAAGGGTTAGACGCAGATCAACATGATTTTGGAGAGAAAGTAACGGATGCGGCAACCGTAGAGCAGAAAGAAGGAGATAAACAACCGTCAGCCGAAACAACACAAACACCATCTGGAAGTCTCGATTTGTCACAGTTAATGGCTGCTATGAAGCAGATGATGGCGCAACAAGCAATGCAGTCAAACCAAGAAATTAAAAATGAAATGGAACAACAAAATGTGCGGCAGTTGGAGACTATAAATCAGTCAAACCTAAAAGTGGAACAACAAATAGAGAAAATTGAACAACCAATCCAGGAAATTGCAGATGGGCAAAAGAGAATGGACGAGAAACTTCTCGAATTATCTACTAACATACACGGCGAAGTAGAGAAGATGCAAATGTAGATTCAAAAGATTGACGAAAAATTAGAAACGAAGGTTCAACATGTTGAAGAGAAATTGCAAACGGAGATTCAACAAGTTGTGGAAAAATTTCAACGTCTCGAGAAAGATCTAACTGATGTCAAGGCAAGTGGAACAACGACGCAAGTGGTACAGACCGTTCAATCAGTTAAGTTAAAACCACCAAACTTCGACGGTACAATATCTTTCGGCATTTTCAAATTTTAATTTGAAACGGCAGCCAATCAAAACCGTTGGAATGATGAACATCTTGTCGCAGCGTTAATAGTGGCTCTTAAAGGTGAAACTGCGGAGGCCTTACAAACAATTCCGGAAAAAGATCGCAACAGTTATCTCGAAATTATGAAGGCGCTGGATAGGAAGTACGGCAGTGATCACAAGCGGGAAATCTATCGAATGGAATTGAAAAGCCGCTACCAAAAGGGAGGAGAATCAGTTCAGGAATTTTCATCGGCAATCGAGCGATTAGTACATCTAGCATATACCAGTACATCAGCCGATTATATGGAAAGGCTAAAAATTGACGCATTCATTGACGGCATTCGAGATCCAGAGACACGCAGGGCGGTGATGTTGTCACCAAAAGCGACCTTCGCGGAAACCGTTGCGTTTGCGTTGACGATCGAGGCTGTGCAGAACTTTACAAGACCGTCATTATTTAGGCGCCAAATGAACTCAGACAAGAACGGCATCAGGGAGCGAATGGTACCGAAAGGCGGAAGAGGCAGGCTTAGGTGTTGGAAATGTGACAAGTTGGGTCACATCTCAATGGACTGTCGGAGTGTTATACAGAGAAAGATGAGATCGCCACCTTTTATGCGGACAAACGCCGAACGGTCGGGACAAAGGTCTAAAAGCAGCGAGCGAAGATGTTGGATATGTAACAGGATTGGCCACATCTCGCGAGATTGTTTGGAAGCAGGAGGAAAGCGGCACGGATCACCATCTTCCGTGGAAAGAGCACGAAGAGGAGAGCAGGGAACGGATGAGCGGATGGCAACAGTCGGTAAAGTGGAAAGGTTAGAAGTCAGTTTGGAGGAACCGAAGCTGGCTTCACCGTCTGGTTGCTCCATAACATTCATCCCTGTTACGAGTGAAGCACGAGGCGGAAGCAGCATCATAGTTAGGGGCGCTGTTGATGGGAGGAGGTGTATTATTACCCTGGATACCGGAGCAACCCACACAATTGTTCGGAAAGATTTGATCGCAGGAGCAGTGCAGCTAGTTGATGGGTTAAAATTAAGAATGGCAAATGGGAAGAGTGCAATGATTAAAGGGAAAAAGATCGTGAGCATAAGGATAGGCGAAACTCTTTTCCCACACAAAGTTCTGGTCGCAGACATTGTGGACGAGGTTCTTTTGGGAACGGACTTCATGAGGATGAATGGCTTTGTGTTGGATTTTGGACGAGGAATATTGAGCAGCGATAACATCGAGCTGAATTTAAAATTTAACGGTACGGATGTGACAGTAAGGCGAGTAACAATCATTCATTGCGAGGAGCTGCCATCGAAATCTGAAACAATTGTTGAGGAAACCAAAGAACACCAGGTTAAGCAGACATTGGATAAGAATGGCCGAGTTGTGCGAGGTAGAGTGCGAGTGTCGGGCGACTGGATGAGAACTCGATGTGCCATACGGGCAAATGGCCAGGGATTACACGAGGGGCAATTGGTGTGGCTTCACAACTCGCAACAAAAGATGGGGGATTTATCGGCGAAAGTGCAGCCTTTATGGACGGCACCCTACAGGACAAGAAAAGGACAAGGAGGTAAACCAATGGCGGTACATTTAGAGAGGCTGGCCCTCTACCGAGGAGGTGATTTGGGTCCTGTTCGGGACGAACAGGCTTAGGTGAGGGGTAGTGTGACGGTGACACCTAGTGTGTAATAGAATAAGTAAAACTAATAGCTCAATGTTTACTGTACTAAATGGAATTTTCCATGATAAAAATTGTTACGTAATGTTTCTACGCTATTCCAACTGGAAAAGTCGTGAACTTTCGAGAAGCTTGGTTTATGTATATAAAAAGGCGAACAAGATCGAATTGGATTATTAGTATTTGGAACGCGATAGAGTAAACTTGTAGGATTTAGTAATATTTGGTAAGCGATAGTATAAAGATTAAAGGGAATTAAAAAGTGATTTAAAAAAGTGTTGTAGTGCGATAAATAAAGTAAAAGTGATCAGTAAATTTTAAGAATAATTTATATAAAGTGATTTTGTGAATTTTTATTGATAAACTGTGTTGTAATAAATTTTGTGAAATAAATAAATTCGTTGGTGATAATTTGAATTGAGTTTGTATTATTCACAATCCAGTGATACGAACCTTGATTGACAAGGCAAAAACGTAACAATTGGTGACAGCGGTGGGATTGTGAATAAAAAGATAAAGAAAATGATTCTCAACGAATTAAAAGTTCCAGAATGAAAGAGGGAACTTGAGAAACGGGGTTTGGCTACTGATGGTAGTAAAGCAGCTTTACAAGCGCTACTACGTGACGCCATGGAGAAAGAAGGGTTGAACGCTGACCATCAATATTTTGGCGTGGAAGTAACGGATGCGGCAACTGTAGAGAAGACAGGAGGTTAACAACCGTCGGTCGAAACAACAAAACTACCATCTGGAAGTTTCGATTTGTCGCAGTTAATAGGTGCTATAAACCAGATGATGGGACAGATGAGTCTAATGAAACAACAAAACGAACGATAGCTAGGAGAAATTAAAAATCAAATGGCGCAACAAGGAGAGCAGTCGAATCAAGAAATGAAACAACAAATGGAGAAAATTGAACAGTCAAATCTAAAAATGGAACAACAAAATGTGCGACAGTTGGAGACAATAAACCAGTCTAACCAAGAAATTAAATACGAAATGAAAGAACAGATGGGCGAAATTAGACAGTCAAGCCAAATTATCGAGCGTCAGATGGGCGAAATCGCCGAAGGTCAAAAGAATATGGACGAGAAAATTCAAGAATTGTCTACAAATGTGCAAGGCGAAATATAGAAATTGCAGACGGAATTACAATCAGAAATTCAACATGTTAGAACTGAATTTAAGACGGAGATTCAACAGGTTGAAGAAAAGTTTCAACGTCTAGAGAAAGAACTGATTGATGTCAAGGAAAGTGAAACAACGACGCATGTGGTACAAACCATCCAATAAATCAAGTTAAAGCCACCAACATTCGACGGAACAACATCTTTCGTCATTTTCAAATTTCAATTTGAGACGGCAGCCAATCAAAATCATTGGAACACGTTAGACACGTTATCGGGTGCTCGAATATTTTCGACATTAGATCTACGAAGCGGCTATTGGCAGGTGGAAGTAAATGAGGAAGATCGCGAGAAAACAGCGTTCAGTGTGGGTAACGGGCTTTGGCAATTTAATGTTATGCCGTTCGGATTATGTAATGCCGCTGCGACTTTTGAATGATTAATGGAGCGCGTGTTAAGGGGATTACATTGGAAGACGTGCCTAATATATCTGGACGACATCATCGTCTTGGGTAAGGATTTTGACGAGCATCTAAGGAACTTGGCGGAAGTTTTGGATCGGATATAGGCCGCCGGATTAAAGCTAAGCAAAAAGAAGTGTAAACTGTTCAGAACTGAAGTCAAATATTTGGGTCATCTTGTAACAAATAATGGAATTCACACCGACGAAGAAAAAATCGCAGTGGTAAAGAACTGGCCAATACCTAAAAACTTACACGAATTACGAAGCTTTCTGGGATTGTGCACCTACTATAGACGCTTCGTGTCAGGATTCGCCAACATCGCCAAGAGTTTACACGAGTTGACCAGGAAGATAAAGGCATTCGAATGGAACGACGACCAGGAGGAAGCATTCGTGGAACTAAGGAGACGGTTATGTGTTGCGCCAATCCTCGCGTACCCTATACCCAACGTGAAATTTATTTTGGACACCGATGCCAGTAATGACGGTATAGGAGGTGTGTTATCACAGGAAATTAATTACCAAGAACGAGTTATTGCGTACTACTCCAAAACATTATCAAAACCGGAGCGTAATTACTGCGTGACACGGAAAGAATTGTTGGCTATAGTGGAATGTGTCAAGCATTTCCATAAGTATCTTTATGGTCAAAAATTCCATTTACGGACAGATCACGGCGCTTTACGGGGGCTGTTGCAATTCAAGAATCCAGAGGAACAGGTAGCACGCTGGATCGAACGTCTTCAAAGCTACGATTTCCAAATAGAACATCGGAGGGGAAGTGCACACGGGAATGCCGACGCGTTATCAAGACGACCATGTCCATTAGAATGTAAACATTGTGGTCATGTTGAAAAAAGGAAGAAACGACGAAATGATTAGGAAAGAGCAATTATGAGATACGGATTTACCAATTATAATGGAATGGAAGGAAAACGAACACCGGCCAACTTGGAGCGAGATGGCGGACAAAACTCCCATTGTCAAGGCTTATTGGGCTCAATGGAATAGCCTCCGTCTTGAGAATGGCTGTTTAAAACGATTGTGGGAAAGCAACGGTGGGGAAAATCCCAAATTTTATTTTGTTTTGTTACGTCATATTTCTTTTACTCGTTTGAGTAATTTATTGTTCAAACCAGTAATATAAATATCACAGGGATTGTCGCAAGATACCATTAGAGTAGAAGGTGTCGGAGGTTGTAAGGGGAGTAGCCCCGCAAGAAGTCTCCCGCACAGACCACTGGTGAGACCTGGCGGCTCTCAGGTATCGGAGGGCAGTGGTGGGAAGGTGGTGGGCATTGCTCGGCCATCTGCCGGCAAAACTGACCTGAAGGGTGACGGAGGTGCGATAAAGAAGGCTGATCCAGGCCTTTTAATGAAAAAATCTCCGGATAAGTAAAGTCACACATCGCCTGCCTGCAGATAAACCTGTATCATCCAAAGGCGTCTTCGGACGTCCTTTGTTGCAGGTTTATCTGCCAAAACACTGGCATGGCCCTCATCCAAGAGCCATGGGTGATAGGTGACCAAATTAGAGGTATAACAAATCAAATGGGTAAGTTGATTTATCATAATGGAACCGAGAGTCTAAGAGCGGCCATTTTGGCCAACTCGCAAATTAATTTTATTCCCATTTCAGTGTTCATCTCCAGCGACTTGGTTGCAGTGATGGTGGAGGTTCTTGGGGAAAGAGGCAAACAGTAGGCTATAGTGGCCTCCACCTATTTTCCTGTAGACTCAGAGATAACAACTCCATTCGAAGTTAGGCGGCTCACAGCTCATTGCAAGCGCAATAGGTGGCCTACCTGCCAACCAATATGTAGATATTGTCAATAGGGGAAGGAAACCTACTTTTATAGATGCGATTAGGTAAGAGGCCCTAGATTTTAGTCCGCATTTTAGCAATTTAGTTAAAAACTAGCATGTGTCTGAAGAAGCCTCCTTATCGGATGGCCGTTTCACTCGAATCAGAAATGCCATCGTATATGGCGAATATATAGTCTCCAGAAGGTTTGGAATTCTGTTCCAACCAGCTGCGAAATGCACTCTGCAGATCATCTCCAGAAAGTCCTTTCGAAGGATCACTCAAATGGTTTAGGACTTCTTCAGACGCAAAATGGGAGTTTCACTGAAAACTGGAAGAAACATTGGAGGTACTATTAGATACCCACTTTTCGGATTCAATATTGGTAGGAGCCCAATAGGAACATCGTGACCCTTCAAGTGAGGTAGCCTATGCACGGAAGCACTTTTGGCCTAGCCCCGGTGCATACAGTAATTAAGTAACAAGCCGATCGAAAGATACGTTTGGAGACCCTAATAGGGGCTGGTCATCAAGGGGAGATGACCAGTTTCAACGATCGAATGTTGCCAATAATGGACATAAATATAAAACTCACATTCCAGTAACGGAGGACCATCACCATTCTGTGGCTTTGACAAGCTTAAGGATTTGAGCCACTACGGATAATAAATAGCTTTGAGAAGCTATCCGAAAATTACAACAATCAAACAAGTTCCTGAACTTTGATGCGAAAGGGTTAGGGAAGCTCTAGAGATAAGTATGACTGCAAATCGAGTCGAGAGTATTGAATACGAGTATTTAAAATTAGTCAATATTAACGGAATTAGTAATATTAGGGCGTTTATAAATTTAGGATCCGATTAAATGATGTCTGGATGTCTGTATGTCTGTGCTCATGGTATCTCGAGAACGGCTTGTTCGATTTTGAATTTTCTTTTATCAATCTGTTCGTATGGTCAAGGCCGAGATTTGAAAAGCTTTTAGAACCTATGCGCCATACGAATTGACCCAAAATACCTTGTTATAGAATTATTTACTAATTTTTTATATTTGCTGGTTTGAATATTGAGTTTTGGGTTGAGTTGCAGTTGAGTTGGAGTTGGGTTGAGATATAGTGACCATTTGACCAATTTTTTACATATGCTGGTTTGATGATTGAGTGGAAAGAGAGTTTGCGGTTGGGTTGAGGGTTGAGTTGGGAGCCGTTTGCGGGTAGAATTGGGGTAGAGATGGTGTTGGACCAGTGTTTAATGAGCAGTGGAGCAATCTATAAAATAAAGTGAGCGTTAAATGTGTTTATGTGTATGATATTTAAATAAATCCACAACGATTTGACCGATTTGAACCAAACCTTACACAAATATTGTTTAAGACTTAAGAAAGGTCACTGTTTATATCTCAAACCTCAAATTGAACCTTGTACGTTTCAAATTAAACCTTTAGCCAATTAAATGAATGGCCAATTAGGATGAAACCTATCTATTTCTTAACTGACTTTAGTGAAATTTGACTTCTAAAATGATTTTTGGATGAAGTTCTGGAATATGGCCAAGTATGATGGAACTTGCGTATTTATCAACCGATTATGATGTAATCCGATATGTGCGTTCAAAATGGGATTCTAAATTGATTTTTGGATGAAGCTCTGCAATACGGCCTAGCATGATGGAAGTTGCCTATTTCTCACCCGATAATGGTGAAATTTGACATATGCGTTGGAAATGGGATTCTAAAAAGATTTTTGGAAGAGGTTCTGGAATATGGCCAAGTATGATGGAACTTGCATATTTGTTAAGCGATTATGATGACATGTGACACATGCGTTGGAAATGGGATTCTAAAATGATTTTTGGAAGAAGTTCTGGAATACGGCCTAGTATAATGGAACTTGCCTATTTCTCAACCGATTATGGTGAAATTTGACATATGCGTTGAAAATGGAATTCTAAAAATATTTTTGGAAAAAGTTCTGGAATATGGCCAAGTATGATGGAACTTGCATATTTATCAACCGATTATGATGTAATCCGACATGTTCGTTCAAAATGGGATTCTAAATTGATTTTTGGATGAAGTTCTGCAATATGGCCTAGTATGATGGAACTTGCCTATTTCTCAACCGATAATGGTGAAATTTGACATATGCGTTGGAAATGGGATTCTAAAAAAATTTTTGGAAGAGGTTCTGGAATATGGCCAAGTATGATGGAACTTGCATATTTATCAAGCGATTAAGATGACATTTGACTCGCGCGTTGGAAATGGGATTCTAAAATGATTTTTGGAAGAAGTTCTGGAATATGGCCAAGTATGATTGTGATGACATTTGACATGTACGTTGGAAATGGGATTTTAAAATGATTTTTGGAAGAAGTTCTGAAATATGGCCAAGTTTGATGGAACTTATCTATTTATCAACCGATTTTAATGAAATTTGATATGTGTGGTGGAAATGGGATTTTGAAATGATATTTGAACGAAGTTCTGGAATATGGCCAAGTATGATGGAACTTGCCTATTTCTGAAATAATTATGATGAAATTCGGTTTGTCCATTGGAAATGGGATTCTAAAATGATTTTTGGATGAATTTCTGGAATATCGCCTAGTATGATGAAACTTGCCTATTTCTTACGTTGAGGGATTGCTTGATTCGGGAGTTAGTTTGAGTTGAATTGATATAATCTCACGGACGCTCGTAATACAGACCGAAGTTCTGATCACCTTGTGAGGTTTTAGCCCTTCATGATTTTATTTTTAGGATCGAGTGGTTGAGCACCCCTGGTGAACATCAACATTCAGCTCGATCTTCTAAATATTCTGTTTATATTATGTATCGCTTCTGTTATGTTTTGAAAAATCCTTTTACAAGTTGTTGTCAGAGTTGCAAAGTTGTTGCAATTAAATCTAACTTCAACTGCGATTTTGCGTCTTATTTCGGTATTTGCTGTACTAGCGACAAAATTGCAGATTCAGATGAATGCTTATATTTTGAATGCATACATTATTTTTACACATAATAGTTTGGCATCTAATAAAAAATAAGCGACATTTCAATAACAAACGTCAAGTTGTCATAAATCGGTAACGGATGATTTTAGATTATGGTGTAACATTTTTTTTTTTCATTTTTTTGTTGTAAAATCCGATAAAGAACAATAAACAATAATACTCACCAATCCTAGTAATGCTACGACCGCAGTTGTCCCTAGAGCTGCAATCACAAATGTCATTGTGCTCGACTGTCCATCATTTGCGACCGCTTGTGTTCCATTATAATTTGTATTCATTCCTCCACCTCCAAATCGTGTCGGATCAACTTCAGGTTTTTTGATTGATTTTAATTGAAAAAAGTATATTAAATTAAATTTAGATGTTTTACAAACATAATAAGACGAAAAATAAAATACAAAAAAAAAAAAAAAGAAAATGCCAGAGAGAATTATCAGGATTTTCTTTTTCATTTAATTTTATTTTTTCATTCTACAATATTTATAGAAAATTTGCAAAAATTGAAATAAGAGAATTTTCAATAAAAATGTATCTATAATTTTTAAATTTTTGTTAGCTGCTTTTAAATACCTCCACCAACTTTTTTATTTTTTTTATTTATATAAAGCCATATTATTCATGCAAATACCAAATAAAAAAAGAATACCAAAAGCATCAATATAGATATAGGCAACAAAACAATTAAGCGTTATAAAAACGAGTAGAATAAATTAGTAGGAAAACTATATTATGTTAGTAGAGCTTTAATTAAAAAGCTCATAAATGTATTAAAACAAAAAAAATTTTTTTTACCTTTTCCAGGATCGCTAATAATATCTTCATTACTATCATAAACATTACTTGAATGATGCTGAATACTTTTCGTTGTATTCACATGTTTTGGTCCAAGCGTTGTTTCATTTGATTTTAATGATGGAATTATTGTTGATGAAGACAATGGTGCTTGAGTTGTTGGTCTTACTAATATATTCATTTTAAATAATAATGTAAAAATAAAATTGAATGAAAAATCATAATAATAAAAATAAAAATAAATTAAATTATGAATTATGGAAATTTTGTTATTGTATCAAGTGTAGTGCATGGTAGTATGTGCATATTTGTTGGTTTGATGGTTAGCCAAATTAAAACGTAAATATTTAGTTTTGGTGTTATTTAAAAATAAAAATATTTTCCCAAATGTGTAAAAATTGTGAATAAAAATTTAACTTAAGCAAAATGTTGTTATAGTACATTGATTTTTGTGTTTGTATATTGTATGGCTAAGTGCGGTTGACAAAATATAAATTTTAAATCGTACATAGACCGAATAAATCATTGTCAACCACATTAATTTTACAATTTTTGTTCTGTTTATGTGTTCATTCCATCCAAATGAATTCCCCCTCCTCCCTCCCCAGGTTAAAAATAATGTATAAATTAATGTTCATAAAATAAAAATAACATAACCAAACATACAAGTAGACGTAAAAATAATTAACGCGTTGGTGGTGGTTTTTTATTCAGTACTACCGAGTAACACATCTAAACCGTAAAACAAAAACAAAAAAAAAATTGTGTACTTACTGTCCTCCACGCACATTAATCCATCATCCATTAATTTCAATCCATCAGGACATGCACACGATATTCTCGGACTTCGGTCTGTAATCTTTGGTGCGGGTAAACACAAATGTGAGCAATGTCCGTTTACAGCTTGACAATAATTAATACCGTCCGGTTGTCGATATGGATGATATACGTGTATCGTCATCGGATGTTGTAGCATATGTAGTGCAGTAACAGCTTCAACATTTTTACCCGTAAACTTATTTGCTTTGTATACAGCTTCCTTGTCCCAATCCGTCCAATAGACAAAATCCTCAAATACGGTCACTGAAAATGGATGTCGTAATGTTTCGGACGAATATAAAATCACCTGTCTATCTGATCCATCATAATTGCATGACGATATTGTATTCAATTTTGCATCAACCCAATATAATCTTCGTTTCACTAGGTCCAGCGTAATACCATTCGGCCATTTAACATCATATGTTACAACACTTGAACGATGTGAACCATCCATACCGGCTTTTTCAATTTTTGGTGTTGAACCCCAATCACTGAAATACATCCAACCATCGATTGGATCTAGTGCAATTGACCGTGGAATTTCTAGTGCATCAGTAATTAACACTTTTTGCATATTACCATCGAAATTGGTTAATTCAATCGTTGATTTTAGAGTGTTTGTAAAATACAAATGATTATAGATCCAATCGACTGCTAAACCATCTGACGTAATTGTTTGATTTTGTACCACAATTGTTTTATCATTTCCTTCATCGATGGGGGCTCTGTAACAGGACAAAAAAAAATTATCAACATAAATTCTAACACACAAATAATTATAAAATTACTTGTAAATTCTTTGCTCCGAAACATCACTCCAAAAGATCATTCCAGTACGGAAAACATAATCCAGGGCTGTCGCTGATTTTGTATCATTCACAATTGATGTCATTTCACGATGATCTAACGAAATTTTACGAATATCATGCCGCCGTGCAAACAGCAACGAAGCATGACCTTCTGTAGCTTTACAACGTGTCAAGTCTCGAGGATCTCGTTGATATCCAGCTCCACATTCACACTGTAAAATAAAAAAAAAGTAATTAAGAAAATTTTAACATTAATTTTCATTTAAGATTTTTGTTGTTGTGATTATTGTGCAAAACGAAAGGGACAGGATTTTGGTATGTTATATTTCCGAGAATAATACAAAAAGGATTTTTTCATTATTAACTGGAAGAAAACAAAAATGGTATTATGGGTATTATTTAGTTTTGGTATACGACAGTGATGAGCCTTTAATGAAAAGGGAAAAAATATTATGGAAATGTCAAAAAAATTGTATTTTACATAAGACTCTCATTATTTATGTCCTTTTTCTATAGTTAAGAAGAATAGTAAAGAAGGTATAGGTATTATAAAATAAGGATTTCGTAAGATTTTTTTCTTTTTTATAAATATCCCTTATATAGTTAGACTTCCTAAGAATGAACATTATGAAGATTGGGTGAGAATTTGACCTTAGCTCAAAGAGTTCGAAAATTTATTGTGTTAATAAGTACACGAAAACCAATAAATGTTGCATGACAATAATTAGGTCGTGCCAATAATTAGGTCGTGAGTCTTAGAAAATGGTGAAATTTAACAAATTAGTATTTAATTATATATTGATAATTTTAGATTAAGCCCCAGTGAATTATGCGAAAGGAATACCTTGCTTGTCTCTGCACCCTTATTCTGTAAAAAATAAGATAATGTGTAAACGTGAAAACGGGTAAACTTTGTGATTTTTTATTAAAATTACATTAAATTATTTTCCGATTCTCTTTTCGTTCACTGTTTATCACGTGTAAACATTATCTTATTTTTTATAGAATAAGGCTGCTGTAGTGTATATGAATTAACATTGTAAAACTATTGGTACATTTTGAAAAGCGCCAGATCAAAACAGGATAAATCCTTATATGTACATATTTATATTTTATCTCTTTCGACTAATTACACAAACAGTCTACCTGCGCTAACGATTTTTCTTTGTTGTAACTTGTAATTTACAAATAGAGTTGAGATAAATAACAACAAAAAAACTTAGTATACTCAAAACCAACAAAAATGTTTATGCATGCCGTACTATTGCGATATAAATACAAAATAAAATCTACTCTTTCTGTAAGTATTAGTGTATTGACCCAGAATAATCTTGTATAAAATGCCAGCGTGAAGCAATAAAATAGGACAGCATGAACTAAAAATGTGTACTATTTTCTCTCTTTCGCAATTTATATTTTTTTTTTCGATTTTATCATAGCCTCCTATATATATAAAAAAACACGTTTTACAGGTGTATTGTTAAATGCGTAGCCAAAATAAATAAAAAATATTGTTGTTAATTTAATTTTGTATTTGCAATAGATACGAATTAATATAAATTATAAGACTATTAATTAAAAATTATAAATTTTAATGTCCTATGCATTTGAAAACGTCATTTTCATGTATTATAAACTTCACAAAAAAATTTACGTTTAACGGAGTCTATTTGTAATCTTTTTTTTTTTAAATCCGTTTTCAATTTTTTTGTTTCTGTGATACAAAAATTTTATTGTTTGATTGTATAAGTGATGTGATTACCTACTCACTTTAAATAAATTGTTTTGTGAAAAAAAAACACATTTCAGCATTGAAATCTATAAATTTTGATTCGTCTTTAAAGTAGGTAGCGAAAATTTGAATGTTTCCATAAAATTCTATATTTTTAAAAATTAAATATTTTTTTGTTCCCGCATCTTTCAATTAAACTGTTATTTTCAATTGTTTAGGTCATAAGGGTTAAACAAATTAGAAGGGGGTCAAATTAAAATCATAGCGATTATCAGCTTCTTCTCTTAGATTCAAGATTCTAATTTTTTTGTGAAAGAAAATCATTTTGACGTAAGAATTGATATAATTTTTGATTTCGGAGATATGTTAATATTTTTATTTTATTAGTATTTATATTTTTATTGTATGTGTTTCCAATGGATCAGTTCACAATGAAAGGAAGACCAAGGCTATCAGAAGAAGATCACGTTGATACAAAGAAACGAAAAATTGAAAAACAAAGACTACGGCGGCAAAATCTAATTAACGGTGAAAGGCAACTGAATAACGCGAGACCTCGACAAACTGAAGAAATTTTGGTGGTTCGTAATTTTCAGTATATTCAATGTAGATCTGAGAATTTTGAGGAATCGTCCATAGCTGAGTTTTCCTGTGGAGAATTAAATGTATATAGCCGTTTCTGTAACGCAAAACATTTTCCGCATGAATTGCCACATGACAAACTTTTTACCCACTGCTGCCAAAAAGGAAAAGTTGTGTTAGATCCTATTTTAATTTCAACAAAAATTCAGGATCTTATGACTAAGAAACATGAACATTCAAAAAACTTCTTCGAGACTGTTCGATCAATAAACAGTTCGTTGGCATTTGCATCTATGGGTGCGAACATAGTGCCACCTCCAGGATATGGTCCGTATTGCCTACGAGTTAATGGACAAATTTACCATAGAGATGGGACATTACATCCTGAAAATGGATATCAACGCAAATTTGCTCAATTATACTAATTATGGCCACCATAAATCCATTCGCACAAGCATTTAGGATGCTTTATGAGGTAGAACAAGAGTCCATTCACGATGCTCAAGAAAACGGTACAGAACCGCCTTCGATTTCAATGGCGATAATGCAAGATCGATGATTTGATCAACGACGATATAATTTTCCGAGATCTAATGAAGTTGCTTTTATTTTTCAAAATGATAATGGAGAGCCTCCACTTGAACGAGATCTGTTAATTCATTGCCGCGCTAATTTTAATGATGCAAACCCACGTAAAACTGAGAGAATCAGTTTACTTGATCGGAATTCAGAACCAATAATATATCCACTGTGTTTTCCTACTAAGTGATCAAAGTTGGGGTGTTGGTTTGCCTCTTTTTCAACCGTCAACACTTTCAAATATAAGTAATCGACAATCTGTAAATCCATGAACTCGAGTTACTCAAATGCAGTATTATGGTTATCGACTTTCTATTCGGGATGAATTTAATCCCTTTTTATACGGCATCAAGGCTTAGTCCCTGGAACAGTTATAATCCTTCCATCATCATTCCAAGGAAGTCCGAGAAATATGTCCCAAAACTATCAAGTTGCTATGGCGATTGTCCGTAAATATGGCAAGCCGGACTATTTCATTACAATGACATGTAATCCGAAATGGAGTGAAATAAGTAACAATTTGTTGAAGGTCAGTCTCCGGAATTTCGTCCCGATTTAGTGGCAAGGGTCTTCAAATTAAAGCTCCAAGAATTGCTCGATGACATTTCGAGAAAGCATATTTTCGGAGTTTCAGTTGCGA
Organism: Tipula vernalis; assembly: GCA_958295665.1. NCBI lineage: Eukaryota > Metazoa > Arthropoda > Insecta > Diptera > Tipulidae > Tipula > Tipula vernalis. Next base: position 110,765,548 of record OY282559.1, read on the forward strand.
AGATGCATATCATTGAGTTTCAAAAACGAGGACTACCTCATGCCCATATTCTCTTGATTGTCGGAAACGAAGATAAACCAAAAGATTCAGAAACCATTGATAAATTCATTTCTGCGGAAATTCCAGATATTGACGTTTATCAAAAGCTACATGCTATCATTACAAAACACATGATGCATGGTCCCTGTGGAGAGCAAAACCCGAATTCACCTTGCATGGTCTATGGAATATGCAGCAAAAATGTCCCTAAAAGTTTTCAAGATGAATCGATAGTTAACTGTAACGGATATCCAAAATACAAGCGAAGTGCTTGTGGCAGTGCAATTATAAATGGTAAGACAGTGGATAATTCATGGACTGTTCCGTACAATCCACGTTTAAGCCTCAAATTTAACTGTCATATTAATGTCGAATGTTGTTCATCAATTCAAAGTGTGAAGTATTTATTTAAGTATGTCTACAAAGGACACGATTGCGCCAATATAACCTTCGTTCAACAAGGCACTTTGGATCATGATGAGATTAGAACGTACATGGACTCGAGCCAAATTTACAGCATCATCTTCCAAGCTTGTTTCATACGGAACTTCAACTCTGCTTACACGATCTGATCTTTGTTCAGCCGATTGCGTTTCCCAGGCAAAATTATTTTTACCGTATAATTTGGTCGATGCATCTCGGATTTGGAGGGAGTTCGTCGAAGAGGATAGTCGTGTTTTTTCTATCCTCTTCAAACTTTTAATTTTATTTTGTTTTATTTTATTTTTGTGTTTTATTTATACAGTAATATGTATATACTTTATATACATAGGTATATACAGATTAATTTTAAATTTTAAATTAAATTCTAATTAAATTAAATTTTAGTGTAATAAAATAATTAAAGTGCAACTAAGTGTTTAGTGTAGTGAAAATAATTAAAGTGCAATTTTGGAAAATGCAATCCACTGGAATGCATTTGTCAGGCAATGTTTTTATTTTTGTAGATAGAAAAATTAAAAGTGAATGATTTGGTATTTTGGGGGATTGTACATAAAATCAAAGTTCAATTTTTAAGTACTAAAGTCTAATATTTAGATAGTATTGAAATAAATTTTAACTTATATAAAACAAGTCGCATTAAATTTGGTATTAGATTTTATTTTTACGCACACTTATTTGTATTCTTATGTTTGATTTTGTGTTCATTGTACAATCGACACTAATACATACTTATAATTTGGTATAAAAAAGGGCCAACAATATTTTTGTGTAGCTGTCTCGTTTACTTTTTGCACGGTGTCTGTGAAGGAGTGTGCGTGGTTTTGTTGGTGTTTGTATTATAAAGAACAAACAACAACGAGAAAGAGAATCTTTGCGTTGGTTGTCATACAGCTGTCACAAGTATTTTACTATTGTGTACAATGGGCACTAATACATGCATACAACTTGATTTATACATATATGGCAGGATCAACAATATGGTTGCACAGGTGTCTCGTTCGCTCTTTACACGGATTCTGTTAAGAAATTGTAGTATATTTTGTTGGTTTTTGTATTATAATGCACAAACAACAACAAAAAGAGAATTTTTTGCGTTGCTGTTGATACAGTTGTCACAATATTTTACTGTATTATCTTGATACATAGTTTAGGTGTGTTTGTATGTACTATAAGGCCTAATGCTACACACATGAAAGATGGTACAAAGTATTTACCGTCAATGTGTGTGGGTGGTTTGTGTGGTTTTAGTATTTAAGATTTTGTTACTTGTATGCTGTAACTGTTAATCTCTTTGTGTTTCTGTGTATTCACGAAACAACTATGATATTATTGAAATCATGCATTATGTGAACACAATGAGATTTTGTATATTCGATTCAAATAGGATTTGTATACTTTGTATAATCGAATTGGTTTGAGTCGAATTGGAATTGGGAGCTATCTTATACAATTCATTTAAACGGTTTATTTAGGTAGGACGAATAATTTTTTTTAAAGGGTATTACATACTGAATCAAATTGTTTTCTAATTAATTTAATAAATATTATAAATTATAAATTGACTAAATAAATAAATAAATAGATAAATAAGAAGCGAATTTAGAAATGTTGGTTTAAATTAAGTTAGGATTTGATTTTTAACACAAAATGATAACTTCATTTATGTGAACAAAGTGAAATTATGTTAAAACATTATGGAAGGCGAAATGTTTTTGAGTTTAATGGTTGTCTTAATGGATTTATTGAAATTTAGATGGTGGGATGCACACACAATCGTCATAATTACGTATAATAACACATTGACAAATTTTTAAGAAAGTAAGGTTTCATTTTGGTTTCATTTTCATTGCATTTATTTATTATTATATTTACTTTGCATGCTTGATTTGGTAGGGAATTAGGTCCGTGAACTGAGTTTAAATTTTGGATATATTTATATTTATTTATTAATAAAGAGAGCAAATTTCTGAATTATTGATTAGGTGCAGGATTTTGGTAGCGGAGATCTCTTCAATGGGTGAATGATGCTAATTGGCTTTTTATTTAGGTAGTCTAATATTTTATAAGTTTTATTTTTGAGTTGCGAAAATGACTAAGGTAAGGGAAATCATTTGATTATGTACACTATCAGACATAAATATTTGAAGACGTCCGGGATTAATCACTGTTTGGGGTAGCTGATTTTGCTACTCGTGCAAATTTCCGCTCAGTCGGCTTAGTTAAAAGTCGTGGGAGTCCACAACGATGCTTATTTTTGTTGATCTGGTTTCAATAAATTTCTTTTATGAAACTGTTGCTACCGGTAGATATTACATATTGTAGGGATTTATTTTGATAAGTTCTGGTCGTTGCAATGCTTTTATTTTCAATTTTTTAACGCTTTCATCTATTTAGAGATGCTCATTTTCAATCCCTAAATTAGATTTTTGAATACATAGTTAAACATTTTTGTTCCAAAATATCAAAAATATCTTCTGCTAAAATCAATCGCTTTATTGGTATTAAATTGTAATTTATATTAACAAACTTCTTCTCATTCAGATTAATATGAATTCCATTTAAGAAATTAATTAACGCAGATTCAGTACTTTTGCCAGATCTAAAGCCGTGTTGATGAGGACTAAGAAAATCAAATTTGTCCAAAAACTTCTCAATACGGGATTTCATCGATTTTTCAAAGATCTTCAAAATTGTGGGTTGCAATGCATTAGGCCGATAATTGTCCTTAATAATGATATCACCCTTTTTAAACAAAGGGATAACAATTGCAGTTTTTAAAACATTAGGGATAACACCATTTACAAAACATTGGTTAATGAATTGTACTAAAACTGGCGCAATTGCTATCACCACTAATTTTAGTATATTCGAGCTAAGACCAAGAACGTCAAGTGCATTACTTGATTTAAGTCCATTAATAATACAAATAATCTCTGATTCCTCGACTGGATTAATAAAAAATGTATCCAGCATTTCGGTAGAGTAAGAACAATCATTAGGACTCATACTTTGGGCAGAAAAGTTAGAAGATCTCAAATCGCTAACGATTTTAGAGAAATAAAAACTAAAATCGTTAGCAATTGATACAGAGTCAGACAGAATCCCTGAGTTAATAGACAAAAATCTTTTGATATTAGTTCTACTCAAATTCCCGCACAAAATATCATTAACAACCGACCAGGTCTTCTTGCAATCTTTACCACATTCATTAAATTCCCTAAATAGTTGTCTTTAACAGAAACTATAGAATCATTGATTCCGCTACACAATTTGAGATAATAATTATACAGTTTTTTATTCGCCGGGTGTTTTTTACATTTAAGTTGATTTTTTTTCCTTTTATTTATTAAAAGTACCAACTTGTTAGAAATCCACGGTTTAAGCTTTATGTTTGAATTATGCCTAATTACATTTTTGGAACATGAATCAGCTACTTTTGAAAGCATGAAACCATATTGGTCAAAATTGATGTGGGATTACTTAGACTTAATAAACTAGAAAAATCAAGTGACGAGACTAATGATTAAAATTTAATAATATCAAATTTGCTGTACGCCAATTCTTTTTCGTTAACATAATTACCAAGAACCTCTATATAATTTTAACCAAATCATAGTCCTTAATGTGTAAATTATGCAATGATACATCCAAAGTAGCACAACTATTAACACGGACAAAACAGTGATCAATGCAAGTAGCAGTGTTACTAGTAACTCTTGTGGCAGAATTAATAAGTGACAGGAATCCATTTGACGACAACATAAACATATAATCATTACAGGAAACTGGAAAGTTCAAAATATCAATGTTCAAATCACCAACAATTATTACATTTTGATTTTTAATTTTCGCGATGAGATGTACTCTCCGATATAATAAAAAAAACTTAGGGTAAGTTTATACATCGTATTTTCATAACCTAGAACTCAAGTATTATCCTACAATGAACGTACACTAGATTTATTTAATAAAATTCAATAAACAACGTCATATAAAAATGAAACTGAATTATTTCACATGACAAGATTCCATAACGACTAGGATTGAAAAATTTATTTTTTTTTACTAGAATATCAAGTATCAATTTCAAAGGTTTTAGACGTCTAATTTCACTGTTTCTGAGCCCGGGGGCAACTAGTTACCCCGTATGGCCGCTAAGGATTAACGGTACAACTTTTACAGAAAAGTTAACAAATTTTTACTACAATGATTATTTGGTGGTTTGGCGTCTATTGGAGGGGGGACCGAAGTTGAGTAGATTAATCTACCAGCTCCGTAACCTTCCAGTAGGGTGCGCATCACGTAAGCTGTTCTAGGCTTGTCATTAGGCAGCTGCGTTATGGGTACAATTGTGTAAGAGGTACCCTGTTCACAATTCGCAAGTGTACGTACTGCCTCCTCGTGGCAACCACTGGTAACTAAGGCCATTTGGCACAGGCTAAAGTACGGCGCTAAAGGAGAAAACCTTGACAAAAAACCCTAATCTAAGGTGGAACAGAATATGCCAATGGATGAATGGTTGTTAGGTTAATCAGTCCCAAATATGCGGACTATGGATACCAGGCATCCTCCAGTTTTATTTAGCCTTCCTGTAGTAAAGCTGGGTGACCTACAGGCGATTTTCAATTCCCAGCAACTCGTAACAGTAAAAGCAAACGGAATACAGGGCAGGAGTAGGAATATACAGGAGCGGGACAACCCTCTCGAGGTCCTTGGGCTCCAATGCTACCGTCTTTCTAGCGGAACTACATGCTGTAGTAAACATCTAGGAGGGAGAGCAATAAGCCCAGATAGTATGTATCACGTAACGGGAGGCAGTATTGCCAGGTTCATTCACCTGAATATTGACTGGGCGGATAATTAAGCAGGGTCCAGCACAATAGATCTTTTAGGTCGCAGTGCCAAGTGGCTGATCGCCCGCATGGCCCTCCAATAATAATAATATTATAATGATATTGTAATACCTTTCTATATTTATTTTGATGAATTTGAAATAAACAACCCGCTTGGTAGTCATATGTAGTACAGTACATTTAATTTGTGGGGTGTATTTCATGTTTCCCATTATTTATTGACGCAGTATTTATTATCAAAATTAAATAGTATATTTGTGGCAGGATTTTATAAAAAAGGAGATATTAAAAAAGTTTGGTTATTACCGATGCTTATATCCTCTGCTACAAAAACTGAAGGATCTAGAAGAAGCTCTAGAAATTAAAACTAAAGATGAAGTATATTTTATCCGTTTTGAGTTAGGACTTGTTTTAGGCGATAATGCCTATCAGTAGATTATCTATTATCTGTAGATTTAAAACAAAATAAAAATATCAGCCCGCGAGATATGAACTTTTATACACTTTGTTCCGTTAATAATAGGGAATTTGATAAAGAAAGATTGCTTAGTTTGGAGATTTTTTGGCACGCTTTGTAAAATTATTGACATTATTCTATTACCAAAAATAGGAAATGAAATGTTAAATGAACTTTCTTCAATAATTGTACTTCATCATCAATTATATAAACAATTATTTAAAACGACATTAAAACCAAAACACCATTTTATGGTTCACTATGCTTCAGCCATTAAACTGATCGGTCCATTACGGTACGTTTGGAGTTCCAGATTTGAGTCGAAGCGTAGAGACTCAAAGGTATACTCTAATATAATAACATCTAAAAAGAACATAATTTACAGTTTAATTATGAAAGCTTGCTTCAAATTTTCCAATATGATTTTAACAGAAAGTGAGGAAAACTCAACATAGATAAAATTGATAAATTCAAAAATGAAGATTTAATAAAATTATACGGAAAAAATATTATTTGTAGTTGTGACATTCTATTGAATAATACAAAAATATTTGATTTTATTAAGCATAAAAGTATTGACTATAAAACGGCTTGTTACTTGTCAAAAATTATTTAAAATAATATCTTTTGCCTTTATGAAATGAATTGTTAAAATGAATAATAGTGAAATATACCTTTATATATGTAGTGTTTTATTAGCGCGATGTATTTAAGTTATGAACAATTAACGAACAAAATTTTTAAAAAAATTCATTAAATTTAAATGCACTATACCTTCAACTCAAAAGCAGAAAACTGAATTCAATGTGCTTTCGAGTCAAAAGCAAAATTAGACCTCTTTAATTTCAAAAGCAATTTCTCCTCAATATGAGAAATTACTTTCAATTTAACTAGGTATACTTTTAAATCAAAAGTTGAAAAATTTTCAGTGAAAAATAAATAAAATTGAAATGATTTCAAAACTTTTACTTACAAATTTAAATCCATATAATCAAAAAAATTGATGTTGGAACCATTTTGAAAGTAATTTTGTTACATTAATATGCAATTTCTTTTGAGTGTATTTAAAGAAGTTTAAATCATTGGTGTTTTCTTCTCACTCCATTATTAATATCTTATATCTGTGAAAAACAATTATCTAGATAATTTTGTTCTTCGTTAAAGCGGAACCAAAAAAAAAAAGAAATATATATATATGTATGTATATGTCGTAACATCTTAATGAACAAAATAAACTTTCTTATCTCAAAGCTAAAACAAACCAATAAAAGCAACTTCCATTGTAAATTATAACAATTTAGTTTTTTTTTTGTGCAACAAAATGCAGTGAAATAAAATTCTAATCTTATTTTTGTCTTACTCGTATATTATGTACTACTTATATATAAAGCTTCCTTTCTTTTTTTCATCTTATTGTGAATTCTATTCTTCTCTAAAATAAAATTAGATGTTTGTGATACAGTCAGTGGTTGGAAATTTTCATTACTCCAATAAATACAAAAAGCAGAATCAAAACTATAAAGAAGGAATACATACAAAAAAATCAATATAGAAATTGTTTGTGTCGTGCATACGACATATGTTTTGTATAGTATAAAAGTTTTTATCATCATAATTTTTACGACCATGCGACGATAGCAAAACCAAACCAAAAGTTATAAGAATTATGTGAATATGTTAAAATGATCTCTTATTTAAATTGAAAGGGTTAAAATAATAATTAATTTTTATTACTACTACACATATACATACATTGCCGTTTTTTTTTTGCCTCAACTAATACAATAAAACTATTAACGTGGCGGCATTGGGGGTGGGTTTTATGTTTATACGAGAGATCGTATAACATGTCAACATAATAAAATTACGAAATAAAAATTCTCAGTTTCACATAATACATTTTTTAAACGAATTTTTAATTTAATTTAATACCAACTTAGATGAGATGTTCTTCTTAGAGTTGGTAAAATAATAAAAATTAATATATTCCGTTATATATGTTCTTATGTAGTATATGAACATTGTAACAAAATTAATAATTCTGGTAAGTAATGCTTTTTTATATGTATATCGAAATATACGGTAACTTTATAGCATATTTAATTTGAAAGCTCTGCTCTATACAGGAAAATACTATGGTAAAAGCATTCTACACTACATGTAAGCTTTAGTTTTTTTTTATTTATAAAAGATCCCCACTGTTTAAGAATATTTCTTCACGGAGTGTTCAGTACATGTTCTTTGCATTAAAATAATATAGTATATTGTAATACAAGTGCAGAAAGAGCCGTATTGCAAACGAGTAATAAAATTGGAATTTGTTTCGGATTGTTGTAGAAATCTTTAGAAATATTTTTCTGTTTTTATACGAATTTACTATCTAATAATTGGATCTAATTGCAGTAGTATTTCGCATTGGAACTAAGCCAAAAATCTCTAGGTGGAGGCTAAATTTCTTTTTCATTTTCAAAATACGAGTTCAAAGTTTTTAAAAAAGGAAATTTGATATAATATAACGATTAAGGTTTAATTTCCAAATTTTTTATATTGAAACAATATACCTTGAATCAAATCTTAAGTTGTATTGTAAGGTTAAATACTATATTTAGATGAAACAGCCGAATACACCAAAAATAATCTTTTTGGGAAGAAACATTGAGAACAAAGAAAATACGTTTTTGTTCGTTACCAGACTTAAGCCCGAAAAACCAAAATTAAAGAGAATTTCTTGTGCATAACATAGCGTACAACCAGATGAACTACAAAATGTAAATAATCGGCTTTTAATTCAATTTAACTAGCACTGAAGCAGAAGTTGTAAGAAAAGAAGCCGCGAAATGTATTACATGAGTGTAATTTTTATTGTCCTACTTTTGTTGAGCAGTTCAGAGATGTTTCTTTTTCGAAAACCATCGGAATGCCATTTGGTTTGCATGTTACGATTGGCGCTATAATTATTTAAATTAGCATAGAACCAAAATTTCATACAAATGGGAGCGATTAGGCCCTGGGATGACCGGGATGTTTCTTTTCCGGAAACCATCAGAATGCCATTTGGTTTGGTATTACATTATCTAATTCCATTAATATTGTCAAGACGATTTGCATGTTACGATTGGCGCTATAATTATTTAAATTAGCATAGAACCAAAATTTCATACAAATGGGAGCGATTAGGCCCTGGGATGACCGGGATGTTTCTTTTCCGGAAACCATCAGAATGCCATTTGGTTTGGTATTACATTATCTAATTCCATTAATAATATCAAGACGATTTGGATGTTGAGATTGGCGCTATAAATATTTAAATTAGAATAGAACTAAAATTTCATAAAATGGAAGCGATTAGGCCCTGGAATGATCGGGATGTTTCGTTTCCGGAAACTATCGGAATGCCATTTGAATTGGCATTACAATTATCTAATTTCATTAATAATATCAAGACGATTTGCATATTGAGATTGGCGCTATAATTATTTAAATTAGCTTAGAACCAAAATTTCATACAAATGGAAGCGATTAGGCCATGGAATGATCGGGATATTTTGTTCCGGAATCTATCGGAATGCCATTTGGTTTGGCGTTACGTTATCTAATTCCATTAAAAATATCAAGGCGATTTGCATGTTGAGATTGGCGCTATAACTATTTAAGTTAGTGTAGTACTGAAATTTCATACAAATGGAAGCGGTTTGGTCCTGGGATGGCCGAGAAGTTTCTTTTCCGGAAACCTAAAATCAAACGGAATACGGGGCAGGAGTAGGAATATACGAGAGTGGGACAACCCTCTCGAGGTCCTTGAGCTCCAATGCTACCGTCTTTCTAGCGGAACTACATGCTGTAGTAAACATCTAGGAGGGAGAGCAATAAGCCCAGATAGTATGTATCACGTACCGGGAGGCAGTATCGTCAGGTTCATTAAGAACCTGAATATTGACTGGACGGATAATTAAGCAGGGGCCAGCACAATAGATCTTTTAGGTCGCAGTGCGAAGTGGCTGATCGCCCGCATGCCCCCCCCCCCCAATAATAATAATAGTTTGATCAAACTATTTGATTAATTTGTTGATCAAATATTTCGGAAATTTATTATTGATCAGATAATCCCTTATAATTTGATTGGTATCAACCGTGACATCTGTGGTTAATTTTTTAACTCGGTAGATGAAACCAAATGCCGTATTAATTCGCTGACGTAAAGGATGAAAACTATTAACATTGAGAATTCGACCGGACGATACATTTTTCGCGTACCAAATAGTAGCAATTTGGCCGTTATTCTTTCGAACTAATATTGTGTCCAAAAAAGGTAATTTATTATCCGCTTCCATTTCTGAAGTAAATTCTAAACCAAAACGATTACTATTAAATTTTGAAAGTATACAATTAATTTTATCATCAGGTACACACAACAATAAATCATGGACGTATTTTTGAATAAATAAAATATTAAAATCAATTGAGCTCAAGACGGTGTCAAGTAGCACTTCCACTACGACATCAGCCACGACTGGACATAGAGGTGAACCCATCGCAACGCCATTTATTTGTTTTCTAGAATATCTACAAATTTTATTTTGGGTATTCTGGTATGTTGTTCTATCATTGACCACTTATCTGAAATTGTTTCTACAGCCAAATCAATCTTAATGTTGGCAAACCAGGAAACTACATCCAAGCTTATTAATAAATATTGATTTGGAATATTTTGCTGTTTTACGAAATCTACCAATTTGTTTGAATTTTTACAATTGTACCTCCGATTATCAATTGCACTTTTCAACGTTTCCGCTAAATATTTTGATGTTTCATATGTAGCGCTATTTATGAAACATACAATAAGGCCAATAATATTGTAAACTTGAAACCTTGCTCTTGAATGATTGATTCTGTTTGAGCCAAAATTTTAAACGCCGAAATATCTTCCTTATTAAAAATTCGCAAATTAAACGTTGGTCCCAAGCTCACAATATCCATAACTTCGTTTGGAACATCAACGTTACTTATGTTTCGGCACGTATTATGGTGTGCAATATCAAAGGTGCGATTTTGATGATTGCGTATAGCATCGAACTTCCTATTTACAACGTTTAAAAAACAATTTAATAAATTATAAAATAATTGGTAGCATACAATTTTTGGAGAAACCATCCATCTAAATTTAATTGGTTCGTAAATTTTTCAATAAATTCTGAATTTTATTGATGAATGGCATATTCGGTTCTGTATTTGTGAACAGGCAATTCACATTGTTAATAATATGATTAGGAAACACACCATACCTTCTACATCGTGTCAGGAACATTTTCCTTTATGTGTACCTGGCCAATTTTTGGTTTACCGTCATATATTTCTTGGTGGTGAGACAGACGTCATTATTGAAGTGCTGTCGGACATAATTAGTAAATCCTCGATGTGATTATTCCATGTTGTCAATTTTTTCTTATCCACCCAATTATAAATTTTCATATATACATGTATTTTCCTAACGGCTGGATCTTAATATTTCCTCTAGTCTTTGGGTTTAGCAGCCAATAAAACTAATTCTTTATATTTATTTCGAGGTTTCGATACATTTATTATCTTCTTCAGGTCTACACGGTTTTAACAATACATATTTCAACAATAGCGAGAAAAATTCCTTTGAGTGGGAAACAAAAAAAAAATTAAAACAGAATCGAATACACGATCTGCAGAGTCCTTTGAAGCTGTAGGACTGAATTTGATGAGTTTTAGATAAAATTGTTTTCCATAACTTCATCTAAAAATCATTTAGGAATCCCATTTCAATCATGGATGTCAAATTTTATTAAAACCGGCTAAGAAATAGCCAAGTTCAATTTGAAATGTAAAAAGTTCAATTTGAAATGTTTAAGGTTCAATTTGAAGTGTTAAAAGAACTAATGTGTAAAACTTTCAATTTGAAGTGTACTCGTAAAACCTGTATTATCGCAGAAATATCTGTTCGTTTCCGCTCTAATAGAGTGTCAGCATATCAAAAGGAGATTTTTATTGAAAAACTTAAGTTGGATGAGTTGCAAGTGAGGATTTCGCTAAATTGAGTATCCATTGAAATTACGATTCTTTCACTTTATTTAAAAGTGAGTGTTTGAAAATGTTTGTGATATTTTAAACAACTTCAACTTATTCATAACTGACCATTTATACAGCATATCAAGATCACTCTGCGTTTCATTACATTGTTGCGGGCTACATACACTTCTTGATATTTTCAAGTCATCTGCATATAATTCACAGTCGCAGTACTGAAACAAAGAAGCAATTTCATTGATGAAGACATTAAATAATAAAGGTCCTAGGTGGGAGCCCTGAGGCACTCCAGAATGAACTTCAATCATCTTATATGTAAACCCGTTAATTTGAACTACCTGCTTCCGATCACGCAGATACGATCCAATCCAATCCAAAAACAATTTACTCACTCCAAATCTGTCCAGTTTGGCAAGAAGTAACTCAAACTGAGGTGAGTCAAATGATTTCGCAAAATCAGTGAAAACCAAATCAAGCTGACATTTAGAGTCAAAGGCACTGAATACTTTAGATGTTAAACTTAAAAGATTTGTAGTGGTAGAACGATGCCTGACGAAACCATGTTGTTGAAGTGATAATAAAGGTTTAACATTAAAATACAAATAATCAGAAATGATACGCTCAAATAATTTTGGAATTGATGATAATATAGTTATATAATAAAGAACATATCTGTAAATTATGTACAAGTAGATGAAAGCCATGACTTAAACTCTGATCATTTCACCAATACTTCTAACGTTAAGTGAAAAAATCATACAGAAACAAAGAAACCCATTCCTAGTAAATAATCATACAAATTGGGCATGCTTTAGACAATCGCTAGAAGAAAAAATTAACTTAATGGTTCCATTAAAGACTGAAGAACAATTAGACAAAGAAGTTCACAAATTTTGTAAACGATATACAGCAATCAGCTTGGGAAAATACTCCTGAAATTAAAAACGAAAATCAAGGGAAATAACTACCCTATGGAAATTAGGGAACTCCTCGCAGAAAAAAGAAGAGCGAGAAGAGTATGGCAATAAACAAAGGCCCCCCAAGTAAAACTCATTTGAACAATCTCACTCAACAATTAAGAAGAGAGATCAAAGAATTGAAAGATGAATCAATCAGCAACTATTTAAGAAAATTAACTAATGATAACAGTACTGATTATTCTCTTCGGAAACCAACCAAAAGAATCAAAAGATCAATAATGCAGATTCCCCCAATAAAAATAGCAGGTGAGAAATGGGCTAGAAATAATGAAGACAAAGCTCGAGAATTTGCTGAGCACCTCAAAAAAATATTCCAGCCACATGAAGACCAAACGTTAGAAGCCGAGATAATAACTGAACGAGCTGTGCAAGAAAGTAAAGAAATCCTACCCACAACACCAAAAGAAGTCATGCGTGAGATAAAAGCTAATATGAATACGAAAAAAGCTCCTGGGTACGATCTTATTACTGCAGAAATCTTAAAAGAACTGCCAAGGAAAGCTCTAGTGAAACTCACCAATCTTTTAAATGCACCATTTAGAATCAAATATGCACTAAGCTTATGGAAAATTGCAGAAGTAATTATGATCCCAAAACCTGGAAAACCACCACACATAACATCGTCTTATAGGCCAATTTCGCTATTGCCAGTCATGTCCAAACTCTTTGAGAAGCTTCTGGTAAAAAGATTAAATCCGATAATCGAGAGTAAAAACTTGATCCCAAATCATCAGTTCGGTTATCGCAACCAACACTCAAGCATAAGAGGAGAAAAAATTCTGTTTAACAGTATTTCTAGACGTTGCACAAGCGTTTGATGGAGTGTGTTGCTAAGATACTGGAATCTTACTTGAAAGATAGGTTCTTCAGGATTAAGTTAGATGATACATATTTTGAATTGAAAGAAATCAATGCAGGAGTTCCGCAGGGCAGTGTATTAGAGCCGGTTTTATACCTACTATACACTTATGATCTTCCTACATTAGAAAATAACACAGTGGCAACTTTTGCAGATGATACGGTGATCTTAGCTGTTGGAAAAAGCAACGAAGAATCTATAACTCAAATATATAAATGGACAAGAAGATGGAGAATAAAACTTAATGAAGCTAAATCAGTTCACATCAACTTTACAAACAGACGAATCGAACATATTCCGATTACCATAAATCGAGAAATAATACCGCATGCGAACACAGCTAGGTATCTCGGCATGACCCTGGATGCTAAACTACGATGGAAAGCACACATCAAGAAGAAAAGTGAAGAATTAAGCCTTAAATATAGAAAAATGTATTGGCTGATGGGAAGGAATTCTTCTTTATCAACATACAACAAGCTTCTACTTTATAAGCAAATATTGAAACCGATTTGGACTTATGGTATTCAGCTTTGGGGTTGTACAAAACAGAGCAACGTAAATATCATCCAAAGATTTCAGAATATGGTATTAAGGAACATCGTTGATGCACCTTGGTATGTCAGGAACAATGACCTTCATAGGGAGCTTAAAATGAACCTCATCTTAAACGAAATCCAGGAAAAAGCACGGAGACATGAAGAAAGGCTCCGCCAACATGTGAACATTGGGGAAACTCAGCTCCTAAGCATCACGAACTTAGTACGCACACTTAAAAGAACCAAAACCTTTTGAGCTGGTGTGATTGTCAGTTTAAGCAGCATTATGCTGATCTAAAATCCACAACAAAGATATGGTTTACTTCAATTTACCAAACGCTATGGAACGCCAATGGGAAGAAGCCATATATTAATTTAAGTTAGTAAATTAAGTCAGAAACAAATTGCTCATTAGTCCAGGAGACTAGATTGTAATTACATAAAATAAATAAATAACATTTATTTTAAATAAAAAAATAAAAAAATGTTAAATCCAGTCATTTTCGCTGGGTTTTGAATAAGTGTTTTAATCTTGGTTTTAAAGCATCATCATCATAATACAAATGTTCAACGTGCCTAATGTATATCGAGCAACTAAAATCGGAAATCAAACCCAAAGCAAAAAGCGATATAATCGGACGAAAAAGACTGCATACCATGCGAGCTAAGAGCTTTTTCACTTAGCAAGGGAGGAGGCTAATGGAATGGTAACCATAGTAGTCGACCGCCAGAAGAATACGGTACTCCCAAAAGTTCCGGACCAAGGCAGCATACTATTCAAGGCAACTATATTTGTAAAATTTTTGAGTTTTACAGGGCTTGGCAAAAATTGCTTTTTTGAAGAATAATACATTGGTATAACTCTTCGGCTAAAGTACGGTGGAGGGAGGGGGTAGGGGAATGATATTTCTTCTTTTGTAAGTAGATATATTATGATTGATTGGCCTTTTTATTGTTTTGATTTACCAAATCAAAAATATTGGGAATGTCATGAACAATTAATATGTTTGTCTATAAAAAGCCGAAAAAATCAATTTAAACGTTCGGCCTTCATGGGAATGATGCTGTCGTTTTGGCTAAAGAAGTTGCACCATCCGAAATTAATGAAGTGCATTCCATCGGATAGGTCATTTGACAAGCTTAAAAAAAAAGTTAGGGCAAAGGAGTGTATCATCAAACCGGCTCGGTTTGGATACGTCGCGTCCAGTCAATGACTGGAAAACAGCTACTGCGGCATGTTTTGAACCACCGAGGCCGGTGGCACTTTCAGTTTAACAAGACCCAAAGGTATTAGTAAATTGTCGAAAGATGTTATATTAGTATGCGGGGAAATTGCTTATCGATCAAATTTGGTAGTGACTAAATCAGTCTTAGGAAGGGAAAATATATTGTTCAAATAAAACCAAAGCTGAGTTCCTGTAAAACAGGCGAGAATTGGTCTAACATAGAGGAGTTGGAATACTACAGGTCGGTTCTTCAATCCCACCAAAATGTTCAAAACGACAATGAACTTGCAATAAATATTTCATCAGAATGCTGTGCTCATTGTGAAGAACACTTGGTATAGTTTAAACCTTAAAATTAGCATATTTATTATTTTCCGGTACAAATGAATTTTTTCTTCAGTCTGTTATTTATTTTTTTACTGAACTTACCTTATTTATTTTTAGTTTACTTTAATAATGAAAATGATACTATCGAAATATATTTTAAGAATATTTTTTTTTTAATATGTCCTAATTCCATTATAGTTGGTTTCAAAAACCTCTAATTCCCAAAGTTGGATGCAAAAATCAAAAACTCCAAAACAATCATTCAAAAAGTAACTATTTCCCAACTGAATTAATCTACAATTAGGGTTTACTTCAGTTATTACAACAAATACAAATAATCAGTAGAAGAAAGATTATGGAAATTATATTTGGTTAACTTTAATTAACTTTTTTACATTTATCTTAAAATCGCTTGAGATGGAGTTAGGGGTTTTTATAAATAATAGCAAAGCTTACCTAAATATACAAGCCGTCAGGTTAAAATTCGAACTTAATATAAGGGGAATAGAAAGACAAAAAAAAATGAATTTTTCATACAAATCAAATGAAAAGTTATGTTTTATTAATATTGTTTTTTTAATATGAAAAATCTTACAAAAATGAATTTTGATTTCTACGTTATCAAGAAGAATGATTGGTAAATAAACGATTTAAAAATCAATTAATAAAATCTTGTTTATAGATATTTAATTAATGTTTTACTAAAACCCCTTTATTTACAAACACATCTTAACACCTAATGACGTCATACCTTTCGTTCATGTTTTTTTTGTCCATTAGTGACACCTACTTATAAACTCGACTAATTAAATAAGTTTAAAAAAAACAAAATGGCCGTGTAGTTTTCGTGTTTGAAATAAGATGGCGGTAATAAGAAATTGAAATAAATTCACATTTCATAAAAACAATTCAAAATAATGTTTTAGCAAGTTAGGAGTACAATTTAGTAAATAAAAAGATTAATGAGCATGCGGATCTATTTCGGACGATGCGTTTGTTTTCAACATTCAAAAATTGCAATAATGATGATTTGAATGAAATTTGAATAATGATATTCCTATCTCTAACGGTGGAAATGAGTTTAACAAAAACAATTCATCAGCTCAATTAAAAATACGAAAATGATTCAAGTAAAAGGTACCACCATTCGTCAATTAAAAATTAATTAATTTACAAACATTTTTTTTGTGATTTTAATAAAATATTGTATTTATTTATTTATTTGTATAATAACAATCATTTATTATTAAAAGGAAAGCACACATGGAAGCAACAAAAAAAAACAGGACAAAAAATTAAGAAAGTTGCTTCCATTAGGCATAAAAACCTTTTAAATTTTTTCAAACAATATCCACATAATTAATAAGTCTTATTGACTGAATGCTCAAACATATACGCAAAATTAAAAGACTGGCTTAACTAATTTAACTAATTTAACCGGACAGGTAAATTACAATAGAAATTTGTTGGACTTATTGTTACTGTAATACTTACCAATTAAGTACTTTTCAAATTGAGGTCGTAATCCAACACTTTCACAAAAGATTTTCAAGTTTTGATTGGCTCTGATAAATTGTTTATTTTATATATTAATTTTATTAATATATTTATAAAATATATTAATAAAATTGTTGTTTGTTTTTTCAAATAATTAATATTAATGCACATAAATTTCGCACATAAAAACCACTTTGACATTTGATTGCTCTATTAACCATAATAAGTCCGGGGAAAACAAAATAAAACGGATTATTAATTTTTATAATTCATTCGAACAGAAATAGTAACCGAAATATGTATTTTTTGTGGCAAACTACAGATGTCCTTAATTCCTCACTACACTTGACAGTGTACAAAATGGAAAATCTAATTTTTTGACATACTATATTCTCAACAAATGCCATAGTTGTGATTGGAGAAAAGTAGTAAGTTGAAAATTTTTTTTTTAAATTATTTAAATTAATTTATTTTTATTTATTATTTTATTATTTATTAGCTGACTAGTTTAAATTTATCGTTTCCAGCAAAACCGCAAATAGTTCCAGTGAACTGAACTATGTGTTGATACGGCTGATATCACACAAATTTAATTAAGTTTTAGCGAAGACATCGAAAAATGGTTTATTTGTAACCGAGTTGAACGTACTTTCATTGGAAATATTAAACAATCAGTCCTACGCTCTAAGATTTTATATATTAAAAATGATGAGGGATGCAATACTGAAAGATTTAACGTCGGAACAATTGACCGTAAAAGAAGCTGGTGCGAGATGATTTTCTCGAAAAACTTTTCGATCACATGATGGATGTTAAAATCACATGTACGATCAAAGGCTTTGAATATATTTTATCAGCTAAAAGATGCTCATGCTGTACCGTTGTTATATCAACATAAAATATTAGTGAATGCTATCGATCGGTTAGACGATAAAAGTATCTTGGTGCGCAAGAATGCCATTATCTTGATTAAAACATTCTTGGAGCGAAACCCATTTTCAAAGCCTAAATAGTACATTATCAAAATTAGAGGAATTTTTATTGTCGAAAACAAATAGTGATGTGATTGAAGCCATTTCATTTTTCACAACCGGATATTAGTTTGGCATCGAGGGCACTGAGGTCGGAATGATTAAATCATTGAATTTAGTGTGGTCGAGTGATAAAGAAAAACGCGGTTCTGTCACAAATGCCTACTTTCGAATATTTTTCTCGACCGATAAGGATGGCAGATCTCATGCTCTTGAGGTAGTTGACAACTTAACAAATTTATTTAATTTTTTGACAAAAGGTTTTTACAAGGCTTTTGGAATTTTAATAAGGCATTGGATCGAAAGTGGGGTAATTGAAAATATGATAATTCAAGTTTTGTTTGAAAAATTCACGATGAAAATTGAAGATACAATGGAAGATGAAGCAAGAAAAGCTTTACAAATACTCCATCATGGTAAATATAAATTTAATTAAGACTAGTTTTTAAAAAACTGAATTCATCTTTAATTTCAGCGCATCAAATTCAGTCGCTCAGGCGAATCTACCAATTCTTCAGGATTATGGTCTTCTTGAATTCGGAATGAAAGATCCTGGAGTTTATTCATCCGTACTAACGATTTTACTAAATTTAGTACACGACAAAGATGATTCCAAATTAAGGCGATTCAGTCCAAACGACCAACTCGTTCAAACTGTTAAAGAAACTTATGTATGACTGTATTTTGGAGCGGAAAATTTTAAAAATTTTGATCCCATTACCGCATCCGTATTTGATTTTATTTATCAAGTATCACAATCACAAAAGATCGAGAAAAAATCGATTGAATGGTTGACCGAGGACGAGAAGAATCATAATGTTGGCGGCGATATTTTGAAGCTCCCCGCTTGGTTGATGACACGGACTATTTACTTGATTGGATATGTGGCCATGAAGGGAATGATATTTTTGTATATGGATGTGTACAGCAATACAAAATACCGACATGAGTTGCTTAGGGATCGCGAAAAACAAATGTTAGACAGGCATCGAAAGACAAAGAACGCATCAGCGAGCATAACGCATTAAAGCGATTATCGAATCATTAAAGAGAACCAAATGAGGTATAGTATTGTAATTTCTTGGCTGTGCCGGTAAAATGTTCATCGCTAAAAATGTTTTTTTTTTTTAAACTAAATTTTAGGAGGAAGTAAGTCAGGGTGCCGAAGCTGATGACCGGATTGCCGAAGCAATAAATTATGTATTCGACCAAGTTCTTCTATATTCGGACGATATTATATTCCAAAAATTTGTGACACCTATTTTTGAAATCTTTAAGTATCCGTGGACGGAATCAAGACAGTTGATTCTTGGCTGCGGTTACTGTAATTCTTCGTTTTATGTTCGTGTCAACATTATTAAATTATTTAATAAATATATAAATATATATATATATATAAATTATTTAATTATTTTATTTAAATTTAAACTGGAGTAATAGAAATGCGACTAACGAGATTAATAAATTCATTATATCACAACAATTGCTTAATTGCGTCTTTTTTCTTTTGTTTGTTGTACGAAAGCCATACATCATAGATAATTTCTTTATAATGTAAGTATGGGGATTATTTGTAATTATGTGGAACACTATTAAATAAATCCGGGAATGCCATAAAAATATCCGGGTATAATTCCATAAATTACATGATGACCAAAGGGGAAATTCAAGAGCTCGCGTTTTATATGAGGCTCAATTACCGCGGACGGATTTTGTCGAACACGAAATGGATTCAGCGCTAGAAAGCTTGATTTGAGCAAAATACGAACATTAAAATAAATGTAAAAAGTTTTATTAATGAATTTATTTTTTCCGCGTCCACGCGGATTTTATAATCGACTTGTATATTTGAAAAGCATAAAATACTTTACCAAATAAAATAAAACATTAAATAAATTAACTACATACGTTAATTTAAATTACTTGTAAATACTTTGTTTCCCATTTAACAGAATTATTGCACTGTTAAAAATATTTTCAAAATTTAAAAAAAACGTTGTGTAGCCAACTTCATAACATCAAAAAAAAAAAAATTTTGTTTTTACAAAACAAGATCTTACGTCATTGATTTCGTTTTTATAAGTTGTTACGACTGGCATACGTCTCCACTTCATACAGAGGAAAAAGAATTTTTTTTTGCGAAAATTCCAAACGCTCAAATAATTTGAAATTTTTTTTTTATCGTTTTAAAATACCATGACCACCATGGTGTTTATACCTATGCTCGCTCTTATGATTTCCGAATTTAAATCCAATATTCCCTCCGATTGCTATGTAAACATAGTTTAAATTTTTTTTGCATTTACTTGTTTTCTATATTGTCATGTACAAACATATATATCTCTTGCGAGTTGGTGTGTGTACATGTATTATGTAGTATGACAAAACCAACAAAAATGTTTATACAAGCCGTCTCGTTCGCTCCTTACACAGATCCTATTAAAAAAATGTACACTATATTTATTATGAATTTATCACCTATACTTATCTGTTTTGTGTATATATACTTTCTGATTTATTTATATGCAAAACTAATACTACGCCTTAACGTACTTTTTTATATCTTACGTGTTTGTACTGTTTGGCTTGTATAAACATTTTTGTTGGTTTTGAGTATGAGATGGAATATTTGCGTTATCAAAATGTTCAATCTGGAATATTCTGTTTTTCTTTCTGGTATCATTGGCTTAAATTAACGCGTGATATTTGCTCTGAGTGGGGATAGAACCGATCGGTGTATTAGACATGAATCCGATGCGGCCGTACAGATAAGTATGTACATGTGTTCGTCGTCGTTGTTCGTCTTATTCGTTGTATTTGTGTACATAAAAAAAAAACATACATGTCAATAAAGGTTTTACAATAATAATAAAAAAAAAAAAAAAAAAATAAATAAATGATGAACGATGTGCACAAATACAACGAGTGGGACGAACAGCGATGCGAAGTAGAAAATAGGAGGGGGAAATTTTCTGATTTTTTTTTGATGTAAAATATTTTTTTTGATTGAGTAGTCTAGTTTTGATTTTTAATAAGATTGGTCTTGTTTTAACTCGGCAGTATTTTGATCGAGAACTATTTTTTTTTTTTTGAGTACAACTTCTCTTAAATTATTGTTAATTTTAGTAATTTAATTAATAATTACTATGTAAAATTTCGTAAATACGAATGTTAAATAAAAATTCGAATTAAAGTGTAATAAATCTATAAATTAGTGCATTGATAAATAAAATTTAGTTTGAATTTTCATATAAATCATTTCTTATAAGATTAAATAAATGGTTAATTGAAAAATATTTAATTGTGTACCGAAAAAAAAAAATAATAATAATAATATAAAAATGGCGAAAATATGCCATTAAATAAATTTTTTTGTTATATAAATAATTATAAATAAATAAATTAATAATTGATAATTATTTAATTGTATATCAAAATAAAAAAATAAAAATAAAATAAAAAAAAAAACCCAATAAAACTTTATATGTGTCAATAAACGAAAAAAAAAACTTAAGACATTTTTGGTGCTTTTTTTTGATACTTGTTTGGGTGCGGTCAGTGGATTTTTTTTTTGTATTTTATCATTGTGCGAGTGTTAAACGAAAGGAAATCGCACCGTGTCGATATACGTAATGCTGATTTTATGCTTACTTGGTGGCTGCTGTAAAATTATCAATTAATGACGTTGCTTTTATCCGTCATTAAGTTTTGTTTTGAAACCACATTTTCTGCTGACAATCATATGTACAAATAATATTGTTTGCTTTGATATTGAGACAATATTCCCGCCCGTGGGGGCAAGCAATCAATTGTGTGAGGGGGATCCTGCGTCGGCGCTGTTTGCGGTGTGGTCGGACGGGCCTTTAAAACAACAAGGTAAAACAATTAAGGGATAAACAATCTGGCTAAGTAAATTTTAGTTTCTTAAGTTTGTAACAGGTTGTTTCTCCTTTCTATTTTCATTATATTGTACATATATTACTATTTTTACCGTTTGTTTTCGGCGTTTCGTGGTGGTGCACCGATTTGGTGAAAACCCCACTCAGAGCAATTATTGTCAAGTTATATTTTTTTTTCCGTCATTTTGATTGATTGCGTTTGGAATTTCCGTTCTTGTTCTCTTCGCTTCTGCTCGGTTGTCCGTTTTTGGGTGTGGTTCGACCCCATAACGGTTCATTTCTTTCAGGTATTTTTGTGTTTTCCTTAATTTTCTTAAAACAGTGATAGTGAAAGTAAAACTTAACATTAACGTAGAATCAGTTTTAACGTAATTTATCTTGTTTAATTTTAAATTTTTTCTCTTTTACCATAACCTAAAATTTTTTCTTTGAATTTCTTACTGTAGTGTGCTACGCCGCACCATGTGCGTGTAAACAAATAATTGATCGGATGATGTGAGGTGTGGTCATGTGAAGGGTCGGCCTTTTTCCACCCTTTTCCGTGCGTGCCGTTCGTTCCTCCAGGACAGGCTGTGCTGGAGGGCGGCACGCCATATGAGTTGATCGCGTCGGGGTGACGGTCTCCGTTCCGGGGGATTGTCATGCGGGCGTCCTTCCCTCATAAATGGCATCGGTAGCCGTCGCGACTGGGAAACAGCATCCCAGTAGGCGGGCCGATGAGGGGAGGCCCGTGTGGCAGTCCCGGCGGTGATCGCCTGGGATTGAGACGGTCACTCCGGATTGATCACTCCCAGCTTATCATTTTCTTTTGCCGCTGAGGCCGTGGCAACTTAATTTTAATTTCATTTGCCCCTCTAATTTTGTTCTTCATGCGGTTATTCAAGCATGAGTTTATGTCTGAAAACCCCACGCCGCACTGTGAGCTCTAGCCAGCTACTATACCGCATCAGACCGCTATACTCATGTCTGTTAACGTAATCCCTTGTGGGATTTCGTTACAAAGTTCATACTGTATTTTTCCAAATTTTTTTACATATACATACAAAGAAAAAGTAAATTTGTACAATTTTATTTTAATTATATTATTCAAATTACTAAATTTAAGTTATTGGTTCTAAAATATGTTATACTCAAAGGTTTGATTTAAATATAAACCTAAAAATATTTTCTGTTACGAGTATTTTTCATTCATAAAATTTTAATCAAAAATGTTCAATTTTTAAATGGGTTCTTATGGGAAATCGTAAAATGTATCCCCCTTAAATTAAGCTTCTTTTAAAATTGGTCTGAACTTAACGGCTTGTATATTTAGGTAAGCTTTGATAATAGACACATATCGTTACCGAAATTAGAATTATGTGGGGCTTTACTGTTCTCCAAATTATTACATTCAATTAAAGAAAACTGTGAGACAACAACTGTGCGCATAATTACAAAGTTGGAGGTGGGGGGGTGGGGGGAAGGGGGGAAGACGGGGGGGAGTTGGAGGTAGGAGACTGAACGAGGAAAATGTAATTAGGGTTAATTTGGGGAGGGGCAAGTTTGGGGTTAAGTTAAAGATTGTGTTTAGTGTTGAGTTGAAAGTTAATTTGGGGTTGAATTGGTGTTGTTGAGTTGATTTTATGATTTCGTTGGAGATTACGCTGGGATTTAATTAGATGTTGAGTTGGATATTGAGGTTAGATTGTAAGGGGGTTAAGGGGTTCAGTTAGGGATTGATTGTTTCGCACGTATTATAGACCAAAGTTCTGATCACGTCCTGAAGTTTCAGCTCTTTATATTTTATTAGTTTAAAACTTGTTTTAATAGCGTGAATCGTCTAGTCTCAACCGTTATGGTGTTCTTTTGAAGTAAGTATCGCTTACCAGTCCAAAGTTTTAAGTATATGGATGTGGAACTATTTTTGGTCTACTCGAGTGAATTGAAATCCTCTTAAGATAAGGTCTAGTCTTGGTTTTCTTTTCAAAATATGACCACATACTTTTCATTTTAATCACACATTTTACCACATATTTTTGATTTTTTAGAACCTAAAAATTCTAAGCCTAGTGATTAATATTTTTTATATGAAATCATAAATATTAAAGACAAAATCGCTTTCTTTTCTTAAATAAATAAATAAAAGGATAGACTGAATGTTTGGTCACTTAAGACAAATTGTATAATATAACACTTTCTCTTATGACTTTTCGAAAAAAAGAGAAGTTTGATTTTGATTAAATGCGATCCTTCCATATATCGATTTTGTTTATTCATCCATAAATATTATTGAAAAGCATTATTCATAATTAGCTTAGGGATTGAATACAGGTAACAAAACACATCCTTTTTCATATATAAAAAGGACAAAGAATTTTCTTTTTTCTTTTTCCTTTGTTACATTACCTGTATGTATTGTATTGTAAATATGTATATCGAAAATACCAATAATAAAATGAAATCTTTAGGAAAGTGTAGGAAAAGGTATAAGGACAATCACCAGAAGAAAAAAAAGGATACAAACGGAAAATTATGATGAATAGATAAATTTATTTCATTATATCTATAACGAGTGTGTGTGTGTTTATGTATTTCTTTAAATTTATATCCTAATATTCTTTGCATGATACTCTTTATCATATGTACATATTTTGATTTGATGATAGTAATCATTTTCGTGATAAAAATTTTCTTTTCTATCAAGTTTACTAAATAACATTTGATTTTTTGCACAAACCAAAATGGAAAATCTTCTATTTAAAATAAATTGATCTATATAAATCTTCATAAGGAAAGAAGAAAAAGGATGGTTCACATAACTTTTATTTTTGTTCTGTTATTTTTTCCCCCCCTTTGAGGTTTTGGTTAAATTCTTTGGTAATTTATAAAAGAAAAGAAAATCATAAGAGAAAAGGAAATATTATTATTGAATAATTGATTAGTTTTTAAATCATAAATCATCATTTTTGTAATGGGTACAGCGTTTAGCAAAGGTTTCTTTGGAAAACCAAAGTAAAAAAAAAAAAAAAAAAAAATGTATTACGTACATATATTATCGAGATGATGTGGTTTCACGCCTAAGGTATTCTTCTTGATTAATAGGTGTAGTCATTTTTTGTGTTAGTTTGGTTCAAGTTGATAAATAATTTATATATTGGTGTATCTTGTGTACTCCCTTCGTACCTTAACATAATTTCAAACTATTTTTTTTTTTTAGAATTGGCTTCCGAAAAATATTTTGTTAAGTAAAAAATTTCATATTTTTAATTAAATATAATTTCCGAAGTACGACGAGAGAACAAAAACTATTTATCTTTATTTTCTTCTCTAAGTACGTTGTGCTTACATAATAGTGTATATTATTGTACAAAACCAACTTTATATTTTTTTACTTCACCTTTTCAGTTGAGTTTATTTTTATGTTTTGAGTATTTCAATTTATTAAAATATTATACATCCGACCGAACGACTATACAGCTGAATATGCAAAGCGAATAAAAAAATTGCATAAAAGAATTTTTTTTTAATTATTTAAAAGGCTTACAGAATTTAAAAGCATACAAAAAAATACAAAACGGAAAACTTAAAAAACAAAAGCTCAACAAAATGGATAAAATTAGAACTTTTAATGATAACATAATATTTGATGTTCAAATTATTATGAGAAGTTTAAAATTTAATTTTCATTATGTTATTCTATAATTTTGATATGTTATTTCATCGCTTGTGTTAGAAACACAATGTATGTATCTATACGAACAACGTACTCGTATGTGATATTATAAGAAAAGGCGATTAAAAGTTTATTATTTTTAAAATTTTATTGGTCGACTTTTTTAAATTATATAATCTTTTTACGTTCGTTTGAAATTTTTGAATAGTTCTATAATAAAAAAATAAAAATCTAATTTAGTTTTAGTTTGTCTTCACAAAAACATTTGGTTAACAGAAGAACAGAAGTCAGATCAAGCAAGATTTAAAATTAATGGGGTGCATGAAAAAATGTGATTTCGAAATAGGGAAACACTCAATTTAGTTACATTTCGCTTGAAGTGTTGAATCAAAATGTAAAAATGTAATAATTCTTGGAATTAAATGGAAGCTACCATGAGGAAAAATAGAAAACTCATAGGGTATACAAAATATCAGAACTATGCATGTGAAGTTTAATCCTAAATTTCTTCTAAATAAGAAAAATGGCGTTTAGTATTATTTTAGGAGAAGGTCTGGACCTTGTTAAAGTTAGCCGAAAGTTTTCAGCCGAAAGATATAAAATGTCGGTAATGCAGATAGTGTCTTGGCTATATCAGCCGAAAGTTACCAGCCGACATATATCAGCCGAATCATATTTTAAATAAAATGAAAAGATAACAAACAATTGAACTTTTAAAGTGTCATGTTTGGAAAGTATTTCAATTAGTGTGCATTACCAACAATAATCCCTAGAAAAATTATCGGGGCAAGTTTCATGTGGGGAGCTTGGGAAAATTCGTTTGAATGAAAAGCCCATATAAAATTAAAAAATTAAAAAAAAAACAAAAATTAAAAACACTGAAAATAAAAACAAAAACAAAAAATAAGGAAAATTTAAAAATACATAAAAACAAAAATAAGGGTCCAAAGTTTTCATGACACTTTAAAGGTTGAATTTATACAATTTTATATGGGCTTTTGATTCGCGCGAATTTTTCGGAGCTCCTTACATGAATCTTGCCCTGATAATTTTTCAAGGGATATTTGTTGGTAAGGCACATTAATTGAAACTAGTTTTGCCTGTGGTCGATATTCGACCAAACATATTCTAAGAATAAAACAAACCCATCCAAAGTCATTTTTACTAAAATATTTTTATTACATTTTTTATTAAACTGTACACAATATGATACATTACATCATTATATAAATTACATAAACTGGAATGCGATGATCCATCGATTTTTTTAAGTTAGTACGCCTAAAGTAAAAACATTTATTCCGTCCCACCACTCTATTGTGAACCATTTTGAAAATCCTCTCATGCAATGAAATTTTATAATATTTTATGTTTCATTTGAAATGTTATTGGTCAACGATTTCATTAAAAACAATATTTTTAGTAAATACTCTTTCATTATTATACAAATGACCCTGTTCAGAAGAATTTGAAATATAAAATCTTAATCCTTCAAATGATCGCACTCGACTGGCTGCTACATACAACTGACCATGTGTAAATACTGGTTATCGTAATAATATTCCGACCTTTTGAAATGTTTGCCACTGCGATTTGTTAGTGGTCAAACGAATGCGAGGAATTAAAATTCTCTTCCACGTGTAACTCCAGTCAAAACCTCGCAGTCCAATGAATTTCTATGCATTTGTTTGATTCTCATTCTTGTGCCATTTACCAATCCTTTTGTTGTATTCAAATTTCGTATTAGTATTACTATACAATTGATTTTTAATTCCAATTTGTGAGGTGGCAAACCACTCACATTCAATGAATTTAAAAATTCAACGGAGAAATCATTGACCCGACTAATATCATCACAAATAACTCTATCATAGCTATAATAGGCTTTAGCTTGACCTGGTATTTAATTCAAATTATCCGAATTAATTAACAAACAATCTTCATTTCTCGGAGCTAATATAACGGAATTTAAAATATTATTATTTTCAATATTTGATGAAATATCACCAAAAACATCTCGAATAATGTTGCTCGGTTCACCAATTAAATTGTGTGGAATTTCAATCAAATCTCTACCCAAATCATTAAAATTTGGCAATGCTCCATTTCCAAGTAGTTTAAGAAATTCAATAAATTCCACTTTATGCGACAGAGCTCGCATGTTCTGCTGTAGAGTAAACCGTCGAAATTGTGGGAATAAGTGCCAAGAAACGATACAATTTTCAATTAATTCAGTACGTGAACCGTGAGGAATGACAGGCAAAATTTGCCGAAAATCTCCGCACAATAAAATAGTTTTACCACCAAAGGGTTTGTTTCTATTTTGAACATCGCTTAGATCATTTAATAATCGATCAATGGCCTTCAAGGCATTAAGTAGACACATAGATATTTCATCAATAATAATTAATAAAGCGGATTTTATGAAATTTGCTTGATTACTATCAAGTGAGACACTCGAAACCGAATTCTCTAAAATTGGAATTGGTAATTTAAATATATGATGTAATGTTCTGCCATTAATAAGTAAAGTTGAAGCAATTCCACTAAATGCAGTAGAAATACAAACTAAATTTAGCGAGTGTAATTTGTGTATAAGCGCTGTTTGAACAAAAGTTTTTCCACAACCTGCATGAGATGTTAAAACAAATACATTCATACCGGTATCATGATGCATCACTTCACGCAAAACTGCGTCTATAACATTACGTTGTTCATTATTTACAACATCGTAAAACTCAGTAAAAAGAAAAGCAGCTTCATCTATATCCAATTCATACATTGTTCTAAAATCTTGCACACGTAGTGGTGTTGGAAGACCAATTTGTTGACATGATGTATTATGAGACATAAATGTTTCTTCTAACTCAAGTAATGCAAAATTGTATGAATTATTTTCAGTTTGATTTCGGACAAAATCTTCACTCAAATCTTTTTTAAATTCTTCCCATAATGCTAATGCATTCCCAGGAAAATTCAATGCACAAATGAATCCAAACAATTCTCTTAGCTGCTTCGGTGTTTTGAATTGAACTGCTTCTAGTAAACAATGGCGCCACTCATCATCATTTGAAGCAATCACACGCGCATGACATGCAGCAGTAAATGTCGGATATAAAACCCCTTCATAAGTCCTCAAATCATCAAATTTTTAAGGGCCACAGACATGAAGTAATAATACGCGCAAATGAAATAGTTCCACATTACACCTCCACGTTTACGCTCTTGCCATCTCTTCCGATTATCAATCCATACATAATGTAATGGTACTTCAGTGTACAATAAATTATTGGCACGATGATCAACTGAATTCAAATGGAAAAAAGCTAATAATTTGGTTTCCCTTACATTAGCTGCCGCTTCGTTTTCTTCTCCGTGTCTGTAGTACACATTTTGCCTTTTAGGTAAATGGCAATCAAGTCTAATTATTGAATGCGTTTCATAATGCATTGGAAATTCAAATATTCTCCAACATGCTTCTGTAGAACCAACAAAACGTCCACTCAAAAAATTCTGAATTTCATCTATTTCCAATTCTCCGTTAATTTCATTATTAATAACCCCAACCTCTAAAACGGCACAATCATATCCCTTGTAAATATACTTGTAAATATATTTTACGCTTTTAACAGTTGTTCATATTTCTACGTTGATATGGCAATTAAATTTGGCCAGGAGATATGGATTATAAGGCACAACGTAGCGATTATCAACTGAATTTCTTCTGACTTTGACGCTTACACCGTTATCTCTTCTTCTGTAAACAGGATAGCCATTAATATTATCTACAGTTTGTTCCGAAAAATCTTTGGGAACATTTTTAATACATTTGCCATCTCTCATACACACAGAATTAGGATTTAAATGACTACACGGTCCGTGAATCATATGATTTAAAACGAATTCATGTAGCTTTGGATGTGTGTTTATGTTCGGAGTTTCTGCACTTACTATTTTGTCTATATCATTCGCTCCACGTAATTCATCATTTTGACTTAACGTAACTAAAATATGTGCATGAGGTAGACCCCTCTTTTGAAATTAAATGGTATAAATCAAAGCTTCAACTTTACCAAATATGTGCTTATTCATAACGCAATTAATTAATTCTTTTAATTTCAACTTAAAAACTCTAACAACAATGTCTGGACGAAAATTAGAACTTTCAAAATTATCAATGGACTCAATAATCTCTGGCCAACGTGGATTGCAAGTCATAGTTATGAATAATGAAGGTTTGCCAAAATGTTGAACAATTGACATAGCGTCTAAATAGTTCTGATACATATTTCTCGGTGCACCAACAAACTCTTCGCCCCACGGCATTAATATTATCACCACCATTTGGATGTAAATTCAAAAAGTCTGTTAAATTATTATAGACTTCAGCTCGAAGATTTGTTTGATTATTACGAATAAAATGTAATCTGCCTCCTTCAATGCGAACATACATATCAACAATCCATTGCAAGAATAACTTTTGTGCATGATGTAAAATACTAAAATCGTCGCGAATTGCAAGTCTATAAGATGCATATTGTAACATAGTTATTTTGTTTCTTGGCATATTTGAATTTGAAGTTGTAAGTCTGTTATGAACCATATTTACGTGCCACCCAAAATCGCCATTTGGAAATAGAAGAGGATAAGCCAACGGATCTAAAGATGAATCCAACACAGACACATTCCGAACGGTATTATTCAATCTCGAAAAGCAAATCATGTTACGTTCAAAGGGTGGCTCACCATTGACACTATTGTAAACAACTGCTATATCAGTAGCAATCGCATCATTGTAACGTCGAATATCAACATTATTATTTGCTCTAATTAACATGCATACATCTCTAGTAATATCTTCATTTCTATTACAGTATTCGGACATAGTTTGAAAAGATTGAACAAATAGATTACAACGATTCAATTGATGATTAATTTCTCTCATTAAATTAATATCACAATGTACATTTGAAGTATGGCGCATTCTGTACTGAGCAGCTGTTTCTACATCGTAGAAATACAACTGAGCGTAATGTGGTATAAAACCAAAAGGAGTTACAATACCACCAGCTCTGTGATAAAAAACACCATGAATTTTAAAATGGAACATACCTTTCAATGCTTCAGTTCCAATCTTTGCTTCACTACTAATCATTGTAAAAGAAGAGTTATATGATCGAATAGAATTAAAATAATGTTTCGATCTACTTTTAACTGCAGCATCATTTGATTTAAGACTATCATAAAGATTTTTAAAAAAATGGTTTTGCGTATAAGGCGATACATGCACTTTCCCCTTATGACAACATAATGAGAATTCATTTCTATTCCCTTGTGTAATTTCATCTTCAAAATTTCTCGCTCCACAATGTATGCAACGTAAATTCAATTGGCCGCAAGAAAATGAATTAAAATTTCGTGGCACTAATTTTAATGCGCACTTAAAAGAATCATCTAATAAACGATTAACAACTTCATTATCACCGTTATTTTCAATGGATGGGTTAACATTAATGTTCTCGTTTCTATTCTAATGCGCGTGTACAGTGTATTAGTGCGTATATGAATATAAAACTTTTTCTGTATTGGTAAAACTTTACCTGCTTTTTACACCTATTTCCCGTGCACGTATCTTAACAAAACTTATATTCTGTACATCTATGAAAAAATATCTTTTGTTAATGTATCTTTCATTAAGATATATGCACGGGAAATAGGTTAAAAAGGGATCACAATCTTTGGCTTTGCCTATTAATATATTGATACTTTCCAGACATGACACTTTAAAGGTTCAGTTTATACAAATTTTTTGATTTTATATGTAGCTTTTCTGATGAAAATTTAAGGATAATTCCTATGGTAAACAGGGACAAACCAAAATCAGCTTTTATTCAGCCGTAAATTCACTTCATGAAAATACCAGTTTCTAGGTTGTTTTGTTATTTTTTCATTTTACTTAAAATATGTTTTAATAGCATAATAACTTTAATAGTATAAGGTCTGGCGACTGCTGTGTAGTAATACCAGTTCCGTAACCTTGCTTTAGTGTGAGCCCCAGCAGGCTGTTTTGGTCATGTTTTAGGAAGTCCTTTCTGTGGGCCACGATCTGCGCGAGGGGTAACCTGAGCGTGATTCGCAAGTGTACGTACTACCTCCTCGTGGTAACCCACGGAGACTGTTGGCTCGTTTACCAAACAACAGGCTAAAGTACGACGATAAAGGATGGTATAAACCTTGAAAAAAAATGTAAGGTGAGACACGTGCGCCGAGGGATGAATTATCATGGGCTGGTTGGTCGCTGGCACGGAACTCCGGATACTAGGCGACCTCTGGTTTCAAATCATCCTTACGAAAAAAAAGGCCGGTGCTTCTTCAAACGCACCAATCTCAGAAGATATCAAGGACCATTCAGGCCCTGCTTCTGAGATCAAAAAATTAATAGAAAACTCTAGCACGGACGTAGTGGTGGCCACTCCTATACATGGTACTCTATTGCCTGAAATGGATACAAAATCCAAGTCGACAACGGCCGAAATAAATAACGACCTTGAGGAATTGGAGCTCGAGGATACATCAAAGAGGAGAACACGCCTCAGTGGGGCCGCGAGAAGACGTTGCCTTGCAGCAATGTAAGGAGAAAATCAGGGACAGAATTGTGTCAACAAATAAGAGAAAAAAGTCGGATGACGACTCCAGGCCCAAAGGCATCGCGGCAAAAAGAGGGAAAGTTTCCAGTCCTGCACCGATAGCATTGGAAGCCGCCCCAAAAGCTGCAACTGAGGGCGACAATAAGGAGACTTGCCCCGAGAACAGGGCCGACACGGCCACAACGTGCAGTAATGCAGTGAAGGCTATCAGATTGGAGATTACCGACCAAGGCTTCCCGGAAACAAAACTGGGCATTGGCCAGATTCTGGCAATACAGGATGGCATAATGGACAATGTGGCGGAGCGGCCCTTAAATGGTGTTAGCCCAAATTTCCTGGGATGTCGCACCAGAAACGGTTGGCCCACGGTCAACTGTGCCAATGAAGACGGTTTTGTCCTTTTTTCCTCACGATGTCATGTGTGGATTCCACAACAAATTCCGCTGTGATTCTTAAATTTTGTTTTTCTTTAAATGCTACAAATGGCTTTATTCTTGAATCTTTCCACTTAAGAAACTCACAAGAAGTAATCAAATCTTAAGCTAATGTTATTTTATTACTAATGGATTTAGTGGAAAACGTTTCAGTAACAACTCATTAAAATGTTACTTCGGTCTAAAAAGACCAACGTATTGAAATCCTGACAAAAATGATCAAAAATTTGGTCGGTCCAAAACCACTTTTCTCGACTTTTTGAAAGTCCCTGAGTCTAAAAAAGCACAAAAAAAAATGTCCGTCCGTCTGCTGGATGTCTGTGGGTCTGTGCCCATGGTATCTCGAGAATGGCTTGTTCGATTTAAATTTTTTTTTTTTGCGAATCTGTTTCTATGGTCAAGGCCGAGACTTGAGAAGCTTTTGGAAACTGTGCGTCAAGAAAGCCGGGTACCTGCCACACGAATTGACCCAAAATACCTGGTTATAGAAATATTTAGCAATTTTTTATACATATATGCTGGTTTGAATATTGAGTAGGACATTGAGTTTGGGGTTGAGTTATAAGTTAAGTCAGGGGTCAATTTGCGGATTGAGTTGAAGTTCAGTTGGAATTAAGTAGGGGTTGGATTAAGTTATAGAGAGCAGTTGGCTAATTTTTATATATGCTGGTTTGAGGATTGAATTGAAAGAGAGTTTGTGTTTGAGTAGAGGGTTGAGTTGGGGGCCGTTTGCGGGTTGAGTTGGGGTTGAGTTGGAATTGGATTAGTGTTTAATGAGCAGTTGAGCAATCTATATAAGTGAGTGTTTGTATGTATGTACAACATATGTGTATGATTTGTAGATTAAGTTCTGGAATATGGCCAAGTATGATGGAACTGGCCTATTTCTCAACCGAATATGATGAAATTTAATATATGGGTTGGAAATGTGATTTTAAAATAATTTTTGAATTAAATTATGAGGTTTCAGCCCTTTATATTTTTTATAATCGAAGACTTCCAATCTCTTATTTATCCGAATATTGATATCGCCACGAATAATTGTATCAGTTTTATTTACATATAAACTGTCCAAAAAACATAAAAAAATATCAAAATCAGAATTAGGTGGTCTATAAAAATCCCTAGTAGAAGTGTACTCTGGAAGCGCAAGACGCAAAAAATAAAATGAAAATTGACCATCATGACAGTTTAAGATGTTAAATTGTAAATTATTTCTGTAAAAGACAAACCTCCACCAATTCTATCATCTTCGTTAAAAACGACCTCGTTAATTTCGCGAAAATAGCAAACAACTCAAAACGTACCTAAGTACGTATACGGTACGTACCTCATTTCAACTTTTGTTTATTATTTACAACAAAATGCTAAAATTCTAGCAAATTAAACATTTTGAACTTATCTGAAATATAATCAGGCCGAATCCCTCAAATTTAATATATTGAACTCTTGTATTATTTTGAAATAACTTATGTTTTTAAAGAAATGTAATCTTAGAATGAACTTAACTTAAGAGAATGGTCCAACTTAAGAGCGATGCTACTGACTAGCTAGTGATGTAAACGGTAATATTCTCGGTGGTACAATAATATTACCGGTAAAATCGGTAATTTTAGGTAATATTACCGAAAGTGGTGTTACCGTGGTAATATCGGCAACATAAATTAAAAATGTTTTTTCCAAACAACTCGACTAGTCTAAAAGCAAAAACAATTGTGACACCACTGCATTAAACTTCCTTAAGTACTATTAACCTACTACACCAAGTTTTTGCTTTAAAATATAATAATCTACACCTTTTCCTGTTTCATTGACATATTCATTTTTCAAATACGTAATAGACTCTGGAATCTGACCTGGAATATGATCCATTGCTCTGTCTGGAAAAAGAAAAGTGGCTGCAACGTCTTAGTCAATGAAAAGCTCTAGTACGCTGGAATTTCGTCAACATGAGACCAAAGTAGTACCAGATGGTCGATGAGCTATTACTCAAGCAATTTTCGTTTCTGGTGCTCCATTAGGCTCAACCATAAAGTCGGTTTGTATTGATTTGTTTAAGAAATTGCGACCGTTCTACAGGGTTGCTCAGAATAACTGTTGCATTTCTTCTACCTGATTTCCCCCGCTACATTACACAGATAATCCTTTTAAATATAATGGATTTTTTCCATAACTTTGTCGCCACTCTAACCGTGTCATACTAATTGCAGTCGCTAGTCATACCATCAAACAAGATGTAAGCAAAACATGAGTTAGTAATGTGTATAGTTGTGAGTGTTAGTAATCTGTTGAAATTGTGAGTGCAACAAAAAGTGAAAATATGAATCAAAGATTTATTGAGCGTTGCATTAAACGATACAATGACACCGGAAGTGTTCATATAAAAAAAAATTAGGGACGAAAATCATCAGTTGTAACTGCGGCAAATGTAAAACGTGTTCGAGAGAGAATTCGTGGGAATCCTGCCATATTCAGAACAAATTGGCTCGTGAGTCAAATATACACCATAGCTCAATACAACGTATCAAGAAAAATAATATACATCTCTCAGCTTATAAGAAAAGTCGACGTCATGGCCTAACCACGAATCAAGTAGAAGATTGGAAACGAAAATGTAAGTTTCTCTTATAGTGGCACGAAGACAGCGATCTCATATTCTTGGATTAGAAACTATTCATGGTTCAATCCTCATTGAACTTTCAAAATGACTGGATTTACGCTTCATCGATTAGTGATATAAAGGCGACAACAAGAAATGTTCAACGGTTCAACAGTTACGGTGTCGGGGATGTTTCTATGCAAGGTATGCTGCCCATGTTGTTTATTGACAAAAGAATAAAAATAAATCATGTGGTCTACCTGAATGATGTCATTAAAAGACACTTAGTTGTTCACGCCAAGATATTGTTTGGAGATGAGTAGTTCTGCTTTCGATAGCACTCTACGCCGGCCCATAAGGCAAAAATTGTTCAAGACTAGATGGAACAAAATTTAACTGATTTCATCACAACGAAGAAATGGCCCTCTAGTTCCCCAGATTTAAACCCATTAGGTTAATCCATATGGGGGATTATGGAGGCGAAACTAAAAAATTTACCAAAAATGAGGATTGAGGGATTTAAGAAGCATTTGGTGATAATATGGAACGATATACCTGATGAAGTAGTGCGTGCCGCCTGTAGTGGATTTGTTCCATGTTTAAAAAATATTATTGCTAATAAGGGACATAGAATTGAATATTATTCAAAATATTTATTATTTCGTTCAAATATAATTGATACAGTAATATTAATTCAATATTATGATTACGACAGTTATTCTGGGCAACCCTGTATAAACTTCTTTCAAAATACCAACTTTCTAATCAATTGTTGGGCCTTGAGTATCATCGCGTCGAAGGGTCAGTCTTACCAAAAATTGCCGGCGCATCTGACGTTGCAGACCGATGCTTGGTCGAACATACGCAGGGACCCATAACAAATTATGTCAACAATACAATACACCCAAAGCCTTTTTCTATAAATCTACTCACTAAGTAAAAACGAGATTTGACTTTTAAAATTGCTTTTCGAGAAATTTGGAGCGGTGTTAAAAGACGTCGAGATTTATAAATATATTTTACTTATTACTGACAATGGAACGAACAATAAAGTGTCCCGAAATATGGTTAATAAAAGGTATCCCTGTATTACCGAGTATAGGTGCATCTGCCATCGACTTAACTTGCTCATTGTCGATATCTTCAAGATTCAGTCTATCAACAGTTTGAAATTTTCAGTCAGTCGTACCGATGGTTTCGGAAATAAAAAAACTCCCACATTTTTCATGCTACATTCGATCTACATTCATGCTACATCAGGTATGCCCTGAAGGCACTGGCTATCGAAGACAAAGTGAAGTCCATTATGAAGGCCTCCGATTGCTAAATAGCCATGTTTTGAGTTTGCTGTTTGGTCTAAAGTGGTGTACCGTTTAGTTAATATAAAACAAAGTTTTGATCAAAACAAATGCGCCAATTATGAAGAACTTATACTCAAATCATGGGCCGAAAAATGCTTACAACCGCTACATTTTGCCGCAAATTTGCTTGAACCAGCTATTCGAGGAAAAAGTCTTTCGGAATCACAGAAACTTGAAGCGACTGAATTTATTTTTACCGTCGCAGAAATTCACACAAAATATAAGGACAAAAAATAGAAGGGCAACAAAATATATGAGTGTTTGGCGCATTACGATGTTCGAAGTGAACTTTTTTCACGACCGTTTGTGGTTGTAAGTGAGCAGCTCTCTGATGAAATTTGGTCGGCGGTAGTGTGTTCTACTTCGTCTTTAAGTGCTTGGCGGTTAATATTTTGAGCATGGCTTGCATCGAGAGCTGCAATGGAAAGCACATTCAGTACCTATGGTTTTATACACTTAGCTCAACACGTGATCATTGACTGTTGATCGTGCAGGAAAACTAAACGTACATTTTGCACAACTGAAACCTGTCGAGATCGAACGCAGGAAGTGTGGATTACGAAGATAAAGTTATTACTGATGAACCAAATACAAATTATTATTAATGGATGAAGATACATAATCATATTCGCTTGAAGAAGAGGATGACTTGGAGGAAAGTAAGAATAATTCGGTTATGGATGTTGTTGAGACTGAGGCTGATTAAATTGATTAAAGAGTTTAATTGATCATAAACCCATATTTATGTAAAATCTATTATTTACTGGAGGCGTTAAAGGCGGCGACCTTAACACCACCCCCATAAAAACTACGTCAAGGAAGTCAAGGATTTGGTGCTCAAAAATCGTCTAGAGGTTTTGTTGATAACACGGAAATGTTGGGCAGGAAACTCTTAGTTTTTGCATCATGATAATGCGCCGTCTCATACTGCATTGGTTGTACGTGACTATTTGGCCAAAAATTCGACTCATATTGTTTCGCAACTGCCATTCGCCTGATTTAGCTCCGCTTGACTTCTGGCTATTCCTGAAACTCAAGAAACCGCTTCGGGGACATCGTTTTGACACGATTGAAGAGATTCAAGCGAAATCGAAGAAGGTTTTGTAGGCCATTCCGGAAATTTAACAACTGTTTCGAAGACTGGAAAAAACATTGGCATAAGTGTATTCTATCCGAAGGAGATTACTTTGAAGAGGATGAAATATATTTGAAAGAATAATAAGCCGTTTGTGTTTTATTTCGCCATTTATCAGATGCCAAAATATTACTAGTGTTTTTTGGTACAAATTGGAATTAAAATATTGAATAAAAAGTGTGTTACCTATTTTACCCGTGCTACCGGTTATATTACCGGTAACATTACCAAATTTAAAAATATCGGAAATTTTACAACAGTAGGTACGGTATTGATTGTACAAAATTTAAACAAATACAAATTCAACTCGCAATTTACCAGTGGATGTAATCAATTGAATGGAAAACTTTTCATTACTGTTCTACCTGCTCGCTTTAAATAGTATACAACAAGTTGAGAAGACACAATGTAAGTAAATTTGATTTGTTTTATATATAAAATTGCAGTGATTTTAATCGATTTTACTTCATCTATCTTATTATTGTATTTTCCAAGATATTCCTTGCATTTTATATTATTGAATATCGAATAAACAAATGGAATTTATCATTGCTAACAAACAGTACTATTGTTTTATTGACAGGACAAGATGCACACAACATGAAATTGGCATATGTACTTATATAGATAAGTATAAGGAATTGTATACATTTTGCTTGTCTTCTCATTTTAGATGGTTGAAAAATCTACACTATTCAATACGTAGTAATAAAATCAATAATGTATGTAGGTTTAATAGAATAGATACTGGCCTTTGTTTTGCTATTTAAATATTTTAATATTCATAACATGAGTCTAGCCTCTCAT
Source organism: Tipula vernalis (assembly GCA_958295665.1). Lineage (NCBI taxonomy): Eukaryota > Metazoa > Arthropoda > Insecta > Diptera > Tipulidae > Tipula > Tipula vernalis. The sequence continues at coordinate 110,804,385 of OY282559.1, forward strand.
GTTTATGTTGACTTGACGCTCTGAGCAATGAACAGTTTAATATTTAGCAAATCGATATTCTCAATAGATTGGATAAAGATTGGTTTTGCAACCTTAATCATTTATAAAATACAAAATTGTCTTACCTTAAATGTTCCCTTCTCATTTGTACAAAGTTGTGAACAAGCTCCAATATCTTCACACTCATCAATATCCTCACACGTCTTATTATTTACCAACTTAAACCTATAAATAAATAAAAATAATCGGTGTGAACAGATTTTCTGGCAAAGAAATTAAAACAACAAAAATGTACATACCCTGTGTGACAATCACAAAACGAACCAACTGGTAAATCGACACAAATATGTGCACAACCACCATTATTTTTTGTACATTCATTTTTATTGCATTTTTCCCGAGGTTCATCCTGAAAATCAGGGCAATCTGGTTTACCATCACAAACTTTCGATAATGGGATACACATGCCACCACCACAGTCAAATTCTTTTTTAGGATCACATATTTTAGGTGCTGTGACAACTGGAATAAAATAGGAAAAAATAATAAAATATTATAAATGGCAGAAAGAATAGCTGAAAGAAAACTATTAAAAATGTATGTCTAGATATGTGTGTGTGTGTATGTATTATATTCTCTCATAATTGAAGTTTTTAATTGGATTTTTTTTTATCCTGAACGATATAGTTACCATAAAGCGTCATAAAAAATAAATATTCAACAGACATGAAAAAGACGTTGAATTGTTTCATTCGAGAAATAGGTACACGGTGGTATACTGCATCACCCCATACATTTATAGAAACAACTGTGTATCTGTTATCAGTATCGTATACATATAGCTAGTTACATTCTCAAGTTAGTCCAAACAATATTTCAATATGACGTTCCCACGCTTTTAAATGCGAAGGTCATCATAAAACAAACAAGTAGAAGAAACCTGAGCTGAACTTGAAAGTGCCAAGCAGACACAACGTGACCACGCGAATGGAAAAATTCAATCATTTAGCTAAGTTAGCATATTTTAAAATAGTTAAGAATATAAAATAAATAAGTTAGTTGTAATCTAATTTTGAAACGTGTAACATCTAAAATTAATAAATAAACAAATATAAAGGGTAATTCGCCGAGAGGACTTGCGATCACGCCACACGATACACCGGAACACACTTAGAACCAACGCTCACGACAGCAAAATCAGGTAAGAATTTTTTTATTAAAACTATTACCGATAACGGCTAATCACACGCACTACCATATAGGCGCGACATTGTCGTTCTGTATACTATCAGATAGGTACAGAAAACAAAAACCCCAAGGGAAACGTTTATCATCGCGCACTACCAGAGAAAAGAGAAAAGACGTTCAAATTAACTATCCATTTCAATAAATTAATTTAACAAAATTTTCCGTAACGAGAAAAATTGTAAGAAAATAAAGAAAAATATTGATGGCTTTATTAGTAATACAAATATAAAGCCAACAATAGAAGAAATGGATAATATGGAGCAAGTAAGTGTTCAACTGGCTGCAATTGTAGGCCATTTAATAAATCTAGCTCAGAAACAAACTGAACACGACGACTTACTGAAGTATCTCGGCCAAAGATTTGAGGCCCAACCACCTTCCCCTGAGGCAGAAGTTAAAGTGAACCGGCCGGTAGCTGACCTCTTCCGAATACCTGATCCCATCAAATCAACGGCTTGGCTGAAAACAGCCGAGGAAACTTTGCGTGTATTTGAGCCAATACTACTGCAACAGCAACTTCAAATATATATCCAAGCGGTAAAAAACAAAATAGAGGAGAAGGCAAGAGACATACTATATCTGGCCGGAGATCCCGAATCATTTCTAGAAATGAAAACAATCCAGTTAAAAGCTTTAGGCGATAAACAGGAATTGTCGTACTATAAGTCCCAACTTTGGGCAAATAAACAACAAGAAAACATGTCGATTCATAATTTTTAGAATCGAACAAAAGAAATAGTGCAAAATATAAAAAACGTTGGCCGAAAAAAAACCCAACATATAATAATTCATGGCAGGCGATATGCTCATTCATTGAGGAAGACGCCCTAGCAGCCTTTATTTCAGGCTTGAAAAAGCCGTATTTCGGTTTCACCCAAGCGGCAAAATCTAAAAACATAGAGTAGAAAACAATGTTATTCGGTTCGTGAATCTCCGAATACTCCTATGGACATAGCCTTGTTCATGAGATTGAGGAATTATCTAGTATCAAAAAACGAAAGTATCAATAGGGAAACCATTAAAGATCTAATCAGAATGGAACATTTGAGTGGGAATGAAAAAAATGAACTAGTCGAAACCATCTTCCAAAACCAAAAATTATTGTTGAGGCAAGGCGAAAAATTGTCTTCGACAACGATTGTTGAACACAGGATTAAAACAAAAAATGACAATCCTGTATACACTAAAACGTACAGGGTAGTCCCAAAAAAACTTAATACGTCGGGAAAACATAAAATCCGAGTAGTATTCAACTACCGGTGACAAAACGAAAAAAAAATAAACGATAAATTCCCGATACCACAGATCGAAGAGATATTGGATAACTTAGGAAAGTCATTTTATTTCTCAATTCTAGATTTAAAGTCTGAATTTCATCAGATTCCAATGGATACCCAATCTCAAGAGAAAACTGTTTTCTTAACCGAAAGGGGACATAACGAATTCTTTTGAATGCCTTTCGGTCTAAAAAATGAACTCGCCACATTTCAAAGGGTGATGAACAATGTCCTTCACGGACTGATAGATAACATATCTAGACGACATAATAGTCGTCGGAAAATATTTAAAAGATTACATTGAGAGTCTTGAAACAATACTCAAACGGCTATCTGAATTTAAAAATTCAGTTAGGCAAATGTCGAAATCAAACAATTTATGGGAATGTCAGGTTACTTCCGAAGGTTTATCAAGGATTATTCAAAAATAGCCAAACATATGACGAAATACCTAAAAAGGTACATCTCCATTAATATCACAGATCCGGATTACTTTAAATCATCTAAAACAATCAAAAGCATCATTGCAATGGAACAAATTCTTGCGTACCCCGATATATCCAAACAATTTATATTAACTACGGATGCATCAGATTTCCAGATCAGGTGCAGTCCTATCACAAGTCGAAAGACCCATTGCCTGGGGACGGACCATAAACCTCTAACTTTCATAAAAACTTCTGAAAAAAACTCAAAAATCTTAAGATGGCGATTAGAACTCGACAATTACGACTATGATGTTTTATACAAAGAAGGTAGAGCTATTCGTGGCAGACGCTGTTAGCAGAATACCTACCGAAGTAAACCTAAACGAAGGAACGGAAAACATGCTGAACTCTGAAATTGAAACGATTCACTCAGCAAACACTCGGATGATTATTTCATCCATTTCTCCGAGCAACCAATAACATACTATTGAAATAAATCAGATTATCTTCAAAATATCTAGATTAGACAAAATAATTTTAGAGTAAACATATCCAAACCAACTTTCGTGAAAGACGAAATAGTCAATTATATGAATAATTTTCATAACGGCAAACAATCATCGATTTTAGCTCCGCAGATACTCTACCAAAGGATTCAAGAAGTTTTTAGATAAAACTTTTCACGGACACAAGACATAAGCGTTGGGATGAGTTAGGCTCAGCATGGAAATGGCTGGTATGGAACGCAGACGCTGAAGATCTGCGAATAATAAACGGCAACGAACTGATCAATGAGAATAACCAACAGTTCAGAATAAATGAGCAGGTAAATAAAAGAATCCAATAAATTACGGATACTGTAAATAGGGTAATGAGAAACAACACCATGGCCAATAGAATAATTCTGACCGAAATAGATATAATAGCAACGATAATAAATATGGACACCATCAACACCATATTAGAAGACATACAAGACGCAATAGTCAAAACCAAAATAGAACTACCAAGCAATAGGACCTTTACTGGTCAATATCACTCTGCCAGACGAAGCGCTCCAATACGTCATCCGAAAAATCGCAATAAACAAAGAAACGCTTCTCTCTGTGCTGCAAGTACCCAAGTTAGAAGATGAAGAATCAACAGTGATGGTGGTTATACACACAATCATAGAAAACTACCCGCAACATATAATTAAAGCCAAGTAAAAAATATTCATAACATCGAATTACAAGACCTTCGTGCAAAAACATTAAGGAACTAACAGATAGCTGCATAAAACCACTGATAATGGGGACTAGGAGTCATTGTAATGTCACTTCAGCAGAAATGAAAACAACAATACAATATATTTCGGAAGATAAAATCCTGATAAGCAACTCCAAGAATGAAATATTACATTCAGATTGTGGGCCAAATAACCGAGCCTTAATGGGAAACTTCCTAATAAGCTTTTGGAATTGTACGATAACATTTAATAACAAAAAAGTTTCATTCATAAGAAATAAGATAATTCAAGGAACACTACATAATGTTCAAGCGACACGAAAATTAATCTTAACACTGGATATCAACGAAACCAATCAGAAAAACATCAAGAATAAAAAAAAAATTGGCCTCCATAGACATGGTGCAAGGATAACAGTAAAACAATCAAGCAGTTCAACACCAGAGAAATTAGACACCGAACAAATTGCAAGATGTTCAGACCTATTGAAGAAATATGGGATTAAATTAAAGACCGAGGACGCCCTTTTCCCACCCCCGGGAGGAGCTACATTCTCAAGTTAGTCCAAACAATATTTCAATATGACGTTCCCACGCTTTTAAATGCGAAGGTCATCATAAAACAAACAAGTAGAAGAAACCTGAGCTAAACTTGAAAATGCCAAGCAAACACAACGTGACCACGCGAATGGAAAATTTTAATCATTTAGCTAAGATCACGTCGAAATTATATACCAGTTAAGGCCAGTCATCAAAATAATTATGATGAAATGTTCCAGGGGATTTGTGTTGTGATTTTAAAGTTTAAGGAATCTGCCGAAACATTTTTTTTTTTAAATTTTACGTGAATTCTACAAGAAAGTGCATATCATGGTACTCTTCTGCAAAATTCCTGCTAGATTCCGAGACTTAAATCCATCTGTCCGTTTCCTAATTTTTTTTTTTTTTTTTTTTTTTTTTTTTTTTGTGAAGCAATAACAGCAAAATCGCAGTTGAAGGTATTCTTCTCAAAATAAGCTTCGGTAAACTAAGGCGCCTGCATACCTGCAAACACCCATTAACATATTCAAAGAGAGGCAATTGCTGACCAAAACTCTTTACAATATACTTGTTCGGTCAAATATGTTTGTAAGCCATTACTCCTAGCTTAAAATTCTCTGGGCAAAAAAATCAGATTGTTACGATGACACCTAGGGTAGAATAGAGTAAGCTATTTATTAGCGCAAAGTTAACTATACTAAAAATGGAAATTTTTCATGATAAAACTGTTCTACATGTTACCAGACTATTCTTAATGGAAAAATCATGAAGCTTCTGGAAGTTTGGTTTGAATATATAAAAAGGCGAACGAAATCGAGTGCATTATAAAAATAAGTGAACAGGAAAATTGTGCTAATATTGTGCGAATAATTGTGTTGTATTAACTTTTGGTGTTCAATAAAAAATTTCGTTCGTAATAAATCGAATTGTTTTGTTTTATTCACAATCCAGGCAAAAACGTAACAATTAGTCCCCGAAGTGAGATTTTGAATAATAAAACAAAGAAAATGATTCTCTCCAAATTAAGACTTCAAAAATTAGAAAGGAACTTGAATATTGATGGAAATAAAGGGGGGAAAGAAGGAAACCGAAGGTGGTACTTTTGAGGCGGTTAGCTATATACAGAGGAGGTGATTTGGGTCCTGTTTGGGACGATAGGCTTAGGTGAGGGATAGTGTTACGGTGACACATAGAATAGAATAGAATATGTTATTTAATAGTGCAAAGTTTACTGTACTAAAAATGCAAAATTTCCATTTTTAGTACAGTAAACTTTGCGCTGTTAAATAACTTATTCTATTCTACCCTCATTGTCAATGTAACGATATTTTTACGTTTTTGCCTTGTCACTCAAGGTTCGTATCACTGGATTGTGAATAAAACAAAATCAATTCAATTTATCACCAACGAATTTATTTATGTCACATAAAAATTATTACAACACAGTTTATTATTAAAAATTCACAAAATCATTTTATATAAATTATTGTCAAATTTTACTGTACTCTTATAAATTTTATTTCGCACTACAACACTTTTTAAATCAATTTTTAATTCCTTTTTAATCTGCACACTGTCGCTTACCAAATACTACTAATAATCTTCCAAGTTTACTCTATCGCGTTCCAAATACTAATGATCCAATTCGATCTTGTTCGCCTTTTTATATACACAAACCAAACTTCTTGAAAGTTCATGACTTTTCCAGTACTAATAGTGTAGAAACATTTAGAACTGTTTTATCATGGAAAATTCCATTTAGTACAGTAAAACATTCAGCTATTCATTTAACTTATTCTATTACACACTAGGTGTCACAGTCACAATATGTTTATGAATTTGACACCAATTGAATTCGATCCAAAAGCAATTTTGCTTTGTTACCGTTTATTGAATGTAGTTGATTGTTCTATATACAACTGGTCGTTTATAAAATGATACCGCTGGCAAACAAAAATTAAAATTGAAAAAATTGGATTAAAAAATTGAGAAAATTTTAGTTCAGTGTATATTTTTCTAAGTTTCTGTATATTTTGCTATGGAGTTGTCAAAATAATAAATAAAAATAATAAACTTGCGTTTGTTTTAGGACTGACGGGTTAAATTTTTTTTGTATTTGAATTAAATTTTTTCTAATTTTGACGGAAATTTATCTCGAAAACGGTATTCATGACACCGATTTTTGTAAAATTAGGCGATTTTCGTAAAAATTCCAACTCCGGCACCGGATTTCATGATGCCGCCCCTGATCTAGTCTTACAATATTTTGCTCAGAGAAACGAATGAGCAACAACCCTTAGCTCTGATTTTCGGTCCCACTTTGTACCGTGGTGTTTAGAATATACTTAGAAATTACGTCATAAGCAAGTAGGATAATTTCTAAGCTACGAATAAACTGATCATGATATCGTCTAAATGATACATTAGGGATATTCTTAAAATTAACATTGATATTGGCAGCATGTAAATAGCCAAAACAATGTAGCGGATCTCATTTCAAGAGGCACTATAGTATCGGAAATTTAGTAGAATTACAAGCTTGGTGGAATTTAACACTTCCTCCAACAGCACCAAAAATACTGGCCAAAAGTAACATCAAAGGATGAATCCCAACAAGTTGCAGCCAAAATTAGACCGGAAAAATTAACATTGACTTTATCATTAAATAAAGATATCACTGAATTAATTAATAAAATTAGCTCATTTCACAAACTGGTTTCCGTAATATGTCACTTGCTACGTCTCACCAACAATATTAACAAATACAAGCAAAACATTAAATGATACTTCATAGCTGAAGAAATTAAAAGCAGGCAAAACTATTTAATAACAGAAGTGGAAAAAAAAAATTTTACAACACGAATTTCAAGGAATAAAAACCGGAAAATCACTATCACTAGTGTCAAATGTTTTAAAACGAAACCAAATACTATCAATCAAATCATGCGAAACTGGCCAGAAAGTAGAACAAAACCTTCCAGACCATTTCAAGTTACTGGAGTAGATTTTTGTGGACCATTTTTCACAAAAAATAAAAACTAACGTGGAGGTTCAAGTCATAAGATGTATATTTGTATTTTCGTTTGCTTTGTGACTAAAGTGAAAAGATATAACTATCGAGGCCAATGTTGCTGTTTAAAACGGTTTATATTTCGTCGCGGCACTCCAGCAATTATTTGGTCGGATAATGGCACAAATTTTGTTGGTGCCAATCGCAATTGTACCAATTAATTTGCAAACAAGAGCATACGAATGAATTAATGAATTTTTGCAACTTCACAGAAATTCAATGGAAATTCATTCAACTACGATCACCAAACTTCGGAGGATTATGGGAATCATCTATAAAAATTTTAAAATCGCACATGAAACCAGTCTCATCTAACACAATATTGGCATATGAGGAGTTGAATACACTAGTTATTCAAATTGAAAGAGTCATGAACTCGAGACCACTTACAGTGCTTTCAACAGAAAATACCGTCGAACCAACTTTCTAGATTCGAAAGTGTAAATAAAATGTATCAGTCATTTTGGAAAAGGTTTTCAGTTGAAAATCTGCATACGTTACAACAGAGAATAAAATGTAGAGATCAACGAGAAAACTTGATTTTTTGAAAGAAAATGATCGTGTCCCCATTGTTGATGAACATTTATCGACAACACAATGGTTAATGGGTAAAATAGTTGAAATTATCCCAGGATAAGACGGGATCAATCGCCTGTTTAATATTAAAACAAAAAATGGAATAATAAAACACACAATTTGTAACATTTGTAAACTACTCTTAGAATAAATTAATAAGTTGTTGTCTTTAAGAAATTCAATGTAATATTAAATATGTAGTTTAAGGGGGAGGGGGAAAATGGTGAAATTCATAAACAAGACACATGCTAATTCCAAAATAGAAATTTTCCATTCATTTGAAATTCCCGCAATTACCATAAATATTTAGTTTTACTTCGGTCTAAAAAGACCAAAGTATTGAAATCCTGTCAAAAATTATCAACAATGTGGTTGGTCCAAAACCACTTTTCTCGACGTTTTGAAAGTGCCTTTGTATGATATTTAAACAAATCCACAACGACTTGACCGATTTGAACCAAACCTTACACAAATATTGTTTAAGACTCAAGAAAGGTCAATGTTAATTTCTCAAACCTCAAATTGAACCTTTTACATTTCAAATTAAACCTTTAGCAAATTAAATGAATGCCCAATTAGGATGGAACTTATCTACATCTTAACTGATTTTAGGGTGAAATTTGACTTCCGCGCTGGAAATGGGATTCTAAAATGATTATTGGGTGAAGTTTTGGAATATGGCCTAGTATGATGGAACTTGCAAATTTCTCAACCGATTATGGTGAAATTTGGGATATGCATCGGAAATGGGATTCTACACTTCCATTCTATGGAATTTGCCTATTTTTAAATCAATTATGATGAAATTCGGCTTGCACATTGGAAATAGGATTCTAAAATGATTTTTGGATGAACTTCTGGAATATGGCCAAGTATGATGGATCTTGCCTATTTCTCATCCAATTATTATGGAATTCGGCTTGTGCATTGAAAATGGGATTCTAAAATGATTTTTGGGTGAAGTTCTGGAATATCGCCAAGTATGAGGGAACAAGCCTATTTCTCAACCAATTATTATGAAATTCGGCAGGTTTGAATTGACCCCTAACTTAACCTCCAACTCAACCCTGTACTCAATGCCGAAAAAATACCCAACACAATATTCAAACCAGCATATATAAAAAATTGGGAAATATTTCTATAACCAGGTACTGGTATGGTGATGGTGATGGTGATGGTGATGATGATGATGATGATGATGATGATGGTGATGGTGATGATGATGATGATGATGATGGTGATGGTGATGGGATGGTGATGGTGATGGTGATGGTGATGGTGATGGTGATGGTGATGGTGATGGTGATGGTGATGGTGATGGTGATGGTGATGGTGCTGGTGATGGTGATGGTGATGGTGATGGTGATGGTGATGGTGATGGTGATGGTGATGGTGATGGTGATGGTGATGGTGATGGTGATGGTGATGGTGATGGTGATGGTGATGGTGATGGTGATGGTGATGGTGATGGTGATGGTGATGGTGATGGTGATGGTGATGGTGATGGTGATGGTGATGGTGATGGTGATGGTGATGGTGATGGTGATGGTGATGGTGATGGTGATGGTGATGGTGATGGTGATGGTGATGGTGATGGTGATGGTGATGGTGATGGTGATGGTGATGGTGATGGTGATGGTGATGGTGATGGTGATGGTGATGGTGATGGTGATGGTGATGGTGATGGTGATGGTGATGGTGATGGTGATGGTGATGGTGATGGTGATGGTGATGGTGATGGTGATGGTGATGGTGATGGTGATGGTGATGGTGATGGTGATGGTGATGGTGATGGTGATGGTGATGGTGATAGTGATGGTGATGGTGATGGTGATGGTGATGGTGATGGTGATGGTGATGGTGATGGTGATGGTGATGGTGATGGTGATGGTGATGGTGATGGTGATGGTGATGGTGATGGTGATGGTGATGGTGATGGTGATGGTGATGGTGATGGTGATGGTGATGGTGATGGTGATGGTGATGGTGATGGTGATGGTGATGGTGATGGTGATGGTGATGGTGATGGTGATGGTGATGGTGATGGTGATGGTGATGGTGATGGTGATGGTGATGGTGATGGTGATGGTGATGGTGATGGTGATGGTGATGGTGATGGTGATGGTGATGGTGATGGTGATGGTGATGGTGATGGTGATGGTGATGGTGATGGTGATGGTGATGGTGATGGTGATGGTGATGGTGATGGTGATGGTGATGGTGATGGTGATGGTGATGGTGATGGTGATGGTGATGGTGATGGTGATGGTGATGGTGATGGTGATGGTGATGGTGATGGTGATATGTTGACTCGATATAATCTCACGAACGCACGTAATAGAGACCGAAGTTCTAATCACCTCATGAGGTTTCACCACTTTATATTTTAGTTATTAAATTTTACTTTTGTTGTTGATTCTATTTTTATTGGTATTATAAAAAAACGATATCTCTGTTTCCGGCATATCCTAATTAATTTTTTTTATTTTTTGATATAGGGTGTGTATTGCGCACAGGATGGTCCCCAAGCTTTGCAAAAAAAGTGAAAAACGCCATTTGGAGTAAATTTCAAAGGAAAATTTATGAATTAAAAAGTTATTCAATTTTAAAAAAAATATTTTGTGTTTATTAGAGTGAATATCGAAATTATAAATTCTTATAAAGTTACGATATATAATTGCAAAAGTATATGTCATCAATTTTCTTACAATTCTCACCAGAATACCTTGCAATTTTCTCATGGATATGTATGAATTTTGAGGGGATTTGGATCGTGTAGCTTTTGCTTATAGTGAGGTGGAATATTTTTATGTTTTGAAAGTTATGTTAGATAATAGGGATTTTCGTAATATGCCTTTATATTTAAAAATTGATATAGTTAATGTTCAGATTCGATTGGAATGCCTTGAGATTCTCAGTTTTCATATATACAAAGTTGCTGTCTTCCTTGGTATACAAATCATGTGAAATGTAGGACTGCTTTGCAAGCGATATTAAATCTAATATTTTATCAACATATTGTTGAAGGTTTCGCATAAGGTTTTGTGTATTGTTCTCTTGCTTGTTGTAGCCGTGGCACCATTATTATTTTTTATGATTTTATGTTCTTCTTCTGTAAACTACTGTTTTTTATTGTTTTTCTATTTTTTATTTTTTGTTTTGCTCTATATTTGTGATTTCGGTTGTTCTAATGTTCTATTCTGATTGGATAGTTTTTGCAAAGTTTTCTGTGCTCAGATCTTCTGGGATCCTTTTCATTATTAGATGTGCTCGTTGTAGTTCATTAGGTGTTAATTCGGTTACTGGGTGTATTGAATTATTATATGCCATTATGACTTCCGTGCTCAAAATTATATTTTTGTGTGACTTTTCTAAAACTTTCGGATGTAAATTCTGTTGCACTATCTGATATGAGTGTTTCGGATATTCACTCTTGCGAGAAATGTTTTTTTAAAAAACGTTTATTATTTTGATTGTTTCTCTTGATGGAAGCTCATAGGCTGATACAAATCTGGAAAATCCATCGATTATCGTTAGAAATTGTTTCGTTCTGAGAGAGAATGTATCTATGTGGATTCTCTCGTCAGATTTTTTAGGTGTTATTGTGAGTTGTTGTTGTATTTTAAAAGGATTTCTGTCATACTTTGTTTTATTGCACATATTGCATTTGTTTATGTAGGCGGCTATCATTTCCTTTAGGTTTGCGAATTTTTCTTATTTTTTTATCTGCATAGGGTTTGTTGTGTTTTGTTGTTGGTTTGTTAATTCTTGGGGGTTTTCTTCTTGTATTGGCGAGATTTCTATCTGTTGGTCTTCTGTATTTTCCTGTAGTGGTGTTTCTATTTCTTGTGGTACGTCAACTGTTTCAGGTATGAGTTCTTGAGGTGGTATTACAACTGTTGATGTTGTTTTATGTATTCTACAAATGTTTAGTTTTTCTCCAATTTTCGCTGTCATTTTCCAGCTTGCTATTGCTTGAGTTATTTGGTCGTTGCATTGAACTGCCATATTTCCTTTATGTTTCATAGCTAAATTTCTAGATTATTGATCTAATGTTCTTATCATTATATTATTCCTTTTCGTATATGTATTTTATTTTGTTCTCTGTTTTCTCTATATGTCTGTTTGGTCTGTTCCTTTTGTCCTGTTTGCCTATTCTAAATATTACCTGTAGGTTAAAGTCATCTAACGGTATGTATGCCATAGGTAATGTCGTTTCTGTTTCAGTACTGTTAATTTCCAACCTAGATGATGCAAATTTATGTTAAATTCAAATTCTGATAATTTCAGTCTCCAACGGATTGGTTTGGATGAAGTATCTTTTATGGTTCCATTTTGCCATTCTAATGGTTTATAATCTGTGAAAATTTCGAATGATTTCCCATATCCGTCGTATCTGTTTTCACTCAAAGTTCGGCTCGCGTATGCTATAGGGTTGCTCCTGATCAGACACATCTGTTGTTAGTCTCAAAGTTCTTGAGAAATCTGCGTATTCCAGTATCGGTTTTGAGGTTAACATTGTTTTATACTTATCAAAACATTTTCGGTATTCACTATATTCTGGTTCTATTATTGCATTCTTTTTTAAATATTTTGACATTGGTTTTGTGATTGCTGCAAAGGTTTTCACAAATTTTTTGTAACGTCCGATGAGACCTAGAAACTGTTTTATTTGTTTTCTAATTCCTTGCCTATATCTGATTGAATCACAATTTTGAATATTTCCTCTATGTGTTCCATATGATCTTCCTTCGTGGTGCTGTATGTAGATGATAATGTGATCCATATAGCACAGGCAGGTTTTCCCGATATATTTTTTCAATGTTCTGTTCATGAGTCGTAGGAACGTGGACGGTGCGTTTTTTAAACCGAAAGGCATTCTTTTGAATTCATAGTGTCCTAAAATTGAAAATGATGTCTTCTCGATGTATGTGTGGTTCATTTTTACCTAATGAAAGCCGGATTTCAAATCTATGACTGAAAAGCAGCAGCATTCTTGTAATTGGTCCAATAGTTCTTCGATGTTTGGCACAGGAAATTTATCGTCTATTGTTATGGTGTTTCATTCTCTGTAGTCTATGACCATTCGAAATTTAATGATGATTGGTGAATTCCATGGGCTTTTGCTTTCTTGTATTATATCGTTTTGTAATAGTTCTTTGATCTCTAGTTTGATTTCTGTTTAGTTTGAGTTCTCGTGTTTTGAAATTTATTATTATTCCCAATTGTGTCATGATATTTGTCCCAATTGGCCCATCAATTGTATCGTGGAATTTTAATAGGTGAAATGTTAATTTTTGGTTTGTTCTAAGTTCCTTGAGGCCATTTAATGTGATTGTTTGGTCTAATAATATAGATCGTCCTATTGTTTGGATTTTTACAGGCTGCATTTTTTTTGTTTTTATTAATTTTGGTCTATATGTGACTCGTCCGCTCCCGTTTCGATGAGTCGGCATAATTTTCTCTCGCGGTTATGATGTTTTCTCCTTCTTCGTCTTCCTCTTCTTTAGTTTCTGTCCAATTTATGTTTCTTTCCGTTTTGATGTTTGGTGCTTTATTCCTATTCTTCTTTTGGTATCCATTTTTTTTTTTTTTTGAGGTTGATTGACATTATTTTCCGTTTTTATTTGGAATGTTGATGATTTAAATGTTACGTTTTGTTTGAGGTTTGTATTTGATGTAGCACATGTTCTCCTTTAGTGGTTCCTTAAGGTTGGCCACAAATTGCTCTCGTTTAGCATCGCTATTGTTGTGATTACTTGAGTGGGGGTATTAAAGCTGTCTGTATCTCCATTATTCTGCTGTAGAATTGTTTACTTGTTTGTATTCCCTGCTTTGTCCTATGTAGGTCTCTGATTAGAGCGACCTCTGACCCAGGGTCTGAATAATGTTTTATTAGCGTTCTCCTAATGTCAGTTGATTGTACATCGTTGGTGATTAGTACTTCGATAGCGTCACCTCTAATTTTATTCCGTATCGCTTTTACAAATGTCCACATTTTACATTATATTTTAAAAAGTTTCTTTTGAATGTTTTTTAGTACATAAGGAATAGATGAATTAGTTAAGAATTTTTTTTAAATTTAGGCAAGACATCTTGTTATATAAAAATTTAATTACTTTTTGTTTTTCGTTGAGAACAGGTCGTTCAATAAATAACAATAAAATTTCAAATCGTTTAGTTTTAATTTGATAAATATTTCGTTTCGAGAAATCATCACCAATACCTTTCGATGGAACGAAAATTTCCTTAAATTTTAACCAAGGCACATGTTTTGAAAAAAAAAAAAAAACTTTTCGGGATGAAAATTTCTTGTTAAATTCTCATACATTTTTATTATCCTCTAAATGCACTATCCATTGTAAAACTAAACTTATCGTTCTACATTTTATCTTTCATAAAACACTTTAATTCAATTTTTTATATCAAAGACAAAGCTAAGAACACCTAAGCCAAAGAGCAATGCAAAATATAAACTTTTGATCAAGGGAAAACTGTTGAAAACTTTTAAAAATCTCTTTATCTACTTTTGTTATTTTGTTCGATACATTTTTTCCCCTTTTGGTTTACATATATATATGTGTCAAGAAAATAGTTAAGCAAGGGTAATAAAAATTCATAATCAAAATATGTAACAAAACAAAGAAAACAAATAAAAATCCTGTACTTTGAAGCAAGAACAGTGAAAATCCAAAGTATGCAGAAATCTCATGGGAAATTAAACAAATAACCGGCCGAATTTATTCTAATTGAAATATTTTTATTTTTGGTTGGCTTAATTTAAATTTTACGTGAATGTTGTAAGATGGAAAATAATAATATATTTAATAAGATTGTAAATCGACCTTTCTTCGAAATAAAAATAAACCCTAAAAGCACACACACAATAAAAATAAAAATGTATTAAGCTTTTTGTGATGCTTTTGTTACACGCTCTTTATAATTTAAAAGTTTTGTTTTGCTGAAATTAACTTTATTGTTATTTTTGTACAACATGAAATTTTATTGAAACATCTTGGCAAAGTTTGGAGTCTGTATTATTAAAAGAAAACAACAAAACGCTTGCAAGAATGTTCTTTTTATAGAAATATCGCGAACGAAATAATAAAAAAACGTAAAATAGAGTTTAGGGATTTAAAAACTTTTACGATGGACAAAATAAGATAACAGCGTTATAATATTTTTAGAGTAATCAATTTAACGATAATACAGATAATACGTCACTCTTGTAATAATAAATTATGATTTTTTAATTTATTGTTTTATAAAAATGGTACATCAATTTAAATTCTATTTTGGGCAAACATCTGTCGTATATTAATTATTATTTACTAGGAAATTATTTACTTCTGATTCATTAAATCGACTTATCGTTATTAAACTGTGACCTGTTTATATAAACTTTAACCCAGGTGTACTACAAACAGTAAAACCCATTTTCATCTTATTCTTCAATATACATATCAACTTTTCATTTGTCTCTCGTTTAAATTTATTTACTTTTAAAAACTTTTTTATACAATCCTTAAAATAATTTTATTTTATTGAGCTTTTACCGTAAACAATTTTTCTCTTTTCCTGTTTTTAGCTTTATGTAAATCTTGTGTCTTAAATTGAAAGATATATACGAAGAGAAATGAAATAAAGTTTGTGTGTTTTTTTTTTTTGTTGGATTAGTTTTGAAAATCTCAAAGTATTTGTTATGTTTTGGTGATACGTTTCAATAGGCTTCTTGAGAAAAGAATACGAATGAAAACGAAATACCTTTTTCATGTTGATAGATTTAAAGTTTTAAAGGAAAAGCCAACAACAAAACACGTATCGATACAAAAAAAAAAATAAAAAATTGATGAAATTAGTTTAAAAAGTACAGATTTGGTTTTGATTTTTAATCAAATGAATTTATTTTGGTATATCACATTTTTGGTTTTTTCCTTCTTTCTAAATCAGACGACAAAAGTTTCTAGAAGATAAACAAAATTCTGAACGAAGGTGTTTTGTGCTTTTAACGAATCTCTATATTGAGTTACCAAGTTTCTTGTTAAAACTTATTAAAGATTTCAGAATATGTGTGTATGTATAAGATCGATTTGATTATGTACTTACTTTTTGTACAGTTGTCTTCATCGCTTCCGTCCGGACATTCGGCATGACCCGAACAATGTAAATGGCCTGGAATACATTGTTGATTTTTACATTGGAATTGATCAGCCCGACATGTTACATTGTGGCATATTGGTGGCATTTCGTCATCACCATTCGGACAATCACGTTCCCCGTCACAAATCCATGTTTTATGAACACACGTGATTCGATCTTCGCATTGATACTCTAGAGGTGAACATGCCGAAACTTTTCGAACAGCAGCTGAACAATTCTAAAAATAAAATTGTATTTATTAATATTTATATCTATTTTTATTTCAAAAACTTACTCTCTCGTCTGATCCATCGGGACAATCTATCTCACCGTCACACCGCCATTTAGCTGCAATACAAAAATTAGATGTGCACGCAAATTCTTTTTCTGGTATACACGTTGTTGGCGGACAATTGTGTTCATCTGTACCATCGCCACAATCATCATCTCGATCGCATACCCATCGTTTTTGTATACATTTTCCATTGCCGCATGTAAACTCGTCGGAACGGCATGTTTCATCTGCGGAAAAAAAAATTAATAATTTAATTAATAATTACAATAATTTTATATATGTATATATAGGTTATGTTTATTAATAAAACTATCTTCAAAAATTATAACATTCTATTTTTAGTTTTTATTCAAATGGCATTATTAGTTTAAGTTAAATCAATATCTCTAAGTGCAAGTTTGGTAAAAACATTTTGATCAGAATATACGCCAATATTCATGCATGGTTGGCTTATTAAAATATTTTGACACTCAAACAGAACTTTGAAATCTGCGAGAAATTTTGACTGGCTTTTTAAACAAAAGACAATTTAAGAAGCAGCTAAAGTGAATAAACTTGGGATTTCAGAAGGTTAAGACAGAAATTGAATCACTTTGTTCTCCTCACCCTTCTCCTGGTAACGATTCGTAATATAATCTTTAACCGCTAAGATCGTTACATTTCTATTTATTTTCAGTAGAAAAAGTTTTGTAAATCTGATTTTCCACAGAATTTTGATCTATAACAACATATAAAATGGAATAACTCATTATAGTTAACATTTACATTCGACATAAGGGAATAACTATGAAAAATTGATTTACCAAATAAAGTTTCCTTAAATTCACAGAGCATTATTCAGAATGAAAAAACTTTTCACTTTTGACAATCATGCAATCCTGTAAATCATACAAACCTGTAAGTAAAAAGTCTGAAATTTCTGCATTGTGATTGCTCTGTCAGTTTCAAATTAATTTTTGCATAAACAAATTGAGAGAATTGGAGAATTTCTACAATTTTACTAAATTGGTGCACTTTGGACGAATTAAAATCTGCTACTTTAATGAAATAAGTATAACTATGTGCAAATGTCAAATTAAGTTTTAGTACAAAACTATGTTAAATTTAAAATAATTGAGTTATATCTTTTTGTATAAAGTAGAACGTGTTTATATCAGAAAATAACTATGATAAAACCGTTAAAAATATTTTAGTGTATATTGTGGAATAAGACTTGTAAAATAATATTTTAAAATGTTGTTACAAGCTCATCAAATGGTGGATAAAGAGGAGTGATAAAGTGTTGTGCGCGAAAATATAAGAAAATAACCATTTTAACTATTGCTGAGTGTATTATCACAATTATTCAAAATGGCTGATTTAAATGCGCTTAAAAAACAAAGATCAGTAAATAAAGGAAAGCTGACTTTCATCATAAATAGTATCAAGAAGAATCTCGACGATGTTACACTAGAGGAATGTAGAACAAAATTGGCACGTGCCGAAAAGTTGATGGACGAGTTCACTTTGATCGAAAATCAAATTTTTCAACTGGATCAAAATCAAGAACCCGACATGGAATACGAAGAAAATTACTACATGGTAGTAACGGAATTCTCGACGGTTATGCGAAAATTGGGTTTAGACGCTGCAAAATCAAGTGGACGTTTTGATCTCTCGGCGAATCTCACGCAGACTACAAACGTACAAGTCCGCCTACCAAAGCTCAACATACCACCATTTGATGGAGATTATAAAGAGTGGCAATCGTTCTACGATTTGTTCTCAGCTACTATACACGATTCAACTTCATTATCGTCAGTACAAAAATTTCAGTACTTGAAAGGGTTACTTAGAGGAGAAGCTGCTAGTTTATTGAGACATCTATCCATTACCGAGTCGAATTACATTGAAGCACTGCAGAAGCTAAGACAACGGTATGATAGAAAGAAGCATACGATCACCTCCTTCATCCGAACATTCATCGAGCAACCAACAATCAACACACCAACTAGCTTTAATATCAAAAGGTTACTTGATACATCAGACGAGGTGTTACGAGGATTGAAGGCTGTGGGACCGATGGGTGACTTAAAGGATCCATGGCTAATATACATATTAGTAAACAAATTGGATGACGAAAGTAAAGCGCTATGGGCACAAGAAACCGCAGAAAAGGAGTTTCCAATGGTCGAGGAATTATTTGAGTTCTTATTGCGCAGAGGCGATGCCTTGGAGTCATTGAAAGGTTCATCTAAACGAAATTCTTTAACTAAGGAACAACACGTTAAAAGTCATGTGGTTCCAAATGTAACGACACCGAACATATGACTTACCAGTGTCCAAAATTTAATGCTATGGAGCTAGAAGAGAGAAGAAAGTGGGTTAAGGATTTCAATCGCTGTTTCAATTGTTTGAGTGGTGATCATGGAGTTTTTCGATGCAGATCAAAACGAAGATGTAGTTTATGCAACAAAAAACTTAATACTTTATTGCACGCTGAACAATCGGCACCAATCAACACAGCAAGTCACACAACGATAAAAATTGACGAAGTGAAATGCAGTGATTCAAGCCAGTGGACATACCTCAAACCGTATCTTACATACTGTATTGCCGACAGCGATAGTAAACGTGATCGGCTCTAACGGTAAAACCTATCCATGTCGAGCACTTTTAGATTCAGGGTCACAGGCTTCTTTTATTACAGAATCGTGTTTACAGATGTTAAACATAAAAAGGAGAAATGCACGGATCTCTGTTTCAGGATTAGGAAACGCGGTAGCGGAAATTACCAGGGGAGTAGCGGATATCCATATCCAAGCCATGGATAGCGTTCAACCACATATTAATCTGGAGGCATTGGTTCTGCCAAGGATAACGGCAAATCTACCGGCATACACCATCGATCGAAGTGAGGTCGAAGAATTCAATCTACAGGGAATAATTCTTGCAGATCCTCAGTATTTTACGCCAAACAAAATCGACATACTCATTGGAGTCGAACACTTTTTCCAAATTCTTCAAAATGAACAATTAAAAAATCAGGCAAACAAGATTGTTCTACAGAAGACTGTGTTCGGATGGGTAGTAGCAGGTCAAATTTCAAAACAGAACCAAATTGCTGACGTTCAAGCTTATTGGTCCAGAACATCAGATGACGAACTAGACAATATTGATAAAACTTTAAGAAGATTTTGGGAGGTTGAGGAAGTTGAGTCGAATAAAGGTTTATCAAACGAAGAGGAATTTTGTGAGAATCACTTCAAGGCAAATACAAATTATGCGGAAGATGGCAAATATATAGTGAGATTGCCCTTCAAGGATAACAAAAGCGAGCTAGGAGAGTCATTATCAATCGCAGTTCGACGGTTACATATACAATGGAACGAAGATTTCAAAGGGATACTGGGCTCGCCGAGGAATACAAGGCATTCATGAAGGAATATGAGCAGCTAGGCCACATGAAGCAAATAGAAGTTCCTGATAGAAACGACTTTGGAATGTACCTGCCACATCACGGAGTGTGGAAGCAATCCAGCAACACCAAAAAGATTCTTGTCGTATTCGACGCGTCTCCAAAAACAGGGATTGGTGCAACCGAAAGCAGAGTTTCGTTAAACGATTGCCTAGCGGTTGGTCCTACGATACAATCATCACTAACTCAAATTTTGTTACGTTTTAGAGAACATGCCGTGGCATTTGCAGCTGATGTGGAGAAGATGTACCGGCAGGTCTGGGTAAATAGTAACGAAGCAAGTTACCAGCGTATTGTATGGCGAAATCATCCTTCGGAACCAATTCGACATTATAAGCTGTTAACGGTAACATATGGAACATCGTCAGCCCCATTTTTTGCGACCAGAGCTCTCCGAGATGTTGGAATGCAAAACCTAAATAAAAACCCAGACGTTTCAAATGCGATAATTAACGACTTTTATGTTGATGATTTATTGTCTGGCTCTGAAACTGTTGACGCTGCTATGAAGTTAAGGCCTGAAATTGATGCTGCCTTAAAAGAAAGGGGTTTCATTCTGAGAAAGTGGATATCCAACTCGGCCGATGTAAGTGAAAAATTACATGATGTTGAAATCACCGACAAAACAGACACGACCAAAGTATTAGGATTAAATTGGAGCCCATCAGAAGATAAGTTTTGCTTTCAAGTGAATATCGAAGACACGAAAGAAATCACGAAAAGGAAGGTTCTATCTAATGCAAGTAGAATATTTGATCCTTTGGGCCTGCTCGCACCTGTTGTTATCCAAGTAAAAATATTCATTCAACACCTTTGGATTTCTAAATTAGACTGGGATGAACCTTTAACGGATGGTCTACTATCCCGATGGAGAACACTTTACCAGAATATAATAGCTGTTTCGGAATTAAGTGTTCCTCGATTTATAGGAAGTGCTAACATTGATAGCATTGAACTTCATGGTTTCAGTGATGCTAGTGAACGAGCCTACGCTGCCGTCGTGTACTTCAGAATAAAGCTCCATAATGGACAATGTATTGTAAATCTAATCAGTAGTAAGACCAAGGTATCACCAATAAAACAGATTTCTATTCCTCGTTTAGAATTATGTGGCGCAGTATTACTTACCAAACTCATCAATTTCATTGTGCAAAATTCCTCACTACACATTAATCGTATCGTTGCATGGACGGACTCTAAAATTGTACTGGATTGGCTTTCCTCACCTCCAATACGCTGGAAAACATTCGTTGCCAATAGAACGTCTGAAATTATTGAATCCATAACTCGAGATAAATGGCGATATGTTCGTTCCATCGACAATCCGGCAGATTCTCGTGGTTTGAGTCCAAAATTTTTAAGCGAATGCGATCTATGGTGGAAGGGACCTAATTGGTTGAGTTTGGATGAATATAAATGGCCATCGCTAAAGTACGAGATCGATTTACCGTCCGAAGAATTACGTCGTCAACTTTTCCACGTGAATATATCCGAAGATCCAAATCTGATTGAAGAAGTAGCGGAACGAGTTTCATCTTATAATAAATTAGTACGAATAATTGCCTACGTACAAAGATTTCCCAAGAATTGCCGTACACCAAAGCAAACCAGGCTGTGTGGAAATATGTTCAGTCGGGATGAAGTTTTGGAAGCAAGAAATGTGGTTGTTAGGGCTATCCAAGACAAATATTTTAGTGAAGAGATAAACCGGTTGACGAGGTCCATTCATCTATCAACAAAAAGCAAACTAAAATCATTGAATTCATTTTTAGATAAAAACGGTGTCTTGCGTGTAGGAGGAAGAATGTCCAATTCAAAAGCCACTTACGATGTTAAACATCCCGTGATATTGCCGTATGAATCCATCGTATCGTCACGAATAGTAGAAGAAGCGCATCGGGAGCAAAAATATGCGGGTGCCTCATTATTATTAGCCAAATTGAGGCAAAGATTTTGGATACTGGGAGTCAAACGAATGATTCGCAAGATCATTTTTAAGTGTGTCATATGCACCAAAATAAAAGTTAAAACGGAAGTTCAAATCATGGCAGATCTACCAGCAGCTAGGGCTGAATTCATTAGTCCTTTCCTTAAGGTTGGAGTAGACTTCGCAGGGCCAATATCAATTCACTTAACTAAAGGACGTGGAAAAAAAACCTACAAGTCATATATTTGCCTATTTATTTGCCTCAGCGTTAAGGCGGTCCACATCGAGTTGGTTGGAGATCTGAGTAGCGAATCATTTCTAGCTGCTTTAAAGCGATTTGTTTCGAGAAGAGGCTTGTGTACTGATATTTTTTCAGACAATGGCACCAATTTTGTGGGTGCCGATAAACTTCTCACAGAAAACTTTGCCAAATTAGTTAAACAATCTAATAACTGTTCTCGTTTCTTTTCATGTAACTATATTACGTGGCATTTTAATCCTCCAAGCGCTCCAAGCTTTGGCGGACTTTGGGAACGTGCCATTCAATCAATGAAATTCCATCTTAGGAGAACCATTGGAGAAAATATACTCACCATGGAGGAGATGACAACGCTGCTAGTGGAGGTTGAAGCAATACTTAACTCAAGGCCATTGTGCGTGTTGTCTTCGGATGATTTAGACGTGCTAACACCATCACACTTCTTGATCGGCCACTCAAATGCGAAAATTCCAGAGGGCAACGTTTCACTGACACAGCTGAACTTAAACAAAAGATGGCAACTTGTAAAACGAATCACACAACAATTTCACAAACCATGGCACCTAGAATACTTGACGTCTTTGCAGCAGCGAGCCAAATGGCATCAAACTAAGGTTAATGTCAAAGTAGGAGATATCGTTGTTATCAAAGAAGATAATATATCGTCAACCCATTGGAAATTAGGAAAGATAGAGACATTGCATCCAGGAAAGGATAATATAGTAAGAGTTGTGTCGTTTAAAACCATATCCGGAT
This sequence comes from Tipula vernalis, assembly GCA_958295665.1. Lineage (NCBI taxonomy): Eukaryota > Metazoa > Arthropoda > Insecta > Diptera > Tipulidae > Tipula > Tipula vernalis. The sequence goes on from OY282559.1 coordinate 110,827,584, forward strand.
CATTGAAACGACCAATCAACAAAATATGTATTCTTCCTGTTGCATCGAATGATTCATGGCTGGCGCTATATTTCGCGATGAATGCTGGAATAGCTTAAATCAAAGAAGATGCGAATTAAACCATGTAACTGGTGTTTACATAACCAGTATAATACTAATCTCAATTGTTATTCCATTGAAATTCTACCATTCAAATCACAATTAAAACCAAACAACTATGAATTATTATTAAAGTATTCCGTATCAATTTATTTACCAAATGTAATTAATTGTTATTATGTCAATTTCTGAAATCTAATTGTCAAATCAGAATAGTATACACGTACATATAATTTTTGATTGTTAATGTAATTTTTAAGTGTACATACATATTTGTAAAATGGTTCAATTATGTTCCACAGTATTTTTGTGTGGCTAGTTATTCGTAGGTGGCAGTAAAAAAAATGTACGTTAGAACAATTATAGTATATAGAGGTCTCTTTGATCGATTGTTGTAATTATAATTATGGCAAAATTAGCAAACGCATAAAACCAACAGAATTTTACAAAGCGTCATAGAGTGAACCAAACTATAAAAGTTAATGTAACAATAAATAAGAATTTTGTTAAAGATTGAATTAATTAAAGTTTTGATTATTTTCTGATTCAATCAACAACTTATTTTATTGTTGAACCAGCGAAGCTATTCATCTTGGGAAAATCAGCGAAGGCAACAACCGCAGAGTTATTGAAAAGTTAAAGCACGCGGATTTGGTGACGATTTGCCTTTGCATAGGTATATTACAATAAATAAAATATTAAATCGAATAAAATTAATAGGTATGTGTGCAATATGTTATAATTATAACAAGTTAAAAAATATTAAGTTTATGATTCGTATACATATATAGAAAAATTAAGCTGTTTTTTTAATTAGGATTGAACCGAATATTTCGGTGAATAAACGCAATGATCGTGGAGTTTCAAATAATTGTAAAATAGTGTTTTCTCTACATTTATAATCTTTCCCTCTATACTTAATTACAGTTCACATTTAAAAGTTCATAAATTAGAAAGAGAAGCCATTTTTAAATGTTTGTACAGTAATTTTGAAAAAGTGTTTAGCAATTTTTATAATTATTAATCACATTTTTACATGCATCATAGAATGGTTCCGAACTATTCTTGCAATAAAAATGGTTGCATATTTAAATTTAACATTTTAGAAGATTTGTTTCGTCATGTCATGAAACATTTGCGGAACCCAAATGCTATGGAAATAAAATGCCCAATTGCTGGATGTTTACGAACCTTTATAAAAAGAAAAACTTTTCGAAACCACGTTAATTTGTTTCACAAAGTAAGGTTTTTAGGAAGAGAGACCACTTCTTTTAAATCTACATATTATAATGAATGTGAAACACCAGTGCTAAAAAATTTAAGTTGTCCCACTATGAGTGTGAAGTTGGCTAAGTTATCCGAAACTATGGGCAAGACCTTGTGGACATCTCTGCGGTTGGCGATATAAAACTTTTAAAATAATGGAAAATTATTAAAAATTCCAAAAACTGTGAAATATATTATAGTTCATCATAATTGGATCGGCTTGGTGACATTGACCGCTATATGGCTTAGCTATTCTAACAAATGTACGGGGCCTTCGGGACATTTCCAGGAACAGCGCTAAATAATTATTTAAACCATCAAAATTCAGTCAACTGTTAAATTATCTGAATTATAGTATTGTTCAACACATTTGGATGTTTTTGCTTAACGAGATAAACAGATGGTCCAGCTATCTGAAAACGATGAAAAGAACCTGTTTCCTGATGAAAAGAATCTGTTTGGTGGTACGAAAAATCCAAAATTACAAAAAATTTAAATTTTCATATAATTTAATGAATTCAATTTTTTTCATGTAAGCACTGGTCTTCCAACATGTATTGCTTACGATTTATATTAAGGGATAATTCATCATGATTTATGTTTAGCTGTTCATTACTTTGTTAATCATAGTTGGTTTACATACGATTATTTTAATATCACTAGTGCTCGGTTAGCAAAATCCCTAAAATATAATGTCACCTTTCCAGAATTAAAATATAATAGTAAAACAATTACTGGCCATGCAAAACTTTTATCAACTTATTTTACTACCACAGGTAATTATTGGTAAAATTCAAGATGTAAATGATAGAAGTATTGATTGATAGATACCTAGAGAGATAAGATTAGATTAAGATAAGAAAAGATAAGAGAATGCAAATTCTTCAGGTTTAGCTTTTCGCGGTAATGAATTTTCTATTATCTATAATTATAAATTAGGATGATATGAAATTACAAATATTTATGAAAATAATATAGTAGTTACTCCTTCCAACCTTTCCTCTCCTTTTTCTTTTATAACCAATAGAATTGGACGAATCTCATATGCTACACTACAATGCGCAATTCCATAGTTTTAGTGAGATTTCAAAATTCAAATTATTATTATTGATTAAATATTATTTTTCCTTTCGATTTTATTTTTAATACATTATGTCATCAATACGATTGGTTGTAAAAATTTGGGATGCTGACCGAATTACAAAAAAAAACTTTTTATTTACTGGCCATATGCCCAGCATCATCGAAAAAGGTAAATACCCGTAAATGCATATATGGTATATATTAAGAAAAATTTTGTTACTAATTATTTTCTCTCACTTTAGAAAATGCTGAGGGTATTCTAGGATCCAAGCTTGTTCTGGAATCTGATGGGACGGAAGTAGAGGATTCCGATGTATTTCAATATTTTGGTGAAATAAATTAAATTTTCCAGTTGCTTCCAGAAAATGTCACATGGGCCCCTGCAGCCTCTTCTTGAAATACTATTTACAAAGATGCAAGTATTGCACAACAGACCGCCGCCATAAACGAGACCGTCGGTATAAACCAGACCGTCGTTATAAACGAGACCGTCGCTGTAAATGTCGCCAATTCCGAAGATAGAATAAAGTGGATTAACATTTCTGAAAGTAAACATTTTGAATATGTCGAATTTTCAAATCCACCTTTGAGCACTACTATTTCAATGTCAAGTGGAAGAATTTCATCACTTAATTCAGATAAATCTGATAATATTGGAATTAGAAATGGCCAAAAATTATTTTCAGGTTACAAAATCAATTTAAATAAAATGTCGGAAGAATTAGTTAGTTTGCTCAATGGTCAACAACCCTTAGGGAGATGTTACACAGATTTCGTCCATAGTATTGTTTCCGTTATGCGGCGAACTATCATTTTACATTCCACAAACGATATTTCGTAATGTAGCTAGAGAAATTTTAGCAGCATTTCCGAAAAGTGTGGGTCTACTCTATAGTGAAGGAGAGCTTATTTCAGATGAATCGGTTGGCTTAGCAACAAAGTTGCTAAACCATAATAACTACTTGAATCGGGCATCTAACTATATCGATAAACCAACGAAATGAAATTACAACATCGCCGAAGGTGTCCCAAATTTTTACAACAGTAAGGACGATGATAACTGTACCGAAGAAGAAGGCGAATCAAAGCGAATTTGGCTCAAGGCACTCTACAACCTTGAAAGCACAAATGAAGAACTAAGGCAGGAAAAATAGTAACGGTTTTTAAAAATACATTTTCGATTCAGTGTAAATATCTGGCAGTAGCCACATTTATTGGAACCTAATTTCCTTATTTATCATTTCAACAGTTTATTGAATGTTCAAGAAAATTTTTTTCTTGAGATATGGGAGAAACTAAAAATAAAAACTTTCGAATTTAAAAAAAAAAAAAAAATAAAAAAATAAAAAATTTGACATTTCTGAATCAGATGAAGATCTTAAAGTTTTGAAAATAATTACTCTTCATTTTAAAGAAAGTTTGGAAATTATGATACGACAGTATGATGTACGTACCTAATATTTTTTAACTTATTTAACTAAATCAATAATTAATACTGAAATTTATTTTCTTTCCAGGCAGGAACAACTCAAAATGAAATAGAAGCGTTAGGTTTTACTCCATGCATTGATGTTATAAGTAAGTATGTTTGGTTTCGAAACCTATTCTTTGTTAAATAGAACCACAGAGGATTTATATCGAAAGCAAAGCTAAATTTAAAAAAATAAATTATTTTTATTTTCCCACACATACTCTGATGACGTTGGAAACATTTTCTATTTCTTAATAGAAAATCAAATTCTAAATTCGCAATGCTGTTCAGTAAAATATGCCGTGATTACAATTCAATCAATCAACTTTGAGTAATATTTTAATCCGAAATTGAGTTTAACTGTACTTGAATGTTAATTGTAATTTTGATCACGCTTATTGAAATAAATTAAAATGAAAACTTGAGTGAAATTTAAAGTTTTAACAAATATTTAGGTATTCTGCTAATTGATTTTTGTAATTTTTCTTTTATTATATGAATGGTATTAACCTAGCTTAAAATCAAAATGGGTTCGAAAAAAATTAAGATTTTTAGTCAAAAATTTAGTTCCATGCAATTTTCGAAGTTGAAGAAAATGATAAATGGAATTTTGAACATAAATCTAATCTAAATTGGTCAACTGCATTCGACAGAGAAGAAATCGATTAAGAGAACGAAGAAAAAAAAATAAGCTTGAATTCCGAACTATAGATATAATGAATTTGAGTGGAATTTTAAGTAGAAATTGTCTTGTTTATTTTAAATTTGGGAAACACTTTATGTGACTGAGCTTAAATTCTAAACATGATTTATGATTTATCAGAAATCGAGCAAAAATTTGAATGAATTTTGTTTTATAATGGAGCAAAATTTTTATTTTGAACGGGGTAAAACAAGATTTGAACAAAGTTTGGACTAAAAATTTAATTTCAATCCAATCGAGAGAGTTTGAGCAACAATTTGAATGCAATTTAATTAAAAAATTTCAAATTTAATTAACGCAAAATTATGGGCAATTAGATATAACTTTTGTGATATTTTGAATACAAGTAGGCTAAGTTCCAAACTCAATTTGAAAAAATTTGAAGTAGGAATTGAGTTATAATTTTGTTATAAAGCATGATTGCTTTTGGCCAAAAACATGATTGCTTTTGTTATTGAGTGAATTGAAATCCTCGAGGGTGGAGGAAATTATCGAGGGTGAATATTTACAGGCTTATATTTTACTTATTGTGAGTAAGGAATAAACTTTGAATCGGTTTGTGCACCGCTTTTATAAAATGTCCTGTTCTCTGTAAAATCTCTGATTCAGTTTATGTAATGTAATCGATTTTACCAACGGAGTTCGACTGTTGCCCTACATATAACCATAATTTGATTTGGAGAAACAAATTCAAAATTATTTGATGTAGAATCACTACGGTCGAATTCGGTCTCCATTGCTTCAATATTTTTTGATGAAGTTCGTTTAATGCTTCTTATATTTCAAGGCGTCTATAATCGAGTCCCGGTATCTGAAATGCTTCGAACAAATCGACCATTTTTTCTGTTGAAATGGTTTTGCTCCGGCACAAAAGTACCCATTGGTTACCAATAATTTTTTTTTTACTCGCAAATACATGAAAAGATATTAGCAATTTCTCGGTGTAACATTTCAGCCGTGTGATCTTGTAATTTTTTAGTCTATGAACATATAAAATACATACTCATAATATGTAGCATTTGAAAGCTATCAGATTTTTAGTGCACATTCATCACAAAAAAAAAAAAAAAAACAGGAACTAAATTTCCGAAAAAATCCTGGCATATAACAATAACAATAATAATCGTAAATAAAATGTTGTTGTTGTTATTTTTTTTTTCATTATTAATGTTAAAATGGGGAAAAGAAAAATTATGATGTAGTTTGTTTTCATTTTGTGTAAACAGTAATTTCCTGTGATTAATGATCCGCGAACCACTAAAGATTAACACTAAAACCACATACTGTTTTGAGTTTCAAAAACATGAAAACAACTAAAAAAAATGTGCTTTTTCATGATTTTTCCTCTTTATAGATGCTTTCCTATTCCTTTGTGCTTTTACTGTTTTTCATTTACACAAAATAAAAAAAATAAAAATAAAAAATGTGTTTGCGGTCAAGTATGAGTTTTAAACATGAACGAAATAAATTGGGTTAAAATCCTCCATTCCAAGATAAGTTTTAGATAAAGTTTTGCTATTTTATCGTTTTATGTATAAAGCGCTTTTAATCTTGCATTTTGAAAATGCAGAAAAATTTCACACACCTGGTGTTTCGAGGTCAACACATTCGTAATAAAATGTATACAGTCATACAGTTTGCAGTTTAGCCAAAGGACATCCATCCGGTGTGTGTGTGTGTGTGTGTGTGTATATACATTTTTTTCAAGCGGCGCACTGATTAAAACATTTTTATAAAATTTTCTATGTAAAGGTAATTAAAAACACATTTCAAGAGAGGTAAAATGTAATTCCCTAATGGATTTTGAAAATTATTGAATTTTTATTTTTTTTTGTCTATATTGTGCAAATTTATAGAATCATCGGTTAACACAAATGTATGTATGTAAATATACATACATGTATGTTTTGATAATCCGTATAGCGTGAGATAATATTATGGATTTTTAATGATGGGAATTCAGCATTAAACGCATTGAGCTGTAAGCCCCCTTTTGTAAATTTCATATACATCTAGTTCCAATGGGAATTATATTGCAATGAATTTGAATAATAAATGAAATCGTTACATTTAAAAAATATTTTCAAATGTGTTGTGTTAACCAAAACTATATGCTTTTCATGTTCAATGGATCTATGTTGAGCCAACTCAGATGAAAATATTTAATATGGTTGATAGCTAATTGGTAAAACTTGAAAATATATTTTTTTTTTTGTAAATAGTTGAAAAGAAGTAGAATACCAATACATACAAGACTTTCCGGTAAGTCTGCTCTAACTCTCTGTGGTCTGATTCCTCTTTTTTTTGTTTTCGAAGTTTTATTTATAAGTGCGCCCAAAAATAAATGTTTCGTTCAATATGTGAATGGGGTTACACTAATAAATCCGGCAAGAGAGCTAGTTCCAAGAAATTTAGCCGATCTTCACCAGAAACTTTGGTTTTTACAAATTATCGGACCCAAAAGTTCTGGAAGGCTATACAGTCGACTAACGTCTTATCAGTAGAGATAGTTCAGGATACTTACACTTCCATTGATTTCCATTTCGATTTCGAGTGAATGCGCATGTGAGGAAACATCACGTTTAGGATCAATAAGTTATGAACCATGTTTGTTCATTTAGCTTTTTGGTTTGATGATTCATGAATATTTTCTTTCCTTTTTGATGACTTGGTTAGTTACAGGAATTTCAGGGCTTGCGGTTGCAAGGCCATATAAAATTGGGTTGATACAAAAAATTGATTTGATTTTTGAATATAGCTTTAAAAAGATAATAATTTAAATTCATTAATTAAATTGGATCAAAATTTCAATTAAATTTTTATTATATTTGTAAGAGACTCGTTTCAAGCTACGGCAACATACAAACGATCATCCAATTTCGCTGAAAGGTGGGGTTGGAATGTTGATCCAAAATCAACCAGATTTAATTTTACGTTCAATTCAACGAAATATGGCCAATCGTTCAACCAAATTGGATTATTCCTAAGAATTATCTATGATACTGATGAAAAAAATGTTGGAAAATTAAAAGCAAAATAGACACAACTTTCCAATAACATTAATGATAAAAATTTTTGTGGACTAGCTGTGATGGGTTATGACTTATTACATTGGTTACTCATTCCGTAAAAGTGTATTGTTCAATCCTCCAGCGAATAATTATTAAAAAGTCAAACTAAGATGGAAGCTTGAGAATAAGGACTTGTCTATAAACCAGGGTACATGCCATTATTCGAGCCTTCCGACAGTCAATATGAAACGAATTAACAAGTTATAACAACAGTTAGTAATCAAGAAAACATTGAGAATTTTTTTTTGGAAGAGGATCAACTGATTAATGAGCCTTGCGTACTCTGGCCAAAAAGTATATTGTCCATCTCTGGGTAGAATAGATGAAGTGGCTGCATTGCTAAGCGTGTCGGCAATTGAGTAGCTACTACTCTCGTAATGTGTTGTTACTTCACTTCCAGGAGCAGGTCTTATTTAGTCCTTGTCTTCTGAAGTTCACCTGGTATTCGGAGTTTCGTGTGTCCCTCTTCTAGATCAACTACTGACTAAATTACAAAATTGTTTGTATACCAAGACATTCTTCTTCGGGTCAATGACGTTTCGAGATTAAGCAAAGATCTAGAAAATTTTCATTCGTCAATTCCCTCAACTTTTCATTCTCGCACGCAAACTGTCCGAATAAAAGCACACTTTGGAACATGTTAAAAAGTGATATGAAGTTAACCGAATTTTGAAGTGTAGTTTGTCTCGTAAAAAGTTAAGGTATGTCACTGCAAAATTCTCAAACTATTTAACACTAGATATACCAGAACTAAAACCATATAACTAATCTCTTTAAATTGTATACAGTATAGTTGCATTTTTATTGAAGTACATATAATAAAGAATATATTCTATGATAACCTAAATGTCTAGTCCGACTTTTGTTTCTAAGTAAAAGAATCCTTAGTAAAAAGTAAACCATTAAAGAAAAATAGTAAAACCAGTCAAAATGACTGGTACGGTATATCTAGTGTTAAAAACACAACAGCGCATAAACTACATCTTGTAAAATATGGTATATCTGGTGAAACCCGAGAAACAAACCCTAAAATCGACTTTTCAAGAATTGGGGTTTTATTCGTTTTATATTTGAGCGGTTCAAGATTTCAAAATGCCTACAAAGATTGTTCCATTTTGTATTTATTTGTAATTAGTGCTACACATTCAAAATATAAAAATCATAAAATTAAAACATGACTTATTATCCCATATAACGAAGATTTGACGAATTTTTCACAATTTATGTTTTTTTTTAAATAATTCACATAATAAACTACTTATGGGAAATTTTTGGGGCAAATTTCAAAATAAATTCTTTCGTAAATTCACATGATGTAATAAATGACGTTTCGGAATCCGTTATGATTGTCTTTTTCCGAATGGTTTGCTCTCCCTTCCTTTTAAAAAGATCCACATAATTTTGGTTTTGTAAAACTATGCTGTGTGGGGCCATATTTTTAATCTTTGCGACTAGAAATTATGTAATATCGTATTAGGCATCAGAAGCGAGGCCCGAGCTTTTACTGAACGCTTCAAAAATTCTGCAGTCAAGTTATTTGGGCCCAGGCGGGATTGCGTACGACCCATGTATCCTTCCGGATTTTTGCCATTCCTGTGGTACACGCGGTTGGCTAGAGGGGATATATTAAAAAAAAACTCTATTGTTCGTAGCGCTGGCGCGAGGTTGTAAAGCGGCGATTGATTTCGAAAGCGGTTTTTGAAATTCGTTACGTGTAATCCGTTAAAGTAATAAAATCGCATTTTATTTTTTTACCAACATTTAAACAATAAAAATTAGATTAAATCATGATCTGACTTCATTGGATTAATGAATAATTTTTCTTTCAAATTCATGCTCATACGATACTATTTGACCGAACATTTCAATTGAAATCAGAAAATTACAATTATTGAAATCAAAGTTTATCTAATGAAAAAATTAAGTTCACCAGTATTTATCTCATAACACCAACCTTCTCGTTTAAGAGGTCTGGAGTGCATTCAATTTTTGAGCTCAAAATCAGTGGTAAAATAAACGGGCTCCTACATTTTGATGCCAATTGTGAAGACATCACAAATATTTTACTAAACAAATTTGTAATTGCATTTATTACAACGCGGTAAGCTATAGGTAAAAAGTTACACATTGGTTTACACCAATTATTTGGTCAGACCAATCTTTTTCGATAAGAAATCAAATCTATAACCCAAAAGATGTCCATTTAGAAAGCACCCGATGAACTGTTAGCATTAACGCTTGGCCAAACTTTGATATTTAAGGCAACATTACGCTTATTAAAAGGAAAATATACTGTGGTATTTAGTCTGCGTCGACACAGTACCGTCTTTAACAGTCAGCTGATTTTTAACCCGATACACTTAGCTCAGGATGTTCCAATTTTTTTTAACCCATACAAAAAAAAAAAATTCGTTGAAATCTGCAAATTAGGCACTCTTTGGTGTGAACCGTTTTCACCTAGCATCCATTTTTCTGTTTGGAAATATAAAGAAGTCACAAGTAGCTATGGTGAATGAGGCAGCATTCGTAGCGTAATTCCGCTCCATTGTCATTTTAGAAGAGGGCTTTTCATGCTAAAAATTCTTCTGGGATATTAAATAAGCGTTCTTCTGTGATGTTTACCATTTTAACAATTTCTCTAATCTTGTTGACCATTTCCTTAGCAGTGACTTACTCAGCAGTTAGCGGTACTTATGAACCCTAAAATGTGGAGCAGAGCCGAAATAATACTCCTACTAAATTAGCATTTAATCTATTAAATTCGCTTATTTCCATGGTAGCAGGAAATATTAAACTTCTCTGCTTTCGATAATTTTCAAATCAAAATTAGATGTGATATCGGCTTGAAATTGGGGTTGCGTCTCTGGAACCGTCATCATTTTGAAATAAAATACCATTTCATAGAAATTAGCTGACTTTTCAATCTACTCTCTTATATAGGTTCACAGAATTGTCGAGTGGAAAGTTTTACTATGCGAAACCTATCGTAAACAAAACCAACCCTGCTATCCTTGATACTTTCAACATGCAACGTAAGGAAAGTGGAACTATCGGTAAAATCATGACGAATTTATTACAATATAAATAGTTAATTATTATTAGAGATTAATACGTCTTGACTTTTGTTCAGCAAACGTCTCAATGATATCGTTACATGAAGTCTGTTTAGATGTACATGTACTATATTCTACATTGTGTGATTTCCTTGTTTCTTACCTCTCCGTAATACATACATGTCTAAATAGGGCAGATAAATAGTATAGCCGCATCATTTAATTCTTGTTCTGGCCTGTTCTCAAGGAAGATAGTATACACAAAACTAATTTCAATGCTACACCAAAATTTGAACATAAAATATCAAATTCCTCTGCCTTTACCGCAGACTCCAGATTTAATAAATCGTCGGCGGAATATCGTACAACATTTGATACAAATATTCCTGGTTATTTATATGGCCGACCCCAGGGACCGGCCATTTGATAATTTTTACATCAAGTGCATACTATGAACATTCGACAAAAATCATTTGACCTTGGGACTTTTGATTTTTGTTGATCAAATTTCGTCGGCGGAATATCGTACAACATTTGATGTAAATATTGCTTGTTATTTAGATGGCCGATCCCAGGGACCGATCATTTGATAATTTTTGAATCAAGTGCATACTAAGGACAAATCTTGTTTGGTTTCTTTATTGAACAAAAATCGTCACTGACTTGGATTATACCCATCCCTCGATTTACAAAATCTCTTTTTACGAATTTTCGGAAAATGTATCTGCAATTTTTTAGGACGAATTGATTCGTTAAGCGATGGATTGGTGTAAATCGAAATTTCGCTAGCCTAATTTTTCGTAAATTTCGTAAAAAGAGATTTCGTAAAGCGAGGGAAGTTTGTTAAGCGATTTCGTTATTAATCGACATTCAGGCGTATAATTTATTTTACCACTACATATAAATACGTATACGAGAAATTTGTTATTTTTTTTGTTTTGCTATGTTCTTCACAGCCATTGATTTGAAGATATGTTTTAAGTCCGTGATATAACATTTTTTCAAAAATTTTCCCAAATGCGTCTAGAAGACTTATCGGTATATAATTATCTACTACAAAATTGTCTTTTCCGGATTTCAATACAGGGATATCACTTTAGAATTTTTCCAAATATTTGGAAAATGTACAGCCCAATATACGCACTATAAATATTACTTAGAAAAACAATGAATCGTTTGGGAAGTTGTTTAATTAGCTTGTTAAAACTTTCGTCTTTACCCGGAGATTCCGTATTTTTGAGATTACGTATTTGATACATAATGTTTCCGGGAGTGACTATTTAGTTCCGTCGATGTGACCTCTTCAAGGGTATTTCCATTTTGAGACACATTTGATTGTTTTGAACCGATGCTTTTCTTTCCGTAGGATTTTGCATCGGGTGCAGTAGTAATGGAGTACGAAATTTGGTTAAATCTTTCAATTCTCAATGTTTGAATTTCTATTTGAATTCTTTTGTTGAGACTGTTAAGGATCGTTTTTAGATAAGGGTGCTACGTTCCCATTGTCTTCTTCTGATGCTTCTCAATCTTTGCAGTTATTTAATTTCGTCTGTTAATTGTAGGGGATTATTTGTAAATGTTGTAATTTGCTTTTGTGAAATAGATTCGTTTTTCCTTCATCAAGAATTCGTTTAAGTTCTCTAATACTATTATCAATGTCATTTACACTGCAAATTTTTTGAAAATTAGAGTTTGGGTGTAAGTCAATTCGGTTATTAATTATTCGTTTAAATTTTCCCCAATCTGCATGTTTGTAGTCGACGTATGTTTTGTTACGGATATTGATTTAACATACGAGTTAATTACTTGGAAATAGATCGGTAAATGATCGGACGATAATTTTTGTAGAGTGCAAAATCTAATGTGGAGAATGTTCGGGAATTTGGAGGAAAATAAGTTGAATTGTCAGGATATTGTATAATAAAATTACTAGAGTTAAGTTGGTCATATATTATTGTACCCGCTCGATTACTTCGCGAACAACCCCAGAAAGGATGTTTAGAATTAAAATCGCCGCAAAGAAAATACTTTCCAGACATATTTGTTAATAAATTTAAATCATCTTTAAATTTGTTAAATGTGTCATTTTTACTGCAACAAGGAAAATAGACTGAAACAGAACTTAGGAGGCCAGCGTTTGTTGGAATTTTTCTCTTTATTTATAGTCTAACACCACCGCCATGCCTAAATGCTCTGTCTAATCTATGTACGTATATTATAAAGGTTATAAATTACGTTATGCTTAGTTTTAAGCAGTTTCAGAAATTACAGCCATATGAAAAGCTTTGTGCATTCCAGACCAATATGCTAAGTAAGGTTCATGCTAATCAATAAAAATTGTTCATTTCTTGTTTTAGATTGGGTTAAACCTAGTCACCATTTCAGTTACTAGAGATAAAATTTCATTTTGTTTAAAATGATTTGAACTATCGTTATTGATTAATACCTGGTTATATGGTTGGTTAAGTATTCCAGTATTTTCATTTAGAGGAGGTTACATTTGTTGGTTGCCTGCAAAGAGTAATTCCCATTTGCGGTGCATGTAAGTTTCACTAGGGTTGCTTTAATCCTGGAAATGATTTTGACTCGCGCACCACTTAGAGTTTTGCATCAACAGAATACAGACAACCTAGATGAATTAAATTAAACCCGTTCTAAAATATTTTGGTATCATCATAACAATTTTAACAGTTTAATACTATTTTATAAAATTATTAAAATGTCGTGTAGTGGCTGTTCTAAATTATTTAGTTCTATATCTTCGAATACTGTGTCTTGTAATTATTGCATTAAGCAATTTCACTACGACTGCAATAGCTTTGATCGTGCTGCTATCAACTCGATAAAAAAATATTCGATTGTTTGCTATTTTTGTAACTGTTGTAAAGTTTTGATTATGAACAACGATTTCACCAAGCTCTTACATAAAATTGATGTAATTATCGAAAGAGCCGCGGAAAATATTGACCTGAAGAAGATCGAATCCGAGGTAGCTGAAAATCGAAAATAATTCAACCAACTGTTAAACAACTCTGGGAGTGGTTCGAATCGTATCTCCAGCTTTGCCTACCTTCGATCAATTTAATATTTTCAAGTTTACCTAGGAAGAAGTACGGGATTGCTTGCTCCAGCTCGATGTTGGAAAGCGAGCAGGTTATGATGGCCTCCCGCCGATTCTGTTTAGATGTTGTGTTGAGAGTGTGACCCTTCCTATTACCTTCAATTTAATGAAAGCCTTCGTCGCGGTTTTTTCCCTGATCCTTGGAAAATTTCTTGTATTTATCCAATCTTCAGGGTGGGTAGAAGAAGTGATGTGAGTAATTATAGTGGGATCGCCATTCTTTCTGTCTTACTCAAGTTGTTTGAGTCTATGATTCATAGAATCTTGTTCTTTCACACTAAAAACTTTATTTCTCCTGTACAACATGGATTTTAGTCCGGTAGGTCTACAGTAACTAACTTTATTTCGCTTTGTGGCGACTTATTTGATAGTTTAAATTCCAGACATCAGCTGACGTTGTTTATACAGATTTTGCCAAGGCTTTTGATATGATTGACCACTCTATTCTTCTTAGTAAGTTAGAGAGTCTAAATTGCCAGTTCATAATTATCAAATGGTTGCGTTCTTACCTCACTGATCGTTGGCATTCCGTTAGAATATTGGGTTTTTACTCCCATTTATTTCATGTGCCATCTGGCGTGCCTCAAGGTAGTCACATTGAACCATTGTTGTTTTCATTGTTTATCAACGATGTGGTGCAATGCTTTGAGTTTACCAACTGCCTCCTCTTCGCAGATGACATAAACATTTTCGCCCGGGTTTCTAGTTTGTCTGATTGTGTAAAGTTGCAGGAGGACTTAAACAGATTTTCTAGTTGGTCAATTAACAATAGACTGGTTCTGATCGTGAGCAAATGTAAGACGCTTTGTTTTAATCGTATCCGCTCACCCATTTTTCACCAATATCAGCTGTACAATGAAAACGTTGACCGAGTCGAGTTCATTTCCGATCTTGGTGTGATTTTTGAAGCTGACGCTACATTTACCAGACATGTTAACACCATTATTTCAAAGTCGTATATTATGTTGGGCTTTATTAAAAGAAACTGCAGGGATTTTAGGCACCCGATAACTTTGACATCATTGTATGTCTCGCTTGTTCGGTCTATTTTAGAGTATGCATCTCCAGTTTTGGCGCCATCCTACCTCTGTTATTCAGAAGCAAGTTGTTCTGTTCGCGCTCCGCTGTTTGCCGTCCTTGCGTGCTGTGGAATAGACTATCGCCGGGACGTAGCTTCCGCCCTGTTCGTGTGCGATATCATTAATCCCCGTATCGATTGTACCGACTCGCACGTCTAAAAATCTATGCTCCCGAACGCCGAATGCGTCAATGTGATGGGATTTTATTCATTGACCTGGAGCCAACAAACTATTGTCTTTCGGAACCGATCCTGAGAATATCACGGGTGTTCAATACCATTTTTCGAAATTTTCGATTTTCACTTGTCGAGAGATTTATTCAAGAATGTTTTATTTAAGTTTTTTCATAATTGTAGCTAGCCGTAATTACTGTAGGTATCAAATAAATAAATAAATAATATCATTGAGGTCGACTTTTTTTAACCCCTAGAATTGGTTACCGGGTGGGTATTGTGATATCATTGAGCTTCATATCCGTATGTTGCGCTGGTTGAACCGTTCTATTGTTCTTTAGCTGGTGTTTGTTTTTTAATTTAGCAGTCATTAATTGGTTTAATGACGTTATTATTTTTTTCCTGAAGCACTTCTTTTTATGGCGGTAATTTGTGATACAGTTTCATTATCGAAGGATAGTGACTTTTAACATAAATCTTAGAAAGAGGCACATTCCCTGTTCGTAAAAGAAAGCCATCTGTTTACCGGCCACACCTTCATTTTTAATTGTACTTGTTACGCTTAGTTTAGATATTTTAAAAGTTTAAAATTTAAGTCAAATTGTTGTGTGTTAATTTTTTCCGATTTTACCTAAATTTTAGTTGGAAAAATTCAAGTCAATTTTCCAACAAATATTATTTAACTAATATGTTAAATCGAAGAGCCAAACGAAAAGCATAAAGAAAGTTGATGAGATGATTAACTATGGCAACAATTCTTAAACATTTTCTCAGTATTTTTTTTTTTTTTTTTTTTTTCGAAAATTGACATTGATGATTAAAACAAATAATTAATGAACCTCTTCAAAGTGTTTTTTTTTTTAAATAAATTATATTTAAAAATAAATTTGTCACAATTGTAATATAGTCGTAGATAGAAATCTTCGTGACAAATTATATAACGATTCAAGCAAATGTAGATATTAAAATTAGTACAAGTTTAGAAATACTTCATTCCTCATTTATTAAAGTCTATTAGAGAAAAAAAGCCCACCACTCATCATCCCTATAGGTGTGTCAAGTTAATTAAATCAATAGAAAATTGTTCCCTTATCTATTTTCATTCCATTGTATTTCCACTTTAAAATTAAAGAAAATGAAAAAAATGCTACAACAAAAATATGATGGATTATGTTTATGTTCTTAGACGGAATTATTGTTCCGAAATATATTGTGTTATATATGTATATAGACATAAAGAGATCAAAGTCTCATAAAAGCGGATTATTCACGGTTATTAAGGATTCAACCGAATTTTAATTCCGTAAAGAAACAAAATATTTTTATTTTTTGTACCTTCTTTAAGATAAATATAATTATTTATAAATTATGCATAAAAGTACGATAATCTTATAAACTCGTAAACTTATAAAAAATGTAAGGTATACCGTAATCACAAAACTTACCATTTTTTTATATTCATAAATATTTGTGTATATGTACATAGTTACCTTTTTGCGTTAATTAACCTGTAGCCTAAGTTTTTAATTACTTAATCAATTATAATGTAGGTATGTGGTTTATAAATGGGTGCGATAGTTTATAATAAGCCAAATGATAATATTTATTTTTTTCAATGTGACCTAATGCTCAATTTTTATAAATATTAATTGAAAATTAACGCGTTTTAATTTACTCGCTAAGTGGGATCGCGAAGTTGTAAAAATAAATTTGATCGACATTTTTAACTATTTATGGATGTACTATTAACTTCTTAATTTTACGAAAACTTTGGTGAAATCAATGCTTCATCGAATGGAAGCTGTCATTCGGGCCAGAGGAGGGAATACTCGTTATTAATAAAAATATTTTTTCTGATTTCCATGTTTTAATTCGATTTTTACTACTAATTTTCATGCTGACAAATTCACAAGAACATATACCTCAGATGTTTACCTCCAAAAATCAGTTTGATGGCACGTACAAATACAAAAAAGATACCACTGGATAGGTATTGAAATAGACTTTGAATCTGCATTAAAAAAAATTAAACAAATATTGATTTTTTTTTGATATTTTTGCACTTTTGTGGAAAATTGAGCAATGTGCGATTTATTTGCACCCAAGTGTATACTGTACATATATATTAACACTCACTTTTAAATACAGTAAAACCTCATTTCAACAGGCACTCAATTTAGCGGATTCCTCACTTAAACGGACAAACTTTTAAGTCCCATACAACAGAAGTTTTCCAATGAAAACCTTCCTTAAGTAAGCTGACACTTTATTAGAGCGGGCACGGACAGATATTTCTGCGATGATACAGGTTTTACGAGTACAATTCAAATTGAACCTTTAACATTTCAAATTGACCATTTTACATTTTAAATTGAACCTTTAGTAAATTATATGTATGGCCAATTTGGGTGGAACTTGGCAATTTCTTAGCCGGTTTTAGTGAAATTTGATATCCATGATTAAAATGCGATTCTTTAATGATTTTAGATAAAATTGTAGAATATGGCCAAAAAAATAAATAAATGAAATTTGACATGCGCGTTGGAAATGGAATTCTAAATTGATTTTTAGATCTAAAACACAGTTTAGAACCAAATTTCAATCGCACATGTCAAATTTAATCGTTATCGGTTAAGAAATGGCCAAGTTCCATCTTAACTGGCCATATTTCAGAGCTTTATCCAAAAATCATTTTAGAATCCCATTTCCATAATCGGTTAAGAAACAGGCAAGTTCCGTCCTCATTGGTCGTATTCCAGACCTTTATCCAAACATAGTTTTAGAATCCCAGATCCATCACCTTCATCAAATTTCATCATAATCGGTTAAGAAATAGGCAAATTCCGTCCTCATTATGGCCATATTCCAGAATTCTATCCAAGAATCATTTTAAAATCCCATTTAAAACGCACATTTCAAATTTCATCATAATCGCAGTTAAGGAATGGCTATGTCACATCCTAACTGGCCATATTCCAGAACTTTATTGAAAAATTATTTTAGAATCCCATTTCCAACGCACATGTTAAATTTCATCTTAATCTGTTAAGAAATAGGCGTAAAGCTCCATCATATTTGGCCATATTCCAGAACTTTATCCAAAAATCACTTTAGAATCCCATTCCCATCGGACATGTCAAATTTCATCATAATTGGTTAAGGAATAGCCAAGTTCCTCCTACTTGGCCATATTCCAGAACTTTATCCAAAAATCATTTTAGAATCCGATTTCCATCACCTACATCAAATTTCATCATAATTGGATAAGAAATAGCCAAGTTTCGTCCTACTTGGCCATATTCCAGAACTTCGTCTAAAAATCATCGTCTACTTTTCAAAATTTCATCAAAATTTTTGTAAAAAAAAAATCACAAATCCTCAGTTTAACGGACAACGTTGTTGTGTTGAGGTTTCCCGTTATATATAGATTGCTCAACTCCTCACTCAACCCTAATCCAACCCCAACTAAACCGCAACTCAATCCTAATTCAACTCGCAAACGGAACCCAATTTAACCCTCAACTAAACCGCAAACTCTATGCTCAAACAGCAAACTTTATACCCACTATATGCTATCCAGCCCCAACTCAACTCCAACTCAACTTTAACTCAACCCGCAAATTGACCTCTAACTTAACCTTGACATCAACCCCAAATTCAATGCCCATTCATAATTGATCGAGCATACATAACAAATTCGTATGGCAGGTACCCGACCTCTATGACGCACAGGTTCCAAAAGCTTTTCAAATCTCGGCCTTGACCATTAAAACAGATTGGTAAAAAAAAATTTTAAATCGAAAAAGCCGTTCTCGAGATACCATGGGTACAGACATACAGACATCCAGACAGACGGACGGACATGTTATTTTTGGGGGTTTTTTAGACTCAGGGACTTTCAAAACGTGAAGAAAATTGGTTTTGGACCAACCAAATTTTTGATCATTTTTCACAGGATTTCAATATTTTGGTCTTTTTAGACCGAAGTAAATGTTTGCGTATAACCCAGCTCAGTTCACATCATAGCGGCACAATATCTCGGACAACAGTGCTCTACTTCAATCGTGACGAAAAATTATAAAGAACGTCCGACTGACTCGAAAGTCAGAGCCTACCATCTAGTAAGCTCAAACTATTTTTAGACCTTTGTCACAACTTGAAACATTTGTGGTACATGTTTCAGTATACGAGTAGCGATACGTGTGATACAATTCCTTCGATCTATGTCTGATCTACCAATCCAACGAATTACTCCAACCACAATTGAATCATTTGTGGTAGAAGAATCAGTAGAAGCAATTCGAGCGTGTCTGAAATGTTGACGAAACAATTTCCATTATCATAAATATTAAGAATTCTTAAGGGTACAAATCAAATTTTATAGAAATTTTAATTTGCACGCGGGCCATACTTGGTGTACGCAAGTGGACTGTAATTTCTTAATTTGTCTCTTGCCGAACAAAATGCACAAAATTATCACAGCAGTTTGGTTTTGATGTGTTATTCGAGTGTTGTAGAAAAGAAAAACCATAACATTAAACAGATTAATTATTTTTTATACACAAACTCCTTTAAATGATGGAGTGTATTATTTTTATTTTAAGTACAAATATTTTTGAAGAACTGCCTGTCATCTCGCTGTACGTTTTGCTTTTTTATCTTGTTTGTTACGAATAATCTATTACAATTGAAATTGTTAAATATATAATTGTAAGCAATGAACACAATAGCCAGTAAGGTTATTTGGCATAACTAAATTACTTAAGTAACATAAGAACATAAATTTATACGTATACAGTTTTTAATTTTAATGATTGCGATGTTTAATTCTAAACTGTCGAATTTTTATCTAAGCGCAGACACTTGGGCCATAAATCCTATTTTGTAAACCCTTTCTTGAAAGAGCTAAATTTTCCTCCCTCGTATTGCCTGGTTCTTTTTATATTACATTTAAGCTAAATTTAAGTTTTATAAATTTAGTTTCACAGTAATATGTTTCATTTTGTATTTTTTTTTTTTTACCTTCACAAAGCGACACTTCAATCCGTTCTTGCGTGCCATATTGAAAAGAATTTAATTTTAGTACTTGGTCTAATGGGTTGGAAGGACCAAAAACTTGAAAGTCAAAATCCCGAAGATACAAAATTCCGTAATCCAGGTGAAATTCAATTTTATTCGACATTTCCTCGGGAACGGTTTTAAATGATTTCATGAAATCAACATAAAAATGTTAACTATTTCTATTAAATAAATATAAAAATGTATTTCGTAAAATAGATAACCTCGTGATTTAACTTTTCATCAGTTCTCTGAAAATATTTTGAAACGTGGTCATCCCTTTTCAGTGGCTGACTCACATTTTCTCTCCGGCGCCTCGCTTTCTAGAAGAGAAAAACTACCAAGGACATATAAAGAGATTTCAGCAAATATGCCCGGTGTATAGGGATGGATTGGCGTTAGCTTCATTCTATTGTTATAAAAAAAAATTTAGCAAAATTTCCGCTACACAAAAAGTGCGCAGCAGTCGAATGAGTTAGCCAGTAATAGTAAAGTTTAAACAGAATTTGTTCGTTTTATATCCACTCTACACCATCCGTTTCACAAAACAATAACAAACGGGCGTCAAAATTATACAGTTTGAGGTTATGTTGTTCGCAAAATTTTAAATTGTGTCTAGTATTCCATGTGTAGTGTAGAATTTTGCTTGGATGAATCAAAGACAGACTCTATGCCTGGTGCACAATTATATGGCTGTGTCTCGCCCATCTAATTTGATTCGCATGTGTCTAGTTGCGCTAATTACAGCAACCGCGATCCTTACACAAAACATAATACACCCGAATTAAAAAATTTTCATTTAAAGCTTAACCTCAAATTATAGTTCAGCAATTTTTTTTTTTTTTCTAAATTAATCTAAATAATGACTTTGGTTACCTATGTATGTACGAGTATAATGCTAGTAATTCTGGTTACTATTATTATTATTATTATTGTACATAGTTTTATAAAATAAATTAAAATTAACATTTTGAATTTTAATTATGTACATTGATTTATAATTGAAAATATATTGGATTTTTAAATTTTACTGTACTATATGCAAGCACAATATACATATATATACCCTTTGTGTACGATATAATTGGATTATCAATATTTTCATTTATATAAAGTTTATTTAAAATTATTTGGATTAATACATTTTATCGATGTTACACAACTATGTTTCCAAATATGGTCAAATTTTGGTACGCAACAATGGAAATACAAATTTAGAAACAAAAAATGATTTCATTGATTTTTAATTTTCATGAATTCAATTACGTATAATGTTTATTATACCAAATTTTGCACTTTAGTAAATCCACAACACAAATGGCAGTGGAGGCAATTTATTTTTCATTACAATTTAATTTCATTACATTAATTTTCTTCAAAATTATGTCAAGTTTTTATTTTTTTAAATTTTTTAGTGGGCGTTAAATGTTCTAATTTTCTGACAATTGTATATGAAAGAGACCGTGTTAATTTGCTCAACGAAATCAAAACATTTTAAATGTACATATGTATTGCATTTAGAATAAATCGTAACCTGGCAAATACTTATGTACTATTGAACAATATTCACTACCTCATCTGTAAACATTTATAAATAAAATAAAGAAAAGAAAATTAAAAATAAAAAATTGCGTACACGAGGTTTGAATTTAAAAATGTACAAGAGGAAAAAAAAATTAAATAAATGTAAAGCAATTGGCACGTTCAATGCGGAAAAACTTTTTCATAAATTTTCATTTTTGTGAATGTGTTTAAATTTTTTTTTTTTTTTTTTTTTGTTTCTCTTCCGATTTTCAGTTTACATTATAATTTTCATAATATGGTACACAGACAAACGACTTGTCGTTGTTGATAAATTTTAATGTTTTTTTTCGGTCATATTTTTCGCTTATTCTACCTTGAAATAAATAAATTTTTCTAATTGTAATATTTATATTCTAATTCAATCGTTAAACTCCCAAAAATATCTCGAATGCGTGTACAATAATGACTCTCTCTAAAACAGACACCATCAGACTCATCCTTTCGAATCACTCAACTAGTCTGCACTAAACAATATTGGCAATGGCATGATCAATTACAGCCTCCACGCCCGCTGTCATCAATTCGAGGTTGTACTGATGGATTACGCATTACTAAGAATTTCTATGCGATCAAAACAAACTTCCCATCAAAGAACCACATCCTCTACTCTCAGAAGAATGGAAAACGTCTCTTGTCTGGTACTTTATAAAAAGCGGAATCGGTTTATAAACTTTCAGAACCGAAACAACATTGATCAAAGTCTGTCAGGATTTTTGTTAACGGAGTCGTGACGAAATCTCCTACTAGTACATGATTTTTTAGAAAGTGTACTCATTCGTTAAGCCAATTTATAAATTTTAGAAAGTTATCGAGATGATATTGTGGGCCCGGCAAGCAAATCTCTTTGTCTACCATCCCACAACATGCTATTAGCATTTGATGATGATGACCTCTGCATTTTGGATAAAACATTGTTTCCCTACTCGTTTATAGAGGGCAGACATCTGTACTTGGAGACAGATTTCATTTCAGAAGGCATGATAAAGTGATGGAGTTTAAATAACAGGAACCAATTCTGTGTAATTTACATTGGGGATGAGGCCAGTTCGTTGTGATTGTGAGTCTTGGGCGCTACCAATGTATGACCCGACCCCAAAACAATTAATATTTGAGATACAAAAAGTTAACAAAACAGTGCAATTTAATAAAAATTTGAGCACCAAATAAAAATTTCTTCGCGTCAGAAAAAATAATTTTGTTGAACCAAATATAATAAATTGGCAACATTTATAATTTATTGGAAGGGAACAGAAAAAAATATTTTTGGTCACCGAAATAAAAGTTTTACCAACAAATTTGGGGCAAACTTATGTATGTTTTGGAAAACAGTGATCTAATTTTAAAATTACTTCGGTAACCCCAATAATTTTCATCGTTAAAATGTAACAATTTGTTCGATGTAATTTTAAATGGTTTTAAACGTTAAAACGGTGGCGTACCCGCAGCACCCGCGACGGCGGGGGCCCACTCAGATTAAGCATAAAATGCAAATTTGCAGAACGGTACATTTCTAGAAAATTTTTAAGAAAAGGCGGTAGTCTAATTTTTAGAAAAAGAAGAAATTGTTCTTGTTGCTATAAATATTTTCTAAGACAGGCTCAAACATTTCTTCTCCGTTCTGACTCGATAGAAATAAAAATTCCTTAAGGTTCTAACCAATATTTAGATTTAGATGAAAATTAGCTAAACTCGTTTGAAATCAAAGCATTGACATCAAACAACAACGAGTTTTGTGTTAATTTATTTGTATTATACGATCTGCGTAACTGCAAGTTTACCCCTTAGGCATTTATCAAACTTTAACCTTTACAAATCAAGTTTTGATTAGATAAGGTTGAATTTGATTTCCCAATCGATAAAATTTCTTTTGCAAAAGGTTAAATTTGATTTGAAAAAGGAAGTAATTTGCTGGTGTACAACTACAAAAATACATAACCGCGACAGTAAATAAATTCTTGTTTCCCTAACTTGAGCCAAACCACAGTCAGTCTCTATAATGAATTAGCGTTCCTTCGACTTATAGTTTCTCATTTAACGGATCTTTTGATTACCATAAAAATGAAATTTACAGAGGTTTATTTTGAAAAACTATTTTAAATACAAGGAAAATGCAAATGAAAACTTAATTTTTCAACTTATTTTTGGTGGGGTTCTCCTGATTTTGAAAATTCTCGCTCCCCGATTTCATAACCGCTTGCCTCAGATTTCATCTTTTGATTACTTTTAAAATGTCTCGGTGATTCGGTATTTATAAACAGTGTGGTTATTCGAATATGTTTGAGATTGTTTGGTGTATTTGATAGTTCGATATTACTCGAGAATTTAAGAGCCTATTCGAAGAATATGATTGTTCGATATTTACGAAATTATTCGATACCTAAAACAGTATCGGATAATATCGTAAAGATCAATTATTATTGCATATCGTTTTGTTGAGCTGAGCCTTAACTTGCTTAGTAGTATTAGTAACATTAAGTTACTTGACAAATAATTTCATATTTACACGAATTTTTGGAACTTTTCAAATTTTTGTGGGTTTTCTAGCTTTGTGCAGTATTTCCGATATTATTTACTAATATCCAGATTTTTCGGTATTATTGAAATTGTTCGAGATCAATCGACATTCACATAAAATAGAAATTTTTCAAATTTCTCTGGGGTAATCGAAATTAATTTATTTATTGTAGATTTCTTATCGACATTCCTAGGATTATTCGAGATTTTTAAGGATTTTCGAATTTATTCGAATTTTCTAAGGCAATGTTCTGCACTTAGCTTTGAGTTGTATTACCTTGCAGAGTTACACATATAAATCTAAATGGTGATATTTAAAAGATTTTTGAGATTATGCCAAAACTTCGTTATTTCTGCGATCTTCTGTAGGTTATTCAAAATTATTCAAGAATTTTGAGGTTATTTACGTTATACATGGTGGTGATTAATTAGCATGTATAGGATTGGATTTCCCTTGGTTTTACATACTTTTGGATAATTTCAAGAATATTCGAAATTTGTGATGCTTTGATCGATATATTTAGAACTCGTCATAGCATAGCATTGAAAAATTTCCGTTTTAGGCTATTCAAATGAATCACGTTCTATTTCATCTACTTTTGAACGATGGCCGTGATGTGACCACAAAATTAAATTTAAGTAAACCAATTGCTTTTCTTACTGGAACGCTCGAAAATGGAAACACATTTTTGATGAAAGATATACATTGAGAACAAATAATCCGAATTTCTTCCAAAAAATATCATTTGAGTTGAAAAGCTTCGATAAGTGAAAGCTCTTAAAACTAAAAGTTGTTGGCATAACTTGCAAGCACATGATTTATGCTCATAAAACATTTTAACGAAAGAGAGAATTTATGGAAAGGGGCAAAAATTACCGAGAAAGTAAAATAAATTATCTAGCTTAAAGCTCATTGAAAACAAATACTCTAAATTAATCCCAAAATACCACCTTCCTTTATATTATAAAATTTGAAAGTCAAATGGTTTAGTTTGAAAAGCTCTTAAAGTTAAAAGCTCTTAACAAAAATCCTACCCAAAATTCCGTCATTACTTGTAATATAAATTTCGAAATAAAAAACTGAAAAATGTTAAGTTCACCCAAAATGTAAAAATTAATTGTCAAGCTTAAAGCTAATTTAAAACAAATATTCTACATTTATTACAAAATTCCGTCGCCCTTTTAAATACCAAGTTTATGAGTAAAATGATTTGATTCAAAAAGCTTCAATAAACGAAAGCTTATATTCTAATACCAAGTTTCCTAGTAAAATGGTTTGGTTTGACTAAAGGCTCTTGATACTTTTCATTGAGAACAAATTTACTAGATCAGCTCTAAATTCCGTTGCCCTTTGTAAAATCGAATTTCTGAGTAAAATGGTGTGGGTTGAAAAGCTTTTCAAATTGAAAGCTCTTTTAACTAATAGTTCTTGACATTTTTTGCAAAATATATTTTTTGCTCATAAAACCTTTTAACAAAAACCTGAAATTATGAAAATGCTCACAAATGTAGGTATAAATTAATTATTAAGCTTAAAGCTCATTGAACACAAATATTCTAAATTTATCCTAAAATACCACCTTTTTTTATAATATAAAAATTTCAGAGTTAAATGGCACGGTTTGAAAAATTCTTAAAACTAAAAGCTTTTGATGATTGATAATTAACTAATTGACTTTACTAATTAAAAATAATTGGAAAATTCGACATTTAATTATTTGATTCCAAATTTAATTTATCAGTCGGATAACAAATTAGAAAATAAAAATTATTAAATTTGCTCAGAATTTTTTTACTTTGTTACTAAAAATTAGTTGTTTGTTCCAAAATATTAAATCTAGTGCTTATTATTTTTGATGCTAATGTTTGCCGCCACAAATTATTTTGGTTGCTCATTCAAATTGCTCGTTAAAGAACTTCAAAAATGCTATGATTATGGTTTAGTTCATTAATTTCCAAAACACCAAAAATCCAAAAAGTTGAAAAATTTCCAGTTTTAAGTTCTGGACATTTTTTAAATTCATGTAGCTATTTAGCTTTGGAAATTCTTTTATTTTAGAAAGATTATCTGTAGCTTCATTAAAAGTAATTAAAATCACGATCTTTTAAACAAACAAATAAATAAAATTAAATTTTAAGCAATTGTTGTTGTGTCTTGAAAGTTTTCAAAATTCTGCAAATTTTTTTTCAATTAAAGCATTCAACATTTAAATTCATGAAATTCTTGTATTTTGGAAATTCTAAAATATCTGTAAATTATTTTAAATTATTTTTTTAAAGATTTTTTTACAATTATATGAATTGTATAAGTTCTGTAAATTCATTCAATTTTTTAAATAAATTAATTTTTTTTTGAAGTTTACAGAATTTAAATGCAATTTTTGCAAAAATTTCTAAAATACGTAAATTGCGGGAAGTTCTAAAATTTGTTGAAGTTCATTAATAGAGAAATTATGAAGAAAATTTAAAAAAATTCCTAAATAGAGAAATGCAAAAATTTAAAAATTCCAGAATTTAAAAAATTTACAAATTAAAAGAATTTTCGGAATTTATAGAAATTTAAGGAATTGCGATGCATTTTAAGAATTGGTAAAAGTGCAAAACTTGCAAAGTTCAAAATTTAATTATTGGGAGTACAAAGTTTCCGTCGATTTACAAAAGATGGCCCTAGAAGTAAATGGTTTGTGTAAATGTCAGATCCAAAACGTCATACAGTGAGCTTAGACACCTGTCAAAAACATCACATCGACATATTAGTTCATCATTTATTTTTAATGGTGGTTTAAGCGTCATTTGCGGGAATCTTTACTGTTCTGCTTCAATTTTAAGAAATATGCGGCTAAGGCGCATGTAATGCTTATAGAATCATACGGTAAAGTCTGTATGAGCGAATCGTGATGGTCGGAATGGTTTCGACGATTCAAGGATGGTGATTTTGACGTTTAAGACGTGGACGGTACTTTTTCACTTGCGAACTGCTGCTTGAACGGCAAAACCGGATTTTTTTTTGGCATCGAATCGTTACCGGTTATGAGAAGTGGATCCATTATGACAATCCAAAGCGTTAGAGATCGTGGGGTATGCTCGGACATGCACAACATCGACAGCAAAGTCGAAAATCCATCGTTCAATGAACTGCTCAAACCCAACGCAACCATTACTAGGGAACGCTGCCGACATTACGTTCGAGCCGAGCACTGAAGGATAATTGGCTGCAATATGTCGAAAGGTATCATCGGAAGACCAGTTAAAAATTACTTGGAAACGCTGAAATGGGAAGTCCTACCCCACCCGCCGTTTTTTCCAGACATCGCTCCATCTGATTAACACTTGTTCCGAATAATGACTCATGTTGTCTCAACATTTCACTTCTTACGAGGACACTAAAAAGTGGGTTGAAAATAAGGGAGGTAAATTCGTATTTATAAACATTGTCTCGTAATAATGCCTAAAACTTTATAAAACAAACGATGGAAACTTATTTGTACTCGTAATAATTTAAAACAATTATATGAAATTGAACAATATACAGAACTTTCAAAATTTACAAAATTTAAAGATTTTAAAGAATTTAAAACACTTATCGAAGTTTATAGAATTTGGAAAACTTTCAAAATACAAAATAATTTCAAGAATTTACAGAATTGAAAGCATTGAAAGCATTGAAGGAATTTACTGCATTTTACAAGATTTTTAATAATTTCCAAGAAGCAAAACTCAATTCCAAAAGATCAAAAATTTCATAAAGTAAATTACAGATATTTTCCCAAAATAAAGAATTTGCAAGAAGTTTAAGTCTCAGATTTATATTCTTTAATCTTTTGAAAAATATCTCTAAATTCTAATTCATGAAATTCTTTTTGAAATTTTTGTATTTTGGAAATTCTTTAATTTCTGTTGCGCCATAGGAACGAATGACTTTGTATGATTAACCCTTGTATGATGTAAGAAATTCACCTTTCATCAAGAATGATCTTCGAAGTTGAACAGTAAAAGAAGTTGGACATGTTCTACTTTCTGTTCCCGTACAACGGTTCCTAAACATGTTTAAATTCTTTTAAAATCCTGTCAAAGAATCCTGATCTGAAATCCACTCAATGTAGGAATTTTAGGAATTCCGTTATTATTTTAAATTATTTAAAATGTATAAATTTTGTAAATTCTATAAGTTTTGTAAATTTATTTACGAAATTCTTTAAATGAATTAAATTGTTTTAATTTTTTCAGGCTTGGAGAATTGAGAAAACTGCAAGATTCGAAAATGCAAAAATTGCAAAAATTTCCAAAATAATAAAAAAAAAAAAAAAACTAAAAAATTGACAAAATTTATAGAATTTAAAAGTTCTATAAATTTTTTCATGAAATTCCTTAAATTAATTAATTTTTTTTAAAAAAAAATTTTAAATATCGAAAAATTCAAAATTTTCAAGAATTTACGGCATTTAGAGAATGAAAATAATTTACGGAAGTTAATAACACCTAATTTACAGAATATAAAGGATCTACATTTTTTAAAATTTAAAGCATTTTAAGAATTTGCGAAATAAGTTCAAAATTTAATTAATTTAAAAAAATTATATGAAATTATAGAATTTAAAAAGCTTTAAAAATCTATAGAATTTAAGGATTTTAAAGAAATAATTATAAAAATGTATAGAATTTAGAAAATTTTCAAAATACAAAACAATTTCATGAATGTAAATAATTAATAGAGTTGAAAGAATTTACAGAATTTTAAAAGATTTTTAAGATATTATAAGATTTCAAAAACTTCAAAGAAACAAAATTCAATTCTAAAGATAAAGAATTTCATGAATTAAATTACAGATATTTTTAACACTCCTGAATCTTTTGCAAAAATATCTGTTAATTCTAATTCATGAAATTCTTCTTAAAATTTTTATTGTTTTGGAAATTCTTTAAATTTTGTTACACCGTAGTTACACAAATCACTTTGTCCCATTATCCCGGATGAATCATCCTTCGAAAATGAACACTGAAAGATCTTGAAGATGTCCAAATTTCTGATCCAGTGCAACGGTTCCTAAACATGTTTAAATTCTGTCAAAATCCTGTCAAGTACTCAAATGCTTTACATTTTTGAAATTCTTTAATTTTGCAAATTCTAGGAATTCCGTTAATTATTTTCAACTATTTAAAATGTATAAATTCTGTAAATTCTACAAGTTCTGTAAATTCACGAAATCCTTTAAATGAATTAAATTTTTTTTAATTTTTTGAGGCTGAGAGAATTGAGCAAAATGCAAGAATTTAAAGAGTTTCGAAAATACAAAAATTGCAAAAATTTCCAAAATTCAAAAATTAGAACAACTTATTATTCTAAAGAAACGATTATTCTAAAAAATTAAAATAATTTACGAAAATCCAAAAATTGTCATTTCACAAATTTTAAGAATTTACAGAATTTCAAAAATTAAAATAATTTACAAAATTTAAAAATTTTCAAAATGCAAAAATTGCAAAAATTCAATCTATTAGTTCTGTAAAATTCTAAAAATTGTACACATTTTCTCATGAGTTCTTTAAATTAATTAATTTTCTTTATGCAACTAACCGTAGAATAGAGAAATTGCGAAAATTTCAAAAATTTCAAGAATTTAAATAATTTATAGAAGCTAAATACACCTACATAAAAGAATATACATAAAAGTTTTAAATTTTAATATATTTCAAGGATTTTAAATTAAAAAATTTAAAGAGCTTTAAAAATCTACAGAATTTAAGGATTTTAAAGAAATGATTATAAAAATTTAGAGAATTTAGAAAATTTTCAAAATACAAAACAATTTCATAAAATTAAAGAATTGGAAGCATTGAAAGAATTTACAGAATTTAAAAAACTTTTTAAGATATTATAAGATTTCAAGAACTTGCAAGCAATATTTCATAAAAATCTTTAAATTAGTTAATTTTTATTAATTTTTTAAAGTTTACAAAATTCAAAAATATTTATTTTTGAAAAGAATTTAATATTCTAAAGAATATCAAATTTATTATTCTAAAAAATTTAAATAATTTACAAAATTTTAAAAATTTAACGATTTACATAATTTGTAGAATTAAAAGAATTTTAAAGCACAAAAATTACAAAACGTTCCAAAATTGGTTTAATTTAAAGAATTTATAGAATTTAAAGAGCTTCCAAAACACGAAAATTGCAAGAACATTATAACTTTCATGAATATAAAAATCATAGAATTCTAAAAATTTTTTTATGGAATTTTTTGTTTTTAACAATAGTAAAAAAAAAACTGAAACCCAATAAAATGAAAGTTTGTAAAAAAAACGTAAAAAGTTTGTTTTTAAAAAAGCTTAAAAAAATTAAATTAAAATAAATAGTCAATCAATCAAAAATAACTAAAATGGTTTCTAAAATATGAAAACTTTAAGAATTGAAAGAATTGAAAAATTTACTGAATTGAAAGAATTTAGCTTCTAAATAAAAAAAATAAAAAATCAAAATATAAAAATTAGAATTTCCAGCTCAACTCAAGTCATAAATTTCTTAGGTTTAAGGATTCAAAGAATTTAAAGAATTTACAAATATAATATAATAAATTTAGAGAACTTTAACAGTTAGGTACAAGATTTTCACAACAGCAATCTAAAATATTTTTGCTACGTGGTTTGCTAAATGGCTAAATGGACAAAATTAGTTGCACAATAAATTAGAAACGCTACCAACATAGTGACAAAAAACGTAGATTTGCCGCCAATTTTCAATGTGATAGTAAGAATTGAAAATCTTTAAAATTTAAAAAAATTGTAAAACGCAAAACTCGCGAGAATTTAAAAATTTAAATAATTTCCAAAATACAAAAACTTCAAAGCTTTCAAAAAATTTTATGAAATTAAGGAATTTAAGCATTAAAAGAATTTAAGACTGATATTTAGACTGTTTAAAGAGCTCAAAGTTTTCCGAAATATTACCTATTTTAGAAAACTTTGAGTTCTTTAAACTTTCTAAATGCTTTAAACTCTTAAAAGTTTGAATTCTTTTCAGTTTCTATAAAAGTTTCGAGTTTCGAAATTTCAAAAAGTAGCAAAGAAGCCAAACCAACATTTATGGTTGAATTTGTCCATCTGGTACAAAACGCGCAGCGGTATCAATAGCGAAGTTTTGAAGGTTTTGCAAAGGTAATTGGTGGTAAATAAATATTTTTGTTAATATGTACATAAAAATTTCTCAATCACATATTTCTTGAATTTCAAGAATTTACATGATTAAAAGGATCTACAAAATTAAAATAATTTATAAAATTTAAGAAATTTAAGAAATTTCCAAAATGCAATCTATGTATAAGTTCTAAAAGTTCTGTACATTTTTTCATGAAATTCATTAAATTCATTTTTTTTTGTTTTTTTTTTGAAGTTTTCAGAACTTATAGTTATAAATTAAAGTATTTTCAAAACAAAAAATTGTAAGAATTACAATAATTTCCTGAAAGAATTTATTATTCTCTTTAATTTATTATTCTGTAGAATTTAATTAGTTTACAGAACTAAAAAAATTAACAAATTTCCAAAACATACAAGAAATTTCAAAATGCAAAAGTTTCATCTTTAAATGCTGTAAATTCATTCATAAAATTCTTTAAATTTTTTTTCTAATTTTCTTGAAATCTTTAAAATTTAAAAAATTAATTTAATTTTTTTTTTAAATTCATTTTTTTTTTTTTTTTTACTTTTTTAATATTAAACTCAAATTTAACGAATTTAAAAATTTTAAAGAATTTCAAAAATTTAAAGAATTTTTCAAATAAAAAATAGCAAGAATTTTAAGAATTTAAACAGCTAAATAAAATATTTTCAATACAGCAATCTGAAATATTTTTCTACTTGGTTTGCTAAATGGCCTAAGGGGCCAAATTATTTCCCATGTAAAATATAAATGCTACTAACATAGTTACAAAAAACGAAGATTTACCGCCTTTACGGCAATTTGCAATCTTATTTTTATTTATAAATATTAAAAGCAAGAATTTTTAAAGTTCACAGATGTTAGAAAAATTAAAGAATTTGTAAAAAACAAAAATTCCAAGAATTTCAAAATTTCCAAAACATTTAAAAAATTTTAAGAATTTATATAATTTAGAATGTTTAAAGAACTCAAAATTTTCCGAAATATTCGGTATTCAGTAAACTTCTTAAATTATTTAAAATTTGAATTCTTTTCAATTCCTATAAAAGATGTGTCCATCTGGTATTTGGTACAAAATTTCAAACGGCATCAATACGTAAGTTTTTCAGCTTTTACATTATTAGTGGTTAATAAATATTTTTGTTCCAGTAAGAATATTAATGCCTAATATTTGCCCCAATACTGTATCGCCTGATAAAGATCGGAATCATGCGACGTTCTCTACCTGAATATGGAATATTGGAAATGATAAAGGTTAGAATTAAACAAAAGCAAAGATTCCAAACAGAAATCCATTTAAAGGCTAAAAACGAGTACCCCCGCGGAATAAGAATTACGAAGAATTCCCATTCATTCTTCTTGATTTCAATCAAAAGTCATCCTCACCAACGTAATGAGCTTTATTTTACACAAGGAAAACTGTGGCAACAAATAATGTTTCGGAGCCTACACTTACTCCTATATACATGAATAATCAATTTCCATAAAATCAGCATGCGAAGTTGAATGAATATATATTCAACTGATACACACACACAATATTTATTCAATTTTAATTTATATTTATTAAGCAAACTGCGCTCAAAATTCATCAAATACTCGTACATCAATTTTATATCGTTATCGTTTTAGCAATAATAATATTCAGGATATATGCTAAAGGTAAAATCATCTATTTATTCGATCCAACCATATTTGCTTCAGACGCCATACACGATATCTACCCCCGCGTTGACTAGACAAAATTCGTTTATTCGTATTATATACATACTTTGATATCGCTGCAGGCATCCTCCATCTACTCTTCTTGATCCAACATAAAAAATGTATATTTTCAAATTTTAATCTTCAGCCTCAATTTGAATCTTTCTTTTTTATATTTGGTTCTTAGTGGGATGATTTTTATTTCCATCTATAATATGCATAACATACGAGTACATGGGTGAAAATAATTTTTTTAAACAAAGTTCTATACTAGGGATGATGACATGATCATAAACACACACTATATGGAAAGTATTATAAAATATAAAATTTATAAAATATGTTTTGAGGAATTTCAAAATCCCATTAAAATTCATAAATATTTATTTTTTTTTTTTTTTGGTCTATATCTTATAGAAGAGAACGGGTTAACTTATGGAAAACTGAATTTTATATGTCGAAATTTCCATTCACAAAATGTTTTGGTGTTGAAAGGCAATTATTGAAGTGGAAAAAAGGTAAACCAATGATTATTGTTGTACATAAGATAGAGATGGTTGTAAATGGATCCGATTCTGCACCAAACTTTTTTTTCGCTGCAACAATAAAACACCTTATTCATTAGCCCCACCAAAGCTAGTAGCCAATTTCAATTATAGTACAGTTAGGTTTTTATGTTGTGTTGTTATACGTTTTAGTTTTTTGCGAAAACTTATTACCATTATTTATGTTTTTTTATGCTTTTAAAAATATACGTGAGATAGTTAGCTTTCATGTTTTATGTTATTCAGTTTGCGTTGAATAAAAAATTTTATATACCCCAACAATTGTACAATTGAATTTGGATTTTTTATGTCCGTAGCGAGAAAAATGTGAAAAAAAGCTCATTTGGTATGAAAATTGAATAGATGATTGAACGATTCGATAAAATGCTATAAATTTTATTTATAGTTTACAATAAATTAATTAAATTATTGCATTCACTGAATAGAGAAAATATGTATTTGTGTTTTTGATTAAATTTTTTATCAACAATATAAATGATTGCCAATCTAAATTCAATTTAGAAAATGGAGTATAATTTAAAAACTTATTATTTGAGTGGGTGGGGGTGTGTGTGTGTGTTATGAATTTAATTAAAATTATCAATATTTTTTTCGATATACGCTGCGTGACAAAGTATAACCACAAAAGATTTGTTTGATTTTTGTTATGTAAAAAATTTACATCTTAAATTAAATTAAATATCGAATAAATTTTAAAATGTTCACCCCCTATATGCAAATTTTTAGAGATGACGATGAATATTTTATAAATTATATCAATCTTATTATTATTATCACCTAAACAACCCTTCCCCACGAGAATACCCCCAAAAAAAAATTCATTGAAAAATTCGTAATCAATTAATTTGAAAGATAAACAAACAAAAAACGAAAAAGTACGCCCACCAAAAGAAAACAAACGAAACATATTTGTCGTTAATGTGTTGTTAATTAACAAAACTTAGCAACTTTAATTAATTCTGGGTACATATTGACAATTACTTCAATGCTACATGTTATACACCGGGTTACTAATGGCAAAACCTTCTGTATTATCGAATAAAGGAACTTACAAATAATGTGTTAGCACAGTGCTAAAAATGAAATCAATACATATTGATTTCAAAACAAATATCGGAAAGAGTGAATTTACAAAAACAAGCTGGCATAATTGAAATGTTTTCAAAATAAATTGCCTTATAAATTGGAGGAGTTGGAAAGAATGCTTATAAGTATTTAAGCTCTTTCAAGCCTAAATGAACATCATCTCACTCAATGGAAAAACATAAACATAAATTTACGAATTCATCGAAAATGTAGGAAATGTCTAATTCGAAGAAAAATGGCTTTGAAGTTTATACTAAATTAACACACAAACAACCAACAAGATATTATGTGTTTCGGTGGTTTCGGTTTTGGTGGTTTGGCGACTATTGGAGGGGGGGATCAAAGTTGAGTAGATTAATCTACCAGCTCCGTAACCTTCTAGTAGGGTGCGCATCACGTGAGCTGTTCTGGTCTTGTCATTAGGCAGCTGCGTGATGGGTACAATTGTGTAAGGGGTAACCTGTTCACAATTCGCAAGTGTACGTACTGCCTCCTCGTGGCAACCACTGGTAACTAAGGCCACTTGGCACATTTTTGGCCATTTGGCACAGGCTAAAGTACGGCACTAAAGGAGAAAACCTTGACAAAAAACCCTAATCTAAGGTGGAACAGCATATGCCGAAAGATGAATGGCTGATAGGTTAATCAGCCCAAAATATGCGGACTCTGGAAACCAGGCACCCTCCAGTTTTATTTAGCCTTCCTGTAGTAAAGCTGGGTGACCTACAGGTGATTTGCAATTCCGAGCAACTCGTAAGAGTAAAATCAAACGGAATACGGGGCAGGAGTAGGAATATACGAGAATGGGACAACCCTCTCGAGGTCCTTGAGCTCCAATGCTACCGTCTTTCTAGCGGAACTACATGCTGTAGTAAACATCTAGGAGGGAGAGCAATAAGCCCAGATAGTATGTATCACGTACCGGGAGGCAGTATCGTCAGGTTCATTAAGAACCTGAATATTGACTGGACGGATAATTAAGCAGAGGCCAGCACAATAGATCTTTTAGGTCGCAGTGCGAAGTGGCTGATCGCCCGCATGGCCTCCCCAATAATAATAATAATAATGTGTTTCGGTGAATTCGTTAAAAAATATTCTTGTAGATGATCAATTTTTTAAGTGTGTACGAAGTTACCCACGATTTATTCCCAGAAAAAAATAATATTGTAAATCAGACAACGATTTTGGTCGCGAAATGAGGATTGAGGATTGAGAATTTTGTATATGTACACGGTGTATAATATAAATTTTGCTATTTTGTGCCGTCAAATATTTTTATTGTATTAATGTGTTTTCTCATGATGGTAAGTATAAAAAATAAGCGAAGCGGGTGAAATCGTTTCAAATTTTTGATGCTTTCGCTCGCCTTGAGTTATTTTTCCCTTTCTTCTAACATGAGGAATTCATGTTTTTGTATCTATTGTTGTTGTAACCGAAGAAACATTCATTTTACTTCGTTAATAAAACTCCATCACAAAATATATGGATTTGTACATTATATGATCTTATTGTAACATGATATGATAAAATCTTCAGATTGGATGAACCAGGACGAGACTCTTAGACTATGATGTAAGGTAGTGATAGATTTTAACTAGTTTTGGTTGTATATTAAATTAAAATCAACTTTTTTCGAGAAATACACACAATCTGCATTCGCTGTCAATTAAGGATTTAATATTTTTAATTTCCGATTTGGCTTGGTGTTCCTGCAGGATGTTTGTTGCTGCCTTTCATTGCTCATTTTGTTTTGTTTGGAACCCGGAAATTTTTTTGTGCTCCATTTAGCATGCTTTCGAATTAGTATCAATAAGATAGAGTTCAGCAATTCCAAATTGTGCTGGTTGCAGCCAGTTATCCTCACTGTGTTAATGAGCGAGCTCTTCTTCGCTATTTGTACTTTTGATATTCGTCTACCTTCACATTTATCGAGACATTCAGGTGTGCCATCCACCGAGTGTTGTAAACTATTATCAGTACACTCATAAGAAGAATTTGCCAAAAGATATGTTACCAACATTTCGTCTATATCCATTTCACAATTAGTCAAAGCCGAGTTTTCTAATAATTTGGTTGTCATTATTTTTGCCACTGTATTATAATTCGTACTGCAACTACCTCGTTGTCAAATAATGCCGAACAAATTTTCCAAAGGATCTTGATTTATCCCATTTATAGATTGTATTATACCATTTAAGCAGTAAACAGTTTTTTTTTGTTTGTGGTGTGGTCTAATTTCAGAAAAATAATTTATCATGGTTTCGAGATTTTCATAAACTTGGCTTTCAATTTTTAAACCGCATTTGTGAGGGTTTCGGTCGAATAAAACTTTACTGTTAAGATTGTCAAAAAGTTTGTATATTTTTGCAATAAAATTAGCAGTTGCTGACGCGAATGGTTTAGTTTCTGTTGAAAAATTGTTAAAATCGGACATAGTTCTTACAACTGCTGCCACTATTCGGCTGAATATTTGTGTCGCAAATTCGCATTTTTTCAAAAGAATTTGGATAAATATGACGATTGGTTAACTTGTGATTCTCCATTTTTCCGCTTCGAATAGTTCTTGCACGACCTTCCATGACACAATTCCATCAGGTGTTTTGAAATTACTATACTAATAAATGTATTTCTGACGAATTTAATCAAATGCGGCATATCATATAACGCAAAAAATTCTAATTCATTTAAATAAAAAAAGGACGTTCTTTACACACATTAAGCATGCTGTAGCATTTCCTATTATTTGGCCCCCGATCGCAAACTACTGCAACCCTGGTTAGACCAATTCTCTCAACACCGCTAAGGTATCCAACAAAATTTCTTTTAAATTTGCACTATCCATATTATTTTCACTTGCATGATAAGAAATTACTGTTTTATAAGTCCGCGAAAGCAATATTTTGTGTTCTTGTTTTGTTTATTTGCGAAAACCCATCAATTTCGTCATTTACCCTATCGTACTCCAAATCTGGTCTAATAGACATTTCGTCAAGAATTACTACCTTTTAACTATTGCTTAATTGATCTACTTTCTCCTTAAGTCCTATCAAAATACAATCATTGAAACCGGGTTTTAAGTTTTTGATAGGGGCTCAATGACACAACAATGATTTTGAAGGCATATTTAATTGTAAATTATTACTAAGAAAATTGTAGCAGGTCGGGGATTTAAAATAAATTTTTTGTGCAATATTTCTCTGTTCTTGCGGCCGCTGCTTGTTTCTATCGACCAAAAATTTCACAAATTCCTTAGCATTTCCACTTATTTTTGTTAATCTTTCAATTGCTCTACAAATTTAAATATCTTTTCTTGATTTTATAACATTTAATTTCTTTTACGCAAATTGAAATGTTTTCTGATGTAATAAAGTTCCACATCCGACAACGTTATGAATTATGGCGATTTGAGCACTACCCAATCAACAACATCTGCAAGCAGCACGGAGAATATGGTGAGCAAATCCATACCCAGCTAGAGCATGGTTAATGTGCCATCTTTAATACAAACATCCAGAGATCCAACGAAAGATGACGCAAACCAACATGCGACAAAGAGACGTAGACGATTACTACGTATCCATCACGCAGCATGCAGAGTCCATTTTACTCAAATTACATCAACTTTTGAGTAATGGCCATTCAAAATCTGTGGAATCCACCAACATGCAATTTCCCCGTATGGAAATTCCCGTTTTCTACGGCGGATATGGGAAATGGCCGCCATTTAAGGACATATTCAATTAGGTCATACGTCAAAGCACAATTTCAAAAACCGAGATGTGGTATTTGAAATCATATATGCAAAAGGACACGGTCAGGCTCATCGGTCATCTATCAGGCAAGATATGGCAACCGTCTGCTTGCGGCATCATACTTCAACACCATATTATCTTTGCATAATATACAAGTTGCGACGGCCTAATGTATCAGAACAATATGTGATACTATCATCGAGATGATGCACAACATCAAAAATTTGAAATTGGAAAACCTGTTTGAAACCCTCATCGCGCACATTGTGATGAAGAAATTAGATGCGGATACACTGCAGCGATACGAAACCAGTCTGGAATGTTCACGCGAGGTTTCAAAGTTAGACATTCTTGGATTCTTGGATTTCCTAATGAAGCATGCATAAGCCATCCAGCATGCGAGCAGCTAAGCCAGAGCCAGATGCTCAACGAAGAGTACTTCTAAATACGGAAAAGGAATACAAAGAAGATACCGTTCATAAATCTACGACCACATGTCCATATTGCAGTGAGAACGGGCATTGGATCAACAGGTGGCACCATTTTCGCAATGTAAGCACAAAAAGGCGGATTGACTACATCAACCGGGCATGGATTTGCACCAACTGCCTTGTGCACAGCAAGAAAATTGTGTGCACGGAAAAGCCAGTATGTACGGTGTGTCACGACAGGCACCACCAGCTTCTACACGAACCTTACCAACAACCAGAAAAAAAGGTATCTGTCAGTACATCGGACAATAATCAAACCACATTATTAGCAACAGCTGTGTTGAGAAGCACAGCCATATGTGGAACATCAGCCGAATTGAAAGCCTTAATAGATCAGGGGTCACAAGTTGTGACAAGTTTGATTGTATCACATAGATTATATAAACATTTAATAGGTTTTAATTTAGCTAATAGTACATTTTATGAAGCGACTGTATATTGTATTATCTAGTCGATAGGTAATAAATCCCTGAGAAATGGGCATAACAATTACAAAAAAAATAATCATGAAGACTTTTATGGTGTTAACTGAAAAAAAATCGAACGAGGATGAGAGTTTGGACATTCAAAGTGGTCAGATGAAAAAAAATTGTTTTTTTTGAAAATTTTGGCTATGGTTGCAAATTAATGCAAAATAATTTTTATTGAATTAAAAAAAAAGTGCAATAGGAATTGAGCGATTACTCAAGTTCAACAATAAACAATATTTAAAAAGTGTTTTAAAGTTATAAAAAAAAATACAAATCCTAAAATTAATAATAAAAAAAAAAAAAACAGAAAACGAATGATATCTAATATCATGTGTATGTGGGTGTGTGCAACTTATGAAAAGTTCAGACAATGGCTTAATATAGTTTAACCCGAATAAAAAAATAGTGGATATAAAACGATCTTAGTGGTAAAATAATAAGTGGCTAAAGTTAACTGTTAATATTCAATAAAAAAAAAAAAATTTTCATTAAACTAAGATATAAACAAATGTACCAAATAAGTGAATGAAAAAAATATGACATAAACGAATACATACTAATAATAAAAAAAAACTTAAGCTACCAGTGGATACTACTGTGCATCACCAGCAAATTATAAAAGTGATTTCATCAATTTTGGGATTACGTGAATTGGCATCATTTCTACGTTGTGAAAAACGGGAATTATGGGTATTGGATCCACAACGCGTCGTAGATGAGTACTCATATTATTTTTTTTTATAATTATTTACTATATTGTTATTATTATTATTATTTCTTTTATCATTTTTGATTGTTAACAAAATTTCATTTCGTTACAATACGTCTTTAAGATAGATTTTTTTTTATGGCCAAAAATAAGTTTCTTAGATTTAAGTATAGCTTCCATTTTGTAAAGCTAAATTAAAACCATTATTTGCTTTGTTTTGTTTTTATATTTTTTGTTTCCTCTTTGGAAGCATATTGAATTTCATTTTTCAATAAAATCAGTATTTGGCATGATTTATTAATATTCAATGAAATCCAATCGTATTTTAATTAATTAATTTTTCAGTTATGAGATACATGATGTACATTTAATTTTTTTCTCATTCACTGGAGATGTATTTGATTTGACCATACCCAACAGTGGCATGTCACCTTTTTTTTTGTAAGTATAACATCAGCAGCTCATCAAGCTCTTCTTTGGTCCATAAATAACCCCCCCAGCCACTGCAAGCTAGCCGGCTGAAAAAAGCTGCATGGATCAAGCCAAAGAGGAGTCTGCGGCAGTTTGTGCGATTAATAATTTTTCCTTGTTTAATCTAGACGATTATTATAGGAAGGGCTATTGATGTGACAAACTGTTACAAAGTCTCGTTAATAACGGAAGAAGCGGTTCAACGCCTCGGGTTAATATTACATCAAAGCACCGTAAACACCTCAGGAATGGGAGCGCATAAAACCATCACGGCAACCGCTTTAGTGCAAGTATGTCTTCCGGAACGTCAAATCAAACGATAATCAATCAACAGCAATTGGAATATGTTAATCTTGGCTGACCCGAGGTTCGACACCCCTGCTCCGATTGACATTTTATTGGGAGCCGACGTTTATGGGGAGTTCATCTGTAATTAAATAAAATGCGGGAAGCCAATAGCTGATTTAGGAACCACCAGAAATCGCAACCAAACTTCACTTAGTCTTCACGTCCACAGCGGGACGAAGGTGGAAACGAATATGAACCGGTTTTGGAAATTTGAAGAAACCTGGAGCAATGACATCGTGCAATCTGCTGAAGACATCATTTTTGAAACCATCTTTCAAGCGACCACCAACCCAGGGAAACCATTCAGGGAAAATCAATTGAATCAATTAAGGTGTTCCAAACAACGAGCAATACAACGTTTTCTGCAGCTCGAGAAGAAATTGGACTCTAACCAGGACCTAACAGATTTGTACATCAAATTTATGACAGAGTATATCAGCATGGGTCACATAAAGAGAGCACCACCGCGCGCAAGCAAATACTATTTGCCCCACCATGCCATAATAAAGACAACACCAGAATCCACTAAAATACGGGTGGTTTTTGACACGTCTATGAAAACATTTACGGGCAAGAGCCTGAATGACGCGTATGTATGTTGTGTACATTGGGCCACCGTTGCAAAACGATTTATGGGCCATACTATTAAAACGGAGAAAACATCGAATTGTTGTTTCCGCGGACATCGTGAAAATGTATCGGCGGAATAAGATACATAAAGAACATCAACCGTATAAAACAATCCTGTGGAGAGAAAGTAAATATCATCGTTTACAAGAGTATATGGGACATCGACCGCTCCTTACCTGGCCATTCGAACTCTGAATCAATTGGCTGACGATGAAATCAATAATCATGTTGCAGCCAGTCACATTATCTAAAATTATTTCTATGTGGACGATGTACTAATCGGTGCAGATTCGGTGGAGGACGCTCAACATTTGCAATCTCAACTAATCCAACTACTTTGTAAGGGCGGAATGGAATTAGGGAAATGGTCGAGTAACTACGCAGACCTTCTAAAGGAAATACCCGTTAGGTTGGCTGGCACCACTAATAGTCAGCTGTAAGATAATGTATCAGGCCTTATGGAGTATAGATTTAGGTTTGGACGACATGCTTCCAACGCAGTTCGCGGACAAATGGGATCAGATGAAATTAGAAC
Organism: Tipula vernalis; assembly: GCA_958295665.1. Taxonomy (NCBI): domain Eukaryota; kingdom Metazoa; phylum Arthropoda; class Insecta; order Diptera; family Tipulidae; genus Tipula; species Tipula vernalis. The sequence continues at coordinate 110,869,783 of OY282559.1, forward strand.
TGAAAGCTACTCCACTCATTCGGATGACTAGATTTATTCATTACAACAAAGACAACCATGTTGAACTCCATGAATTCTGAGACGCCTCAGAACAAGCATACCACATTAAAAGAGAATCTATCAATGTGCTGAGCTTAGCGATGCGACTGATACTCTTGATCATAGGAATAGTACAAGTGCTCTTCAACCCGGTTTCAACCCTAACCACAATAGAGCCGCTGCCATTCGATGCAGGAATTTATTTTCACAATTTCGGAACTGTCAATTTAATGGGATTGCGGTGGAAACTCATCATAAATTATAATTTAACCGGATATTGAATGAACACATGCAGGAAAATACCTCAGAAAATAGCTTTCTCACGTCAACCAACAAAGAGCAAATGCGAAGAAAGCGGGAGACATTGGTAATACGATAGGATATATATTGGGTGACGCGTTTGGCATTATGAATCAAATAGATGCTTCCCACATAGAACTGCAGCTTGAAAAGGCAGAAATTAATGAAGAATATTTATTAGAACTCGACGTCATCCTTAGCTCTCATCAAGGCCATTTCCATTCAGACCTGTTGACCCCACAACAATTAAAGGAGGATATCATACGAATTCAAGAGTACGTTCCAGCAACGATGCAAATTCCGGAGGGATATAATAATAACGAGCTGGGATACATTAACAAGATATTAACGGTCCACACAAGAGTTACAGCGCAAACAACATTATATTCCTTATAAAGTTACCATTAGCATACAATACGTATACCAATTATTGAACATAATTCCCATCCCCACAATAGTGGACGGGCAACTGCACATCATAATACCTACAACGGAACAGCTGATGATCGACTTACCCCGCGAACATTTTTCTCGAGATCTACAGCGATGCATCGAACTAAAAAACAATGATTACTTGTGCGATATTTAACCAATTTATACCACAAAATCTCAACAGTCACAATGTGAAGTAAATCTGTTGAAGCATGTGAGCCGGAATCGCGCAAACTACACTATAGCAACCATAAAAAAGCAGATCTATTGGACTCAGATAGGCGTCAATTAATGGTCATTCACAGTGAGCAAACCTCAAACCATAAAAATTCACTATGGCGAGGAAAACTATCAACACCAGAATTACAACAAAACCTCAAGCAAAAGAAACGACCGACAGCTTCACCAAGGAGATTGCAGAACTAGAAAAGTCCATCATGCTGCAGAAAAGCAATGAAGCGAAGTGGTCGGACACCATATTCATCATTATGTACCAATCTATGCATTACTTCACTTTTGGGACAAATTCAATTTCGAAGAAGAACAGAAGGATAGTGATTCAATCCAGGTTTTGCTGACATTTCAAAAGATGTATAATTAGCAATAATCTAGTCTATCCCTATCAGTGGCTGCCCTTCTATCTAGGCATCTAAATAATTTTGGACCGGTTCTCACCAAACCAACGATGCTAGATTTTTGTACTTGCACAACGTTGAAAATTTATTCAACATTACCTCGAGTTAATTATCTAAACCAGTGAAACGCTCCCAAAGGGTAATTCAATTAAACGCAGTTTAACCACGTCAAGGATCCACTGAGTTGTTCTAAAATTTGTTCAAATCTCCATCGAAGCTCAAAAACTAAAGCTTTTGAAAACTGCAGCTTTTTTGGTTTATTCACCGTTGAATAAGGTTGCATATCACTGATCTAAACTTTCCTTTATTTCAGAAACCTGCCGATTGTTAATTGCGAGGTTTTTCTGCAAAGAGGTTGTGGATGGACATGGATATGGACCAAAAATATAAGCACTAAGGTGGTCAGTCTGGGTGGAGCCTATCACTGATTTCACAAAATAGATGCGTTAGATTTATCTTGTATCGCCTCAAGGTACCGATGCGCTTTTATCGCTTACTGATACCTCACCATAATGTTTTTTTTTTTGTTAAATTTGCTTATAAAAATTTTAAATCGATCCGTTGCTGAATAGATTAAATGTTGAAAGAAGAAGAAATTGGAGGTGTCACATTAATGTGGATGCACAAAACGGTGAATCTGACTTCACGGTGTTGTGACTAGACTAAATAAATGAACCATGAGCGTTGGTCGATGATATTTAAATTACCCATACCATGGTAGATACTAAACTGTGACGAATATCCGTTACACCGATGCAAAAGGAATGGTAGACTGAGGTTAATTCTTGGGTTGTTACGTTTAATCCTTATGTTGATAAATCACTGTCTGCTTAGTAGTGGAACCAAAAAATTAACCTTGAATGAAGGCGATATTTTGTTACAAGCTTGCCCTACAAAAGATGTCGACATTATTTTGTTGGTGCATGGCATAAACTGTTTTAATTTCGGTCTGCCGACGCCAAATAGGAAACATCAAAGTTACATTCCCCGATGTTCTTTCTGAACATCAAAGGAGCGAGGCAGTGTTCTCCACTTTAAACGACTTACCTTACAGCTTTTTATTAGTATAACACGTATGGAAAAGGCAAGATTGTCTTATCAACAGCATCTACTTGAAAAGCCTCTAACATCCTTGGCTAAAGGAGGCGACTTATCGCTCCTAATCTAAGGTTCCTGTTCCTGTATTAAAAAATTCAAAATCTACGATGAAAATGGTTTCTACTCAGAAACAGTTGATTCGTATCTTGATGAAGCCACAATGGTAAATTCAGAACAGTTTACCTTTTGAACATAAACTCGTAATTGTTATAGGAAATTTTAGGAAAACCACTTGGAAGTTTCCAACGAATCAAATTTTCAAGTTATCACTTACTTTTACTGTCTAAGAACCCTTTAGCAGTAAACAGAGAAATAACGCTATTTATTGATATCTATTGAGGAAGCTTTCGTACTGAGATTCCCTCCAGAGAGGACTGGTTGAGTGAAGCGATGTTGAACCCTGATGTTTTGAACTTCTTCACGGATGCTTCAAAAATGGATGGTAGCGTTGGTGGTGGTGTTTTCTGTGAGAAATTAAATGTGAACCTTTCATTTCGTCTCCCCGACTGTTTGAGCGTTTTTCAGGCTGAACTAATCACGATAATTGGCAGTGTAGTATCTGTAAGGGATATTCATATTTTTAAGGACAGTCCGACCGCTACGATCTTACTTCCTTACGTTGAAGGTAGCCCAGAAAGAAGGCATCTCTCATCTCTTAACGAGATGGCAGATCAGCTCAACACCCACTTAACATGGGCGTCAGGGTACAAATTGACAAATATGTAAACTCTTACTTCGGGAAGAACAGATGAGAGAAAACTAGATCAGGTAAGAACTGGACAGCTGCTAACACTTCGGCGTCGACATATTAGTATGGTCATGGGGGTTCTTTCAGGACGCTCATAGGTGAGCATGCGCTGATACTAGGAGTCCTCTCGAAAAATTACTGTAGAAGCTGGGAGGATGTGAAGGGGGAAGAAACCGTAATCCACCTGCTCTGCACCTGTCCCCGTCTAGCGCAAAGCAGATAGAAGCTCAAGAAGACATTCGAACACCTTCAATTTTCTCGGAAAACTAACAAAAGGGATTTGGTAGATCATATCTTATTATCAAATCGCTTATTCGAAAAACCAAAAATGAATGGACTAGTGTAACATAAATTAGAGGTACAAAATTTCCTTATTGAACATAACATCGATGTTATGGTGATTTCTGGAACACATTTTACAACTTCGAACCATTTCAAAATCAAAGGATACATATTTTATGACACGACACATCCAAGCGGAAAATCACGTGGGGGAATAGCTATCATTATCAAGAAAAGAATAAGACATTATGAATTCCAGATCATATATCTACTGGCCACCTTATACTTATTGGCCAACTGAGAGAGGAAAACTCCTGGTTTACTGGATTTTTGTGTAACAAAGGGTATAGTTGGACCTATTCACCGGTATTAATAACACTGAACATGTAAGTGCTAAAATTATCGCCACCTTGATTCCTTGACGAATCAACATACTAATTGGATCCAATTCAAATTGATGCGGCATTACAAAGTCTAACGGATGTATTAAAACCAGCTGCAGCAGATGCGACATCATGCAGCTCAGTTTACTTAAAGTTAGACAAACCGTCTCAGAATAGTCAACATCTGTTAATGATAAAACGCTCAATACGCAGGCAATAGCAACAACAAATCGATCAAAACTTGAAAATGGCCTTATTAAAAGAACGTTATTAAGGGGTTCAACATTATCTCATTGAACTCAGAGCGACCGAAGCAACATATTACTCTCTGTGTAAAGTCACATGTGAGCTGAAATGACCAATACTTTCATGTCTTTCGATTAGTCTCCCTGACGGAAACTGGGCAAGAAGTGATGCGGATGAGCAAATATATTTGCTCAACACATTGGAGGAAATCCAGCCAATTAAATACAAGTGGCGCCAAGTAGAAAATAAAATAAAGGAAAGCATTGACTCATGAAATGGGATGCAAGTGTTTACAAAAGACCGGTATTAAAATTATGTATTCTGGACGTTGAAAAGAAATTTTACCTTTAGATGACGATGATCTCGATCAATTTATTTATACACCCTAAACGGTACACTAATGAACATACATTATTACGAAGGCTAGATTTTTGAGATTATACTTGGATTGTGTTCATATTGTAATGGAATTTCTTTACGTAGCAGATAGGATTCGTAATATAGTTTTTTTGGGATTCTTCTAAATAAATCGAAGGCAATCAACTTAAGACAAAAATTATATAGTAACGAAGAGCTACCACCGACGGTTAAGATTACTTAGATTCAACAACAAAATCTATTGCTCCTCACAGTGGCGTAACTACAAATTGCGGCAGGCCCGCCGCAAAATTTTTCTTGGGCCCCTAAAAATTCTTGTTGTACCTATGAACAAGTAAAGTGTTTTGTTAAAAACGTATTTCTTCCTATTGTCGAGAGTACGAATGCTATGACGACTATATTTTGAGTATAATTTGAAAAATATCAGAAAATTTGAAATAATCTCAAAAATATCGAATTTTTAAAGTATCTTGAATATTCTAGAAATATCGAATTATCCATAACTATGTAAAACCAAAGGAAGTCCTATAAGCGCTAATCACCGCCAAGTAAAATATAAATAACAATGGAATTCTGAATAATTTCGAATAACTTAGGAAATTGAAGAAATATCGAAATCACGAAAATTTGAAGTTCTTTAAAAATCTCGAACAATTCTAGGTATAAAAAGGTCAAAAAACTTAAGAAATCTAGAATAAACCGAGGAACAATCCCGATTCCCCCAGAAAAATTCGAATAATCTCTATATTTTGTCAATCTCGATTGATCTCGAACAATTTCAATAATTTCGAAAAATCTGGATATTAATGAATAATTTCGGAAAGCCTGTAAACATCTAGAAAACCCACGAAAATTTCGAAAAATTCTGAAAATTTGAATAAATTTCAAATTATTTGTGAAGTAATTTAATGTTACTAATACTAAAGGGTGTTTCATTTCGAGGTTATAGAACCTTAAGGTGGCAGCATTTATTTTCAGTGGCACCCTGTTGACAGCCGACAGTTAATTTTTGTTTAGTTTGGTTTGCCATTTCAAAAAGAATAGATTCTCGCCAGAGCAACGTTTGCAAATTGTTCAAATTTACTTTGAAAATAATGGTTCGGTTCGTGAAACTCATCGCGTGCTACGTCCATTTTCTGGTCGATATAATCGTCCAACAGAGCAGTTTATTCAGTTAACTACGGCTCGCTTGCACACCACGTTTACTCTAAATGATAATACGTGTTACGTAAGACCCCATTGATGCAACATCTTTGTGGAAGATTTTGCGTAAGGATCTTGGTTTACATGCTTACAAGATTCAACTTGTGCAGGAATTAAAACCATATGACCATTGTTCGCGTCGCCAATTCGGTGAGTGGGCCGAAGCATGACAACGATGGTTCTTGAAGGAACCATGTTCAATGGAATTGGGCCAGCCACCATATTTTTCGGATGGTTATGAATATTCCCGATTGGATTATATCATTAGAACTGCCAAGTTCGTTGGTTTGCAGAACAGTTTGTATCAGAAATTCGTTCAATCAACCATTCTTCATGTTCAATGGAATTGGGTCAAATCTGGATTAGCGAAAATTCAGCCATCATATTTTTCGGATGGTTATGATAATTCCCGATCGGATTATATCATTAGAACTGCTAAGTTTGTTGGTTTGTAGAACATTTTGTGTCAGAAATTAGTTCAATCAACCGTTCGTCATGTTCAATGGAACTGGGCCAAATCTGGATTAGCAAAAAATTCAGCCACCATATTTTTCGGATGGTTATGGATATTTCTGATCGGAGAATATTATTAGAACTGCCAAGTTCGTTGGTGTCAGGAATTCGTTCAATGAACCATTCTTCATGTTCAATGGAATTGGGCCAAATCTGGATTAGCACAAATTCAGCCACCATATTTTTCGGATGGTTATGAATATTCCCGATCGGAGAATATCTTTAGAACTGCTGTTTTTTTGGTTCCTGGACTAGCACTAATTTTTCTTCTGAGCACTAATTAGCACAAATTCGGCTCTATGGATGTGGGAAGTTTCATTTCAAAATTCGAAAGTTTCCCTGCTGCAGTTACCGCCATCATTTTTAGTTATGTGGAGTCAGATTACAAGTAATTACTCTGACATTCATCTTCTGCAACCGAAAAGAAATTGTTGAGCCTTTCTTAAGAAAATATTTAATAGCAAGCGGAACGATATGTTCTTTCTCTAAAAACTATATCACCGCCTTTTCTTCAAAAATTTCATAGGAATATCGTTTGCCGTTCTGCAAATTTGAAAGGGTGGTATACTTTAAATTTAATCCGAGCTACCATATATCGTTCTTGACTTTCTAGTTACGTTTCTTAGTTATGCCACTGGGCTCCTCCTCCAATTTTATCACTAGTTTTGTAATACTGCACTTTCCGTACTGTACTACAAATTTTAGCCTTCTTTCAAATTTTTTTTACGTTTAACATTAATGAAGGTGTATAGACTATTAATTACTTAGGGGCATTTCATCGCACTTAGAGTATGCTCTCCATAAATTATCACCACCAAAAAATAAAAATGTTAAATTAGCCAAAACCAAAATTTTGCCATTAAACTTTTTCGTTTTGTATTTTTTGTTGTTGAATGTCTTAAAAAAAGATTTGTTTAGGTTTTATACCAAATTAATGCAAACAAAAAAAAAAAAAAAAAATGTTATAATTTGAAGATTTAAATTCATGCTGTAAAAAATACATATTTATGTATTAAATTAAAAAGCTTCTTCTGTAATATTAAGCTCTCTTATGTTTTGTATATTATATTATACCCCAAACCGAAAACAATTTTCTATTTGAATATTATCAAATATTATGTTTCTCTTTTTTTTATAAATTAAAATAAATAAATTATGCTAATATTGTTTTGGTTATGTTTTTTTTTTTTTTTTTTGTTAATCCCGATAATTTTTTTTTTTTTTTTATGTATCATATTCCTATATTATGTAATATGTAAATGTGTGTTAAAATTTTATGTGAGTGTGTGTTATGTATATATCCTTATTAATATTTTATGGATTATGTTAAAATGAGTTTGTTAATATTCTTACTGCATGATAATTCGTCTGATCCATCAGTACAATCACGTTTCTCATCGCACATCCATGCTAATGGTATACATTCCCCAGGTGATGAACGACATGCAAAGTCATCAGATGTACATTGTCTCAATTCTAAAAAACAAAAATAAAATAAAATAAATATTTTTGATTTTTAATAATTTGTTGACTATTAATTAAGAATAGTTTATATTAAAAATTAACACTCTGTCTACACAAGTAAACAACACAACAAAAATTTGTTAAATTCAATCAGTCAAAACCGCACTATAAAATTTATATGTTAAAATATACAAAAAAAAAAGTAAAAAATAATAAATTAAGCAATTTATTAAGAATATTTTCGGAATAATAAACACAAAATATATTTTTATAATCAAATTAGTTAATTAAAATAATTCTAAAATTTTGCTTGAATTTTAATTAAAATTATTATTTTTTTTTTCATAAGGACAAAAGCAATAGAAAAAAAAACATTTTATCAAACCAACAGATTCGTTTTCATCTTATAATTTGTCTGGCAAAAAGAAAATTAATTCAGAAGTAAAGAATTTTTTTTTCCACAAGATTTAAGACGTTAATCTTACATAAATAAATATAAAATACAATACAACAAAGATGATTGGAAGGACAAATTTTTCGGTTAAGATTTAATGAGTGAAAAAAAAAAAAAAAGATTTTGCCATTATGTGCAGAGACCATGACGGTCGTTTCAAATGAATTGAGAAATTACTTTGTGATTTCAGATCAATGAATCCAATATATGCTAACTACTAGTAAATAAGTGCTCCTAAAAGACTAAAACAGTAACTAATAACAATAGCATCTTAAGATGAATTTGAATTCCTTTGATTTCAATGGCATAGAAAATCTTTTTATTCCCTTTTCAAATTCATGTATCCTTTTAATACAATAAACTCGTATGATGTCTTCATTTGAATAAATTGTTCATTCTTTTCTAAAATATTTCGTTTGATAATGTCTTTTAAATGGGATTCAAATTATAATAGATGTATTAAAATAAAAAAAGAAAAGATATAAAAAAAAAAATGTTACCATAAAACTGTATATGAGAAGATATTTGATTTCCAAGAACATTTTTTGCTCGTATTTATTTAAAGATGTAGTGTTTGCTTGTCATCTGAAATTTGGCTTTCAGTTTGATTTGTGTGATTTTTGAATGAGGAAGGAAATATTTTTGATTTGCGAAAGGATTTAAAAAATATTTGTTTTTATGTCACTAGATTCATAAAAACATTCATAAAATATAGAACATATCCACATACATTTATACATTTCAAGTCAATAATATTTGCTTTTTATGCTTTCTACATATTTATGTACTCGAGCTTTTGATTTTTGTTTTGTTTGTTATTTGGAAAGATCCCTACAGGGGAAATCAATTAGTAGTTCGGTTTGTTTATTGTGAAATTACACATGGGTACGTAATATGACTGCAAATTTCCTTTCAATGTAATATTTTTTTTTATGTGTTTTTCCAGACTCTGTTGCACAGTGTCTCTTAATTGCCCTTTGAACAACGGCTCTCACTGTTCATCTAAGCTCACTCTGCTGATCATAAGTACTAAATAGATTGACTTGGATAGGGTTATAATTGCACGATACAACTCTCTTACCATTATCCCCATTGCCACTTTAATATCATAATTTATTTCCGTCGCTGAATGTTTTATCTGTAATAACGAGATGGGCAATCATTTTTTGAGAAGATACAATAAAATAAGGTAGTATGAATCTAACTCAACTTTTAACAACAAGTTATTTATTCTCAATAATTAAATTTTAGATTGAGTTGCGGATTGAGTTATATTTCGTTTACGGGTTGAATGGGGGTTTAGTCGGCGTTCGATTAGGATATAGTGAACAGTTGAATAATTTCTTGTATCTGCTGTTTGAGGATTGAGTTGGGTGTTGAGCATGCTGTTGAGTTGAGGGTTCAGTTGAATTCCTTTTACCGGTTGAGTAATTCAGCTGGCGATTTATTTGTGTATTGAATTGACGGTTGAATGGGAAGTTAGTTGGAGTTGAGCGTACGTACGCCTGTAGTTGTTAGGACCGTGTTGATTTGGAAGTTGAGTTGGGTTTATGTTTGGGATTGATTTATGGTAAAGGTTGAGTGGGAGGTTGAACTGAGTTGATATGAGTTGGGTTAATACAAGTTTGTAGCTTTCCAATCGAGTTAATTTGGTGATTGAGTTGGCCATTGAATGCTGAGTTGATTACGGGGTTGAGATTTGGTTCGAGCTAAGTTAAGTTGAAGTTGAGTTAGGACTGAGTTAGCTTGCATTGGGGTTGAGTTAGGGTTGGCGAAATATTTGGGGTTGATTTGTGGTTAGTTTAAGGGTTGATTTAAAAGTTAAGTTGGGGTTGAATTGATGATTGGGTTTTAGGTTGGGTAGTCGGTTAATTTAGTGATTGTGTTTATAATTGCATTGAAATTAAATTGAGTACCTCCACAGGTTAAGCAGGGCGATTGAGACACCTTCAAACGATTAGTTCAAGACAACAATGAGATTGCATACATAAAAAGTGCAATTACCTTAGAAGTCACTTAGAAGGGTTAGCAGGGAAATTATTGGGCCATTTGGAATCCACTAGAGGCAAGTACGATACAGCTTAGGAGATTTTAGAAATCCAATTAAATGCCGCTACAATTAAATGATTACACAATGCAACACGAGTGCCCTTACGCCATAAGAGAAGCAGCCATACAGGCAACAGAATCGAAACGTGAAATCCTTTCATTATATTCAGCTTATTAAAACAAATTGGCCAATGCGTCATGACGTCTCCCTATAAAACAAACTAATTTTTGAGATTTGTAGAAAAGCATTTCCAATATTTGGAAGCAATCGACAGCAACAACTCTTTATCAATCCACGAAGAAAAGTTTCAACCACAACTGCTAAAATGCGCTTTCGTAGCTGCCACACAACCAAGTAATATTTGCGTATTCTGTCAGAAATCATACAGGACCGATTCATGCTGCGCAAATTGTGCAGAAAATGTCTCAGCCAAAATCAGATGATGAGACGTTGCAGCAATATAATTAGTTGTTTTACATGTAAACGTAGCAATCGTACTTTGCTGCAGATGGTTCAACTTTAAAAGACAACTTTATGTGGTTGCATCAGAAATTTAGAAATAATTCAGAGAGCTCGAAATAGTAGTGAAACAGTTTCTGTAACTTATTTGGCCACAAAAACATTACAATAATTAGCCTTTGATGAAGCGGCAAGCTATCCAATTAGTTCAAAAAGCGCTTAATACGATTTATTTGTGGATGATCTTCTTTCAACAATAGCTGTGTTTTTTATAAGTCTCGATAGATCCCTATAAATTACCTCTAGACTTTCTCTAGTTTTGTGATTAAATTGCAATTAATTCAGTTTAATTTCATCCAGTAGGACTTTTTATGCTACATTTTATCGTTTTTAATTCCTCCCTCCTCAAAATCTTGCTTTTTATACAGATATTCTATCGAGACTACAGATTTTCCCTTTCCATGAGTAAGGACACATATCAAAAGTTGGTATTTTAGCATGGAAACATACCAAAGCTAATTTTTAGTGCATCTGCTATTTTGAATTAGTACAATAGGAAGCTAGTAGCTGATTTACATTTAATATTTTGCTCTATTTCAAAGGACAGAAGATGTACGATAAAAAGAAGCATTTTTTATTTTTTCCTTGCCTTACGAAGAGGCCTATTCAAAATGCGTTATTTAGTACTATTTACAGCAATCCATAAGTTTTAGTGTTTTACACATTTAGTCACTCTTCCTCATGTTTCTATACTTTTGGAATAGAATCTTTTAGATACATATTTTCGAAAAGGAAAAGGGTGTTTAGAAAAAGGGGCGTATATTCCTGTGAATTTTCGGTCTAAAAAGACTAAAGTATTGAAATCCTGTCGAAAATTATCAAAAATTTGGTTGGTCCAAAATCACTTTTCCCGACGCCTTGAAAATCCCTGAGTCTAAAAAAGCAAAAAAAAAAAAATGTCCATCCGTCTGTCTCGATATATGGATGTCTGTAAGTCTGTACCCATGGTATCTCGAGAACGGCTTGTTCGATTAAGAATTTTTTTTGCCAATCTGTTTCTATGGTCTAGGCCGAAATTTGAAAAGCTTTTGGAACTTGTGCGTCAAGAGGGTCGGGTAGCTGCCATACGAATTGATCCAAAATACCTGGTTATAGAAATATTTACTAATTTTTTATAGATATGGTATATGCTGGTTTGAATATCAATATTTAAACTAGCATATACAAAATATGGGATATTGGGTATTGAGTTTGGGGTTGAGTTGAAGGTTAAGTTAGGTGTCAATTTGCGGGTTGAGTTCAAGTTGAGTTGGAGTTGAGTTGGAGTTGAGTTGGAGTTGAGTTGGAGTTGAGTTGGAGTTGAGTTGGAGTTGAGTTGGAATTGAGTTGGAGTTGAGTTGAAGTTGAGTTGAAGTTGAGTTGGAGTTGAGTTGGAGTTGAGTTGGAGTTGAGTTGGAGTTGAGTTGGAGTTGAGTTGGAGTTGAGTTGGAGTTGAGTTGGAGTTGAGTTGGAGTTGAGTTGGAGTTGAGTTGGAGTTGAGTTGGAGTTGGGTTTTTACGAACGATTTTGTCCCTTCATCGTAATCAGTCAGTTAGCTAAAACATCATACATATGCAATCTAACCTTGAACTACTAAAAAAATGATGTTTATAAAATGTTTATAAAATTCAATGTTTTTAAGAGCAAAAACTAAACCAATGGTTTTTAGCTTTTCGCTGGGCCACCCTGTAAGAAAGCTTTGCTCACTCTAATTGATCCAAATAAAAATCATTAGAGCCGATTTCTATGCAATTTAAATTATTAATTACAACTGTGAAACCTATAGCGGCTCACTCATTCAATTTATATAAATTAATTGTTTACTTATTTAAATTGACATTAGCTCACCACGACAATATAGGGTTAGCGCATAAAATAACTTTTGTGTGGCGTACTGTCATCTAGCGAAAATAGATGGGCAATAGAAAATATAATTGAACACTAAATTATATTTTTCTGTTTTTACTCAATCTCGTTTTCAATTGACGATTATAAAAGTAGAGAAAGCGCCTCTCGAGGAAAAAAGTTCAAATGAGGCAACTGCCAAAATGACATTTCTCATAAATGCGACGAAAAGAAATTTTGCAATCCGGTAGTTAAAAATTGTTTTTATAATCCAAAATATGAATTATTTACAATTATTAGCAATCTGGCAAGTAAAAATTGTGTTTACAGTTCAAAATTGGAATTCTTTACAACCATTTCGAACGTCAAATTAGCAGCTACCTCAGTTTAAAAATTGTCCACTAGGTGGAATCTGTGATGCTCATGTCAATAGCTTTCTCAATTCGATTTCGATTTCGGATTGATAATGTGACGGTGACACCTAGTGTGTAATAGAATAAGTAAAACTAATAGCTCAATGTTTACTGTACTAAATGGAATTTTCCATGATAAAAATTGTTATGTAATGTTTCTACGCTATTCCAACTGGAAAAGTCGTGAACTTTCGAGAAGCTTGGTTTGTGTATATAAAAAGGCGAACAAGATCGAATTGGATTATTAGTATTTGGAACGCGATAGTGTAAACTTGTAAGATTATTAGTAATATTTGGTACGCGATAGTATAAAGATTAAAAAGGAATTAAAAAGTGATTTAAAAAGTGTTTTTGTGCGAAATAAAAAGTAAAAGTGATTAGTAAAAATTGAGAATAATTTATATAAAGTGATTTTGTGAATTTTGATTGATAAACTGTGTTGTAATAAATTTTGTGAAATAAATAAATTCGTTGGAGATAAATTAAATTGATTTTGTATTATTCACAATCCAGTGATACGAACCTTGATTGACAAGGCAAAAACGTAACAATTTGGTGACAGCGGTGGGATTGTGAATAAAAAGATAAAGAAAATGATTCTCAACGAATTAAAAGTGCCAGAATTAAAGAGGGAACTTGAGAAACGAGGTTTGGCTACTGATGGTGGTAAAGCAGCTTTACAAGCGCGACTACGTGACGCCATGGAGAAAGAAGGGCTGGACGCGGAACATCATGATTTTGGAGAGAAAGTAACGGATGCAGCAACCATAGAGCAGAAAGCAGAAGATAAACAACCGTTGGTCGAAAAGACACAAGAACATTCTGGAAGTTTCGATTTGTCGCAGTTAATAGCTGCTATGAACCAAATGACAGGACAGATGTGTCTAATGAAACAGCAAAACGAACGACAAATGGTGAAAATTGAGCAGTCAAACCAAGAAATTAAGAATGAAATGGAACAACAAAATCAGTCAAATCAAGAAATGAAACGACAAATGGTGAAAATTGAGCAGTCAAATGAGCGACAGTTGGAGACTATAAACCAGTCTAACCAAGAAATTAAAGACCAAATTGCAGATGGGCAAAAGAGAACGGACGAGAAAATTCTGGAATTGTCTACAAATGTACAAGGCGAAATAGAGAAACTGCAAACGAATTTTAAGACGGAGATTCAAAAGGTTGACGAAAAATTAGAAAGGAAGGTTCAACATGTTGAAGAGAAATTGCAAACGGAGATTCAACAAGTTGTGGAAAAATGTCAACGTCTCGAGAAAGATCTAACTGATGTCAAGGCAAGTGGAACAACGACGCAAGTGGTACAGACCGTTCAATCAGTTAAGTTAAAACCACCAAACTTCGACGGTACATCATCTTTCGGCATTTTCAAATTTCAATTTGAAACGGCAGCCAATCAAAACCGTTGGAATGATGAACATCTTGTCGCAGCGTTAATAGTGGCCCTTAAAGGTGAAGCAGCGGAGGCCTTACAAACAATTCCAGAAAAAGATCGCAACAGTTATCTCGAAATTATGAAGGCGCTGGATAGAAAGTACGGCAGTGACCACAAGCGTGAAATCTATCGAATGGAATTGAAAAGCCGCTACCAAAAGGGAGGAGAATCACTTCAGGAATTTTCATCGGCAATCGAGCGATTAGTACATCTAGCACATACCAGTACATCGGCTGATTATATGGAAAGACTAAAAATTGACGCTTTCATTGACGGCATTCGAGATCCAGAGACACGCAAAGCGGTAATGTTGTCACCTAAATCAACCTTTGCGGAAACTGTTGCGTTTGCGTTAACCATCGAGGCTGTGCAGGACTTCATCAGACCATCAGTATTTAGGCGTCAAATGAACTCAGACAAGAACGGCAGCATGGAGCGAATGGTACCGACAGTCGGAAGAGGCAGGCTTAGGTGTTGGAAATGTGACAAGTTGGGTCACATCTCAATGGACTGTCGGAAAGTAATACATGGAGAGAGAAGATCGCCACCTTTTATACGAGCAAACACGGAACGGTCGGGACAGAGGTCTAGAGGCAGCGAGCGAAGATGTTGGGTGTGTAACAGGATTGGCCACATCTCGCGAGATTGTTTGGAAGCAGGAGGAAAGCGGCACGGATTACCATCTTCCGTGGAAAGAGCACGAAGAGGAGAGCAGGGAACGGATGAACGGATGGCAACAGTCGGTAAAGTGGAAAGGTTAGAAGTCAGTTTGAAGGAACCGAAGCTGGCTTCACCGTCTGGTTGGCCCATAACATTCCTCCCTGTTACGAGTGAAGCACGAGGCGGAAGCAGTGTCACAGTTAGGGGCGGTGTTGATGGGAGGAGGTGTATTATTACGCTGGATACCGGAGCAACCCACACAATTGTTCGGAAAGATTTGATCGCAGGAGCAGTGCAGCTGGTTGATGGGTTAAAATTAAGAATGGCAAATGGGGAGAGTGCAATGATTAAAGGGAAAAAGATCGTGAGCATAAGGATCGGCGAAACTCTTTTCCCACACGAAGTTCTGGTCGCAGACATTGTGGACGAGGTTATTTTGGGAACGGACTTCATGAGGATGAATGGCTTTGTGTTGAATTTTGGACGAGGAATATTGAGCAGCGATAACATCGAGCTGAATCTTAAATTTAACGGTACGGATGTGGCAGTAAGGCGAGTAACAATCAGTCATTGCGAGGAGCTGCCATCGAAATCTGAAACAATTGTTGAGGAAACCAAAGAACACCAGGTTAAGCAGACATTGGATAAGAAGGGCCGAGTTGTGCGAGGTAGAGTGCGAGTGTCGGGCGACTGGATGAGAACTCGATGTGCCATACGGGCAAATGGCCAGGGATTACACGAGGGGCAATTGGTGGGGCTTCACAACTCGCAACAAAAGAAGGGGGATTTATCGGCGAAAGTGCAGCCTTTATGGACGGCACCCTACAGGACAAGAAAAGGGCAAGGAGGTAAACCAATGGCGGTACATTTAGAGAGGCTGGCCCTCTACCGAGGAGGTAATTTCGGTCCTGTTCGGGACGAACAGGCTTAGGTGAGGGGTAGTGTGACGGTGACACCTAGTGTGTAATAGAATAAGTAAAACTAATAGCTCAATGTTTACTGTACTAAATGGAATTTTCCATGATAAAAATTGTTATGTAATGTTTCTACGCTATTCCAACTGGAAAAGTCGTGAACTTTCGAGAAGCTTGGTTTGTGTATATAAAAAGGCGAACAAGATCGAATTGGATTATTAGTATTTGGAACGCGATAGTGTAAACTTGTAAGATTATTAGTAATATTTGGTACGCGATAGTATAAAGATTAAAAAGGAATTAAAAAGTGATTTAAAAAGTGTTTTTGTGAATTTTGATTGATAAACTGTGTTGTAATAAATTTTGTGAAATAAATAAATTCGTTGGAGATAAATTAAATTGATTTTGTATTATTCACAATCCAGTGATACGAACCTTGATTGACAAGGCAAAAACGTAACAATAATTTCCGGTTTTTACTCCATCTTTCTTTTGGAAGGCAACCGAGTGATTCGTTCGTGTGTCAACACTAAAAAAAACAACAGCAATTGATACTACGAAACAAAACAAAAAAACAATTTTTGGCTTCGTTGACATATGGTTTTGAGATTTTATATAATTAGTATCGCGCGCTCCAAAATATCCATTTTGGCTAGAAAAACCAAATATTTTCTTTTCTGTGATATATACGACTTTATAAACATAGTGGTGAAAAATTATAGTTTAATAAATCAAGTTTGTAATTCTCATTTTTGTAAATTAACACGTGTATAAACAAAAATAAATAAAATAGCATTTAATAAATTAAAACCACAAGTGTCCGTGAAATTATTTTAAGTGCTACAAATTCTACAAACCTATTAAACTTTGAGATTGTTTTATGTATTATAAAATGTTATTTCTAATTTGATCACAAATAAATAATTCATTTGTCGAAAAGTTCGATTTAAAGAAAATAAAGACGTACCCAGTTGTATAATTCACTATTATCCTTTAAACTTATTGATCCAAAATATGCAAAATATAAATTCTTAATTCATAAATTTAACACTGTAATCTTTGAACTCATAACTTCTTATAAAGTATTTTTTTCTTACCTCCATTTACAAAATCAATTTGACTTTTTCACAAAAAGGTAAACGAAAAAAAACTGACGTCATATTTAAAAAGAAATTCTTTCTATTTAGTTCTGCATGGTTAGAAAAAAAAATCTTTTCATTTTCTTTTTATTCATTTCATTTTCTTCCGCCTCCGTATATTCTTGAAAATATTCAGTTATTTTGGATAATAATACGAAATGAAAAATGAGAATATAAAAAAACGAAAACTTTCATTTAATAGATTATTTTTGGTTAATGCAAATTTATATTTCGAGTGTTATTAAAGATTTTGGATTAGAATTACAAATATACAAAAAAAAATCTGTAACAGATTCAATATATTGCAAATTTATGTATATTCCAACTTTATTTGTGTGCGAGGGTTGTTCTATGTCTGGTTTCGTTTTTTGATTTCAACTTTTCATATAATGTTTGCAGATGAAAAACATGATTAAATATAAATCATAAACGAGAAAATAGGAAAAAAATATTTCGTTTGCATATAGAGAATAATTGAAAATTATAGGTATTTTTATGGTAAAAGCGGGTACATTTTTGTATACTTATATGAGGCGACTAACGGAAATACGCAAAATGTATATGGTATAAATATTGTTAGTCGTATAACAAGATTTAATATAAAACGAAAATATTTTTCTTTATAATACAATATTCGGGGTTAACAAAATATTTTCTGCACGCCCTTTCAATCATAACATTTTGAGGTGAGGGGCTCAATGAGATAACAAAACAAAAAGTTTTGAATGAATTTTAATGTCATTCGTTCCCCACGCGATTGGATTGTTTGCTATTTTATTATTATTTATGTATTTCATTTTCTCGGTAAATTTAATAAATTATTATTTGAATTAATTATTTTTTTGTTTGTACTTTTACACACTTTTTATACACCAAAATGCAAACAGAAATTCTCCATCAGAGTAGCAAAAGGAAATGATGCTTCAAAGAAAATTATTTCTATAATTCATTTAAATAGTCAGAAAATCAGAAAATTTAACGAATGTAAAGTTTTCGACAAATAACAAACTATTAATATGTATTAGTGCGCTGATTGGTTATTAGATAAAACGTCAAAAGAAAATTATGGGACATTTATTAATGCACTCATTAATTTGGAGATACACAATTTTAAGAAATGTTAATGTTTTTAAATTTGTAATGAAGATTGCCCAGCTCAAAGAAATATCTTTAGGATGTTACTTTACCAAAACGAGCATACTTAGTGTACCTACAAATAATATTTATTTAATAAAATATGGCGAGAATTACTTTTTATTATTGTATGCGAAATATTCATATTCCCTTGATAAATTTTTGAATTTAGTGTTTCAGTGTAATGAAAATTGCTCAGCTCAAAGAAATGTTTCTGGGATGTAACTTTACCAAACTGAGCGTACTTAGTGTACCTACAAATAGTATTAATTTAGTTAAAATACGACAAGAACTACTATTTGTTATTGTATGGGAAATATTCATAATCCTTTGATAAATTTCTGCAATTAGTATTTCAGTGTAATGAAGATTGCCCAGAGCACAGAGATATCTCTGGGATGTAACTTTGCTAAAATGAGCGTATTTAGAGTCCCCATAAATAGTATTAATTTAGTGAAAATACGACGAGACTACGTTTTGTTATTGTATGGGAAATATTGATAACCCTTTGATAAATTTCTGAATTTAGTGTCTCAGTGTAATGAAGATTGCTCAGCGCACAGAGATATATCTGGGATATGACTTTGCCAAAATGGGCTCACTAAGTGTACCTACAAATAATATTAATTAAGTTAAAATATGACGGGAACTATTTTTATTATTGTATGCGAAATATTCATAACCCTTTGATAATTTTCTGAATTTAGTGTCCAGTGTAATGAAGATTGACCAGCTCACAGGATTGTCTCTGAGATGTTACTTTGCCAAAATGAGCATACTTAGTGTATCTACAAATAGTATTAATTTAGTTAAAATATGACGAAAATTACTATTTGTTATTGTATGGGAAATATTAATAATCCTTTGATAAATTATAAATTTCTGCAATTAGTGTTTCAATGTAATCAAGATTGCCCAGAGCACAGATATATCTTTGGGATGTTACTTTGCCAAAATGAGCGTACCTACAAATATTAGTAATCTAGTAAAAATATGAAGAGAACTACTTTTTATTATTGTACGCGAAATATTCATGATCTTTTGATAAATGTCTGAATTTAGTGTTTCACTGTAATGAAGATTGCTCGGCTGGACGAATATCGTACAATCGGTAATGTATCTTCAATTTAAGGAGATTGTTGAAACATACTATCGGTAATGTATCGTCAATCGAATTTAACAAACTAGGATAAGTTTAAAGACATTGTTAAAACGCACGTTCGGAAATGTATCTTGTAACGGTTGGAGATTTTGTTAAAGCAATTTTATTTAAATGAAGTTGCAAATTTGTGAAGCTTGGTGGTTAATCGGGTCTTTGATATCATCTCCTCCAACCTACAACCGGTGATCATAATTATGGTGAATTTAATAATGCTTAGGTAAGGTGTCGTTACCTCACCCTACCATAAATCCAACCATAAGTTATAAAAATAAAATTATAAAAATTATGTCTTCTTCTTTTCATCAATCGACACAAATCACATTCTATTATCTAGTGGTGAAGTGAAGGTTTATAAAATAAAAATAAAAAAAAGTAAAACTAAACAAACAACAAAAAGCCGTAATTGTACCTATACATATAGGCCCACGCTATTGGGATTATTAATGCGGTGTGCGCTATTTTTCCGTTGTTTGTAAGCCACCGGGAATAAACTTCTAATTGTAAAAAAAAAAAAAATATAAACTCGCTGCTAGTCAGGTAAGCCAAACGATTTCTGTTTGTATCAACGTTACCTAACCGTGCGGTTGTTTCTTTAGTCAGTCAGTGGCAGGCGTAAAGTCTGAAAAGTGTGTCCGTACGAAAATCGTGGTAACGATAAACACTGCCCGGAAGGTTACTCGCTTGATGACCAGTGGACCGTTTTCGAGTCGAGAGGACCGAGATAGCCAGCTAATTCACCACTGGATGTTTTTTTTTGGTCTATAAAAAAAAAAATAATAATAAAAAAAAAAAAAAATAAAAATTAATATAAAACGGGATTACGACAATAATCCAAAATAGACCAACCGCGCCATTGTTGTTATTGTCATAGTGTTTGTGTTGTAGCAGCCGATTAATAGTAATTATTAATCATTGCAATTCAATTATAAATAATCAAATTTGTAATTCGAATTTCAAATAAATATTAATCGCGCTACAAAATAAAAGTATAAACTCTTAATGAAATGTACTATAACATTATCTACGAATGTATTTGTCGCATCATTTTTTTGGTACATTACTTCGTAACATATAACGCTATTTTCTATGTACAACCTATTTTTAGTTATATGTATTTTATTTAATATGGAACGACAGCTGATTCGATTTCATACCGCATGAAATATAAGCACTCGCACAGATGCATATATTTACAGAAATATTAATTCGCTATTGTTTATCTCTGCTTACGCCGAGTTCGCAAACAAAATTTTTATGTACTTATCTTTTCCTTTTCCCGTTTTACAAAATTTGAATACAAGCATGACGCCACACACAATATTATATTGTATTGATATAGGTTTTGGATAATTCCAAAAAAACAGATGTATCGTGTATTTGACCAGATTGGTCAAAGAAAAAAATAATTTTCTACCATAGTGGCGTGAAATAAAATTTAATCAAAAATACATATTTTTTATAATAATATATTAATAATAATTTAAAATAAATTAAATATAATAAAAATCTTATTTTGTACTACATATTAATAACAAAATTATAAATCATAAAATTTATGTCTTTTATAATTATTAAACGAAGTGAAATAGTGAATTAACAAGTTCAACAAATACATCACAACTATAGTGTATCTTAGTTTAATTTTAATATTACTTAGTTCTTAATTTAATTTTGGTATTATATCTAGTTATAATTAATCATATATTGGCAAATTAGGTAAAGTTATTAAATTCTATAGTGATTACGGTTCGCGGTTGATTGAATCATTTTGTGTGGTGGAGAATCTACCAGAAATAAAAAGTTATTTTACTCTTTTAGATTAATACAAATATTAATCAGCCAACCACGAGCGCTCCTGGAAGGAATATTTAAGTACCGGGTAAGTTTTTGAACAAACTATATTTTTTTTTCTGTACAAATTTCTCTACCCACACGAAAATTCGGTTATACTAAAAATCTTCGGTTATACTAAAAATTGTTGGGCTTTAAGATTTACGGTTGCGTATATTTTTTATAACTTTAATAAATTAGTTAGTTAGTCAATATGTTTTGAAATCATTTACGAATAATTATTATTTTTTTTGGTGATTAAATTGATTCGGTTGAATCTGTGAATTATAAGTGATGGCGTTTTAATTACGATAAAAGTGTGATGATGCGGGAACGACAGTGGGGTTGCAGATTTGACTTTTGCATGCGAAAATTTAGTGCGAGCTCAGAAGCCAACAAACCCTCCTTCCGACAATAAGCTACCAGCAAAAAAAAAAAAAGCATGCCTGGCTTCGAACGAGGCAGCTCGTTACAATCTTTAATTGAATTTATTGAACTAGGATAAATTCAATAAGATCGACCTATAGTATAAATTCAAAGAGATTTTTGAAATCATTATGTACGTTGAAACTGGACGGATAATTAAGCAGGGGCCAGCACAATAGATCTTTTAGGTCGCAGTGCGAAGTGGCTGATCGCCCGCCTGGCCCCCCAATAATAATAATAAAATAGTATGTGTATGTTCTGCACGTTTATTCCATCCGATAGCCCATCTTTTTCTGATTTATACACGGAATGTTTCTCTTTCCCAAAACTTCTCTCTGCTAGGTCATCGATGTAAATCTTTCACGAAAAATTAGCATGGCTAGCGATGGCTGAAAATAGCTCATTTTGATTTGTTGCGGATAATTTTAATAAATAGCTACAAAATGTTTGACGAGTTTCTTGTGAAAATTTTATAAATTTCTTAAAGTTAGGAAGAGAGCACTTATGTGCTGGATTTTTCCTCAAATTGGTCGATCGTGAATTTAATTTTAAATTGAAGGAGGATCTTGGTGTATCCTTGCCGACTTTTGTCGGACATGAATTTAATTTTATATTAAGATAGACCAATTGGCGAGCTCCTTTAGAGAATTTCATAAATTTCTTACGGTTAAGGTGGGAGTACTAAAGATATATGCCGGACCTTTCGGCACATTTGTTGGCCATTGATTTAATTTTATATTAACGTATAACCTTGGACAAGTTTCTTGTAAATATTTTATAAATGTGTTATTGTTATGAAGACAACCCTAAAGGTTGGTGCTGGATTCCCTCACATTTTTTGGACATAAATTAAATTTTTGTTTAAAACAGACGGGTTTTTGTGAACAATTAGAAAACTGTATGTGGGTAGAAACTAGGAAGTAAGTGTCTAACGGTCCCTGTTGGACCCTAGGAAGCAGTTCGGATTTTAGAATTAAATTAAAATAATTGTCTGTGATAGCACGACAAATACAATGGCAACACCAACGATTTACATTTTCATTATTCTACTTTTAGTAAAAGTTAGCACGAAAATGGTTTGAGTATTAGCTAAAAATTAAAAGTTAATATGAAATTAAGGCAGAACATAAATAAATATTTACATACTATATTTCTGAATATTTTAAAATAAAATTGAAAAGTACCATTAAAATCAGATCAGTAGTCTTGGAAACATCAAATAAATTTGTTAAATTTTATTTTTCCATAGGAACCACCACTCTTGATGTTCCGTAGCAATTTTCAGAATTTTTGTATAACCCATTCAAGAGCAAGCAATACTGAATATTTCAGATTATTTAACCATTAAATCGTGACGGCTAGGCCAACCCTTTACTATATTCCGTGAAAAATTTTAGAATTTTTGTTTGGCCTTTTTTATGAACGCTAGCTCCAAATTTTATGTAGAGGCCTTGAAAACATCGATGGTAATTTTCAGAATTTTCTTATGAATTTAAAAATTGACGCAAGTGGTAGTAAGCCTTTTGAATCAGGAAAGCTAAAAAATTCAAAAAACTAATGTAGAACATGGCCATGGGGTGTTGAAGAAGCTTTTACTGCTTTTTAGATTCGTGATAAACTTTAATAATTAATGTGTGTGGGAGAGGGTTTACCTTCGATTTGACAAAAAAAAAATAAATAAATAAAAAAAATCCCCAAAAACCAACAACCAACCCAACAAACCATAAGAAATTTTTGAAATGTTATTTTAATTCGTTGTGAACCTTAGAGCAGTGCTTCTTAAACTTTTCCGTACTGCGGCCCCCGAAATCGGAAAAAATAATATCCAAGCAATTTACAGTTAAGCATTTTGAGCATTCTTGTTCAAGGATCTCAGACGTCTCATATCCATGTCCCACCAATTTAAAAAAAAAAAAATGTTCTATCAATTCAAAATATTCTTTCAGCTTCATCCTATTTGAAGGTAAAAAAATTCATATACGCAAAAATTATAGAATTCTACAAAATTGTTAAGTTTACTTTTGCAAAACATGGAAAAATTCTCATTAGATGTAGCTGTAAATGCTTCGGAACTAAATATTTTAGGTGGAAATATAAGTGGAGCAGGACAGATAACGAAATGACTAAACTAAGGTTAAAGCTAAACATTTTTGAGCTTACTAAATTTACTGAAACCCTTCACGCTTGAGTCACCAAATAAAAATTAGTGGATAAATTCTAGCATTGATCACAATTCAATGGATGAACATGGATGAACAATTCGGATGCATCGTTAATTTTGAAAAACGTACCCTTGGTTTTAGTGGTCAAAAACGAAGAATGAGCAAGACACCACTTCTTTAGAAGGAATAAATCTGTTTCGTTACGTATTTTAGATCGTCAGCAAAAGCTATCAACTCAGAATTAATATCAATATAAGAAATAGAATTTAAGTAAATTAAAAAAAGCAAACGACCGAGTACTGAACCATGCGGAACACCATCATTAATTTTAACAACCTGAGATTTTATCAATTCGACCGCAACCCGACACGAATTTGATTCGTTTTTATTTTTGTGTCAAATTATTTTTACTTCGGTATTTAAAACAAAATTTGGATTGGATTTAATATATTCTTCTGAATTATAGAAATATGAAAAATCTGTAAGTACTAAAAAAGGGTTTTATTCCCCAAACCTGGTGCCTATACTTTTCATTAATTGCCATATTTCATGATAAATTAATCGGACTAATTACATTTTTAACAGATTTGGTAGATTTGGGTAGATTTGTAAATCATTCTAAAGATTTTAACCAATGGCCAATATGACATTTTTATGTGATGTGTAAAAACCATGGTAAAGGTTTCGACAAATTTATAAAACTTATTAGTAAGTATTCCAAAAATTTACCAATATTTCGGTATTCAACAGGTAAATCGGTATTGTATTCACTACAAAAAAAAACTCGGCATTAGTACCCTACAATTTTAAATTTTTAGTTCCTAACACTAACCTGATATAGAATTTAACCATATAATTCTTGAAATTTCAAATTAAATTAAAGTACGAGTAACTTTTTAATATTACATACCATATGCAAATTTTCATAGACCTATGTTCGAATAGTTTTTATTTTAAATTTAGCCCCTAAATTTCCGAGAATTTACTTCGGATATCGACCCTTGCCCTTAATGCAGCTTTCAAGGCCCTGAATGGACACCACCACCACCCACGACAGACTGCGCGATAGCCGGAGCAAATGCTGCAGGTGGTGACGTCGGGGCATTCTGTTTAACGAAGACAACCACAAGTTGTCTCCGTTACACCGTTTAGCATTAAGCCTTTGCGCAACGACGCATAAAAACGACAAATAAAGTTTAAAAAATATTCACATATATATTGATATTTGCGTTTGTACTTTGGGATTATCTCGAATTTCCCACAATAAAAATAAAATAAAAAATCCCGAAAAACACAAAGTAAAGTACCAGAATACCCTATTAGTATTTTGTTAACGATCAACTACAATTTGATAACAAAAGGATACTACATAATTTCGTATCATCCTTGCGCGGAGAGGAGCAATTCTAAGCAGCTTTAAAGAGTTCTCTAAATTAGTATGTGAATAATTATTAATATTAATAATTATTATAAGACAAATTTTTGTAAAATGTTCTTATTTCTATTAATGTGTAACATCCTCTAAGGTATACAACGATTTAAAATAACTTTTCAATGTTTGTTTGTATTTTGGAGATATCGAGGATAATCCCTGTAGGATTAATGGATACCATCACATTCCCAAAGAAAAAAAATTCCCCCAAAATAATCACAGAAAATGCAAAATTACGAGCCCATTAAAAAGGGAAACCCCAATTTTTTTTAAATACAATATGAAAAGAAAAGGAAGTTACATAATTTGTTGGCATCCCTGCGCAGAAACAACCTTTACTAACCGACTTTGGCGAGCTTTTTATTTTAGTATGTGAGTATTTATTATACAAATTTTCGAAAAATGTTCCAATTTCAAAAAATCGTCAAAGCGGGGGTTTGGCCCATCCCCTAAGCTACAAAACGAATTAAAAAACTTGATTTTTTGGGATTATTTTATTTTGGATAATGAACCCCAAAAGGAATACCATCATATTCTCAAAAAAAAAAATCTCCAAAAAAAAATCCCACAAAATGCAAAATAACGTCCCACCATTAAAAAGGAAGACCCCATTAAATTTTTGTTAACTACAATACGAAAACAAAAGGAAGCTACAAAATTTCTTGTCATCCTTATGCAGAAGGGACGGACTAATGCTAAGCGACTTTGGGGAGTTCCCTATTTTAGTATGTGAGTAATTATTAAAAAACACAAATTTTTCAAAAATGTTTAAATGTTATTATTTCAAAAAATCATCCAAGCTGGAGTTTGGAAGTGGCAGCCTCCATCTTCTAAAATATCTAATCAAAGATAACCCGGGATAGTGGGGATAACCCAAATTTTTGAAATACTATCTTATCTCGTTTTATGTCTTAGAGGAAGGGGCTGCTGCCCCAAACCTCCGCTTTGAAGATTTTTTGAAATTGTAACATTCACAGAAATTAGACCGCTTTTTAAAAAAAATTTGGTTTTTTTAATAATTATTCACATACTAAAATCAAAAACTCTTCAAAGCCGCTTGGGATTGGTCCTCGGTACGCAGAAATGACAAGAAATTATATAGCAACTTTTTATTTTTCAATAAAATTTTACTGCAGTAGTTTAATAAAAGCCTAATAAATATGGCCGGTTCCCGACTATTTTCGACGGTAACCGTTTTATATTAGAAGGTACAGAAAGAAAAAGGAAGCAATAGTAACTTTGTAATATTATTTTCCTTTTGCTTCCTATACCTTGCTTTAAGATATAAAACAATAGCTGTCGAAAGTAGTCCTCGAACTACATAGTTGGGCCCCTGTTTAGATAAATTGTGCTTAATTAAACTACATATTTAAAATAAAATAAAAATCAGTTCCCCAATGAATGGGACGAATGAAAACTGTAAAAATTTTCATGGAACTTAAGAGGTTAGCCTTAAGGACGAAATAATAATTGAGGTTGACAAATTAACGATTGAATTAAAAGTAGCCATTATTACGTTTTGATCATAATGGATATGGAAAATTAAACAAAAATTAAATTATACAAGTGGGACCCTTCATTTTGAAATGATCATTTGAAAAACAAATGCAGCTCGGGGTCTTGAATGTTCGAGTGCTTTGTGGTATTTAATTGTTTATATCCTGGATGTAAGTACAACGCACATAATATATATTTAATAACGTGCTAACATGGTCTATGCAGTTAAAGTATAACTGGAGTTTGGCAAATTAACATTTAAATTAAACCGAATCCTTTAGAAGCTTTTAATGTGGAATTTGTAAATAGGTATGGTAAAATTAATACAATCTGAATGTTATTATTACCCGTCAAAATAAATTCTCAAAATTTTTCAATTCAACTATTTATTAGTTGAATTAACATTTTAAGATTTCTATTGGGATATTTATATATTTCGAAATTTTACGGCAACTTTAAGTATGAGCAACCAACCGGTTATTTACACTTTTAAAAATAATAATTGTCTTCTAATTCTTTCGGATTTTTATAGACAAAATATATTAACAATAATGGCATGGACAACATTTTTCGATTGGTTAATCACAACAAAACAAAGAGGCAAATCATTTATAATATATCTACCAAAAAGTAGAAACAATACCCTGAACAAAAAATGAGAACTGCCCTTAAACTCAGTGTGTTAGTAATTTGGTTTCGTACTGAAAAAGTTGGTCTACTCATCAAGTAGCTATGACGAAACTACAAAAATACAATTCTTACTTAACACAGATAGCGTCAAGTACGAACGTACTGATTTAGCGAATTATATTCACTAAATCAAAAAACTCAAGGAAACCCCTACGAAACCAAACTACCAATACAACGAGCTCAAGAAAAGTTCTCATATTTTGTTCAGGGTTATGCACTATGTATAACTTTTGGGGTAAAGTACGCGGGGATTGATATTTCTACTTTTTGGTAGATATATTACAAATGATTGGAGTCTTCGTTTTGTTCTGATTAACCACTCGAAAAATGTTGTGAATGACATTATTGTTAATATACTTTGTCTATAAAAAACCGAAAGAATCTTATTGATAAGTTTAAATATTTTTTGAAAATGTTACTTGCAAGGCCCAAATTTAAAAAAGTTCTCTACATTACAAAAAAAAAACATGCAATGACCTTTCACAATTTGAACGAAAAAAAAAAAAAAAAGTTGAAATATTTTAATTTTTTATTTACGATTCTACGAAGATATGACATGTTTGTTTGCTCATCAATTTAACGAGATGTTTTTTTCTCTAAGCTTCTACACACATACATATAATATTTATCATGTTTCATGACGTATTCCTTGTTTATTTTTCCTTTTATGTGCTACTTCAAATAATATATGAAAAATGATTTTCCTTTTTAATATTACATTTTTTTTTTGTTGCCCCATATATGGTACATAATAATATCTTAAAGCCCTTTCCATCATGATTCGCAACCCATGTTAATATTATATATAACGTAATGTACAATATCATTATTTATTATTCATGCATCACCTTGTGATAAGTTTATCCACATGTTGTTATTTATTATGTGCGTACTTTTCAGATGAATAAATAAATTAAAATAATTTTTTTTATAAAATATACGCTTCTTACCACATTTTGATTCGTCTGAACCATCATCACAATCACGTCGACCATCGCATAACCATACTTTTGGTATGCAGTGATCACCACTATCACAAAAAAATTGATCATCGTTACACAAGCTTACTAAATTAATTAATTAAAAAAAATAATTAAAAAACAATTACAAAGTTTTTTATAGATAATTTCCAAAAGTTTTTTTAATATATTTTAACTTAAGGTGATCATTATTACATTATGTGTACAGAAACATATGGTTATGATATAGTGTTTGGGTTATATAATTTTATCTTTGCGGAAAAGTTGTTCCTCCCAAGTTAATTGGCATTGGAAATGGAAAACCACAAGAAAAATACTTACTTTGTCAGTCTGGTTTTTCTCAGAACAAACTACATTACAATTTAATACTTGGTCTAAAATTATGTATACATAAAATCGATAGACAATGTATGTATTGTTTGTATGATTAGGAACATATATACATGTAAAGAGACAAACACATAAGCTGGGTATCTGAAATTTTTTTTTTTTTTTTGTAAGACAAAACATAATCTGTGTGACATGGAAAATTAGGTATTAAGGAAAATAAATGATTTGTTTCTCTCATGGAAAAGAAAATCACGTTTACTAAATTACAAAATAAAAATGAATACAAAACCAAAAACGCAAGCGATATAAATACAAGACGCACACGTATATACACACACATACACAATATTAACATCGTGAACATGAAACATACAAATTTGATTTAGGTTACACAAACCATACACGAACATTATACAATATGTAGGTATGGTAGATAAAATTTATACTTACGGCATAATTCTAGGTCTTCATCTGAACCATCCTTACAATCTTTTTCTCGATCACATCGCCATGCAAGCGGTATACAACGGCCATTTGTTTTACATTGAAATTGTGTTTCTAGACATGAACCGACTAGAAATAAAAGATAAAAATAATAATTTAATTAATTATAATGCTGGTAGTTAGAAAAAATGTAAAATTTGGGATAAACCGTTATAAATTTAAAAGACATTTTGATTAGTGAAAGTAATCGTATAAGTTATAGTGGTGCTAATACAGACCTCGCCCTTCAGTCAGTTTATACTGAATTTAAAATATTAAACTTCAAATATAATACAAAAACCTTGTTCAGAGAGGATTTTTCGGAAATCTCAACGTGGATTTCAAGGTGTTTCAACATATTTCAGATATAACCAAAATTTCTGTATATAGTCGCTAAAAACAGGCAAAGAAGTGGACAAAAGTGAAATAAAGATCAAATGTAAAATGTAAAATGTAAAATGTAAAATGTAAAATGTAAAATGTAAAATGTAAAATGTAAAATGTAAAATGTAAAATGTAAAATGTAAAATGTAAAATGTAAAATGTAAAATGTAAAATGTAAAATGTAAAATGTAAAATGTAAAATGTAAAATGTAAAATGTAAAATGTAAAATGTAAAATGTAAAATGTAAAATGTAAAATGTAAAATGTAAAATGTAAAATGTAAAATGTAAAATGTAAAATGTAAAATGTAAAATGTAAAATGTAAAATGTAAAATGTAAAATGTAAAATGTAAAATGTAAAATGTAAAATGTAAAATGTAAAATGTAAAATGTAAAATGTAAAATGTAAAATGTAAAATGTAAAATGTAAAATGTAAAATGTAAAATGTAAAATGTAAAATGTAAAATGTAAAATGTAAAATGTAAAATGTAAAATGTAAAATGTAAAATGTAAAATGTAAAATGTAAAATGTAAAATGTAAAATGTAAAATGTAAAATGTAAAATGTAAAATGTAAAATGTAAAATGTAAAATGTAAAATGTAAAATGTAAAATGTAAAATGTAAAATGTAAAATGTAAAATGTAAAATGTAAAATGTAAAATGTAAAATGTAAAATGTAAAATGTAAAATGTAAAATGTAAAATGTAAAATGTAAAATGTAAAATGTAAAATGTAAAATGTAAAATGTAAAATGTAAAATGTAAAATGTAAAATGTAAAATGTAAAATGTAAAATGTAAAATGTAAAATGTAAAATGTAAAATGTAAAATGTAAAATGTAAAATGTAAAATGTAAAATGTAAAATGTAAAATGTAAAATGTAAAATGTAAAATGTAAAATGTAAAATGTAAAATGTAAAATGTAAAATGTAAAATGTAAAATGTAAAATGTAAAATGTAAAATGTAAAATGTAAAATGTAAAATGTAAAATGTAAAATGTAAAATGTAAAATGTAAAATGTAAAATGTAAAATGTAAAATGTAAAATGTAAAATGTAAAATGTAAAATGTAAAATGTAAAATGTAAAATGTAAAATGTAAAATGTAAAATGTAAAATGTAAAATGTAAAATGTAAAATGTAAAATGTAAAATGTAAAATGTAAAATGTAAAATGTAAAATGTAAAATGTAAAATGTAAAATGTAAAATGTAAAATGTAAAATGTAAAATGTAAAATGTAAAATGTAAAATGTAAAATGTAAAATGTAAAATGTAAAATGAATAATGTAAAATGTAAAATGTAAAATGTAAAATGTAAAATGTAAAATGTAAAATGTAAAATGTAAAATGTAAAATGTAAAATGTAAAATGTAAAATGTAAAATGTAAAATGTAAAATGTAAAATGTAAAATGTAAAATGTAAAATGTAAAATGTAAAATGTAAAATGTAAAATGTAAAATGTAAAATGTAAAATGTAAAATGTAAAATGTAAAATGTAAAATGTAAAATGTAAAATGTAAAATGTAAAATGTAAAATGTAAAATGTAAAATGTAAAATGTAAAATGTAAAATGTAAAATGTAAAATGTAAAATGTAAAATGTAAAATGTAAAATGTAAAATGTAAAATGTAAAATGTAAAATGTAAAATGTAAAATGTAAAATGTAAAATGTAAAATGTAAAATGTAAAATGTAAAATGTAAAATGTAAAATTTAATTTTTAAGTTTTTTTTCTAAAACATTTAAAAATTTGATTCGTCCTCCGATGTTGCCAATTCCTCAATGCATAATCCCTAAGGATAATTCAATTTTCAATTTCCGTTGTAAACCAACAAATTTTGTCACTGGCAATTTTGACTTTTTACGCATAGGAACAAACTTCTTATATAAATGATTTATAAGGAAATTAAAAATTTTAATCTGATTATCAATATCAGACGTATTGAATATAGTACACCACGCCAGATTTTCCATTTCAAATAAGAAGCCGGGAAGGTCAATGTCACGATACAAAATCTCAGTTCAAAATATTTTAACAGGCCACTCACAAACCTAGTAAAGGAAGTCATGATACAAAATTCCCACAGAAGCTCCATTTCAAATAAGAAATTTAATAATAATCGAAATGGAGCCAATTTTGACTTCTGACGATTACTTAAACGAGTTTGTACCTAATAGTTCTAGGAGTTTAAGTTTTTAGGATATTACAGTTCGAATAGAAGAGGAACCTAATTGTGATTATCCATAAAGTCAGCCTCGTTCTTCATTTAAGACTTTTAATAAATAAGTTAAATTCTTTAGCTAACCTAGAGACCATCCATGCAAATTTCGCAAAGAAGAATTTGTTTTTCTTAAGACCGAAAATTACTGAAATTATGACAAAATTAATCCCATCTATAATATGCAGTAACCTGAGTCTTACATGCCAACTTCTCAATAGGCATGTCAGAAACCAAAACAAAAATTTAGTAGCATTTAGCAGCAAATGGTTACCCCGAAAATAGCAACGAATTCAGTTTATTTGTTTTACACTAGAAAGAACCAAAATTCTGAATCTTTATGTTTTTTTAAATTTTAATCATTGTCAAACTTTTCCCAAATTTTAGATGACTCAGTTGAACGAGTCTAAATTCCTTGTAATTAATTATACAATTTAATATTGTTGATTTTAATATTAAATTGTAACTTAAATTTAGGTTGTATCATTTCCTGTCTTTGTTTGTCGAGCTAGGTCAATTATCCGGATATAACATTTGAAAAAATGTGTTCAAAAAAAACAACAACCGATAGAACATGAATAAATGGAAAGAGATTACGTTTTTTGGTACAAAAAGAATGTGTTTGTGTTATTCCTGTAACTTTAACATGATCTATTAAACCGATAATAACAATAACAATCTTCTGTCGAGATAACGTCATATTAGTGATAATTTTCAATTTATAAATATAAACAATCACTATGTTGCCAATTTATAATTGAAATAACCTGAAGAAAATTAGGAAAATTACAAACGAATTCAGCAAAATAAATTAATTCATTTTCCTTATATGATTAAATGAAAACCCTGACCAAAAGTAACATTTGTTTATTTGTTTATAGTTTTGTCTGGTTTTCGGCCAAATTTAGTTATATTAGTTTACAATTTATAACAGCGAAGGTTATATTTACGGTGTAACTAAAAGTAGTTTCCATTTGTTCTTGTTACATCTTACAATTATAATACCTACATACATAGCATAGTCTGGCTCTCACAGTGGAATATATAAATTACTAATTATAATTTCAAGACTTTAAATCTGTGGACCTTAAAATCCACCTTCAGATTTAATGTTAAAATATTAGGTTCTTCCGGCCAGATAAATATTTTCACGAAAAGTGAAATTATCATGAGGTCTAGCGATAAATTAAAAATTTTCAAAAATCAAATTGTAATTTCAAATACTTGACGTGTAACATTTGGTTTAGTAAATTAGAAACTGTTTTGATACTTTGAAATGTCTAGGACTTTTACAAAATTCGGAATTAAAATTTTATTAGTACCACATCATCTCATAAGACTCTTACGTAAATATGTACAATCAATCATTTAAACAAACAAACAAACAAGACGACGGCGATCCGCGGTTGGTGCATGTTCGCATTTTATGCCACTGGGGTAATTTATACATTTACAATACGTTTTACAATTAATTTAAAAAGTTTACAAATTTATAAGAAAATTAGATGCATCCGGATGACTCGAAAGTCAAAGCCTCTACCCATGACTATTTTTATTACAAACGAAAATCACAAAAAAAAAAAAAAAACGAAATCCTTCGTTTTTGTTTTGATGTAATAAAAATAGTCATGGGTAAAAAGGATAAAAAGGGATAGAAATGTAAATTATATACACGTCCTGGTTTAAACAGATTGGATTCGAATTTGCTATTGAAATTTCGAATGTAAATATGGCCCGTACAAGATCCACATCTGTCTATTCTTATCTGTGGTATAACCTTATTACAACGAATATTGAATATAAACCATTCTTTGCAAGTTGTATTCGATGAAACATGCTCACCCAAATTTTGCGATTTTGCAATAAAATAATGTAATAAAACTTCCCGCAAATGATGTTTATTTGGAGTAAAATTCGGCATTTTCAAGGCGTTAAAAATACTAGTTGTTTATACTTCAAAAATGTCACATACTGCGTTTGACAGCTGACATCAAGTACTGTCGAATACAGGTATTGCCATGTTGCTATTTTTTAGTACACGTAAGCAGTACTAAAGTGTTGCAAAAATATTCCCTTCCTGGTAGACACGGTTCTTCTAATTTCTCTCAAGACAGCGATAGATTATTAGCGAGCTTTATCGCATATCATAAAATTTGGTAACTTCGCTGGCAAAAATGTAAACGTATATCAATATCTTAGCTTCATAACCTTAATGATTGTTTGGTAAGCGAAATATATTTTTCGTCAGTAATTGGGATCACATCAATTTGCTTAACATCGTAACTCAATTCTTTTATAATGAAATGACTGTCATAACCGCTCAAGTAGTGAAACAAAATTGGCAGAAAATTTGTTGGTTTAGTATTTTAAATGACAGTCATTATGTACCACACCTCAAAAATTGTCTGTGATATAACATTTAAAAATTCAACAAATGGTTTTTGCGTTGGCCTTTCTACTCGAACAGGTCTATTTTTTCAACAACAAATCATGCTCCTCGAGTTTAGGCTGACTCGTTTTGGGTATCCAGCGCATACATTCTACCGAATAAAAGTCACTCAAGTCACTCAGTAAAATCTTTCAGTAAAAAAAAACTGTAGAATATGTGCTTAGTGAGACTAACCATTCTAGTTTTAGTTTACATTGATATTTTTTCGTTTGGCTGAAATAATCTACAGACGTAGAGGAAATACGGCCATAATGAGTGAATATCGAAGACATAACAAAATAATTTTTCAGCATGACAATGCTGAAATTAAAAGGACAGTACTGGTAAGTTCTACCCCATCGGTCGTATTCACCAGACCAAGCTCCTTCTTCCAAATACATTTGAATTTAACAATTTTGGTGAATATAGTGATCACTGTTTGAAGGCGGATTTGAGAGATTTCGAGATGTTACAATTGAAACGCATAATTTAGATCCATATTATTATTTCACTTTACCTGAATTGCTGTGGGATGCTCTGTTGAAATTTACTAAATTTCAATTAGAACTTTTACAAGATTATAATCAAATTTCAATGATTGAAGCGGATATTTACGGTGGAATCTACTCAGAATCCCATAGATATATTGAAGCAAATAATCAACATATTGTAACGGTGACACCTAGTGTATAATAGAATAAGTTAAATTAATAGCTCAATATTTAACTTTACTAAAATGGAATTTTCCATGATAAAACTGTTCTAAATGTTTCTAGAATATTCTTACTGGAAAAGTCATGAAATTTCTAGAAGTTTGATTTGTGTATATAATAATGCGAACGAAGTCGAATTGGATAATTAGTATTTGGTAAGCGATAGTGTGAAGATTTAAAAGAAATAGTGCGATAAATAAATTAAACGCGATCAGTAAAATTGGGCAAATATTAAAGAAAAGTAATTTTGTGAATTATCGTTAATAAACTGTGTTGTAATAATTCTTGTGTGAAATAAATAAATTCATTAGTGATCAATTGAAATGATTTTATTTTTATTCACAATCCAGTGATTCGAACTTTGATTGACAAGGCAAAAACGTAACAATTGATGAATGCGGTGGCATTGTGAATAATAAATTAAAGAAAATGATTCTTAACGAATTAAAAGTTCCAGAATTAAAAAAGGCAATTGAGAAACGGGGCTTTATAAGCGAGACTACGTGACGCCATGGAGAAAGAAAGGTTAATCGCGGATCATCATGAGTTTGAAAACAAAATAATGGTTGCGGAAAGCATATAGCAGAAGACAGAGGACAAACAACCGTTGGTTGAAACGACAGTAAAACCATCTGGAAGATTCGATTTGTCGCAGTTAATTATTTGCTGCTACGAAGCAGATGATGGAACAAATATAAGAAATTAAACAGTCAAACCTCAAAAAGAAACAACAAAATGAACCACTGTTGGAACAACAAAATCAGTTAAACGGAGAACTTAAACAACGGATGGAGAAACAAGAAGAAGAAATTAAAGACCAAATTACAGATGGTCATACGAGAATCGACGATAAACTTCTCGAATTATCATCTAACATAAATGGCGAAGTGGAGAAGCTGCAACTTGAGATTCAACAGGTTAACCAAAAAATAGAAACGCAAGTTCTATTTGTCAAAATGGAGGTTCAACAGGTTGAAGAAAAATTACAAGCGGTGGGCATGGAACTTAAAAGCCGCTACCGAGAATCGCTACAGAAATTTTCATCGGCAATAGAGCAATTAGTACATCTATCACATACCAGTACGTCGGCCGATTATATGGAAAGGCTTAAAATTGACACATTCATTGACGACTTTCGAGATCCAGAGACAAGCGAGGCGGTGATGTTGTCACCTAAAGCCACCTTTGCGGAAACTTGTGCATTGAAGAATGAAACTGCATAAGCCATCACCAAACCGTTATTAAAAATACGCCGGGTGGAAATCGACACCAGCATAAACACCGAGTGGTCAGCACCAAGATACCGAGACGGAAGCGGCAAAGTTAGGTGTTTGGCATGTGATAAGGTCGGTTACATCTCGCGGGACTGCTGAGAAATAAGAAGGAAACGTGATAGATCACCATCTGACGGAGTCGTTAAACTTGAAAGCGTTAGATTAAAGGGGCAAAAGCTGACTCCCACAACCGATTGCCCCATAACCTCCATCTTTCAAATGTAGCAAGAGGCGGTGCTAGCTTAACAATCAAAGGCGATAAGGGAGCAAATCGTACGATTGTCCTAAAGATCTGATCGATAGAGGTATACAACCAGCTAATGGATTGATGTTACAAACGACAACTGGAGATATTACAATAATAAAAGGAAAAAGATCGTGAAAATAAAGATCGGCAGAACTCTTTTCCAACACGAAGTGCTGATTGCAGATATTGTGGATGAAGTCATTATGGGGATAGACAGCAGTGTAGGAGCAACTACCAAGCGAATTATTATTGATCATCGGGAGAAGCTACCACCGAGCTCGGAGACGATCGTGTGGGGAAGATTGCAGGGAGGTTCTGGGTCAGCCAGGTTGTGGGTTGTGGAAGCTAACGAAGAGGAAAATGGAGCTAAGGAAATTATAATCGGGAAAGTCCTAGTTAAACCAGACAATGACCATAGAATACCAATTGGAACTCTAAATCTCTCGGATAAGACAAAAACCATAAGAAAGGAACAGTCATCGGTAAATGTAACGAGGTTTCGACTATAGTAAAGTGTGAACAAAAAAGTTCGATTGAAAAAGCCGACATGCAACCGTGGCACACAAAAATTCTGCACATCAACTACTTAAACGGTACACATCCATTTTCTGCAGTACATCATGGAAATGCCGATTCGTCAACCACCCAGGAGGTTACCATTGGCAAAACAAGAAGTCAATCGAATGGTAACAGGTATGCAGGCAGCAGGAGTAATTGAACCATCTAATAGCCCATGGAGCTCACTGGTAGTATTGGTCGAGAAAAAGGACGGTAGCATGAGATTCTGCATTGATTACCGAAAACTCAATGCTGTGACGAAAAAAGACAGCTACCCACTACCAAGAATCGATGGCACCTGGCAAGTCGAAGTCCATTAGGAAGATCGCGAGAAAACAGCTTTCAGTGTTTCACGGGCTTTGACAATTTAATGTTATGCCGTTCGGATTATGTAATGCCCCTGCGACTTTTAAACGATTAATAAAGCGCTTGTTAAAGGGATTATATTGAAAGACGTGCCGAATATATCTGGACGACATCATCGTCATGGGCAAGGATTTCGACGAGCATCTAAGGAACTTGGCAGAAGTTTTGGATCGGATACAGGCCACCGGATTAAAGTTAAGCCCAAAGAAATGTAAGCTGTTCAGAACTGAAGTAAAATATTGGGGTCATCTTGTAACGACTAATAGAATTCACACCACACGAAGAAAAGATCGAAGCGGTAAAGAACTGGCCAAGACCTAACAATTTAGGTGCACAACATTTCGTGCCAGGATTCGCCAATATTGCCAAGAGTTTACATGAGTTGACCAGGAAGAACAAGCCATTCGTGAAATTTAGTTTGGACACCGATGCAAGTAATAATGGAATATAAGGTGTGTTATCACAGGGAACTAATGGCCAAGAACGAGTTATTGCGTACTACTCCAAAACATTATCAAAACCAGAGCGTAATTACTGCGTGACACGGAACGATTTTTGGCTAGATTGGAATGTGTTAATCATTAAGTATTTTTATGGCCAAAAATTCCATTTAGGACAGACCACGGTACTTTACGGTGGCTGTTGCAATTCAAGAAGCCAGAGGGACAGGTAGCACGCTAGATCGAACGTCTTTAAAGCTACTATTTCCAAATCGAACATCGGAATGGAAGTGCACGGCAAGACGACCATGTCCAGTAGAATGTAAACATTGTGGTCACGTTGAAGCAAAGAAAAACATCACCGACGTTAGGGTTACGCAATTGCTGCCTGATGAGGAGTGGACCGCGGAATTGGATAATATGGATTTATCAGTTATCATGGAATGGAAGGAAAAGGAACACCGGCCGACTTAGAGCGAAATCGCGAATATCACGGAGGAGCAAATGGGGCCCACCTAAGAATTAATAAAACACTATCTAAGGTACGTCAACGATTCTACTGGGCAGGATGTAGACAGTCGGTGATAGAATGGTGCCAAAAATGTGACCAAAGTGCGGCGGTGAAGTGACCCGCACATAAAAGTCGTGGTTTCTGATGGCCTATCGATCAGCAACCGATGTTTCTGATGGCCCATCGATTAGCAATACATGACACAAACGGAATGACACCAGCTAAAACGTTATTTGGGGATAACCTACGATTACTTGAAGATCTAAAGTTTGTAACTATTCCATCAGCAGCTTTATGTGGACAGGACTACTTAGACCGGATGAACGAAGAACTTAATGAGATTCATCAATTTGTAAGGGAGAAAATACGGATGTCAAGTGACCGGATGAAAGCTCGATATGACATACGAGTAAATAACCAAGGCTTCCCGGAAGGGCAATTAGTATGGCCCCCCTTTCCCAACGACGTGATTTATCGGATACGGAAAGAATGGTGTATTTGGCGAGGCTGGCCCTATACAGAGGAGATGAATTGGGTGCTGTTCGGGATGAACAGGCTTAGGTAAGGGATAGGGTGACGGTGACACCTAGGGTGTAATAGAATAAGTTAAATTAATAGCTCAATGTTTTACTGTACTAAAATGGAATTTTCCATGATAAAACTGTTTTAAATGTTTCTACACTATTCTTACTGGAAAAGTCATGAACTTTCTAGAAGTTTGGCTTTTGTATATAAAAAGGCGAACGAAGTCGAATTGGATTAGTAGTATTTGGTAAGCGATAGTGTAATGATTAAAAATGAATTAAAAGTGATTTAAAAAGTGTTAAAGTTTTAAATTAACTTGATTTTGTTTTATTCACAATCCTGTGATTCGAACCTTCATTGACAAGGCTAAAACGTAAGCATATGTCACTAAACCAACTATTTACATTTTACAATAATTTTAGGACAATAATAAGTTCTTATATGATAACATGGGCTTTCCTATATTTGGACAGCCCTTCACCTATTTATACGTTATTTAGAACTGCAAAGTGTTCAACGCAGTAATCAATGTTAATGTTCAGATGACAAAAATTGGAAATTAGATTATTTGTCACATAGCGTTACATTTTCACTCTTTAATTTTGGAGTGCTTTGAAGGTTTATTTACTATAACGCTATAATACTGTATTCAGTGTTAGCCGTGGACCACCTGTACGACAATAACAAGGAATTTTATCACAAACGAAATTAAACTTAATGAAAATAAAAATAAAAACGTATTTAATGATGTGTGTGTGTGTTATAAAGCGAAAAATAAAAATACTAAACTAAAACAAATCTACGGTAGAAATAAACTAGTTTTTCAGTAAAACACGTTTTTCTTACATACTCAAAACGTATTGTGTGGTTAAGTGGCAAATACAATTACTATATTATAGTTATTTTATTTGTCTACCTGATTTTGTTTCTTTAACCGTAACTATATATTATGTACATGTACACAAACCCAGTTCTTATATTATTATCAATTAATGGCACATTATACCTTTTCAAGTTGTCTACGTTAAATTTCACTCTTGTCGCAATAATATTATTATGAAGAAATTATTGGTAATTATCGTATCGTAAAGTCAGCACTTTATAAAAATGTCTGTAGTGTTAAACAAATGACCAGATCATTATAATAAAAAGTGAAATGATTCAATAATTAAAGTTGCCCAAAAATCCCGGAATAAACATAAATATTTAATTTTATTATCAGTTTGCTGACGAAATAAATCTTCACTTAACACAATTTATGTTGAGGTTTTTCCAAATGTTATCCAAAAAAATAATTATGTTTTTGTTTTGGGTGTGTATGTGTGCACACGCACACATAAAAATAAAAGTTTTTTTTTTTGTTCTGTATACATTAACAAAGCTTTCAATGTTTAAAGATAATTAAATTAATTAATCAATTTGTTTCAAATTACTTTAACACAAATTAATCAACAACAATAACAAACAAACAAAAAAAACAGAAAGAAGTTTGTACATTCGATCCCCCTGTTATCGTCAATATTCGAAAGAAATAAGTATAAATAAATGATTTATTTTATTTTATTTATTTATTTACTTTTCTTCATTTCATCAACAATATAAACAAAAAAAAAATTTGATATTCATGAACTGGTTCACTCTCAAAAATAGGAGTGATTCGTAGAAGATGGGGAGGGGGGTGGACTATTATAAAACTGGGAGAGCAGAAAAATTGTTTTATTTCCCTTGTGAAGACAGATACAAATCTATTAATCATTATCGATTTTCGAACAAAACAAAACAAAAAATTTTATCTAACATTTTCTAAAAATAAAAATAACATTAATATCTAATTTAAGATTATTGTATTTTTTGTTTGTACTTTATTATTTAAAAGTAAACAAAAAAATTTGCCTTTAAGAAGAAATAGTTTAAATTGTAAAATTAAAGTTGTTCCTTATTTGTGATCTAATCGCTTTATATTTCTAAAAGTAGTATTAGCTATATCCGATGAAACGTCGACCTACGATAATTTCGATTTAACTTCCTCGACGTTAGTAAACGAAACAAAAAAGAAAATGTTCGAAGGTTTAGGTGGAAGTTGGTGGCTTGGACAATTGAAAACCTTACGGCCGCTAATAAATAACATACTATATACTGTTGTGATGCACTAAAGGCGATATTGTGTAACCTCTTAACAGCGGAGTTTTCCGATAAGCAATTAGCAGCCAAGCAATCCCATATTACCACTAATCCTGAACTAGAGATAGAGCTTTGTAAATTTAAATGTGAGGTATAAAGGCGAGATATTGAAGCGAGCAAATACCGCGAGCCTTAGAAATCGGATCACAGATATTAGTATTTGATTAATTTTATATTAGCTTTCAAACAAAACAAATGTAATTATTATTATTCTTTTGACATTTGTTAATTTGACAGGTTGACATTTAATAATTGTAGTAGATATTGTTACGTTTTTGCCTTGTCAAATAAGGTTCGTATCACGGGATTGTGAATAATACAAAATCAATTTAATTTATCTCCAACGAATTTATTTATTTCACAAAATTTATTACAACACAGTTTATAAATAAAAATTCACAAAATCACTTTATATAAATTATTCTTAAATTTTACTGTACATTTATAATTTTTATTTCCACAAAAACACTTTTTAATTCACTTTTTAATTCCTTTTTAATCTTTACTCTATCGCTTACCAAATATTACTTATAATCTTACAAGTTTACTCTATCGCGTTCCAAATACGAATAATCCAATTCGATCTTGTTCGCCTTTTTATATACACAAACCAAGCTTCTCGAAAGTTCACGACTTTTCCAGTTGGAATAGCGTAGAAACATTACGTAACAATTTTTATTATGGAAAATTCCATTTAGTCAGAAATTATGAGAATATAAATATATTCCTTATACTCTCTGATTTAGTACAGTAAAACATTGAGCTATTAGTTTTACTTATTCTAATACACACTAGGTGTCACCGTCACAATATTATAGCAGTTACCTTTTATTGTATTTAAAGTAGTTAACTACTGTAAGCTAGATGTCACTATATATAACACATAGCAGTTAGCCCAGTTAAATTATTGTGACGGTGACACCTAGTGTGTAATAGAAGAAGTTAAAATTAATAGCTCAATGTTAAACTGTACTAAAATGGAATTTTCCATGATAAAATTGTTCTACATTATTCTAACTAGAAAAATCATGAGCTTTCTAGAAGTTTGGTTTGTGAGGACTAGTAATATTTGGTAAGCGATTGAGTAAAGATTAAAAGAAATTAAAAAGTGATTTAAAAAGTGTTTTTGTGCGAAATAAAAAGTAAAAGTGATCAGTAAAATTTGAGAATAATTTATATAAAGTGATTTTGAGAATTTTTATTGATAAACTGTGTTGTAATAAATTTTATGAAATAAATAAATTCGTTGGGATAAATTAAATTGATTTTGTATTATTCACAATCCAGTGATACGAACCTTGAGTGACAAGGCAAAAACGTAACATTATTTTGTATTTAAGTTGGATGTCACTGTATGTAATTTTATAAATTTGTCCAATTTTGTAAAAGAAAAAAAAAATTGAAAAAGAGAACATTCTTGTGACAGCTGCGAACGAAGTTACACTCATGGTCCTTCGAGCTGGATAGAAATTGATCCGGAAAACTTCCTAATTAACAACTAAAATTAAATAACTGAATCAACTAGAAGTTTCCGAAAAATACAGTAAAATCAGGACGGATGTCAGGTACTCGGATTTCCCATATTTCAAAGATTTGTTCGAGGCTTCGGTGCATAACAACCCAAAAATTCCGAAAGTACATAAACTGCAATATTTGAAGAGTCTTCTTAAAGATGATGCAGCTCAATTAGTGAAACATTTTGAGATAACCGAAACCAACTACGCTGAAGCTTGGGGAAAAATTAAAACGCGGTACGAGAGAAAAAACCGAATCTCTTGATCCGTGGATGATTCACATATTGTTAGAGAAACTGGACAAAGAAACAAAATTAGCATGGGCACATTTTAATAAAAGCGACTTTCCGTAATTCGATGCACTAGTGAAGTTTCTAGAGACACGTAGCCAAGCTTGGGAAAATTGTACGACATCCAGTAATAAAGGATCATTCACTGACAATAAAGGAAGGCTTCAAGCGAAGGCCATGTATTCAACAGTGGCGACTACAAAGGTATATTTCAAATGCGAAAAATAACATAGCGTTCACGATTGTTCAGAGTTTAAGAAACTAACTGTCGACCAAAGGCGAGGATTTATTGCTGAAAAGCGATGTTGCTTCAACTGCCTAAGCCAAACACACTTTTCAACTGTATGTCGGTTTAAGTTGAGATGCAGTTCATGTAAGGCGCGACACTGCACACTGTTACACCAGGCAAAACTGAACAGGCAAGAAGCGACTTCGATACCAACGGATTGTGAGCAGTCCTCCATAAGTGGTGGTAACACTCAAGGTCCGCGTGACATTAGGACTAATATGAGTGTAAGTGAGCGTTCTTATTTCCGTGCGCTGTTACCGACTGCCGCAGTAACAATTTGCGACAACTTTGGGAAATCGATTGAATGCCGTATATTGTTAGACTCGGGTTCGCAGGCGTCGTTCATCACCGAGTCATGTGCCCAGCGACTACAACTCTGAAGAAGAAACCCGAACATTCTGGTTAGGTGAATTTCCAATTCTGGACTCCAAACAAAAGGCACAATGGAAGTGAAGCTTCAATCGCGAGTTCACCCTCAAGAAGCTTTGAAAATAGAAGCATTCATATAATTTCAACTGCTAAAGTTACCCAGTGCCGATTTTTATGTTGATGAAGGAGTTACCTCT
Organism: Tipula vernalis; assembly: GCA_958295665.1. Lineage (NCBI taxonomy): Eukaryota > Metazoa > Arthropoda > Insecta > Diptera > Tipulidae > Tipula > Tipula vernalis. The sequence goes on from OY282559.1 coordinate 110,913,559, forward strand.
ACATTCCAACTTGCTGATCCGGGATGCAACCAAACAAGTGATATAGATGTTCGCATTGGATCCGATGCAATATTCCAAATTTTAAGAGAAGGAAAAATTCGAAATATCAGCGGATCCAGTCATCTGTTGGCACAGAACACCATCCTTCAACGAGTGCCAGAATATCTATGGTTTAGCGACTACATTTAAAGTCGAGTTAGAGACAAATATTGATGAAACTCTTCGACGGTTTTGGGAACTCGACGAACCAAGGAAGGAACAGAATTACACTCCTGATGAAACAGCATGCGAGAAAGACTTTGCTTCAACGTTTTCATGAGGCGATTCCGGAAGGTACACGGTACAATTACCGTTTAAGGAAAACACCCCAAAATTAGGCAACTCTTACAATGCTGCTCTACGGAGGTTTTACACGTTGGAGAAACGTCTGAGTTTAAATCCGAAATTGAAGGCGGAATACAAACGGTTCATGGAGGAATACGTGCAACTGAGTCATATAAAGAAAATTGATGCAAAGGAAGTTTATTTACGTGAAGAGGAGTGTTACTACTTACCACATCATGCTGTGATAAGGGAAGATAGAGAAACCACAAAACTAAGAGTGGTTTTTGATGGCTTTGCCAAATCCTCGAGCGGGGTTTCATTAAATGAAAAATTGCGAGTGGGACCAACCGTACAAGCGACATTGTGGGATATATTAACGAGATTCCGAACTTACAAATTTGTGATGACTGCAGACATCGAGAAGATGTTTGGGCAGGTCAAGTTGTCAGAAAGCCACCAGAACTACCAGCCAATTTTATGGCGATCAAGCCCAAATCAAGAGGTGGTGATATATAAACTGAGTACGGTTACCTACGGTACAGCGTCAGCGCCATTCTTGGCGATAAGAACTGTCCATCAGTTGGCGAGCGATATCCAATACATACATCCCCTGGCTTTAACTGCTATAAAAACAGAGTTCTATGTGGATGATTTTCTTTCCGGTGCGGTCATGTTGACGAAATACAAAGTTTAAAATTGTAAATGGTTAATGCATTGATGGAGGGAGGATTTCATCTCCGAAAATGGAAGTCAAATCTACCAAAATTATCTGAATCTGACGCTGATAAGACGATATGCATAAGTGATTCATGCACGATTAAAGTTATGGGATTTTTATCGCCAACTGACGAAAATGGGCAAGTACATACTAACATCGTAGCAGCGAAAACGGCGGTTTTACTGGCGAAGCTATTGAAAAACGTTATGGCGGTTATAAATGAAGAAACCAAAGTGAATGCCTGGTCAAACTCCCAGATCGTGCTTGCATGGTTATCTGACTATCCGTCACGATGGAAAACCTTTGTGGCCAATAGAGCCAGTGAAATCGTGGAAAGTGTACCGTCGGCTAATTGGAACTACGTACCGTCAGAACAAAACCCTGCTGATCCTGCATCTAGAGGATTACAACCTACAGCTCTTGTAAACTCCAAATTATGGTGGGAATTTCAAGTAAACTAGAGGTCGAATTACATCAAGAACAGCGAAAAACCTATCTATTGGCGAACAGTAATGCAATGATTGAAACAGGGTTAATTGAGCAGCGAATTTCTGAGATGTCGTCTTTCCCGAAATTGCGAAGAGTCCTGGCGTACATGTTCCGGTTTAATCACAATGCGAAGACAAATCACTCTGTAAAAAAATCAGGTGTTCTTTCAGTCCAAGAGCTGAGAGAGCCGACAAATGCATGCCTCATATGCGTTCAAGGGCAAGAATTTAAACCTTAATTAAATCATCTCCGCAAATATGGCTGTGTTCCCAGAGGAAGTAAACTGGAATCATTGAGTCCATTCATATATACAGATGGTGTACTGCGAGTTGGTGGACAACTGGAGAAGGCGAATGTTGCATACAACCAAATGCATCAAGTGATTTTACCCAAATCTCATAAATTGGGCAAACTGATTATCTCTCACGTTCATGATCGAAATTTCCATTCTGGTCCTTCGTTGACGTCACATTTAGTCAAACAACAGTATTGGATAATCAATAGTAGAAATATGGTGCGATATATATTACGAAACTGTGTAATATGTACCCGAATACGAGATAAAACAAGGCAACAGATCATGTCAAATCTGCCAGCCGAGCGAATCCACCCTTCCAGGCCATTTAGTAGATGCGGCGTGGACTATGAGGGGCCCATTACTATAGTAAGTAAACGAGGAAGAGGAGCGAAACCACTTAAGGCTTACATCGCTGTCTTTGTGTGTATGGTGACAAAGGCGGGGAATCTGGAACTTGTAAACAACTTGACCACAGATGCGTTTATTGCAGCGCTTAGAAGATTTTCAGCGAGAAGAGGAGTTCCTGCTCATATATTTAGCGATAACGGGACCAATTTTCTGGGAGCCAGAAGAAAACTTGATGAGATAACGAAAATCTTGGCGGCAAATGACTTCAAGAAAGCAATTCTACGGAGGTCTATGGGAAGCGATGGTCAAATCCGTAAAGACTCGTCTGTTAATTGCGACAAGAAATGCACACCTTACCACCTGAGATGGCCACCCTATTGTGCCAAATATAGGCAATACTAAATTCCAGGCCACTATATTCAATAGGTGAAGACGAATCCAATATCGATGCTCTTACACCGGGCCATTTTTTGATAGGTGCAACTCCATACTCTATTCCCGATGAAGAATTACTTGAAGTACCAGATAATCGCCTTTCGAGATGGCAAAACATTCAAAAACGTCTGCAAGGGTTTTGGAAAAGATATCAACTGGAATATTTTTGTCATCTGCAGCAGCGATACAAATGGAAAAGTCAAGAGGATAATTTTAAAACTAGAGATGTCATGTTAATAAAATATCAAAACATATCCCCATGCAAATGGTCCTTGGGCAAAATTGGAGAAGTTCATAGAGGCGACGATGTTCATAGAGGGTAGCGGCAATAAAAACTGCAAACTCCATATTAAAGCGACCCATTATAAAACTGTATTCACTTTCAACAAACAAAGAAGATTAACGGTTTCCGTTAAGGCCGGGATTATGTAAAGGCGAAATATTGAAGCGAGCAAATACCGCGAGCCTTAGAAATCGGATCACAGATATTAGTATTTGATTAATTTTCTATTAGCTTTCAAATAAAACAAATGTAATTATTATTATTTTTTTTGACATTTGTTAATTTGACAGGCTGATTTTTAATAATTATAGTAGATATTATAGCAGTTACCTTTTATTGTATTTAAAATAGTTAACTACTGTAAGCTAGATGTCACTATATATAACACATAGCAGTTAGCTCAGTTAAATTATTTTGTATTTAAGTTGGATGTCACTATATGTAGTTTTATAAATTTGTACCATTTTGTAAAAGAAAAAAAAATTGAAAAAGAGAACATTCTTGTGACAGCTGCGAACGAAGTTACACTCAAGCGATTTTGGGCGATTAAATATAACAAAATAAAATAAAAATTAGTATTTATCTAATAAAGATAGTTTGGTTAAGTTTATTATCACGAATTTGTATTGACCATCTATCGAGAAACAAACAGTGAGGAGTGGTCAAAATTATGCGAACAACGCGGAGAATCACCTACAACTGACTTTAATCTGGTTGGATTTATACTGGAAGGTTGCTTAACACCTTTGGGGAAACCATCAGCCTATCTAACACTTTAAGCAGCTGGCGTAGACATTTTAATTGGTTCATGAAATTATGGCCAGACTACCACAAAACAATCAATTGAAAGTAATAAATACTTCACAACATACCAGGGTTAGTCATTCTGATAAGAGAACAACCCCAGTCATAGATGAATCTTTAATGAATAGAAAAACATCATCACTTGTAAAGCTATAGTTTCAGTGGGAAGCCTCCAAACGCCCATTTAACTTTTTAAGGGGATAAGCAATTGAAACAGTGAGACACAATACCGTTTTAATAACCTACACAGAATTAAACAAACCTGAAATTTGTCCTTTAACTGCAATAAGTCAATGAATGTGCATGATTTCATTCATCGTTTAGAACAACTTGCTAGGAATGATGGACTTCCGGAAACCATGTTCGCAAAAGCGACACATCTGTTTTTAACTGAAACCGCGGAAGATTGGTACTGGGTGTACAAATTCGATCATCCAAATTCAGACTGGATACCAATGAAAACTGCTATGCTATCGTATTTCAGTAGTTACGGCTATGAAGACGAAATCCATGAAGAAATATATCACAATAAATATTATGTTGAACATTCAAAAGTAAATACTAGACTTGCAAATCGTCTAACTGAGAGGCAGTTATTGTATCGTTTATGTCAAAATATGAGCCCAGCGCTTAAAAACTTTACATTACCTTACCAAAATTCCATTAGAAGTTTAGGGGATTTGCGAGTGCTTTGTCAACGATTGTCAACGGCAAGCACTTTTATAGAATCAAGATACTTTATAAACTGACACAATTTAAATCGGATCTCCTTAAATTTTTAAGCAAAACATACGAAAGGTGGATGTTCCGTGTAATTAATCTTAATTAATCCTCGAAACTTACATTGCTTTACATATGCCCATATACAACCGAACATGAAAAGTGACTGTTGTTATTTATTAGGATAACAAGTGCGCACAGTTCTTTAAATAAGATTTTCTTATTATTAAATCCAATTTAATTTATGTTACATACACAATATTCATCCAACCAGATTTTGATGTCCATAATATTGTAGTTTTTTTTTTGTATATCCGGTTTTTCTTTTTCTTATACATCGCCGTACACACACGTATACAGAAATACGAATAAAACATTAAGAAAAGATGAAATCATGCAAAAGAAAATTATTGTACGAGTACAGATGAAGAAAAATTTCTTAAATGACAGATTCCATTTTGATTCTCTCATACAGGTTGACATATATTTTATTGCCACTATTATTTTGTTGTTATTCTTTTTATTCTTCTAAGGTTTTCTATACACAAAGTATTACAATATTCGGTTTCCTTTATATTTGATTTTTTTATTGTTTGGTCTGGAATGGTATATAGGGCATAATTCATCTTATATAGATTAACTTTCTTTTTATGTTCATCATATATACATACGACACATTTAAGATTAAGGTATTTTTATATTAAAATCTGAGGAGCTAGCTAGATTAGTAATGGTGACTAACGGCTCTATTCAGAAAATAATTTTGTTATTGAATAAATGTGATTAGATTTATGATTATGTCATTTTATCGTAAATGTAAACATATATGTATGCTTAATGGGAGAGTTGCAATGTTGCTAGATTACAAAGATTTTCAACAAGTATTTTCAATCGTTCGAAATGCTTGTTGCTAAGTTTTATAATGATTTACTGGTTGAAAATAAAATCTGTAAATTAAAACTACTGTAGGTAAATTAGGTTTTAAAGGCTTTTCATCCAGTACCCAAATCGATCCAACGGAAGTATATAATACAGCCAATGTCCGAACGGTGGCCTAATAAAATGTATGTGCATGACATTTGAATTATTTTCTTAGTGCTTTAAAAAATAATAAAAGTCAATAAGAAAATATAAAAGGCTGAAACCACACGATGTGATCAGAACTTCGGCATGTATTACGTGCGTTCGTGAGATTATATCAAGTCAACTCAAACTACCTCTCAAATCAATCAATCCCTAACTGAACCCTATCATGTACATAGTTATTCTAAAATGATACGTGATATAAAGTAATAAGAATAGTGCAGAGTTTCGAAATTAGAAATATTATTTTAAATCCTTATTCCCAATCTCGAATTTCATTATAATCGGTTAAGGAATAGCAAAGTTCCTTCCTATTTGGCCATATTCCAGAACTTTATCTGAAAATCATTTCAAAATCCCATTACAATCGCAAATGTAAAATTCTATTAAAATCCGTTAAACAATGGACAAGTTCTATCCTCTATACTGGCTATATAATAATTTTAGAATCCCAATACTAGTCTATCTATCGAACTTCATCATAATCGCTTGAGAAACTGCCAAGTTACACATCATACTTGGCCATACTCCAGAATTTGATTCAAAAATCATTTTTAGAATCGCATTTGTAATGCACAAGCCGAGTTTCATCATAATTGGTTGAGAAACGTGCAAGTTCCATCACACGTGGCCATGTTGGTTGAGAAATAGGCAAGTTCCATCATACTTTGCCATATTCCAAAACTTCATCGAAAAATCATTTTAGAATCCAATTTCCAATGCACAAGCCAAATTGCATTATAATTGTCTGAGAAATAGACAAGTTCCATCATACTTGGCCATATTCCAGAATTTCATACAATACTCATTTTAGAATCCCCTTCCATCGCGGAAGTCAAATTTCACTAAAATCAGCTAAGAAATAGAGAAGTTCCATTCTAATTGGCCATTCATTTAATTTGCTAAAGGTATCATTTTAAATGTAAAAGGTTCAATTTGAGGTTTGAGATATTAACAATGACCTTTCTTAAGTCTTAAACAATATTTGTGTAAAATTTGATTCAAATCGGTTAAGGCGTGTGGATTTGTTTAAATATCATACACATATGCTGTACATACATACAAACACTCACTTTATGTTACAGATTGCTCAACTGCTCACTAAACACTGGCCCAACACTATCTCAACCCCAATTAAACCCGCAAACGGCCCCAACCCAAACCTTATCAGCACCAGCATATATAAAAAATTGGTCAGCTGCTCACTATATCTTAACCCAACCCCAACTCCAAGAGCTTTTCAAAACTCGGCCTTGATTATAGAAAAAGATTGGCAAAAAAAATTCTAAATCGAACAAGCCGTTCTTGAGATACCATGGGTACAGACATCCAGATATCCAGACTTCCAGACATCCAGACAGACGGACAATATTTTTTTTTTTGCTGTTTCAGATTCTTGGACTTTCAAAACGTCGAGAAAAGTTGTTTTGGACCAACCAAATTTCTGATCATTTCCGACAGAATTTCAATACTTTGGTCTTTTTACAACTACATTTTCCAATTCTGAATATTTAATATTTAGACATGTAACAAATTCTTAATATGACCGACGCCATACGAATTGAGAAGTTCAGGAATACTTAATAAATTTATTGCTTTTCAACTCATCCGGAACTATATTTTTCTGTTAGGGCATTTAGTTTTACATATTTTGGCACAACTACAGTCTCATATCCCGGATAACGGAAAAATATAGTTACAGGTGCATTCAAGGCGGTAACTTTGTTTAATGGAATAAAGAATTAATAACCAGCAAATAATGTTGGTTACAGATCGAATAGTGTTTGAATAATGAATCAATTACTCAGTGAATAATAATGAATTAGTGAGTAACCAGTGAATAATTTGTGAACAGCGAGTGAATAATAATTGATATATGAGCGAGAATTGGTGAATATTCAGTGACTAGCAATGAATAATGAATGAATAATCAATAAACGTAAAGTAAAAAATTAAAAAGTACTGGGTGAATAATGAGTGAATAATAACAGAATACAAACAAATTTAGCGAATAATGAACAATGAGTGAATGGACAATGAATAAGGATACATTTCATCATTTATTTACTATAAAAAGTGAATAATTCGTGAATAATGACGAAATGTATTCATTCACAATAAACGATAACGTGAATAATGAGAGAATATAGAGTGAATAATGCGTGAAAGATGGTTGAATAATAATTTAAATTATCATACATCAGTGATTAAAGAAAGGTAAATAATGAGATTGTACTAACAGAATACTGCGCTAATATCCAGTGAATAATGATTCAATTCATCAGTGAATAATGAGTGAATATTGCGCAAATATAAAATAAATAATAGGAAGTTACTGAGTGAATAATGAGTATACTATATTCATCAATCATCATTCATCATTGAATAACAAGTAAAAAATCGCCTCTCACGGCAATTTTGTGTAAAACAGAAAAATTTGCTAAAAGTCATCTTCATATTGACATGTTTACAAGGCTTTACTAGACATATTCTACGGTAAAATGAAGTAGCGGCCATTTCAAGCACACATTTGGTTTTGCTTAATTTTTAGAATTGCTCTATGTTTATTGAAAGCCGAGTAACAGTCGTATTCAAAAAACCAGCCGATGATTCGGGAATTGCATGAAATTTAACACATCTGTATAAAAGAGGTTGAAATTAAAAATCCACTGATTAAACAGCCTAAAGGCCAAATCAACCAATAAAGGGAAGCAATGTTTTTCACAAACTTGCTGCCAAATTAACGATCAAATTTGGAGATTGAAAATCAATTTCAATGCAATAGCATCAACAATTATTAAAAAATACGCGATTTTCAACGCATTTTACACCAAAAAGCGAAGAATTTTTAGACCCAAAGTTTCTACGAATTCAAGGACTACAACAAAAATCGGATGTCTTCAGGTACAGCTTAGTAAATCATTTTTCATCCTACGAATCACCTCTAAATTTGTTTAAAAATTTGTATAATTGTGTTGAGTAGAGTTGATATGTTGAGTAAATCTGGGTTTATTTTACCTATATCTCAATGCTTCGCAACTCCACCGATTTCCCAACTTATGCTGCATTTTATGAGCAAAACTAGAACCGAAATTTTGAAAACACTTTTGGAACTTTTTGACTGATGCAACTCCAATCCGCATGCTTATGTATTTATTATTCCAATTATTATCAAAATTTAGTGTTGTACAACTATTTGATATTCCAACTTTCTTTTGTAACTTATGTTTATCACATCTGCTAATTTCGTTCCGAATCCAATTTTTGTAAGCTGCTTTGTAAGCTACCTAGCATTAAATGAGAAAGGGTTGAACTATATATAATTTGTCACCACACAACAATTCCAATATTCAGCAAAGGGTCTTATTGAGCATCGAAAACGCGAATAAAACCGCAACGACGATAATAAAACCGCTATCAGCATACTAAATAAAGTAAATAACAGTGGTGCAACTATTGTTAAAGCTAATAATTATTATTGAAGCTAACACAGCGGTAGTAGTAGGAGTGATTACAACACAAAAATTAACTCAATTAACTCAAAAATACACTAATTTAAAATGATGACGCACACGTTTTGAAAATCAAGAGACAATATTCCTAGTTAACGATGAACTAGTCTGCCTGCAACTTGATCTTCACTGCAATAATGTCTCCACACTTAATTTGTTACCTCGAGGGAGGGGGAAGGGGGGGGGGTGGAGAGAGTTCTAGGGCAGAGTTTTGCATTAAGCTTGCGAGGTATGAGATAATAAGATTTGTATTAAGTTACAATGAAAATTCAGCATGTACAAACCATTTTGACTACGATAGTTGTTCGAGTATGTACGAGTATGTGAGTAAGTTTGTTTGTGTAAATACATACAACTATTTTTTTGTTGTTACGAACTTATGACAGATTTTTTTACAATTTTATTATTTATAAAGATTTTATATTCAACAATTCAAGGAAGAATTTCCTTTTGTTGTGAATCTTCTTCTCGTTTCATCTCAAGTTTTCCGGCAATTTCATTGGATATACGAAGAATAAAACAAAATTTCGTTGAAACTAAACTATGCTCCAATTTTTTTTTTTTTTTGTAATTTTGTTGTTTCCAAGTTATTTTTATTTTTTGTGATGAAAATATTATTTTGATTTGAAAAACTTGATGATTTTAGCAAACCGAATAAAAACTTTTTGATAGATCTAAGCTGTGTATGAATAATTTGGGACTTTTTTTAGTTTACTAACTGACTTTTTGAACAAAAACCTTCAGAGCATACTTTGGACATCCAAGACAGCTAAAGACGGTTAAATCCATAACATATTAAAAACCGATTCGTTTATTGCCAAGTTTCTGTAATTTTGCATGTTTCACTTATAGATTGCGATTTAATTGAGAAATCCGTTTCCCGACGAATTTCATTTCTCGAGAATTTGAGAGTTTTCAAATTTTTTCGCGGGTATCTCGAAAATTCTCGAGAATTTTTCTATTTTTTAAATCACTAAAATTATGCCTGTGAAGAACATAGCAAAAAAAATTAACAAATTTCTCGTATACGTATACGAGTACGTATTTATATGTAGTGGTATGTGGATTAAGAAAGAAATCACCTAACTTTATAATCCAATTCAGTGACGATTTTTATTCAATAAAGAAACCAAACAAGATTTGTCCTTAGTATGCACTTGATGTAAAAATTATCAAATGATTGGTCCCTGGGGTCGGCCATATAAAGAATAAGCAATATTTGAATCAAATGTAGTACGATATTCCGCCTACGAAATTTGTTCAACAAAAATCAAAAGTCCCAAAGTCAAATGATTTTTCTCAAATATTCGAAGTACGCACTTGATGCAAAAATTATCAAATGGTCGGTCCCTGGGGTCGGCCATATAAAGTCGGACGTAGTATTCATCTCAGTTCCATGTGAATCGCTTGCAGCATATAGTTGAATCAGCACCAGGCATTTCCAGCAGCTGATGGACACGATGCTGTGAGGAATTCACTTAATGGCAGCATATCTCGACGATATCATTTTGGCTGGGATGAGCGAGCAGGACCATAGAAAGAATCTGTTTTCTGTCTTCGGCCGCATCCAGGACTACGGGTTCACTCTTAATGGGTTGCACCCCGACTAAGCCAAGATCGAGGTAATTCAGCAATTGCCGGCACCAACGGATATCAAAACTTCGTTCGTTTCTTAGAGCCATCAGTTGGTACGGCAAGTTTATCAAAAGAATGAATGACCTACGAAAGCTATTGGATGAATTGTACACAATTGCACTCAAACTCATTAGAGAGTTTGGAATTCAAGCTAATTTTCTCTCAGCATTTTAAAAATCTTAATTTTTTTCGAACCCATTTTGATTTTAAACTAAGGTACTACTCTGAATAGCACTCCCATATTAAAAGGAAAATTACAATAATCAATTAGTAGAATACTTAAATATTTGTTAAAACTTTAAATTTCACTCAAGTTTTAATTTCAATTTAATTCAATAAGCGTGATCAAAATTGCCATCAACATCAAGTACAGTTTGGACGTTTAACTTAATTTAAGAGTAAAATGTCACTCAAAGGTAATTCAAATCCAGATGAAATTGTAATCTAATCTTTGTAATCTATTCTTTGCTCCACCTAATTTGCGCTCATTTTTTTGTTTTCTAACTGAAAATCAAGTCAGTACATCTATTGTGCAATGTAAACTTATATTTCTCTCATAATTTTGTGAAATCAAAATTCGAGTTGTAGCTCAATTCTTACGCCAAAGTCAGTTTTTTAAATTTTAATTCCTAATTCAAATTTCACTCAAAATTTACGATGCAAATTTCTAAACTAAATTCCATGGAAATTTTGTTGGTTGTTTGAGATTAAATCTCGTATTGTAACTCAATTATTACCTAATTGCAATTTAGATTATTTATGGTTAAATCTAGTTTGGAACAACGAATTTACATACAAATGTTTTCCCCAAAACCAAACAGAGTGTTCTAATCAATTTCTAATCTAAATCTACAAATCAATTTTTAACCCAAGTAACACTGTACAACAATTTGTACTATTTAAATTCCATGCATAATGTAGTTTGTACACGACTAACGTATAATGCACTCATTATACGTTTGTTTCTTCAATTATAATGATATCCATTATTCACTGCTAGTTCATCTAGTAGTCCCTTCTTCCATTATTCACTACTACCAAATAAAAATTTCATTTTTGAAATTGTATCTAGTAGTCTCTTGCTATTTTCATCATTATTAAATTGAGACGTCAAAATGTCGACGTAAATTATTTTAGGTTTAGATGAAGGATTTGATAATAAAATACAATTTTTTATCGGTCGTGGACAAAGACTCGTATTCTACTCGCATATAATGGCTGTTATTCACTCAGATGATTTACAACACTCGCCTATAATTTTAAGCTACGAAAGTCGAATTAGGTTATTCTTAAAGAAAAATTAAAAATATTTCTAATAAACCATAAAATATGTGGTAAAACGTAAAATAAGTGGAAATATTTAAATATATGTGGTAACCCCATATGTGGCTCATTCGCTTTTATTTGTTCTAAAAAGAATAACTATCCAACAAATTTTTGGTTTAGATTTCCCAAAAACAATATTTTTAAGGAAAGGAATGGATAATATAAATACTCATATAGAAAGTACGTGTAACAATGTTTTTTTGGTCTGACACGATACGAGTAGGAAGGGAAAGGAACTGATAATATAAATCCACCTTTATGTGCCCCTTTTCCTCGTATGTTTTCAAAAATACTTGCTGGACGGCGAATTCTATAAAGCGCATTTGGATGACATTGATACGATTGAGGAAATCTATTTTGACCTTCAATTTAAATTAATATGGGAACAATTAAGATTAAAACATTGCAATTGGGTACATGGTTTGGACACGAGAGAACTATCACGATCATTCAACCTGCTACTTAACTTGCATATGGAGAATTCACAAAAATTGAATTGACCAGTGCCTTACAATCCGGCACGAAATATTTACAATTCTACAACAATAAATAAACTTTAGATATCTGAATTTCGGAAACGGTGAACTGTGCTTTACTATGCAGAAATTCAGTGCTTATTATGCAGAAATTCAGGCCGGACTCATTGACGACACTTTGTTCCTTCGAGCTGGATTGGCGCCCTTTTTATTAATCTTGGAGTAAATTCAAAATGACAAAATTTAATACATACGAGTATTAATTACCCAAAATCGTTATTTAAACTGCAATAGTGAGGAACATGAAGTGAAATGTTATGGAGAACGTTTCGAACAATAAGTGTGAAATTTTCGAATTTTTTTGAGAAATTAACCTCATGTTGAGTGGCTTTGAAAATATTAAAGCCCGAGTGAAAACTTTTAGTGACACCACTCGTACAACGGAAATAAAAAAAATGCAGAGCACTTCTAGAAGACGGATTAGTGGAATTCCTAATGATTCCATTTGATCTGAAGCCAACTAATGAAATGGGAAAAATTACATGAGAAAATCATGCTTCCCAAAATAATATCTCGATGAACGATATAATACAAACTCAAAATAATTTTCTTCAAGAACTATGAGATCGATACACCGACAATTCAGAGAAAATCTTGAAATTGGGCGTATAAGGAGATTCCAGAAAGCAGTGATAAAATTAATAACAGGATAAGTAAGATTGTTGAAGAACAATGGTATTAATCGGAACTTCAATTTATTGAATTCAATCGATGTTATCCCTAAACAAAATCAAATCAAACTGGAGGATACGGCCAAAATAGTGGGAAAAACTAAATTGCAACCAATTGTTCAATCGCAGTAACCCGCAGTATATTCCGGGGAACTTTGAGAAACTTTGAAAATAAATTTGTTCGAAAAAAAACTATCCTAGTTGAACGATTCATAAAGCTTTCCCCTAGTACAAGACATGTGGCGGTACAACTTAAACGTGCCAAAACACCCGTGTCGACAGCACGAACAAAAAACACAAATATTTTCGACGGTGACCCGTCTATATTTATCGGCTCGACCGCACCTTTGTCATCATCGTCGATGTTAGAAACAAGACCGACCGCCGACTCGTCCAAAATTACAAAACTTTCCGCCGATGATCCGCATCGAAATCACGGAACTTCATGCTTAAGCGAAATAAGCAGTACTTTCAACTGAAACAGTTGAACAAAAACAAAACAGTTCAGAGAAAATGAAAAACTTTAGTGATAATATTGCAAAGGGTCGAAATATATTTAAATCTAACACAAACGCTAAAATTAAAAACAAAACAGCTTTAGATAAAAATAAAACCAGTGATAATGAAAATGGAACTAAACCCGAGATTAAAGAAAATAATAAATAAAAACTACGGGCAACGGCAATATTGGTACTGGAACCGACAACAATAGTGAATGTAAGATAAACAAGTGAGATGTCATTAAATACTCCAGAGGCAAGGAAAACATGAACGAAGGGGAAGAGTTTAGCAGATAACAACAACCATAATATAAATAGTGAAGTAAGGGTAATAATAACAAGTAAATCTTGAACTGAAAATGATGACAAAGAAGGCACATCAGCGAAATCCAAAGCAACTTCATCACCAATTGTTGGATCAACATTAGTATCCGGTATATCTCCAGTATTATTCGGTACATCTACGGCAACGAGAGCTATTGATGTAAAACCATTGTTCTCACAATATGGCAAAGTGATTGGAGCAAAAGTTGTCACTGATACACTAACCACCGGACATAATATGTTACGGCAATATTACAGCGTATATGTGTAATATCTCTTGTAATCGTCATCACCATTTTCAAAATTCAGACACGAAAGCTCAATTATTTGGTTCAAATTCCAAGTTTAGGAAGGCATGTTGACTTTAAATTTATGCCATGCTCCCTCAAAGTTAATTGTGCCCAGATCAGAAACATTGGTTCAATTTAATTCTCATGTTATAAAGAACATAAAGAATATTTAGATTGTTCGAAAAGTATTTTGCTCGGCGGTTATTTTAAGAAAAAAAATCAAAATAATTTGGAAAATTAAATATGTTTGGGTCCGTCCCGCAACCATCAACTAGCAACTTCAATATTAAGCAATATTCGCACATGCGGATATTCGAAATTCGAGGAGAAAGCTCAAAACGGTTAAATGTTTTTTAGTTTATTACAAACATAGAATTCCTGAAAAATCCAAAGATGGCTGGAAAATCGCAAAATATAAAACGTCGTTACCAATTCTTAGCTGGAATTTCAACAAAATCTTATGTTGAAATCTAAATTAAAATTTTTTGATTGAATTTTCTTAAAATAAAAAACAAAGCTTGCTTTGCCTAGTTATTCTATACTATAGAGAACTGCATGTAGATCTGGTGGTAGGAAATTAAAGTTTGATGGAGGCAAATGGACGAAAAGCGTATTTTTGTTTATTTATTAAAAACGACAATTTATATATAAAGTTTAGTTCTGTTGAATTAATAATTATTTAGCAGTATTATTTGTGCAATTTGCAGTAGGTTCTCTACACAAATCGCGAATTTTTAAAATTTTCGATTCTAGATGTCACTTACACGTACTTTAACAGTTCTCAAAGCAACGAAAAAAATCGAACTATTAAAAATATTTTAATTATCGCTTACAAATGCAATTCGAAGATTGTCGCATTAAACCTTTAATAAGACGAGTTTCGGCGAAAGGGTCGAAGGAGTGGTAAAAAACAATAAAATCCTAAACGCAAAGGTCTCTTCTTTAAACAAGCTGAAATGTTTTTTTCTTTCAAGTAAAAAGTAATTCACGATGCCGGTTTAACGATAAACGTTCGAACAGTTACGAATTGCATGATGACGCCCCAAATTGTTGTCCTTTATCACCCCTTGAATATTACATCTTAGGTGTCATCCTGTATAAATTTCGTATTTCAATTTTTTTTTTTCTTGAAAAATATTTTATTGCAATTCAAATAAGGAATAAGAATTCCCGAAATTAATGAAATAAAATTTCTCGAGAAACAAGGTTTAAAAATGCTTACAAAGTGTCTAGGAGAAATCTTGAGACAGGAACTATTATTGAACAAAATCAACGCTTTTTTATTTTCCATCCTTATGTTTTCCGTCTTAAGAGATTCAATCATGTTTCTTGCGTTGTGCGCATTCTGATAATTTCGGCCAAACGGATTGTTGTTTCTTTGCTGTATGATTTTGTGCACAAAATAACTTTACTACGATATAAAACTATGCCCCGATAAATTGGGCAACATCTTTTCGTAAAGGGTCTAACTAAGCTTAAGGTCTCGACAGAAGGAAGAATATTCATTTTGTATTTTTATCCTTTTAAATTAATAACACAAAATTAAAATATAATTTGCATAAATATAGTTGATAATTATAATTGCTTTAATTACAAATATATAGAAAAATAGGGAATACAAAATAAATAAATTAACATGCTTCTACTTCTTGGAATAAAACGTTGGCTGAAATTAAAATTGAATTTTTATTTTAATTATTTGTTTCTCACTCGCGGCTTCCTTAAATTTTTGGTTGTATGTGTGTGGGTGGTAATATTTCTATTAAATTTTTCTTAGATAAATTTCCATGAAATCAATTACGAGTGTCGCCTTATTATTAAGAGTAATATTAGTTCTGCATGTTTGGCGATTTTAGCCGCGGGGGTATTTTATATAAATACGGCAATTAACATTTTTTTTGCGCTTTCTATGTAGGGTGCTATGTATAGGGTATCGCGCCATGGAATTTAAAATTTGGGGTTGGTATATAAACAACACCATAATTACCATAATTAAAAAAAAAACGTATAATGATTTCGAGTCGATAAAAATAATTTGCATGGCATCCATTTTGGTTTGGAAAATATTTCGAAGTGTCTGTTTGTGAGTTTGTTAGTTGTTGACATTTTTTTTTTGTTTTTTGGGTTAAATGGGAAAATTCAAAATTAAGAGAAAATTCAAAATTAATTAGATTTACTAAGAAATAACATTGAATTTATGGAATATATTTTCGATACGCAAAGGTCAGGATAAAAAGAATTTTATTTTGAAAAATGTCTCAACAGAAGTCTCAGTCGATGAATGTGTGGATTTCATTTGTATATTGAGAATATTGAGAACACTGAATATTGAGCTTTTCTCTAAATTGGTGGACCAAAGTATAAGCCTCACGGATACTCACAAAACGTTGTACTTAAAAACACATCAAGAAGGGAATGCGAACAAAGTCATTCGGCACCTACAACAAACAGGTGGCAATTATGTGAATGCAATGGAGATTTTACTAACAAAGGGCTACTCGAACATAACCATATTAATGCAATATTCACACCGCATAATATAGCAACAGAATCAGCAGCTGCAATTACTGCACTACACAACGTGGAGGACCGTAAACAACGCACATATACCAAAAAAAAGAGACACTCACCGCAATAACAACCAAATAGCAGATATGCATATTATGTGCACAAGATCGCAGCCTAGAGAAATGCAATAAATTCAACCAACTGAGTCAAATAGTACGTATGCAGTCAACTTACAAGGACAATGTAGAAAATGGTTGACTGCTGGGCATGATACACTCCAATTTACTAGTAGCCAACGCTGTAAGCCTACTGGTTGCAAAAGAAGACTCAGTTACAGCTGCTGCAAGAAGCATACAACCAATCAGCCCAACAAATGATAATGAGACAACGCTACTAGCGACGGCTATAGTGAAAATAATGAGATATGATGGAGAAAAAAGCTTCTCAGATTGCTGTTCGACACCGGTTCACAGTAATCATTTGTAACAGCATAAGTTAAACAACGGTTGAATCAGTGCCGAAATTCATGGAGTAGTGATCTAAGTGAAGTTCGCCCAAAATTCATCCAAAAAAAAAAACACAGTGGTAACACTAAAATACAATTTTTCTTCATATTTAAGTGTCAGCCCAAAATAAAATTTTTCTTCATAATACTATTATTAGGCCCAAAAAAGATACTATCATGACAGCAAAATTTATCACGACAGATTCAGAAGCATACTCGAATAACTAAAGAGAACATTTTAAATTTTTGCAATTCAATTGAGAATTTTCTTAAGTTCCATGTGGTTGGCACCAATTTTCCGATGATTTTCTATTAATCCCATCAATTTACCGCAAAGCTCAAGCACTGTAATACTGCACTGCTAATACCTATCAATTGCGAGTAATCTGGATCTGGGATCGCATAGTCAAATAGGTTGGAAATTCTCGAAAAGAAATGGTGAAAATTATATTAAATATTACTCAAAACGATATGCGGCCATATTTGACCATGGACAAAGCCAACAATACGGAGAATATGAAAATGGCCAGTTAAATTGCGAAAATCAAATTAAATACGATTCACGATCGGTACGACCATATTTGACCATGCCATCTCCATGACAAAAGTTTGAAAAAATTTGTGGATACTGGCAATTGATGCGTCTAATATAAAATCCTGGGAAAATTGGTGCCAACAATACAGTAATGTAGAAAATACTCACTGAAAACCAATTAACTAAGACTCACGAGGTTTTGCGACCATATTTGATCATGCTATTCCCTCGACAAAATTCTGAAAAAATTCCAAAGTACTCGCAATTGATACGTCTAACAAATCATCGGGAGATATTTTATTCGAGTGTTTCCTTTCCCATGATAGTTTTATTTTTGGGCTGAGAGCCTGTTGTGATAAACTTGGTGTTGCCAACGTTAACTATCATCAACTTTTTTGTGGACACAATTTTGAACAAGTAGTTCAAGCAGTTCAACAATTTTGAGTAGGGGAACAAATGGCTGGAAAGGTAAATATTATCGTCAGCATCAATCTAACAACCAATTTATCCGTCAACACAGGCAATTGAGATTAAGGCCCTGCTATTAAGTAAAATAAGCAGAAATCTTCCAGAATCACCTTTTTCATCTCACAGATGGGTATATTTGAATAAATTACTACTATATGATTTTTAATATGCTCCGAAGATTGTAAGAGAATTCAATCCAGTTTCGAACTGATAAGCTTATGATTATGAAAAAATCAATCTTCTCATCAGGCCGCGGCGACTGGACTGATTATACCACAATTCACATTCTATATATACAGAATGTGCTGTGCGTTAAGTATTAGCGAATCATAACTAATACAGATGAATTCTCTTACAATTTTTCTTCTTCACAATATTCACACAGCTCTATTTCTGTTCTTTCATAATCATAAGCTTATCAGTTCGAAACTGGATTAAATTCTCTTACAATCTTCGGAACATATTAAAAATCATATAATTAAATAAATAGAATTCTGTCTATTAGTCGGTTTCGTTGAATTACTGTTCGTAAATACTAATATACTTCTCGTGTTAATCGAAACACAATTAAAAATGGTCTAACCACCGGTAGCATATTAGATATTACATGAATTAATTAATATTCAACAAAAAAGTAATAAAGTAAAAATTACTACTGGATGACCAAACTACATTGTTAGCTCCCATCGATTTATTACTTGAAGCAGATTACTATGGCCAGATCATAAAACCACAATTACTCAAAGGAGAGAGAAACGAGCCTTCATGACTGACAAAATTCGGATGGGTAGTTTTGGGCAAAATAGCAACACCTAGTACTCGTAAAGTGGCCAAAAATTAAATCACAAGTCACTTCAGTGGAACCAGATTAACAAATCAAAAGGATCTGGAAATTAGAAGAACTTCATTCTCCTCGAAATCAAACAAAACCAGAAACAGAATGTGAGCAATTTTTTCGCAACACTCACAAGCGACTTAGTAATGGGCGGTACGAAATTATAAAAATTAAATCAAGAAAATGGTAATAGCAAGATTCCTGCAAGTTGAAAGAAGGTTATCAACTAATCAAACCCTCAGAGAAGGGTAAATACAATGCATGAAAGAATACGAACAACTTGGGCACATGGAAGTAATGAGAAAACAAAGAAGACAGCATGACAACAAAATTAAGGGAAGTATTCGATAAAAAAAATCGGGAAGTATTCGGTATAACCTTACAACAGGGTCTAATGTCCATCATAGTACGCTGGAGGAAACTGGAATGTTTATTCAAGACTGATATTGAGAAAATGTCTCGCCAGATCCTAGATAACAAAAATGATCAAAGTTATCAACGTATACTATGGAGAGAATCACCAAACTGTAAAAATTAAAAAACATTTAAACTAAAAAAGTGACATTTGGGACTACAGCAGTAACATACCTAGCCACAAAGGTTTTTTTCAACTATCACAAGAAGATAAAGACAAATATCCAGCTGTGTCAACAATTGCTGTAAAAGACTTTTATGTAGAAGACCTTTAGTCAGGAGCAGACACAATAGTTGAAGATCAGCGAGACTTAGTCTAAGAAAGTGGTCCAGTAACAACCAACAACTAATATCACATTTAGCAGAAGAAATCCGCGAAGGCAAATCGTGTCCCCTACAACTCGGTGACACGGTAAACATTTTAGGAATCAGCTGGAAACCCAATTCATGCAAGTTTAAATTCAAGATTACGTCATCTGAGAACAATGGAGACACAGCAGAAAGGAAAATATTGGCAGATATAGCGAAATTATTTGATCCACTCTGGTGCTTTGCACCTGTAATTATCCAAACAAAATTATTAATGCAGAAGCTTTGGGTAGCTGACCACAAATAGCAAAGGTATACCAGCCGTCTATTTAGTGGCTGCAAAAACTAAGGTCGATTAGAATTATGCGGGGTCCTGCTATTGGCAAAACTACAGTACATAAAAACAGTACGAGATGGCATAAACGCCAGTACTCAAGTAGCTTGTTTTGAATGGCCTGATTCTATGTCAAACGATTTTGTAAAATATGGTCAATGTAATACCTACAACAAAGATCAGAGTGGACAGCAGTAAAAACCGAACTATGAGATTTGGCAGTTAGTACTAATTAAGGATGAGCACCTCCCACCAACAAAGTGGCCACTGGGTAGAACAACGAAACTCATCCAGGGTCTGGCGGGCTAACCAGAGTGATACGTTTATCATACCATAAAAGGTTCCAAGAAGAGAGGGTGTACTACGAAATCCCGGTTTTTAAAATCCCGAATTCAAAATCCCGGTTTCCAAAATCCTGGTGAAGGAAAATTTTAATTTTGAAACGGGATTTCGTTACACACCCAAAAGGACACGCCCAAGAAATTATATTAGTTGTGGTTGAACCAGTTATTGTTAATTGGATTGAAACTTGTTTTTATTAAATTCAACCCTGTTTGACGCGAGAGTGAAAACATTCTCTACATAATATCAGCATTTGCCACATGTAGATCGTCCAATTAGAATAAAACAGAAAGGCACGGTAACTAAAACACTAACTGTATAATAAATTACAGTGAGAACCTAGTAATTTATTATTCGTTTGTGGTGCGCCAGGCAACAGAAAACAATTTGACAATCCGACAAATATGTTTCATAAATGTTTTTCATTTAACATATTGTAACAAAAAAATTGAGAAATTTGTCAAATTGATAATATGTCAGTACTTACTGTTCACTGATCTGTTTCAGCCTATAATAATTTGGATTTTTAGCTTTATTGAAATCCAACCAAAAAATGATGCAATTTTTTTTTTGTGTGACGTTTTAAATATCCGAAGTCCGAAACATAAACAAAAAATGTCCGTCCGTCTGTCCGCATGCCTGTACCTACAGTATCCCGAAAACGGCTTGTCCGATTGGGATTTTTTTTTCGACATTCTGTTTCTGCGCTCAAGGCGGAGTATTTCAGAGGCGTTGAATTTGGGGTTGAGTTGGAGGTCGACTTGTTGGTTGGAACTGTTTTAAAGTTGAGTTGGAACGAGTTGGGATGTGGTTAGGGTCGAGTGAACAGTTCAGTTGACAACGTTGAGTTGTGAGTAAAGTTTGGGGTTACGTTAGGGTTGGGTTAGGGTTGAGTTGGAGTTTAGTTGGGGTTGAGTTGAGGTTTATTCAGCGGCTTAGTTGGTGAATTATTTCAGCTTATGTTTATGGTTGAATTGGAAGTTAACATTAGTTGTTTTGAGTTGAGTTCATGTACGCTCGTTTTTCGAACAGCGAATCTGAATTGATTTATGCGTTGAGTAATCGAGTAAGGTGTTGAGTTGGGTTACTGTTGGGGATTTATTGAAGAGTCGAGTTGGACGTTAAATTAAGTTGAGTTGATGTTTTCATGCAGTTTTCGGACCGTGTTGATTTAGGGATAGAGTTAAGCATTTAATTGGAGGGTTAAGATGAGTGTTTAGCTGAAGGTTGAGTTGAAAGTCAATTTGGAGTTGAGCAGCTGGGGGTTGAATTGGTGATAGAGTTGTAGATTGCGTTGAGGGTTGATTTGATGATTGCGTTGGCATTGAGTTAGAGGTTGAGTTAGAGTTAGAGTCGGGGTTGAGTAGGGAATTAAGGATTTCAGTTAGGGATTCGTATGGAAAAAAGTTGGAGGTTAGAATGAGGACTTGAGATGAGTTCATGTAAGCATGCAATTTTTTGGACTAATCGCCTCGAGAGGATTCAGCACTGAATTGAGGTTAGGCATTGAACCCACAAGAAAAGGGAAAGGAAATATTTTTTGAAAGCATTTTTTCGAGGAAATTTGTCTTATTAAAAGTTACATAGTTCAAGACGATTGTTTTTCAATATAAATTCATTTTTATGATTTGAATTATTTAAAACGAAAATTTCGAATGAAATATCAAAAATGAGTGTTTGTATCAACGCATATCACAAGACATGTATATGATAATTGATAACCTTACCATTTACCAGTCTTTCGGTTTAATTTAAAAAAAAGACTGATAAAAATCTTGCATAAATGTATACACTTTTGTCAGTTACATGTATTTATTACACGATTACGCCCCAATCTAAGCGAACTAAATAAATTTCCCTTATTTTGTATCAAAATAACAAGAAGCATATAATACTCAAATCGTATTTACTTTACATATATATTTGAACTTATATGTACACAAGTACATTTTATATTGTTATGAAGGAAGCATGAAAGTAAAGTAAATTTAAATTCAAAGATTTAAGTAAATTGAATTGTATTCCACCCTACGCGGAATTCATAAGCTTATGTACTCAAAAAAAAAATACAATTTTAAATTATTTTACAGCAATGTGAAAATGGTTGGCGACAAAGTGAACAACTTATTAAAGCTTTACGTTTTATGTTTGCTTCCTTTAAATCCTTACACCTACATATCCAATTCTGTAACGTACAAAAAATTACAGTAATTCGGTATCTCATATGACCTTGATACTTTAGGTTAATAAAATCCAACCGAAATTTTAGAAAAACAGAATACAGCACCCAGCACCAGATATACAACTAAAAGTTTCGCTGTTTTTTTGGGACATTACCGTCGTCGCCATAATGTCCAACACCTTTCTCGAAAAGATTTTTTCTCTTCCATTTAGATGCATCCGTTTATCTTTATATTTTGTAGTGTTTTACACCTAAACATCAAATTTTCCCCCAAACTTCCACCCCTCGAGCATATTATAGATGCAGAATTTCGGCGTAATCCAACTTTTTCTTGGGGATAAACGGCCAGCAGCCGCCTGGACTAGTAGTAGATTGCTGATTTACTGGATTTTGACTTTAGGATGTCGGGAAAATAACAATTCGCTTCTAAGTGTTTACTTCCCTCAATATCGCACTTGGTCACCCAATAGAAAATTATAAGTGATACCTTTTGTGACCAATGGGTTTCCTTTGTCACAAGGTTTGATATTCTCACAACCCTTCCCAGCCCTAATGTTGTCACTTAAATCGTTCCATTGTAACTAATCTAGTAAACAATAACAATGTTTCTGGCCGCTAAGGGTTCTAGGCCGCTGTTCTTTAGTGATTTTATAGAATGACATTGAATTCACAAAAATCAAGGAGGGGTAAGGAAAGCTTGTTTAAAGAACGCTGCAAATCTCTCAATATAAAATTTTAAAATTGTTTTTGCCATGATTGGTAAACGATATTGCCACTGAGACAAACCGAGAGGCCCGTGAGTATCGCAGCGGACGTGAGGCAAAATGCACAGGTTGGTAACATACGAATTCGATTGAAATCTACACGACGATCCTCA
Source organism: Tipula vernalis (assembly GCA_958295665.1). Classification (NCBI taxonomy): domain Eukaryota; kingdom Metazoa; phylum Arthropoda; class Insecta; order Diptera; family Tipulidae; genus Tipula; species Tipula vernalis. The sequence continues at coordinate 110,937,164 of OY282559.1, forward strand.
TAAGAATTGGGGTGAAAGTTATGGCAACGACCACTATTCGTTTTACTAGACTGAATGGTGCAGCATAGGTTGAACCAGCTACTGCTATTTTATCGGAAAACCGGCACCATTCCGTAATGTGTGGAATATGTTTAAGCAAAATTTTTTTCATATAAACCATTGGAATATTTGATATCAGTGCTATGGAGTTCGAGAAAAAATGTTCGGCTCCGGCTCCGACTCCAGGTCCGGCTCCAACTACGAGTCCAGCTCCTGTTCCGGCATCAAATATATATCTTTCTATGCTTATAGCAAATTGAGTTTTCATTTCCGTGAAGCGCAGTTGTTTATGTGCTCAAAAATTATTGCAGTTTGGTAAGTTGTCAGTAACTGAACGACAGCGTGTCGGCGTTAATTTGCAAAGGTCACCGCAGGGATAACATATCAGCCTGTTCTGTATAATATTAGATTGTTGATCGGGGAATGCTACTATGAGGTGCATTTAAGGGAAGCAACAATTTTATTCCAAGGATATCCTTCTACAAAGCCTCTTGATGTACATTCTATTGTGAATGGGCTGTTGCTCAAAGTATGTTTTGCAAAAAATCTGATTTATTTCATACCAAGAATTCATACGTAATATTTACAACCATTTCGCAATTTACAACCCTGGTGTTCCGGATTGTCACTTAAATTTAAAGAATCTTTTTAATAATTAATATTAGAGATCAATTTACCTGATCATCATTCAGCTGTCAAATTTTTTGTTGTTTATGCTCATTTGACAAGGCTACTTCAAATAATACAGCTCATTTGCAAGACACGTGCGATGAAGTATTTCGCGGGTTGAAGGCTTTAGAAACATCGCAAATGTGGCGACTAGAAACTTCAGAGGAAGACTATCCTACTTTCAACGCATTTTAGCATTCTTGAGCAAACGAATGGATTTACTGCAAGGATCTAAACCAGAGGCCAGAAAGTCACCGCCAGCTTAGGTAGCTTTACAGTAGGCAAAGACATTGCACACTGCCAACAGCTGTAACTTATGCATTTTGCAACGAAGAAGCTCACAATTTGTATGAATGCGGCAAATTCATGGGAGTCGATATTAAGCCAGAGAATTTGCCAGAAAAATTCTAAATGTTTTAATTGCCTTGGTAACACCCACCTAGTTTACCAAAGCCTATACAAAAGGAAATGTAATACTTGTCAAAGAAAGCACAATTTTATTCTACACTTAACGGAGGCAGCAGAAGAGCCGTCATCGTCAACTACAAAGCTACTGACCTGTGCAATATTACCAAAAGCAGAAATTCTAGTCGAGGATAAGATAGGAGACTGGCAGCGCTGCAGGCCATACTTGACTCTGGTTCACAATCATCATTTGCCACGGAGGATTGCATTAGACGATTGGGGTTAAAAAGAGATAATGCTCGTGTGTCCATCAAAGGGCTCAGTGATAATAAATCTGCTGTATCAAAAGGATCAACGCTTTTGAAGATAAAGTCGAGAATTACCGAGTTATTTAATATGTCGGTTGCAGTACTTATACTGCCAACATTAATTACTTACGAAGCAGTGAGGAAATTCGAGAAGATTAATTGGTACGAATTACAAAACTTAGAGTTGGCTGATTCTCAGTTTCATCGACCGGGAAGAATTGATATTTTATTAGGAAGTGATCATTTCCTTGCAAGTTTATGTGAGGGAAATATCAGATAGTCTCAAAGTCACAAAGTAAAAACGGAATTTTCGCATACATTTCATTTCGATGTGGATACAACTTTGCGCAAGTTTTGGGAACTGGAAGAAATTATGGAGTCTTCACCACTATCAGAAGATGAAGAGTTTTGTTTGGAACACTATAAGGCTAACTAACACGCAAAGAGCAAAAGATGGGCGATATATAGTGACAAACGGTGCATCTCTGAATAGTTAGTTAGCCGTGGGTCCAGTAGTTTAATCTACCCTAGTTGATACACTACTACGATTTCGAAAACATAAAATCATGTTCACTGCATCTGCGAGAGAAAATAGAGAAAATGTTTCGACAAATTTGGGTGAACAGCAATAACACCAAATACCAGAGCCTGTGAAATCTTATGACCTACTAACAGTAACTTATGGAACTGCATGTGGACCTTTTTTAGCCACACAAACCTTAAACCAACTGGCAACCGATTATCAAGAGAAATCTTATTCAGCGGCAGAGGTTAACAAACGGGATTCCAATATGGACGATTTATTGTTCGCAGCTAACTTCATCATCTCAGCAAGGCGCACTGTTTCGCAACTGACCAAGGTACTTGATTACGGAGGATCCATATAAAGAAAGTGGACATCAAACAGTCAAATATTGCTTAAAGAGTTACCAGAAACCCAATAAGAATTTTCCTTTCAGGATTTCAATAGCGGAGCCCAAGGAGTTAAAGTACTTGGCTTGAGGTACCCGCCAGCCAACGATATACATTTGGTTTTAAGGTACAGTGGAAGGAACAAATACTTACAAAACTGCTATCTGAAGCATCCCAGGTGTTTGATCCGTTAGGTTGGCTAGCACCGGTGACGATCACATTAAAAATTATTTTCCAGAAATTGTGGTTACTAAAACTGGAATGGGATGATGATCTACCTCCAAAAATTCAAGAAGAATGGATTAGTATAAGGCAGCAATTGAATTATTTGGAGAAAATACAAATTTACCGGTGGTTATACACGGAGAAAGGAGAGTTCGAACTTCACGGATTTTTGGACGCTTCCGAAAATGGTTATGCAGCGGTGGTGTATAGCAGAGCACAGAAATCATATGGTATCAGAACTAATATAGTTGGTGCAAAAACTAAAGTAGCGCCAATTTAAACTATTAGTATACCACAGTTGGAACTTTGCGCACCGGTGTTAGGCACGTAATTGTTAATGTCAATTTTAAAGCCATTGGAGGACTGATTCTCGTGCTGTTCAAGAAGATGCAAACTTTTCGTGGCGAATAGGGTATCCTAGATGCTACAGCATACCAATAGGAGCATCTGGAGGTATGTGCCATCTAAAGACAACCCAGCATACCGCGCGTCTCGAGGTTTACACCCTTTGGAATTCCCACAATTTAAATTGTGATGGAGTGGCCCTAATTGGTTGCAAGAACCAGAGGAACATTGGTCGTTACAAAGATACCGTGAAGCAAGTGAAGAACAAGAAGAACTGTTGAAAGAAGCAAAGGGCCCAGTGATAATGTTGGCTTTACCTAATAATGACTGGGTAGCAGGATTTCTTGAAAGATGTTTCACAACAACTATGATCGTAAATACTATAGGCAGAATTTTTCGACTGATAAGAAATATGAAGTTTGAGAAGAGCAAGAGGGAGGTTGGACCTGTTTTAACAGAAGAGAGAAATGAGCCCTTTAATTTTTATTTAAAGGCAAAACAGCAGGATCAGTTGATGGGCCAACTTCTAGTTGCCAGGGTATCATATCAAAGGCCTTTCCTTGTGACTGGCGTAGACTATGCAGAACCTATACAAATAAAGGCATCCCCGGCTTCAAGGCGCGAAGATGATAAAAGGTTATATCGCCTTGTTTGTTTGCATGGCAAACAAGGCTGTTCATCTGGAACTCGTTTCGGTCATGACAACGGACGCCTCCTCAGCGGCACTGAAGAGATTTCAATCACGCAGAGGGATTTGCGCTCACATTCACAGTGATAATGGGTCAACTTTTGTAGGCGTAGCTAAGGAATTAAGAAGAGTAGTGGAAATAACAACACAAAGTGAAGTCGTTTTAAAGCACGCCAGAGAGAACAATATTAAATGGCATTTTATAACACCTGGGACACCCCACTTTGGTGGGCTTTGGGAAGCCGCAGCGGTGAAATATCACTTATGTAGAATATTAGGTGATACTTTATTAACGTTTAGAGAGTTCAACCCATTGCTCATTCAGATTGAAGCAATTCTCAATTCGAGACAATTATGTGGGATGTCCAAGGATGAGCTAGATCCATTAACCCAGTTCATTTTTTGATTGGTCATGCTCTCACTTTACTATCTGAAGATGAATTGGTGGGTATTAAAGCTAATAAGACGTAGGGACAAGACGGATTGGTACGTGTAGTTAATATAAAAAATAAACTTGGTATTATGAAGAGACCTGTTACAAAAATAACCACATTTCATTTCAAACATAAATTTTGGTCCTTCGAGCCGAATAATCGGTAACAATCATCACAAAATAAATTATTTGGTGCAAATATTACAAAAATAAGTAAATTAAATTACATCTTCAAAATGGCGGATCGCAAAACTTTGAATATAAAACGTGGACACGTGTTTGGCACATAAACCATAATAAAAAATTATTTAGTAAAACACGGCGATCAAGACACTGAATCGCTGAATACCAGATTAAGCACAACATTAGCAACGCACAAAACATTCTTCGATATTCAAACATAAATTGAAGCTTTGGAAGACGGCGAGGAAGACGAAGAAGGAAAAGTTTAAAAATTCCACGACGAATATTTCGAAGTTATTACCAAGACAAAGCCAATGATTAAAAAAGCAACGCCGACGGTGATCTTACCACAAGCTGAGCACACTGGCAACCATAAACCATCCGATTAAATGCAGTTACCCACCATCAAACTACCAGTTTTTGACGGGAATTATGAAAGTTGACTTGCTTTCCGAGACACATACGTATAATGCGTTAATGCACCAAAATGACAGTTTAAGCGAACAAAAATTGCATCATTTGCGTTCAGCATTATCTAAAGACGCATTCGATTTGATAAGTTCAATTCAAATTGCAGCAGCTAATTATGAAGTGGCATACACAATGGTAATTGAAACAAGAGAATCACCAAAATTACTTCGTGATCTCATTGACACAACCATCAGACACATTCGCATATTAAAGCAGTTAAAGCAACTGGTCGACGAATGGAACACAATTGTTTTGTCACATAAGCTCAAAGTTAAATCCAATAACTCATCGTGAATGTGAGAACAAACACTCCTGCAATACAAAATGATTTCCGTTGCTAGAGGAGCTAAAACAATTCATCGAACAGAGATGCCCAATGCTTAGTATTTTTCCACAAGCAAAACCAAAAGAGGTGCCCAAATTTACAAACTGCGAGAAGTCGTCATGTGCTTATCGCAACAAATCGAGCACGTCCAGAATGCTATATATGCAAACGCAACCAGATTCAGAGACAACTACATCACTAACAAAATCCGTCAACATTACTGTAATGGTAATCATCCAATTTATCGATGTCAACAATTTCTCAAGCTCTCAACTAATGATCGTATAAATCGTGTGAGAGACCTGGATCTGTGCTTAAATTGCATCAGTCCATATCAGTGCACGTCTGGTAGTTGTAAACATTGCAAAAAACCACAACACATTATTACATCTCGAAAGACGAGATGCACAATCTTTCAATACGGCTACTACTAAATCAAAACTAAGTGGAAATGAAACAACTACAACATGCCAGGAAATCCTACCAATGTTTACGATGAACGCTTTATCAGTAAATCAAATTAATTCACCAGTTATTCAAGAAGTAAATGAATCAACATCACAAACACAAGTCATATGTTATCAGTAAGAGAAAGTTCGTCAAACAACGCAAGTGTTATTGTCAACTGCAGTTTTATTCGCATTTGATTCAATTGGCATTTTGCGCATTCGGCTCATCGCTGTCGAGTTTTATTAGATTGTGGCGTACAGTCAAATTTTATATCAGAACACATGTGTTGCTACGTCTTAAACGGCACAAAAATTCAACGTCAGTTATCCTCATCACAAGTTCAACATAGTGTCAACGTCACTATTCAATCGAGATTAAATAACTACACCTGCAATCTTGAGTTTTTAGTTTTAAATCACGTCACCAACAAATTGCCAAATCTCCAAATTTGCGACATCAATGCATGGATTATTGCTGAATCAATTAAATTAGCTGATGCATCATTTCACATTCCTGGTAAAATCGATATGTTGCTAGGCTACGAGATATTTTTCCAACTATTAGGTGTTGGCCAAATCAAACTATCCAACGATCTTCCTATTCTCCAGAAAACGGTGTTTGGTTGGGTAGTCGCTGCGAAAATTACAAAGTCCAAGTCTGTTACAAATTATGTTACAACATGCAACCTAGCCGTCAAAGAAGACACCAGTCAGTTAAATCATTAAATAGAGAAATTCTGGCAATTAGAATTGGTTCCTGTAATCAGACATCTCACGATAGAAGAAGAAAAGTGTGAAGAACACTTCGTTACAAATGTCAAACGTGATTCCAGTGGGAAGTTCATTGTTAAACTACCGTTCAAAGATAATAACGTCCAACTAGGTGAATCATTTTATGGGGCTCTAAAACGATTTCATTATACGGAAAATAAACTTATCATGACTTCATTAAAGAATACATCAATTTGGGTCATATGTTGAAAATAGATTCAAATTTGGTAAAACAGCCAAATTACTTTTTGCCACTTAACGCTGTTCTAAAACTCACTAGTACCACAACAAAATTGCGTGTGGTGTTTGATGGGTCATTTAAAACAAGTAACAACATATCACTCAACGATCATCTCTTAGTCGGTCCATCAACACAAAGTGATCTGTTTACAATAATATTAAGATTTCGCAAGTATCCAATAGTTATGACCTGCGACATAGCTAAAATGTACCGACAGGTACAAATTGCACAGAAAGAAATGAACTTAGAATACTTAGAATTACTTAGAATAGAAAATCCCATTTTTTAATTCAAGAAATTTATAAAATTTAAAAATAAATTAGTTTTTGCTCAATATAAACTAAAAATATTTGATTTAACTATATTTATCTTAAAATAAAAATCTAAAATAATTATAGAATCAAGAATTTAATAATTAAATTAAGAAATGTAATGATTGATTATCATTAAAAAAACCTGACTTAATACAAGAAAGCGATTTAATCAAGTTTACAATTTAAATTAAGAAATGTAATAATTGATTATTATTAAATTAACCTTACTTAATACAAGAAAACGACTTAATTGGCAGTACAATATTAAACAAAATAGTGGTTAAAATTAGCATGCGTTTTGTATTTCTATCCAGAAAGATTTTGCTTAAATCACTAATTTTAATATGGTTTTAAAAATATAACTTGTATTTTTTCTAGACTTTTTTTTTAAATAATGAAGCAAAACTTAAATTCAACATAATTATTCAATTACATGCATCATTTGTGCATATTAATGCATACAGAAAAAAATAGATTTCGTTATCTATTCTATAAAACAAATCCCATATTTACTAGTTTTTAATCTTCGATTTTCAGCTAATCAAGCCACTTTATTAAATGAAGTGTTGGGTCGAATAGGGTAATACACTTTGGTGTTTCATTCAAGAGAAAATATCAATTCTTAAATCTACAATTATTTTCCTAAATGTATCATTTGTTTTTAAATGATTATTGTTTATGTGAAGAAAGTGGCTCCTACTTAAGCGAAGTACAAGTTCGAGTAAATTTAATACGTTTTCATCTAAAATAAAATTTTAATTTTACTTGAATTATGAAAAAATTTGCGTTTTATAAGAATTTTCTATTAAATTTACATCGGAATACTTGCTTTATTTGAGAAAGGGTAAGATTAATTCGATATCATTCTTGCTTGTATGTACATAAGTAGATTATTACTAAATTCATTATAGTCTTATACGAAATATTGTTTCTTACTTATAATTATTATACGGTCTTCTCAGCTGAAACATTACACTGTTGACCTTCAACTAAATATTCCAGAATATTCTAGAATAATGTTTGTATATCTATGTATGTATCAACATTTTCAATTATTTTGTTTTCTCCAAATACACCAAAATGTATTTTCCCAAAGATTTTAAATAATACAGGTTTCGCGGTTTTTTCAATTTAGACATTTAAAAAACATCTTGGATTGCAAGGCACATGCGTTATTAACAGAAACCAATTTTTATAATTTTCAATAAATTAATTTTTATTTTTAAACTACGATTCTAGGACGCAAGAAAATTATAACAAAAAACTCCGATTATAACACGCGCTCGAATATAAGACGCTTCGAGTTTTCATAAGCATTAAAACATAGTCAAAATGCATCTTAGAAACGCTAGTGCAGCTTTCCAAATTAAGGTAGGTTAATTTGTAATTTTTTAGCAGTCCACTGATGATGATTGATATATCGAAATATATGGACCAAATAATAATTTTTTTTTTTTTAAATTTGAACTTAATTTTGTAAGAATCAATTTTTTGCAATTTTTAAGCACAGTATTCTGACAATAAACATTATAAAACTAATTAAAATCAACCCAATATACACAACTCGCAAGTTAAACTATATATTTAATCAATTAATTTGTTCAATTATTACAATTTTAATAAAAAAAATTATTAGTTTATATCCATTTACTTAGCTCAAAATTGTCCGCTTGAGGAGCTTTTTCAGCTTCCCTTCCTTTCTTCGACTTATACTGCAAGGTAATTACCTCAACATTGTTAAAAATTATATATAAGTTTGAATCATAAATCTGTGTACCTAGTCGAAATTTTGTGACGTAAAATTTCTTTTTGTAAACATGATTGTAAACGATCACTATTTTCGATGTTTGATAGTGTTCAAGTCTCACTTTTCAAGAATAAAAATGTACACCATTGCGATTTTTGATGATTACTTTATTGCGATCTCAGCATTCTCGTACAAACAATCATTCTGTTTCTACTGACGTTCATTATTCATGGTGTACAATGTTATCCTTGAAAAGAGAGACATGAACACTATCGAAGATGAAAATAGCGATGGTTAGAACATACTACCACAAAGTGCAGCTGTTCATTAATTTGTATTTGTAAAATAAGGTCAAGGCTAGCCAAATTGAAATTTTTTCATCTGTTAGTTTGTGTATGTTACTACAACTACTGTACTGTGATTCCTCTTAAGTTTTTTCTGGTTATGTGGCTTGTGGTTCAATGTTACATATACTTAACGTGAAATTACGGCATCACGATTATACGAGTTTCACGACATATCGATTATGTGCGGAAAACGGAAATAGAAATTTCAGGAATGAATAATCAAATAGAATTAGCCATTTATTTCATTTAGACGGTTATGATAATTCTTTTAACTTTAATTTCGTTTGACTTTAAAAGACAGATATTTGATATTGCTGAACTCAGAAACCGCTGAAACTATTTAATTTAATCTACAGCTGTCTTAGATTTGTTAATTCGTTATATCCAAAAATCTGTTATTCTAGTATAAACCTACTTGATTAACATGCTGGTGGTAGCACTAGCCGGTTTTAAAAAATTTAACGAATGTTGTTTATCCAAAATTGCATCCTTTGTTGCTCGCGTTTTTCCATTTCACTGTATGACTACTATAATAATTACATAAATGTAATAAATAAAAATGCAAGGTTGAGCTTATCAGTAATTGTCATAAGCTTAATCAGATATTTGATATTTCATTAGAAAAATTTCCATTAAAAGAAAATGTCAATTTTTTAAAATGAAAATTTTTCTAGTAAAATTATAAAATTGGTTTTGTAAAAAAATCCTTATATTTATGCTCAAACTATCGTTTATATTCAAGGCACGCCGCAGCCCCTTGCTGTGATATATAGATATGTCTTTAAGTTGCTTCAAATAAGCATTGCTTAGTTAAATTAAAAGAAAACATAATAAAATATAAAAACTTATTTTAATAAACAAGAAGGGTCTAGTAAATTCTAGCAAAACTTTCTTAACTAATAACATATTTTACATACAGTTGCTAATATTTAGCAAGCTCTATTTAAAATTATTTATTAATTTAGCAATATTTCTAAATTACAGCGACTATTTTTTGCAATAAACACACACTCGCTTAATTCTATAACGTAATGCTTTTAATAAGCAAGCCTTGCTAAACTTACGCTTGCGCATCAATATTTTAAAACGGTTTGAAAACCGAAAATATTTATGATTTCAGACCTTCTTGTTCTGTTGAGTTTAGAACGTCCTAAGTGCTAGTTTGATTTTTGTGTTTTAATACATTTTTTAAAGTTTCTTATTGTGGAAAAAGTGAGAATACATTTATGTAAGTATTAATTGTGTAATAAATTGTGTGTCTAAAATCTCTTTAGAATTCTCGGCGTTTCTGTTTTTCTATCCAACCGGATTATTTTTAATGTAAATCTGCAACATCAATTATGTTGTAGAAAAACGCCGTGTGCATCACCATCTTTGTGTCCTTCTTTTTGTCGAGTAGTGTGTAATTTTTTTGTTGTGTATAAGTGGAAATAGTGGGTGTTTCCGAAATGCGATTTTAAATGTACATTTTGTAAAATACGCATTTTTGTGATAAATTACGTTTCATTAAAATCATAAAAATATTTAAATTCGGACCACTCAAACAATACGTATTAAAAATGTACGCAAGAACTATATCGCATGCAGCTTTTCAAATGTCACTTCGCTAAATGTGCATTTTGCATTTCGAACGCATCCAGTGTCTATTTAATTTAAAGTTTTATTTGTTAAAATTGTAATGATTCAAATATAAATATTTAATTATTTCAATACGTAGTTTAAAGTGTGATGTTTTATATTTGATTCATTTGGAACAGCTTTGTCATTTTGAATAACAGAAATTTGTACTTAAAAATTGCAAAAATTTGGTAATAAACTTGTGACACTAAAATCATAACTATTTTTAATATATTAACATTTAGCCTGTATTAAAACACTGAAAAACACTGCAAAAGGGTGCCTCAAAGAATTCAAAGATTCATCAAATCCGTTAAAGGCAAACGAGATAATTAATAGCTGACCTCTTTTGAAATCAGCGAATGGCAGTAGATTAGGAAGTCATTTAAAACTAAAACGAAATTTATTTATTACAATTATTACAATTATTATATATTTTCAGATCGATATTGATTTCCAAATTTTGTATCCGGGCTCAAATTTTTTGCTATTTAAAAAATGGAAAAATTTTAGTAAAAAGCTCCCCTTATTCTTACCTAAGAAAATTAAAAATAAGGGAATGTTTGAAGAGCTGAAGTCTCTCCCTTTCAGTCTCCGTGGGACACCGTTGAAATCAAATGGAACAATACTGCAAAAGGGCGCCTTAAATAATTTAAAGATTCATCAAAAAACACATTAAAAGCAAACGAGATGATTAACAGCTGACATCTTTTGAAATTAATTTATTACTTAAACACAATTATTATAAATTTTCAGATCGATATTGGTTTTCAAATTTTGTAACCGGACTCAACATTTTTTTATTTCAAAAAATGAAAAATGTAAGTGAAAAATTCCCCTAATCTTATTTAAAAAAGTAAAATAAGGGAGTGTTTGGAGTAGTTTACTTAAATAACTTAATATTTTATATTATATTTCTCTATACTTCCTAAGTCAAACTATATTTTGAGCTCCTATTAATTAACATTAATTCTCTCCCTATTTCCAGACTACCACATTATAAAACTTACTACATTTATCCACTACATTTGAAAGCCTGGTATAAGAATAGCCAGCAAACAAACATCATTTTTTAACTTTTTTAACTTAATGCGCCACCTTACAGCTTTTATTCGGGATTATTGCTAACGGTAATCAAATTTCTGTATTAGTTTTAATAAATTCATTTAGTATTTTGAATTTGTTAAATTTTGAAATTATTTATAGTCTTTATTATAATGTCATTATATTATAAGTATTATTGCTTTTATGTCTTTACTAGATTAACATTGGACATTATATATATTATATGTTTATATATATATATATATATATATATATATATATATATATATATATATATATACATATATATATATATATATATATATATATATATATATATATATATATATATATATATATATATATATATATATATATATATTGTTGAGTTCCAATTATCTAATTAACATATTTTCTCTCTCTATTTTTAGACTACTTCAAAATTAAAGCCTGCTATAAAAATAACTAACAAATTCAATATTTAGAAACCGCAATACACAATTCAGCAACATTGTAATCATGTTGAATTGTTTCATGTTTTCAATCATTTCAAACAACCAATAGGTATTTATGTATCACATTTAAAATATACGCATTTTTTAAAGACTTATAATCAATATAAGTGTCAATCTAGTTGTCCATCAGTGTTTAAAAATATATCATCATTCAAGTACATTTAATCAAGAACCACGAGAATTAAAATAATACCTTTCCGACAAATTCGACAATACCATTGATGTCTGAATCAAAAATAATTGTGAGCTTACTGAGTTGCACAACCTTTCCAAAAAGGTTTTACAAGAAAATAATATTAACATAGAGCAATTTAAACAAAAAGTAAAAGACTCAGTGTTGGCTTTTTTTACAAAAATGTCTAGTAATAGTAATTTTATAAATACGCTACTTGAAACTATGCTAAACCATCTGACAAAAGACGTCTTTAAAGTGATATTTACTGGATGGTACAAAGTGTATAAAACCAGCGCTCATTTAAAAAAAAACTTTATTATAATTGAGGCTTTATTACTATAATATAATATTACTATAACTATTATTATAATTAGATTAATTTTATATTTATATTATTATAAAATTATATTACCAAATATTTTATTATTATTTATATTATAGTAATGTCTATTGATTTTAAATTAATTATTATTTTATATAAATTGATTTTGAATTAAAAACGAAATATACTGTTTTAAAAATTATATTATGCATTTTTATTACTACATAATTCTCATACTACAAAATACTCATTTCCGAAAAATAAATATTTTCTTAGTACATATTTGACATACTCGTATCAAGCTGCAGTTAAAATTAGTTTTAGTAAAATTTAAAGCGTCTTAGTTCACATCCCAATTTCTAAGCAATAATCGAAAATTTTTATCAAAAGCTAATTATGATATTTCTTAATTCAATTATAATTGAATTAAGAAAAAGTTTGCTTTTGATAGTCATTTGCTATTAAATTTAAATCGGAATATTTGCTTAATTTGAGAAAGTGTGAGATTAAATTAATACACCTTCATCTAAAATCTAATTTTAATTTTACTTGAATTAAGAAATAATTTGCTTTTGATAAGAATTGCTATTAAATTTAAATCAGAATACTTGTTTTATTTGAGAAAGGGCAAGATTAATGTAATATCATTTTTGCTTGAATATAAATAACCCATATTCTATATTCAAGCAAGAATGATATCGAATTAATCTTGCCCTTTCTCAAATAAAGCAAGTATTCCGATGTAAATTTAATAGAAAATTCTTATAAAAAGCAAATTATTTCTTAATTCAAGTAAAATTAAAATTTTATTTTAGATGAGGACGTATTAAATTTAATCGAAATTGTACTTCGCTTAAGCAAGGGCCACATTCTTGGCATAAACAATAACCATTTAAAAATAAATGATAAATTTAGCAAAATAATTCTAGATTTAAGAAATGATATCTTCCATTGAATTTAAAATGAGTTTCTTAAAAGAAGAAAAACGAAAATGTATTATATTATTCGATCCATTTTTCCATTTAATCAAGGGGCTTGATTAGCTGAAAATCAAGGTGTAAAAATTATTAAATATAGTAAGTTTTGTTTAATAATAGCAATTTTTTTTTTCTGTGTGACCAAGAAGATTAAAGGTTTCAACAAATCATCTGTAGAGATAGTCGTGACTATCCAATTTCAATTTTCAAGCTGACAATGGTCACATATGGGACAGCTTCGGCACCTTACCTTACTACAAAGTGTCTACAAAAATTGGCATGCGATGAATCAGTTAACTATCCAATGGCATGTACCGCAGTCATTAACGATTGTTACGTTGATGACATGCTCACTGGAGCAGAGTCACTCCAATCAACAATTCAGTTACAATCTGAACTCAGTGAAATGCTACAAAGTGGTGGATTCGAACTCCGTAAGTGGTGTACCAATTCTTAATAATTGATACAACAAATTCCTGAAGCAAGTAGAGAAACAAACTCGACACTACAATTCGACGAGGATCATACCATAAAAACACTTGGAATATTTTGGGCTCCGAAACAAGACACTTTATCTTATAAAGTCGTTGAACATAATACCAATCGTCAGGTAATAAAACGAACTATTTTATTAGATATTGCTACTATATAAGACCCATTTGGCCTCATTACCCCATTGTGATAATAGTAGCAAAAATCATTATGCAAGAATTATGGCAAATCCGAGTAGAATGGGACGAATCATTACCAATACATCTACAGACAAAATGGCTGCAGTTTCGACAGCAATTAGTTCATTTAAATACACTGAATATCGTCCGATTCAAAAATTGTTCTTTCATGGCTTGCAGCATCGCCATCAAGATGGACAAATTTTGTGGCCAAAATAGTCGCTAACATACAACAATTATCCAAAGTGGGCGACTGTCATCATATTGAGTCGCGGCAAAATCCAGCCGACCTCTAATCTCGAGGCATTTCTCCATCTAACTGTAGCCACTCAAACTTATGGTGGTATGGTCCAAATATTTTATCAACTCACAATGAAATCATAGCAGCCGAAGATAGTGAGATTAACCAGGAGGATCTACCTGAATCAAAAATAGTTACAGCACACGTCAGCATAAATGATATGTCATTTATTGACAAGTTTTCATATTTTACAAAGTTGCAGCGCATACCAGCATTCATGTTACAGTTTATTGCTCACTGAATGGAACTCCGCAAAACTGAAGCTGATCAGTATAGTTCAACGGCAACCATTTGGAATTGAGATTAGCAATTTAGAATCCAGTCAAATCATCAATAAAAACAGCAAAATCATAGTGGTCAATCCATTTATTGATAAGCAAGGCATTTTAAGAGTCGGGGGCATATTGTCCAATGCAGATATTCCATTCAATCAAAAACATCAGATATTACTTCCAACTGGTCAACTGTCAAATATATTAGCACAGTATGAACACAGGCACAAACTACATTGCGGTCAACAAGCGCTACTATCAATTCTTCGGTTGAGTTATTGGCCATTAAGAGGACGAAATCTGGTACGTAGAACAGTGCACAATTGTATCCGCTGCCACAAAACATAACCTAAATCAATACAACAATTGATGGGTAACTTACCTCAACAAAGAGTGGAACCTTCAAAACCATTCATTAACACCGGCATAAACTTTTGTGGTCTATCAAACCCACATTAAATCGAGGAAACAATTCCGTCAAGGCTTATGTGGCTACGTTCATATGTTTTGCCACTAAAGCAATGCACATCGAGCACGTTGGCAATTTGACCACTGAGTCTTTCATTTGTGCACTAAGACGGTTTGGTGCGCGACGCGGAAAATGTTCCAGGATTTATTGCGACAATGCAACAAATTTTACTGGAGCTAAAAGGGAACTAGACAATTTGACCACTGAGTCTTTCATTGGTGCACTAAAACGGTTTGTTGTGCGACGAGGCAAACGTTCTAGGATTTATTGCGACAATGCAACAAATTTTACTGGAGTTAAAAGGGAACTAGACAATTTACACAACATTAGCGCAAGAAAGCATCGAGTGGCACTTCATATCTCCGAGGTCACCTCACTTCGGTGGTCTCTGGGAAGCAGGGGTGAAATCCACAAAATATCACCTTAAAAGGATGATGAGCGACGCATTACTTACTTATGAAGAGTTCAACACATTATTACATCAAATGGAATCATCTCTTAATTCCAGACCGATCACTGCAATTTCATCCAATCCAAACGACTTCAATCCATTAACGCCAGCCCATTTTCTTATCGGCGACTGTTTATTGGCAATTCCAGAACCTGATTTGACAACATACAAAATGAACCGGTTAACCCGATGGCAACGAACACAACAAATGCTGCAACAATTTTGACAGAGATGGTCAAAGGACTATCTTCATCAATTTCAAAATCGACCAAAAAAGAATTCCACAAAAATTCCAATTGACGTTGGTACAATCGTTCTTATCCAAGACGATAATCTTTCTCCTCTGAAGTGAAATATGGGAAAAATCATCGAATTACATCCCGGACGAGACAACACCACCAGAGTCGCCAGTATTAAAACATAACATGGAATCATCACACGAGTGGTTCACAAATTGTGTCCACTTCCAAATTCAGATGAATAATTTCACTTAATTTGCATACTTTCATCATTACTGTAGTGTTGTGAATAAAAAGGAGTGAGTGAAAAGGAGTGAGTGAACCCACAAGTAATTTACTTCATTTTTAGTTACAATAAAAAATATTAAATAAAATTAAAATAAGCAAGAGAAAATAACCACATTTCATTTCAAACACAGTGAGTTGAGGAACACAGATTGAAGTAAATAAAAAATTCCAATAAATTAAGAATTTAGAAAAATTTCGTGTAAATTTCAGGTACTATAATATATAAATCTAATTGCACATAATAAAACATCCACAACTTTTTATTTAACCTATATACACCAATTTGCTGGTAATAAATTCAACCCTTCAGTCTCACATACATATCTAACATAAATCTGTACATAAAAAGAAATTACTCGACTACAATTTTTCACTGTAAAAAAAAATGCCTGGTCTATTCAAAGAACTTAAATTTTTTTGTCAGTATTATTAATTGATACTTACAACAGACATAAAAAACGAATTATTGATTACCGCATAAATCAACTAATTGTATACCGCAAAAACCACACTTAAATCACTTAATCAGAAATTTATTGTCAGATCCAAGTTGAAAATAGTAAAAAAAAATTTACAGAAAATAAAATTTATTCACCTTTTCCTATATATTTATATAAAAGCTACTCGGGAAAGCACACACAAAGATAATAAAAAATTAAATAATAGAACCCAATCCTAACCGTACACACAGTAGTTATTCTTGCCGTCTCATTTCCACTGTGCATTGCTTTATATATTATGGAAAGTATTTCCTTTACTATTATAAATTTTATAAACTTTCATTTCAAATTAAAATCATCTCGACTCGACCCGGAAGAAAACTATAATTTAATTTTTTTTTTTTTTTATGTAGGTACATATAGAAAAATAGTGTGGTAGCAGTAAAAAATTAATTTGATTTTTTTTTTCCGTTTAATTTTTTGTGTACACTGTAGAGCTAGAGAGATATACAATTTTTTAGTTGGCTCAAAGCACTAAATTTTCCAAAATATAACAAAAAAAAACAATGGAAAATTCGATTAAAAATCTGACATGTAGTCGTTTTTCGTTCTAGTTTTGTGATATTTGTTCATTTTCACAAAAACAAAAAAATGTTTGTTGTTTTTTTTAAATTAAATGGTTTAATAGGTATAATTTTCCATTATACGTATTATATAATTTATCTCTAAAAACTAGGTACAATTTTTTTTTTTTAACTTATCTGTAACTGAACTCATACATAATTGGTATTAATAAAAAAATTAAAAATTTTATTTACATACAGTTGAAAAATAATCCTGATATACATACGACAAGTAGATTTTACTCTGTGTTGTTATATCAATTGAACGAATTCGTATTTAAACGTCTCACTGTTTTACATTCGTTCGTTCTGCTAAGGTAGTTTTGTGTAGAAGACTTACCTGAAAAGAGCAAAAGAATATAAATTAAGATTAAATTGATATGCTAGAGTTATCGAGACGAGAATTAAAAAAAAAAAGGAAAATAAATGGGAAAATGTTTAATTTTTTTTTTTTTTTTTTTTTTTTCAATTCAGGATCTTTACTTTTTCTTTTTATTGGCAAATATATTGGAAGTATATATGTATTTATGTAGATAATATCGTAAGAACGAACATAAAGAAGAAACGTGATGCAACTTAAGTCAAGGGTTAAAGCTACATCTGATAAAAGAGACGTGTTCGAAAATAATATAAACTCGACTTTGATTTATGACTATATTACAGTCTTCTTCAATAATGGATGTTACAAATTTTAATAAAATTTGCTTGTTTTGAAATTACAGCTTTCCTTTGGCTTGTCACACGCGGCTTTTCTTGAACGACTGATATCCCAGATAAATTTACGAGGAAGAGTAAAATAATCATTTCCCAAAATTGCATCACAATCTAATACCCTAGACACACTACGATTTAATAAAACCGATTTAGTGAATTTTTCGAGATTAGTAGCATTGTATCAACCTCGATTTTAGCTAATCTCTTTGTTTTTGCTTAGAATACTTAAACTAGTTGTTGTTACCAATTCATTAAATAACATGAATCATACAACAGTTCCTATAACAAAGTTATGCATCAAAATGAAAAAGTTGCTGCAAGATTAAGGGGAGATAGGCTAGAAGATAATGATACAAGCGAGAAATTATAACAAAAATGGAGAAAGTCGAAAGGCAAAACGCTATCTGGAAAGAAGAATAGTAGAGCTTAAAAGGCTATACTCCGACTATCTTGAGGGATGACAAAATAATAGCGATGGTTCCTCCAGTATCCATAGTCTAGTACGGACAAGCTGGAGCACGTCAACAATACCGACATAATCATCAAGTGGGGATAACCGGCAGCAGCTAGACAATCTCAACAACGGTCTGTCACACACCAACCAGAAGCTGCTCAAGAAGCAAAATTTCCTGACGAGGAGTATGTACAGAAAAATAAACTCCATTGAAGAAGCATTGGGCAATAACAACATTCCAATGGAATATATCAAACTAAAAATGGAGCAATTATTACAAGAAATAAGGGTAATTGATACATTACACATAGAGATCTTAGTAGAAATAGAAGAAGAAGAAGAGGAAACAGCTCCCTACTTCCATAATAACTACTATGAGACTCTCAATGATATAATGGACTCAGTAATATTGCGATTGCCGCACAGCCAGAAGGAAGAGACAACGATACCTTCTGGAGAAGCCAGGGTAAACCTAACCAAAATACAAATACCAACGTTTAATATAGATTATGAGCAGTGGAGTTCGTTTAACGATATATTCACAGAACTCGTCCACAACAACAGCCAGGTATCCAACACAATAAAAATAACATAGTTGAAGTCAAGTGTACAAAAAGGAGCAGCCCAGTTAATTAGTCATCTCTCAACAACTGGTAACAATTATACGAAAGTCTGGGAAATACTGCAAGCAAGGTACAAAAACGCCAGGTTACTGTCAAATAAATACTTCAACTCATTGTTATCTCTACCAACAATACACGCAGCATCAAATGATACTGCAACCGAAATGCAACACAACATTAACAAGCTGGAGACGAACTCTCCTTTTTCAATTTTTTTGAATGTTAATTAGTTCATGTAATTTCTAATATGCATTCAACGAAACCAACTAATAGACAGAATTCTATTTATTTAATTTTTAATTTTTATGATTTTAGTATGATTCACTAGTACATAACGCACATTGCATTCTGTATATATAGAATGTAAATTGTGATATAATCAGTCCAGTCGCCGCGGCCTGATGAGAAGATTGATGTTTTCATAATCATAAGCTCATCAGTTCGAAACTGGATTGAATCCTCTTACAATTTTCGGAACATATTAAAATCATAAAAATTATGAATTCTCCCGTTGAAGTACTAGTAATGTTCATTCTAGGCAAAAAAAAACTAGACGCTGAATCCCCTAGGATATACGAAACAACGTTAGGAAAACCAAGAAAATTCCACAAATAAAGGAAATTTTTGACTTTCTAGAAAGGAGATTTCAATCACTAGAGGCCACGAGTATCACCAAATTGACAAATACACTACCACAACAGATGACACCATTAAAACGGATACATGCCGCAACGGTAGACAGCCAGTGTCTAGTAAAAGAATGTCAAGGAGACATCAATTGCAAGACTGCAATCAATTCAAACTGATGTCAACATTAGACAGAAACAAAACTGATTAGCGAAACAACTACTTGTGTACGTTGTTTAATACAACATCCAAAGGACAATACAACAAAAATCAACTCATGCTCATCCACGATAAGATGTATTGTATGTCTAGGTACACACTACTCTGCATAGTAACAATATGGCATCAACCAACAAAGGGGCAACAAAAACCTTCATAGTTAACCAACAAGGTACAAGAGTGGCTACATGTATTGGACACCTCATCACAATGACGGCACTAATTGATTCAGGGTCACAGCCAACACTAATATCCTCGAAAGATGCCAATACACGGAACATCATGAAAAAAGAAACACATGTAAACATTTCAGGCATAAGTGGAAATGAGGCAGGAATCTGTCGAAACACAATCAACATAAAGGCTAGTGCCAAGATTTGATGGAGACTTTAGCTTAGACATCGAAGCTTTAATATTCAACAGGCTAACTCAACAACTACCTGAAACTGATATTGAGACTACAATCAATCTCAAACGATTGATCTCATACTATGAGCAAATTACTATCCATCGATAAGAAAAAACAACATGATAAAAGGCGGGTGTCAGGAGATGGCACAAAACATAGAGTTCGGATCGATCATAATCGGCAGCCTGAGTAAGATGGACAATTAAGCAAGAACAACAATGGTGACAACCAAATCTATCGAGGACCAACTGAAGTTATTTGTAGCGATTGCCAACTTAAGAAGAAGAAAATCAAGTTGAAAAGATATTTGAAACAAGATTGAAACGACGTTGCATGGCGACACACAATTGACGTAACACTCCTGAGAAATAGGCACTTGGTCCTTGGCAGTAGGTGCGCCATGAGACAAGTAATTAAAAAATGTATAACTTGTTTTCGGCACAAACAAGCCAACATGGAACAATTGATGGGCAGATTACAACCATCACCGTTCGCAAAAACGGGAATTGACTGCGCGGGACCAATCCAACTAAGAACTATCCAGGGCCGCGGACATAAGGCATATAAGGGATACATCGCACTGTTTTTATGCGTGGTGACAAAGGCCATCCATATTGAATTAGTGAGCAATTTAACAACAGAAGGATTCATTGCTGCATATAAGCGGTTCATATACAGACGAGGATTATGCACATATATATACTATGATAATGGGATGTATTTAAAAAATGTTACTATACGGCCATGACGTCACTACCAGGCGACATAGCAGCCATGCTGGCCAGTGAGGGAACAAACTTGAACTTTACATCACCTCATACCGCTCACTTCGGAGGGCTATGGGAAGCCGGGATAAAATCGGTGAAATTTCACCTCAAAAAACTGATAGGGGAAATAACCCTCACGTTTGAAGAACTATACACCGTCGTCATTCAAATCGAAGCAGTGCTCAAGTCTTGACATTTAACTCCGCTCACCAACGACGCCTCGGACTTAACAGCATTGACAGTAGGCCACTTTTAATTGGGGACTCCCCATGAAACAACACTAAGAACAAGATGGCACATGGTACCAAAAATGGTACAAGATTTCAGGAAATGGTGGTCATGAGAATATCATCAACGGGGGACATTTTCGTAGTACTCACACAACAAGAGGCCAGCGAATATGAAGATCGGTTCGAAAGAATTAACAACAACGAGCACCATCTATTGTCAATAGTGAAAAATTAAACAACTTTGATCGATAATACCGTTAAATTGGTGAAACACAATACAAATCTCACTCTAACGTCAATAAACAGCTAACTTGATAAGGGAGCAAAATCACCTCCGACAGGAAACGTCTGAACTTCAGGAATACCAAATATACATACGAGGACAGAGTTCGGTCGATAATACTAAACATGCTCATCGTGGAATCGTACACCCAGCTACACTTACACCAGCTCAGTTAAACAGGGAGCTGCAGTTAATTTGTCAGCTTGTGCCGGCCTCCATTACCATCCCGGAACAGAACCTCCACGACCTTACTCATATGTACCAAAGCATGAAAACACAAACCAGAGTAACATTGAAGAGTATAATTATTAAACTCATACTACCGCTTTCTTTCACGTGGGACTACACATTACTAGCGGGAATTCCAGTTCCAGATATCAATCACGGTACTACCCAGTCGTACATCATCAGAACGGCCGAGTAACTGGCCATAGTCGACCGACGAGAGGACTTCGCAACATTAACAAGAGAAGATGTGAACCGCTGCCAAGTTTTCCAACCAACCCAATTTCTGTGCCAACTTTCGCCAATTATGAATACAATGGCCGACCAAGGAAAATTCGAATTATGTAAATTACAGCGAAAGAAGGAAATCAATACCGTGTGCAATAGCAGAGCAGTAAATAAAACCAACCACTGGATCAAGCTTCACACCACAAACCAGTGGATAAAATATGTCATAGCCAAGGAAACTATACAGTCGATGTTAATAACATCCCGGATACAATCAATTCACCTCAACTTTTAATCCACGAGACGAGGATTTTTAATGGGGGAAAAATTAAGGACAATATAGAGCCAGTGTTGTCATTGTCTGATTTGTTGTGCCCTCTTTTGGAAGCCAAACCATTTTCTTTCGTTTCTTGATAATTGTGCCATTGAAATTGTTGTTATGATCCCAATATCTGTTGCGTTATTATTTTGGTAATCTATGGCAAGTTTGTCCAGTAGACCTTTGTTGGTTTGTTGTAGATTGTGTAGATACTCCAAGTGAAGAGCTTCACCCCTCTTTGTGTGATATTTGTTTACAACATATAGGCCGCATATAGGGTATTTGTATGTTTTTATGTCTTTTTGTTGGTGAAGGTTCATCCTTTTACTTCTAATGTTTCATTTTGATACTGAATCAAGAAGTTTCTTTTCAGATATTTGTCTGAACTATTATGTGTTATCGTACCGTTGATTCGATTATTTCTTTCTCGTTACATAAGATTCGGCACACTGCATTGAACCGCTTCATTAGCTAGTTTATACAGTGGCCTTCTCTCAATTCTTGTATCGGGTTAAACCACATATGGTGACTTTTTCTTTTTTTGCATTTGTCAATCATGCCATATACTTACTTTACGTTGATTTATTAAAATTTCGCTGTATTCCAAGTGAATCTGTTTAATGTTCCTGATGGTAGAGTACTGTCAGTAAATTTGAATTAATTATGCCTCCCTTGGCCAGTTGTAATGATCTCACTATTTCCTTTACTTCTTCCTTTAGTAACTGAAGGCGATTAAACATTGTTTATTGGAATGCTTCATTTGTACTTTCATCTAGGTGTATCTGGATTTCATTGTGCTGTTTAAGGATTTGTTGAATCTTTTGAGTAATGGCTTTGTTTATTTTATATTGTTCATTGTTGTTTTCTATTATCCAATTCTGACTGTTAAGTATGGTATCCCAGTCAGTTGCATCTGGTGAATCAGCGATCCATTTCCAAGCTGAGCCATTCCAATTGATTGAACGCTTGGTCTTCTGTTTGTGGTGCTTAAGTTCTCCTAGTAGTTTATTGACTTCATTAATCTGATATGTTAACTGTGGTTTAAAGCTAGCAGTACTGATGTTTTTTATTTCTGATTGTATTCTGGACAGAATATCTTCGTAACTAATCCAAAGGCACAAGCTGCAAAGAAATGAGCTTTACTTAGTTAAGTTTTTGATGTGTGATTTGTGTATTCTTCTTCCGTAGGAAGGGTTTATTTTTCCCTTGGATTTGTTTTATGGCGGTGAATATTGTCTCTCCAGAGATAAGAATAATAATTTATGTCTTATCTCTCAGAGATAAGAATAATAATTTATGTCTTATCTCTGGTCTCTCCAAATTCGTATGATTTCGGTTCATTCTTCTTCAGGTTCTCCCCTTGTAACTTAAGTTGTTGGCTATTTTTTATCAGTTCTATAAGGTCTTCGTTTATCTTTTATTTGTAGTAGAACAAGTTCTGGTAATTAATGCGTTGAATTCTTCCGAGGAATATGTCGCACGGCTTTTTCCCGATAACCGAGTGTATTGTGTTATTATACCTGCCAACTGCAATATTGACCAATTCCTTTATCGTAAAATATTTTTATTCAGATTGGAGACTTCTCAGTATTACAATGATGCGTTGAGCACACCTTTATCCCGAGTGTTTTTACGTAGTTTGTTATAATGGGACTTATGAAGTCTGGTTCTAAGAGAATAATCTTCTAATATTCTAAAAGAATAATCTAATACATGGGTCTTGATGGTTGGTTTAAGATTAGATTTTATAATTCTTAATAGCTGATCTTCACTGAATGGCAATTGAAGACGGTAGTTCATCGATTCTATCGCCAGTAAAGATCGTTGTTGTTTCTGCTGAAGGTTTAATCTTTCCTCATCATCTCCTCCGGGATCTGAGAAACGCGATATAAACGGTTGTCTTATCATCGACCAATTAGCCCCTGGAGACTTACGCAAGAAAATCATCATCCATGTTTGCGCAGGACCCTCTATATAAATGAAAATTACTCTGTGATTATCCTCCACCGGAAAGCAGTTGAGCATAGCCATATTTTCTAATTGGAATGCAAAATCTCTGACGTTTAATCCTTTTGCCATACGACATGTATGAATAAAATCTCTAAATTTCCGCACGATCCACCGGACATGTTTTTTAAACATATTAGGGCTAAAATTATGCTGCATCTATCTAAACTATTAACGTGTTCATATGGAGTTTTATTGGATAACTATTTGAAAAATTTATTTGAAAAATGTACTGATTTTTCGAACGTCTGCGCTTGGTCGTGGTTTTGTCATAAATCTATTATATTATTAAATTGTCCTTATATGGTTTGCAAATAGGTTAAAAAGTTGGTCACTCCCTCTATTGTTGAATTTACATTTGTTGCTAGCAAGTGATTGTAAAGCCTTCGAAGCCTTGATGATTTATCGTATTTTCATACCCCTTTTGCACTACCATAGGATGGCTCATGAGCATATTGGTAGGAAAACCCCTATTAGTTAGTACCACATTGTTGCGCATAGGATGACCGTCTAGTAGCTGTACTGCAAACATATTATCAGCAGCTGAGTGTATCTTAAAACAAAGTTTGTTCTAAAAATAACCGACATTTTTAGTTATAGAATAAAACACGCATGGTATTATGTTTCAAAGCTAATATTTATTCAAAATAGGATCCATTTAACTAAATACAACGTTTGGAACGATCAACCAATTTATCCATAGACTTTTTAAATTCCGTTTTTCGGATGTTCTTTAATACCTGTGTCACGGCTGCTTGATGAATGGCTGAAACGTCATCATAAAAAGCTCCTTTCATTGCAGTTTTCAGTTTTTGGAATAGAAAATAGTCAAACGGTGAGAGATCAATGTTGAAATTATGTCTTTGCAATGCTCTACACGAGCGACTTTTTGATCTTCATTTAACTGATGTGGAACAAAACGTACACATACCTTTCTTTTGCCCAAATCTTCAGTTAATATTGTGTAGATTGTAGCGTAAGATGAATTTAATTCTTCTGCCAGCATTCTCACAGTGAAATTTGCATCGATAGCGATTATTTCACGTACTTTTTCCACTAACTCAGCATGATTTGATGCTTTTGGTCGTTCAGGTCTTGGATCATCATTTAAATCGTCACGGCCATTTTTAAATCGTGTAAACCACATACAAACTTGAGTACGACTCATACAATCATCACCATAAACTTTTTTTAACAATTCGTAAGTCTCAGCAAATTTTTTACCGAGTTTAACACAAAATTTAATATTTGCTCTTTGTTCCATTATGTTTTTACGACATAATTACAAAAACTACTGTCATTGACGCGTGTGTAATTTTGTAACCTTTCAACCGATTAGCATGAACTTAGCTGCGTTCGAAAGAAGAAACATGTACCTTTCAAACGATACCAACGTTTAATAGATGCCGCTACGTGTTCTATGATTTAAATTAAAAGTTCGGTTATTTGTCGAGTGATTTAAAATAATCCCAATCTTCTATCGGTAGAACCTAAGCTGTCCTTCTATCATTCGGCTTAATCCATGAAGTCCTGAAAATACCACCCATGAACTTACAAGAAAACCGTATATCGGTATATCTATCGCAACCTCCTAGAGCGTCTATCAATCAGGCTTAAGCAAATCAACTTTTCTTTGTTCGGAAAATTATCAAAAATTATATCTACATTTATATGACCTGGGGAAAAGTAATTAAATAATTTAAATAAATTTTAATCGATATCTTCTTCAGGTCCCTGTTTCGTTAACGACCACAACAAAAACCCAAAATACAAGTAACCTTGTTGTTGAAACGAAAATTTAAAAAAATTAAAAAAAAAAATTATAATTGGTTTAAATATTGATTTTTTGTTTTGTTTTAACCCAAAGAGATAAAACAAAAGAGAGCTTACATAATATCATAATATAAAAATTTTAAACATTGCTTAAACAAGGTTTTGATCGCAGAGATACAAACAACATCGTTTTCCCTTGTGTAATATTTTCGCTTGCATGCACAACTCAAATTGCTTTTTTTCGCCATTTAAACAGCGATTATAAGTTTTTGCAGGAATGTTGCCGAAAAGTTGTTGGCAAGTATTATTGTTCAAAGGATTGATGGCTCAAAGGATTGATGGGAAAATACTCCTAAAAAAACACATTTTCGCTTTGTGCGTTTATTTTGTGTTGTAAAATCTGATTTTCTACACGCTTGCAAAATATGCATTGCTTTCATGGAGCAACCAGTCAGCCAGCTAATAACTTCATAGCTAATACCGTTAATAACTAATTATGATCATCGTTACAATACAGCGATTTTTAGCTCTGATTCCTTCTTCTTTTATTTAGAAACTGGATTCAACAAATTTCTATGTTTCTCCTCAAAGCGTTCATATTTTTTTTTTTTTTTCACTTTTTTTTATAAAGCTGCTCATTTCGCATAATTTCTTAATTTATTCTCGAATTCAGTAAATTTTAACCAATGCGAAGATAATAGCATTTTGTTATACTCTTTTTTAGTTTTCAAAATTGCCCAAAGATAATTAATTGACCGAAACGGGGCAAAATAGTCCCTTTCATAGTAACGTCGGGACTAGAGCTGCGCGGTATTAATATACCGTGGAGAACCATATGGCATGAATATATGTAAAATTAGTAATTATAATATTTAGTACATACACAAACGTTATTTGTTTATGTGCCCAATTTATTAATTGTACTTAAACGGAAATTTTTATTTATGTACTAAAAATTGTGAATACTAAAATTACTTGTCTTTATATGTATTAACTTTTTTCATATTATTCTAAATTTATTTAACGCACTGAAAGCTATATTTCTAGCCAGCTGTAGAGTACATCTTATTTACTTTTAGTACAGGTATTATTTAGAACAGTTTCGATGTGTCCCTAATAATTGGACAACTTATCATTGTAAGCTTTAAATATTTTCATTTGTATATCTTAGATTTTCTATAAAATTTGGAAAAGTGATGATTTGGGGCAGCCTCATAGATCAGAGGCAAAACACCAAATAATTTTTTTTATGTAGCATTTTGTTTTTATTATATGGCAAAGTATTTTTTAAAGCGTTTAATGTTTTGGTTTAACGAAATTTAGGATATTTTCCAATTTATAACTTACAAATTCAAAAAAAAAAAAAAAAATCTGGCATAATTTCTTTTGGCGTAAATTCAGGAAGGTAATACTCAGTTAAAATAATGACCTCAACAAATATTCATCAGAATTGAAGGTGATTCGGGAGGGTGAATTTTATTTTGTTTCGCTCTGGAGTAGTGACAGATTAATTTGAATTTTTGTAACGTTTGTTTCTGACGGTAAGGTTTTGGGCATTTTGTTGGAGTATATTGTGACAAATAATTTAAATATAGGAGTATCAAAATTCGTCAAGCACATAAAGGACTATCGCTTTAATAATACATCGTAAAATAAAAATTAATTGAGGCCTTATCGATCTAGCTAATGCAAAACATTAAAAACTGGCCCAGTTTACCCACCGTCGAATAAAACGTTTATGAGACCATTCAGCCCATAAATAATTTATTAACTAATCTCTTGTTAGAATAAAATAAAAGTTATTAAAATTGTATAAGTAAATATAAACAACAAAATCGTCTCTTCAGCGTTTCGTTTTCGCTTGTCGTATTGGATTTATTATTTTTTCGAGAGGAAAACTCACAAATAAACAATAAACATTAAAATTGAAATGTGTACAAATATAAAGTGACAACTACAACAAACATCAACACAAAGTAGTAACAAACAAAGTGAATGTAATCTCATTCCTTGGATGTAGCGAAATCCACCCTACCCATACACACATAAACACACAAACCTACACTACACACAATAACAAAGTAATTTATACAAAATTTTTCTTTTTTATAATTTTATTATTTTTCACTTAAATTTTTCATGTTATTCAATTTTTAGATTCAAAACAGGAAAATTCAGTTTTTTGTTGTTTTTCTGGGTTGTATGTTTTCTCATATCATCATCATACACTTTACTAATTTTGTAAGTTGTATATAAATATAATAAACAGCATAGGTATAAATACAGCAGCAGGAAGAAGGAGATACATAAAATTTTGGTAGATAGGAACTTAATTGGAAGATAAAACTTAATTGTTTTTCATCATTTGTAAATTCAATGATAAATGCGCAAGAAACGCGAAGTATACATACACATACACTTGGGGACAAAATTAATGGAACACAAAAGTTTTCGAAAAATTACACCAATACAAATTAAAGGAAAATTTGTGTATTTTGATTTTCCATTTGTTTTTCAAACAACTAACATTTTATGACCTTTCTTTACTTTTAAGCAATAAAAACGAGAGATTCGGAAAATGAACTTGGCTTTGAAAAAAATTTCAGAATAGCCAGTTTGTAGAAAACTTTATTATGTTTTTTTTAAAAATCTTTTTCAGACTAAGTTTTAACGAAATTACTGCTATTTAAGTGAACAATTCCAGAAACGGTTAATTAGCAACATGTCGGCAATTCCGACATATGACCAACTGGAATGAAATAAGAATATATATTTCCTAGAATATGCTCAATTAAACTAGAACAAAAGCCAAATTCTTTAACCGATTATGATAAAGTTCGATCCACGATGGAAAAGTAGATTTGCCAACCGTCCCGTTTTCGACGGGACAGACCAGTTTTAGAATCGAGTGCCACGTGTCCCAACTAGAGATGCTGATTTTAAGTTATTTTGCAAAGCTCAAGCTTCCAATCATTTTAGAATACAACCTCGACCTTAGCTCGAGCGTTTTTGATCCAAAAATATTAATTTTATAACGTAAATTATCTCTCTCTCTTTATTAAGAAAATTCTCTTTATCTCTTGAATGGTAAGAGTTACAAACTTTTTAATTATATAATTTCTAATAGTAACTTGGGTATGCAGAATCCGAATCTAAAATCAAATTTTCGAAATTCCAAAAAAAAATGCTACACACGGACACACTTTTCGAATTCATAGACGTACTTTTTCAAAATTAGTCGAAAATAAAAATATCGAGTATTTCAAGCATATCGAGCTTCTAACTCTCGAGCAGCTCCAGTCCCGACGTTACTATGAAAGGGACTCTTTTGCCCCGTTTGGTCAATTAATTGTCTTTGGGCAGTTTTGAAAACAAAAAAGAGTAGAACAAAATGCTATTATCTTCGCATTGGTTAAAATTTACTGATTTCGAGAATTAATTAAGAAATTATGCGAAATGAGCAGCTTTATACAAGAAAGTGAAAAAAAAAAAAATATGAAGGCTTTGAGGAGAAACTTAGAAATTTGTTGAATATAGTTTCTAAATAAAAGACGAAGGAATCAGAGCTGAAAATCGCTGTATTGTAACGATGATCATAATTAGTTATTAACGGTATTAGTTATGAAGTTATTAGCAGATTTTACAACACAAAATAAACGCACAGAACGAAAATGTGTTTTTTTAGGAGTATTTTCCCATCAATCCTTTGAGCGGGACATAACCAATCGGCAATCAACCTTATTGTTCTTATTTTTTCTCTACATCTAATTTTCAACAATAATACTTGCCAACAACTTTTCGGCAACATTCCTGCAATAACTTATAATCGCTGTTTAAATGGAGAAAAAAAGCAATTTGAGTTGTGCATGCAAGCGAAAATATTACACAAGAGAAAACGATGTTGTTTGTATCTCTGCGATCAAAACCTTGTTTAAGCAATGTTTAAAATTTTTATATTATGATATTATGTAAGCTCTCTTTTGTTTTATCTCTTTGGGTTAAAATAAAACAAAAAATCAATATTTAAACCAATTATCGTGATTTAAAATAATCGAGTAAGTGATCAAAACCATTTTTTTTAATTGTTTTAAATTTTCGTTTCAACAACAAGGTTACTTGTATTTTGGATTTTTGTTGTGGTCGTTAACGAAACAGGGACTTGAAGAAGATATCGATTTAAATGTATTTAAATTATTTAATTACTTTTCCCCAGGTCATATAAATGTAGATATAATTCTTGATAATTTTCCGAACAAAGAAAAGTTGATTTGCTTAAGCCTGATTGATAGACGCTCTAGGAGGTTGCGATAGATATACCGATATACGGTATTCTTGTAAGTTCATGATGGTGGTATTCTCAGGACTTCATGGATTAAGCCGAATGATAGAAGGACAGCTTAGGTTCTACTGATAGAAGATTGGGATTAGTTTAAATCACTTGACAAATAACCGAACTTTTAATTTAAATCATAGAACACGTAGCGGCATCTATTAAACGTTGGTAGCGTTTGAAAGGTACATATGTTTCGAACGCAGCTAAGTTCATGCTAATCGGTTGAAAGGTTACAAAATTACACACGTGTTAATGACAGTAGTTTTTGTAATTTTGTCGTAAAAACATAATGGAACAAAGAGCAAATATTAAATTTTTGTGTTAAACTCGGTAAAAAATTTGCTGAGACTTACGAATTGTTAAAAAAAAGTTTATGGTGATGATTTTTTGAGTCGCACTCAAGTTTACACGTGGTTTACACTATTTAAAAATGGCCGTGACGATTTAAATGATGATCCAAGACCTGAACGACCAAAAGCATCAAATCATGCTGAGTTAGTGGAAAAAGTATGTGAAATAATCGCTATCGATGAAAATTTCACTGTGAGAATGCTACCAAAAGAATTAAATTCATCTTACGCTACAATCTACACAATATTAACTGAAGAGTTGGGTAAAAGAAAGGTCT
This sequence comes from Tipula vernalis, assembly GCA_958295665.1. Classification (NCBI taxonomy): domain Eukaryota; kingdom Metazoa; phylum Arthropoda; class Insecta; order Diptera; family Tipulidae; genus Tipula; species Tipula vernalis. The sequence goes on from OY282559.1 coordinate 110,968,279, forward strand.
GTGCACGTTTTGTTCCACATCAGTTAAATGAAGATCAATAAGTCGCTCATGTGAAGCATTGCAAAGACATCATTTCAACAGCTGAAAACGATCCAGATTTTCTTGATTCGCCTGATCTATCACCGTTTGACTATTTTCTATTCTAAAAACTGAAAACTGCAATGAAAGGAGCTTTTTATGATGACGTTTCAGCCATTCATCAAGCAACCGTGACACAGGTGCTAAAGAACATCCGAAAAACGGAGTTTAAAAAGTCTATGGATAAATTAGTTGATCGTTCCAAACGTTGTATACCATGCTCATGTACATAATACCATGCTTGTTTTATTCTATAACTAAAAAGCTCGGTTATTTTTAGATCAAACTGTGTTTTAAGAAACACTCAGCTGCTGATAATATGTTTGCAGTACAGCCACTAGACGGTCATCCCATGCGCAACAATGTGGTACTAACTAATAGGGGTTTTCCTACCAATATGCTCATGAGCCATCCCATCGTAGTGCAAAAGGTTTATGAAAATACGATAAATGATCAACCAACTTTGGGAGTGACCAAGTTTGGGCCTATTGGCAAACCATATAAGGACAATATCGGTGATCAAGAATATCCGAGATATATGTATGTCAAAAACCACGACCAAGCGCAGACGTTCGAAAAATCAGTACATTTTTCAAATAAAGATTTGTCCAATAACACTCCATATGAACACGTTAATAGTTTAGATAGAATGCAGCATAATTTTAGCCCTAATATGTTTAAAAAACTTATCCGGTGGATCGTGCGGAAATTTAGAGATTTTATTCATACATGTCGAATGGCAAAAGGATTAAACGTCAGAGATTTTATATTCCAATTAGAAAATATGGCTATTCTCAACTGTTTTCCGGTGGAGAAACTTCACCTACCGAACTAACGTCTGCAATTGCCATTCAGTGAAGATCATCTATTAAGAATTATAAATTCTTATCTTAAACCAGCCATCAAGACCCATGTATTAGGTTATTCTTTTCCAAACATAGAAAGCCTGAGAAAATACACCATCACCTGATAGTCTCTCCCGTAGAAACAGCATAGCCGCACTTCAACATAAGTCAACGTTTAAACCAAGCATAAATCCGAATGAATTTGTAATATGCTGGAACTGTAGGGACCTAGGACATAGGTTTAAGGATTGTGTTTATATTGTTGAGCGATTATTTTGCTTTGGTTGTGGAAAAGAGGGAGTGATTAAGCCTATGTGTGTCAATTGTAAAAGTGAAAATAAGCCTTTAAACCGACGTCCGAGCGCGGTTACAACTGGGATTTCGCACTCGGAAATCCCAAGAAATGTCCCAAGGATACTAGAGAAAACCACACCATATGTTCAACGATATGGAAAGGGTACCCAAAAGAGAACGTAACATACGGATAATCCAATACTAAAGATGAAGCGCAGCATTGTGAAGGAGTGCTCTGCTGAAGTGTTACCAGGTTTAGAAAACGAAAATAATGATCCCCGACCGTATGCCACAGTTAACATAGAAGGTCAATTGATTAAAGGCCTTATGGATAGTGGGGCATCGATCAGTGTAATACGTCGTGACGCCGAAAAACTACTGAAATAAATCGGTGTTAAATTACAAAGAATAAATTCAACAATTGCACAGCAGATTGATCGCGAAATTCTATCATCGGATTCATTAATGTACCGGTGAAAATTGGAGAAACAACGGCTAGAATAAGGTTCTACGTAGTTCCTACTTTACGTGCCAAGTTATATTTGGGAATCAATTTTTAGAAAGCTTTTGGAATTTCTAGCATAGTTAGCATAATTTTAGGCATATTCGGGCATCATTTTAGGCATAGTCTAACAGAATTCCAATTTTCACAGTTAGAAGCGGTCATAGAAATGTTGCCGAAATTTAATAAGAAAGGTTTGGTAAGAACACATTTATTTGCGCATAAAATTGATATAGGGACGGCGGAGCCGATTAAACAAAGGCTTTATCCAATATCACCAGCAGTACAAGAGGATACAGTTCAACTCATAAGCGAAATGTTGAAAAAGCGAGTTATAGAGGAGAGCGTAAGTGCTTGGAGCTCGCCCATAGTACTAATCGAGAAGTCAAACGGTAAGTCGCGCCTGTGCCTCGACACTAGCAAACTAAAGCAGGTAGCGAAGAAGGATGAATCCTTCTCTGTTTGGGAGATACAAAATTCATTTCGAGCATAGGTCTCGAAGATGCCTTTTGGCAGATACCGTTAACCGAGGATATTAACCAGTACCCCCGTATTGATAAATCCGGATTATAATAGGCATTTTTTTATTACATGTGATGGTAGTATCGAAGGTCTGGGAGGAGTGCTGTACCAGGAAATTGACAACGTGGAAAGATCAATAGCGTTTTTATCAAGTAAGCTTAAAAAGGCGAAAAAAATTATTCAATTTCAGAATTGAAGTATTTAGCTGTTCTAAAGTCGATTAGCAAATTTAGACCTTACGTAGAAGATTATACAGGTTATACAAAGATTTAACAGGAAGACTGGCACGATGGAGTTTACAGCTCCAGCAATACGATTTTGTGATAGAATATAAAAAAATGCAAATACAGGTATTGATTTGAATTCTAAAGAATTCCAAAATGAAAAGTACGCTAACTTTCGTAGGAAGATTGAGAAATCTCCAGAAAATTTCCCGAATTTAAGAGTAGCAAATGACAAGATTTATATTAGGATAGAACCTAAGATTAATCAAAGTTTAATTGATCTGCCCGTGTGGAAATGGTACGTGCCATCAACTATGGTAACATTACTCGTTCAAAGCGAACACGATGTACCATAAGCCTCCCACAACGGCAGAGAAGATGTGAATTACGAAGAAAACTTACAAAAAGTGCCTGATTACGTGAAAGTTTACAAGAAATCTTCAGTGAGAGGCATGGAAATGGAACCTGGTAATTCATGAGATTTTGGCAGTTGGAGATTAATGCACCTTCTTATCGTGTGGTATTCACCAGATTTAGCTCTTTTGACTATTTTCTATTCCCTAAGTTTCATTTGGCATTTAAAGGAAACATTTTTGCTTCAATTGAGACATTAAACAGTCAACAACCGCCTTACTCAATAACATTCCAATCAGCGACATAAATAAATCACACAATGCACTTGTTGAGGGTTCAAATTGATGTATTTCAGTTGGGCGAAAGTATTTCGAATATATAAAATGATCTTTGTCAAAATTAATTAAATATTTGTGTTTTTTCTTATCCATTCCGGCTATTTTCCGGGCAGAGGATGTAATTCAAATTCTCAAAATCCTGAATCTAGACTCGAATAATTTCAAATTATTTTAGAATTCTAGAATAATGTTGATATTCTCAAGAAATTTCGAATCTTCCCGAAACTCTAGAATGCACAGTTAGAACCCTAGAATAATTTTGAAAACATATGTACATACGCAACACTCATATACACCCGACAGACACAAACTAACTAATCGCCAATTCAGTGTTATCTAGTTTTTTCAAACTGTTACAACACGATTTTAAAGCTTTCAGGATTATCGTGCTTCATAACTTGATTATCGTAATCTAGTTGTACAAACTCGATAATCATCAAATATAAGAAAGAGACAGAAAATGGAAGTGAGGTAGAATTATTTTGTTTTGATGTCACTTTTAAAATTAAATTGAAATCGCGATCTCCATCAATTTTACCAAGCAAATTTTATATCATGTTCTTTTGAATCTGTCATGTTCTAAAAAATTTGTGGTGTCCCTCTTTCCAAGTTTCCAAAGGTGGCAAGTCTGTGGAAAAGGGATTCTAAAATCATTTTATGATGAAGTTATAGGCTATGGGAATATCGAAGGTTAAGATGGAAGTGTGGAACGGAATCAGCAAATTATAATGTCGAATTCTTTGGGAAAAATAAATCAATAAATTGATTTTTTTTTGATCTTTTTTGACATTTTATATTCTTTCGAAAGAAATAAATTGATTTTTTTTTTGATCCGGATTGTCACAAATCCGGGTTTTTTGGTAGATTTCATAAAAATTTCACAAATACGTAGAAATGTAAACGTTAAAATTAGGTAAACAAAAATAAGCCGCTATTTTCATAAATCATTTGTGGTTATATTTTGATGCGAATAGTTGCGTTACAAACTAAATTAACATTTTTTATCTTTTTATGGTAAAGATTTCACAATACAATATGCAAAATGCTGTAAAATGTGTAAACATAATCTCGCGTTTTATTTGTTATATTTTACACCAATACGACTACAAATAAATCAATTTATTTATTTTCTTTTCATATTTTTTGGCAAATAAAAAAATTGATTTTTTTTTGGAAATCGAAAGAATTTTACATAATTAAAAATTAGTTGATTGTTGTGCATCTTTCAATTTTAAACCTTCCCTTCGTTTTGCGCATTAAAAAAAAACTTTGTACCTATTGAATTAGTAGCTTACTCTTAGGCAAATTTACTAAAAAAATTGTTTTATCCTCCTCCTACACCAACAACCAACATGATGCTGAGCGAAGTTTGATGAACAAATAATTTGATTTTCATGTCTAATATGTTCGTCTAATTGTGCTCGAGTTTCATGAAGCAAATTTAATTGATTTGGAATTACATAAATAGAATTTTTAATTATTTCACATTATACATACATATGTATGTATATGCTGGGTACAAATACAATTGTGAAAAAGTTCAAGCAGATAAAACAATCGAATCATGCTCTCATTGAATGATGGGTTACAAGACATTTTTCGTTGGAATGATAGCATTTCCATTGTTTGTACGAAATTAAATATTTTTATTCTCTGTAATTCCTTTTATCAAAAGATGCTGCTTATATTAATCCCAAATCAATGTCATTAACAGAGAAATTGATGAAAAATCCCATAAAATAAAAAAAAGCTGGAAAATGAAATTAAAAGGGAAAATTTCATCATAACTGATTTCTGAGATTTTTGATTTCCTGATATTTAGCCGTGTTATACAATAAACGAAATTATAATATAAAATGATAAAAAAAAAATCGGATAATAAGAAAACGGACGATAAGAAAACAAAATAAAAGTGTGTACAAAGCTATAGCATTTTTTGTTCTTTGTCGGTTGAACGTGCGGCGAAAAAATAGTTGTCGTAACTCGTGCGTTGTTAGATTATGAAATAAAGAACTTTAATTCTAGATTGTTTTTATTATTCACAGTTTGGATAATAAATAAATAAGCAAAAATCCCTATTACGCTGCTGGGTATTTTGTTTGATAACCGCAAAATTTATGGAAAAAATACAAAAAAAAATATTGGCATTTTGATTAAATTATCAAGATTTGTGACACTGACCGACATATAGTATAACCAACATATCACAATTTTATGCTTTATTCATAATTTTTGCATGAATATACAATGAACTTTGAGTTCATACACAAAAGAAAAATATTTTTGTTACGTGCTCGACACAATTGAGTTATTTCATAAATTCACTTGTCAGCAAATTTTACTTTGAGCGCGCGTTTTTTATAGAGTTGATAAAATGTTTACGCTTTTCATTTTTTATTATAAATGTTATCTATTTAATGGCCGACCTTTATATTTACAAACAACGTAGTAAACAAATTGAAAATATTACTGAATCTAATGAGTATTGAAACTATGTATTTTTATTTAAAAATGAATTATTTTATTTCATATGAAAAGTGATAATTTGAAATGTTTCCAAATAGAAGGATTCAAATTCTTGCAACAGATAAAACAGCTTTGTTCTGCACGAAGCTTCTATGTAAGTGGTATCGCTGGAATTCGACGAACATTTGACATTTTCAAGATTACAGGTTTGCTTAACGTTTTAAGAGATGGATTTAACAATTATTTATTTGATAAAATTTTCGAGATTGCCGATGTTTGTTTTGTTTGCATGGTTATTTGGAATAATTTTCGAGAATTTCGAGATTATTCCAGATTTTTTTTTTTTCATATTTCGAGATTATCCGTTAAGATTCGAGATTTTTTATATACGTTATTCTATACGACTTTCAGATTTATTTCGAAAGTGTTTGTGATTTCAAGATCAAGATTGAAGAGTTCATCAATAGCATTAATATTTCCTTCAAAAAAATCGAATTTCGGGCTCTATACCGTACAAATAGCTCATTTGAAAATATGAATAGCTTTTGTTTAGAATCCGCCTAGCTTCTAGAGGCACTACTGGTAGGGAAGTGAAAACCAGTTAAAGAGTTAAACGATAAATCTAATTTTTTTCGTTTAGTCGATCCAATTCACAGCCAGTTGTAGTTATTGTAATCTATCCATATTTCAATTTCACCTGTTTATCTCTGAGCGACAATCATTTATCTCTCGTATTTCGAGTTACGACTTTCGACAATTCCCACAAATTCGCAATCGAGACAAATGTCTTACATAATCGCATTTTGTGACACTTTCGAAAAAATTCTCGAAACACGTTTAATACTTACTTAACTGAATACAGGTGCAATTTTTGAATACTGTAAAATGTCAAATACATACTGTAATATATACCTAAGTGGTTTCCTAGTTTTCTTGAAAAAATCCTAGGAAGCTATCACCAACGGCTTTTTGGTTTATCAGTAAAAACTTAATGAGTGACAATTTGCAATACTTTTGGCACACAGTGTAAATTTTCTTAATATGACATAAACTTTACATAAATATACATATGTAACAGGATTACTAAAATTGTTCTTGTTTTATTAAAGCTACGATTTGAACAATTATCAAAAATTTGGTTGGTCCAAAACCACTTTGAGTCCAAAAAAGTAGAAAACAAAAATGTCCGTCCGTCTGTTTGGCTGTCTATTCGACTTAGAATTTGTTTTCACCAATCTATAATTCTAGCAAAGGCAGAGAAATGAAAATCTTTCGAACCTGTTAATCAAGAGGGCCGGGTACCTGCTATAAGAATTGACCAAAAACCACCTCATCTAAGTAAAGTGTAAAAAGAGTAAAATGTAAAGAGTAAGGACTAAAGAGTAAGGACTAAAGAGTAGAGTAAAGAGTAAAAATTATAGAGTATAGAGTATATAGTATAAAGCTTAAAGAGTAAAGAGAAAAATGTAAAGAGTATAGAGTATAGCTTATAGGGCAAAGAGAAAAGAGTACAGCCTATAGGGCAAAGAGTAAAGAGTATAATATAGGGCAAAGAGTAAAGAGTATCATATAGGGCAAAGAGTAAAGCGTAAAGGGTAAAGGGCAAAGGGTAAAGGGAAAAGGGTAAAAGGTAAAGGGTAAAGAGTAAAGGGTAAAGGGTAAAGGGTAAAGGGTAAATGGTAAGGTGTAAAGGGTAAAGGGTAAAGGGTAAAGGGTAAAGTGTAAAAGGTAAAGTGTAAAGGGTAATCAGTAAAGAGTAAAGGGTATAGGGTAAAGAGTAAAGGGTAAAGGGTAAAGAGTAAAAGGTAAAAGGTAAAGGGTAAAGGGTAAAGGGTAAAGGGAAAAGGGTAAAGGTTAAAGGGTAAAGGGAAAAAGGTTAAAGGGTAAAGGGAAAAGGGTAAAGGGTAAAGGGTAAAAGGTAAATAATAAGGGGTAAAGGGTAAAGGGTAAAGGGTAAAGGGTAAAGGGTAAAGGGTAAAGGGTAAAGGGTAAAGGGTAAAGGAGTAAAGGGTAAAGGGTAAAGGGTAAAGGATAAAGGGTAAAGGGTAAAGAGTAAGGGGTAAAGGGTAAAGGGTATATGATAACAGGTAAATGTAAAAGGTAAAGATTAAAGGGTAAATGGTAAAAGGTAAAGAGTAAAGGGTAAAGTATAAAGTATAAAGTATAAAGTATAAAGTATAAAGTATAAAGTATAAAGTATAAAGTATAAAGTATAAAGTATAAAGTATAAAGTATAAAGTATAAAGTATAAAGTATAAAGTATAAAGTATAAAGTATAAAGTATAAAGTATAAAGTATAAAGTATAAAGTATAAAGTATAAAGTATAAAGTATAAAGTATAAAGTATAAAGTATAAAGTATAAAGTATAAAGTATAAAGTATAAAGTATAAAGTATAAAGTATAAAGTATAAAGTATAAAGTATAAAGTATAAAGTATAAAGTATAAAGTATAAAGTATAAAGTATAAAGTATAAAGTATAAAGTATAAAGTATAAAGTATAAAGTATAAAGTATAAAGTATAAAGTATAAAGTATAAAGTATAAAGTATAAAGTATAAAGTATAAAGTATAAAGTATAAAGTATAAAGTATAAAGTATAAAGTATAAAGTATAAAGTATAAAGTATAAAGTATAAAGTATAAAGTATAAAGTATAAAGTATAAAGTATAAAGTATAAAGTATAAAGTATAAAGTATAAAGTATAAAGTATAAAGTATAAAGTATAAAGTATAAAGTATAAAGTATAAAGTATAAAGTATAAAGTATAAAGTATAAAGTATAAAGTATAAAGTATAAAGTATAAAGTATAAAGTATAAAGTATAAAGTATAAAGTATAAAGTATAAAGTATAAAGTATAAAGTATAAAGTATAAAGTATAAAGTATAAAGTATAAAGTATAAAGTATAAAGTATAAAGTATAAAGTATAAAGTATAAAGTATAAAGTATAAAGTATAAAGTATAAAGTATAAAGTATAAAGTATAAAGTATAAAGTATAAAGTATAAAGTATAAAGTATAAAGTATAAAGTATAAAGTATAAAGTATAAAGTATAAAGTATAAAGTATAAAGTATAAAGTATAAAGTATAAAGTATAAAGTATAAAGTATAAAGTATAAAGTATAAAGTATAAAGTATAAAGTATAAAGTATAAAGTATAAAGTATAAAGTATAAAGTATAAAGTATAAAGTATAAAGTATAAAGTATAAAGTATAAAGTATAAAGTATAAAGTATAAAGTATAAAGTATAAAGTATAAAGTATAAAGTATAAAGTATAAAGTATAAAGTATAAAGTATAAAGTATAAAGTATAAAGTATAAAGTATAAAGTATAAAGTATAAAGTATAAAGTATAAAGTATAAAGTATAAAGTATAAAGTATAAAGTATAAAGTATAAAGTATAAAGTATAAAGTATAAAGTATAAAGTATAAAGTATAAAGTATAAAGTATAAAGTATAAAGTATAAAGTATAAAGTATAAAGTATAAAGTATAAAGTATAAAGTATAAAGTATAAAGTATAAAGTATAAAGTATAAAGTATAAAGTATAAAGTATAAAGTATAAAGTATAAAGTATAAAGTATAAAGTATAAAGTATAAAGTATAAAGTATAAAGTATAAAGTATAAAGTATAAAGTATAAAGTATAAAGTATAAAGTATAAAGTATAAAGTATAAAGTATAAAGTATAAAGTATAAAGTATAAAGTATAAAGTATAAAGTATAAAGTATAAAGTATAAAGTATAAAGTATAAAGTATAAAGTATAAAGTATAAAGTATAAAGTATAAAGTATAAAGTATAAAGTATAAAGTATAAAGTATAAAGTATAAAGTATAAAGTATAAAGTATAAAGTATAAAGTATAAAGTATAAAGTATAAAGTATAAAGTATAAAGTATAAAGTATAAAGTATAAAGTATAAAGTATAAAGTATAAAGTATAAAGTATAAAGTATAAAGTATAAAGTATAAAGTATAAAGTATAAAGTATAAAGTATAAAGTATAAAGTATAAAGTATAAAGTATAAAGTATAAAGTATAAAGTATAAAGTATAAAGTATAAAGTATAAAGTATAAAGTATAAAGTATAAAGTATAAAGTATAAAGTATAAAGTATAAAGTATAAAGTATAAAGTATAAAGTATAAAGTATAAAGTATAAAGTATAAAGTATAAAGTATAAAGTATAAAGTATAAAGTATAAAGTATAAAGTATAAAGTATAAAGTATAAAGTATAAAGTATAAAGTATAAAGTATAAAGTATAAAGTATAAAGTATAAAGTATAAAGTATAAAGTATAAAGTATAAAGTATAAAGTATAAAGTATAAAGTATAAAGTATAAAGTATAAAGTATAAAGTATAAAGTATAAAGTATAAAGTATAAAGTATAAAGTATAAAGTATAAAGTATAAAGTATAAAGTATAAAGTATAAAGTATAAAGTATAAAGTATAAAGTATAAAGTATAAAGTATAAAGTATAAAGTATAAAGTATAAAGTATAAAGTATAAAGTATAAAGTATAAAGTATAAAGTATAAAGTATAAAGTATAAAGTATAAAGTATAAAGTATAAAGTATAAAGTATAAAGTATAAAGTATAAAGTATAAAGTATAAAGTATAAAGTATAAAGTATAAAGTATAAAGTATAAAGTATAAAGTATAAAGTATAAAGTATAAAGTATAAAGTATAAAGTATAAAGTATAAAGTATAAAGTATAAAGTATAAAGTATAAAGTATAAAGTATAAAGTATAAAGTATAAAGTATAAAGTATAAAGTATAAAGTATAAAGTATAAAGTATAAAGTATAAAGTATAAAGTATAAAGTATAAAGTATAAAGTATAAAGTATAAAGTATAAAGTATAAAGTATAAAGTATAAAGTATAAAGTATAAAGTATAAAGTATAAAGTATAAAGTATAAAGTATAAAGTATAAAGTATAAAGTATAAAGTATAAAGTATAAAGTATAAAGTATAAAGTATAAAGTATAAAGTATAAAGTATAAAGTATAAAGTATAAAGTATAAAGTATAAAGTATAAAGTATAAAGTATAAAGTATAAAGTATAAAGTATAAAGTATAAAGTATAAAGTATAAAGTATAAAGTATAAAGTATAAAGTATAAAGTATAAAGTATAAAGTATAAAGTATAAAGTATAAAGTATAAAGTATAAAGTATAAAGTATAAAGTATAAAGTATAAAGTATAAAGTATAAAGTATAAAGTATAAAGTATAAAGTATAAAGTATAAAGTATAAAGTATAAAGTATAAAGTATAAAGTATAAAGTATAAAGTATAAAGTATAAAGTATAAAGTATAAAGTATAAAGTATAAAGTATAAAGTATAAAGTATAAAGTATAAAGTATAAAGTATAAAGTATAAAGTATAAAGTATAAAGTATAAAGTATAAAGTATAAAGTATAAAGTATAAAGTATAAAGTATAAAGTATAAAGTATAAAGTATAAAGTATAAAGTATAAAGTATAAAGTATAAAGTATAAAGTATAAAGTATAAAGTATAAAGTATAAAGTATAAAGTATAAAGTATAAAGTATAAAGTATAAAGTATAAAGTATAAAGTATAAAGTATAAAGTATAAAGTATAAAGTATAAAGTATAAAGTATAAAGTATAAAGTATAAAGTATAAAGTATAAAGTATAAAGTATAAAGTATAAAGTATAAAGTATAAAGTATAAAGTATAAAGTATAAAGTATAAAGTATAAAGTATAAAGTATAAAGTATAAAGTATAAAGTATAAAGTATAAAGTATAAAGTATAAAGTATAAAGTATAAAGTATAAAGTATAAAGTATAAAGTATAAAGTATAAAGTATAAAGTATAAAGTATAAAGTATAAAGTATAAAGTATAAAGTATAAAGTATAAAGTATAAAGTATAAAGTATAAAGTATAAAGTATAAAGTATAAAGTATAAAGTATAAAGTATAAAGTATAAAGTATAAAGTATAAAGTATAAAGTATAAAGTATAAAGTATAAAGTATAAAGTATAAAGTATAAAGTATAAAGTATAAAGTATAAAGTATAAAGTATAAAGTATAAAGTATAAAGTATAAAGTATAAAGTATAAAGTATAAAGTATAAAGTATAAAGTATAAAGTATAAAGTATAAAGTATAAAGTATAAAGTATAAAGTATAAAGTATAAAGTATAAAGTATAAAGTATAAAGTATAAAGTATAAAGTATAAAGTATAAAGTATAAAGTATAAAGTATAAAGTATAAAGTATAAAGTATAAAGTATAAAGTATAAAGTATAAAGTATAAAGTATAAAGTATAAAGTATAAAGTATAAAGTATAAAGTATAAAGTATAAAGTATAAAGTATAAAGTATAAAGTATAAAGTATAAAGTATAAAGTATAAAGTATAAAGTATAAAGTATAAAGTATAAAGTATAAAGTATAAAGTATAAAGTATAAAGTATAAAGTATAAAGTATAAAGTATAAAGTATAAAGTATAAAGTATAAAGTATAAAGTATAAAGTATAAAGTATAAAGTATAAAGTATAAAGTATAAAGTATAAAGTATAAAGTATAAAGTATAAAGTATAAAGTATAAAGTATAAAGTATAAAGTATAAAGTATAAAGTATAAAGTATAAAGTATAAAGTATAAAGTATAAAGTATAAAGTATAAAGTATAAAGTATAAAGTATAAAGTATAAAGTATAAAGTATAAAGTATAAAGTATAAAGTATAAAGTATAAAGTATAAAGTATAAAGTATAAAGTATAAAGTATAAAGTATAAAGTATAAAGTATAAAGTATAAAGTATAAAGTATAAAGTATAAAGTATAAAGTATAAAGTATAAAGTATAAAGTATAAAGTATAAAGTATAAAGTATAAAGTATAAAGTATAAAGTATAAAGTATAAAGTATAAAGTATAAAGTATAAAGTATAAAGTATAAAGTATAAAGTATAAAGTATAAAGTATAAAGTATAAAGTATAAAGTATAAAGTATAAAGTATAAAGTATAAAGTATAAAGTATAAAGTATAAAGTATAAAGTATAAAGTATAAAGTATAAAGTATAAAGTATAAAGTATAAAGTATAAAGTATAAAGTATAAAGCATAAAGTATAAAGTATAAAGTACAAAGTATAAAGTATAAAGTAAAAAGGAAAAAGCAAAAAGTAAATGTAAAAAGTCAGAAAATTTGTTGGTGTAAAACCATTTTCTCGGTGTTTTAAAAGTCCGTGAACTCGAAAATTAAAAATAAATGTTCGTATGTCTGTACCATGGTATCTGTTATGGTCTTGGTTTCTATAGATGGTGGAAAAGCGGAGAATTGAAAACTTTTGGAAGCTGTAAGTCCGGAGGATAGAGAAAACATAATTTTTTATCTTTGCTGGTTTGAGGATTGAGTTGGCCATTGAGTTGCGATTTAGTTGGGTTCCATTAGCGGGTTGAGTTGGAGTTGAGTTAGATTGAGTTAGTGTTTCGTGAGGGATTCAGCTGGGGATTTATTTGTGTGTTAAATTGACGGTTTAACTAGAGTTAGCTTGAGTTGAGTTCATGTACGCGTGTAGTTTTTCAGACCGTGTTGATTTTAGAATTGAGTTGGGCAAGAGTTTGTGGTTGATTTAAGGACTGGGTTGTTGGTTAAGGTTGAGTTGGAGTTGAACTACCGGCTGAGTTACGGTTGAGTGGGAATTGAGTTGGGATTGAGTTGAGTAGGAGCCAGCGGTTAAATTGGAAATTTATGTGGGGTTGTGTTGAGTTGGAAGTTAACTTGAATTGTTTTGAGTTGACTTCATATACATATGTACGTATGTTGTTTTTCTAAACGCATTGATTTGAGTATTGAGTTCCAAGGTGAGTTTGAGGTTAAGTTGCGGGTTGAGTTGGGAGTCGATTGGAAGATGAGTTGGGATTGAGTTGAGTTCATAAATGCAGTTTCCAGGTTGTGTTAGTTTAGGGATTGAGTTGAGGGTTGAGTCAGGAGTTGAGTTGGGGTTAAGTTGAGGTTTACTGAGGGGTTCAGTTTTTGATTTATTTTGAGAAAGTTGCGAGTTGAGTTGGAGCTAGATTGAGTTGAGTTCAAGTACGCATCAAATAAATTCGGACCATGTTAATTTAGGGTTCAGTTGAGATTTGAGTTGGAAGTTACATTGACTTGTTCGGAGTAGAGTTCATGTGCGAATGTAGTTTTTCGGCATGTGTGATTTGAGGATTGAGTTTGGCTTGAAATCGAAAGCCACTTCGAGGATTGAGTAGCTGACGAGTAGATTGTTGAGTTGTGGTTGAGCGATGGAGTTCATGTACGGTTCGTATGCAGATTATTCTATATTTGTATTGTATAGTTTTTAAACAGTGTAGGTTTAGGGTTTGTGTTGAAAGATGAGTTTGGGATTGTGTTGAACGTTGAGTTAAGGTTGAGTTAGAGTTGATTTGCATTTGAGTAAGGGGGATTAATTATGGGAAGAGTTGAGGGTTTCGCGGAAGGTTAGATTGAGTTGAAACATGATTGTAGCTTTCGAATCAAGTTGATTTTGGGATTGACTTGGCCGTTGAGTGTAAGGATGAGTAGAGTAATGATTGGGTTATCGTTTGATTTAGTAGCGAGTGCGTTTATCAGTTGGTTTAGTTATAAACCTTCTTTTAAACCTTTAAATCAAACAAATTATTTAAATCGTATACATTATTCAAATCTTTTTTTTTAAATATTGTATATGACGCATCGATTTGAAACAGTATACGTACCTACTTTTATACCTACCTACGTACAGATTATAGAAATAATAAAATTCTATACTGATTTTAATCCTTCTTTCATTTTTCGTTGTATAAATGGTAAACAAGAATAGAAGCACATTATTGAAGATCACATATCGAGCTTTTTATTTACGTACATACAGGCATAAAGGTATATTACAGATTCAAGTGGATTAATTCAAAATGAAACAAAATGACAATGTGAAACGAGAAAAAATTTATTCAGATCTCTAAAACAGATTCGTACACAACACAAGGAGCACACATATCATATTCTAGAAATTATTGAATTTATACACTAAACACAGTAGAAGCGTACACCAAAAAAGAACAAAATTCATATACATATCCCAAGTGTAGTATAAACAACGAATAATGGAATAATAATGTAATCACATATCTCAAGATAGAACAATATATATTCTTTAGAACCATTTTTATATTCATCTTCAACATCTACATATATACCTACGATAAAAAAAAAAATAGAGGAATTCATATTGTTTTCGTTTTTCATGTTTCCAATTTTTGTTTTTAGAACAAAGAAAATAAATGAAAATTGTTATCATTCAAATATTGATTTCTTTTTATTTTTTTGGCTTCCAATTTGACGTACCAAAAAATATATACAAGCAACAACAATTGTTCCAAGAGCCTAGTTGTTTTTGCGATGAAATGATAATAAAAAGATATTTGTGAACCTTTATAATATAATAACGTGCGTTATCTGCGACTGAAGCCTAGATACCTATCTACCATCTCCTATTTTGCACATGCTATGCTTACTTGCGGGCGTAATGAACTGCATTGAGTAGGACACGTGGTAAATTTAAATGAACGAGAACATTATTTATTTACAAAGGATAAAATCGGAAACAGGAAAAGATAAATTTCCTCGGAACATCATTTAATTTTGTTTTTATGCTATATAACCACCATCATGTGTGATACCTCCTTCAGTTATACAAATTTTTACTTCGCTGAAATACTTTTATACACAATATATTTATACAAATTCTTTTTGTCGGTAATTTGCCGTTACTTGTTTGTTTGAGTTAACACATTTCGATTTATGGTTAACTTGAACGAAAAATGGGGAAAATGATTTTCCGAAAATCTAAAAATAATAAGATATGAAATATATCCTGGAATAAAACTGAACACGATCTGAATGTAGGGTTTTAGGATTTTTAATGCTACAAAAATGTTTACACGAAATTTGATAATTCACTTTACTTACATATATATGTATGTATGTATGTATGTACTTATATTGAAATCGGCGGGGGAATTAGATTGAAGCAAAATCGAAATTTGTGTAACAAAGCATTAAGTATACCTATATAACCCAATTTGATAGCACTAATGCTATCAAGACATGTTGGTTTTTATAAAGGATGCGGTTATAAGTGAATATCATTTTATAAAATTCGATAAATGTTACACGAATTGCGATGGATGATATGTTCCACCATTTTTGGACCTCCAACCTTATACGTTGCTAGCTTGCTGTGGAGAATACTGCTACCTAAAATTCCGTAAACGATCCAACCGCACCTACCGTTCTAGAGTATCTTTAAATATTTTTGTTTTATATTCTAGCTTGCCCTTTTTAATATTAAGGAAGCTTCCAGAAAATTCGTAGAATGTTCACACGTTTCACTGCCATTTTTTGTCAAAAAATCCGATCCTATTTAATTTTGAACAAATGTTTTTTACGAATAGCCATCATTTTTACTATAGGCTGAGGATTAGAATCAAAAATAGTAATTAAAATATGTGATTATGAAAATATGTGGTCAAATTTTGAAAAGAAAGCCAAAACTAAAAATGTTTCGATATTTGTACTGATAAACGGTACTTTGTTTATATATTTAAATTTCAAAAAATTCATTGAGACCAATTTACAAAATTTTAGACTATATAATCAGATAAATGGCACTCACTGGACGTGGATTATTTCATTCTTGATCAAGGTACATTTCTCAACCAATAAAAATAAAAATCACAAAATATGTATTTTAGAAGAACATCGGATCGTCAAATACCGTGCTGTAAAACTATTGAGTTATTATTTCAAATTTGGTTTGTTCTTAATTTATTGTTCAAACTTAGCGGAGTTTAGGCAAAAGTAAAACTTTATTAACTTCTAAAAAAAAAAAATATTTTTTGGCTTAAATTTAAAATTTGGCTTATAAAATTTTTTGCTTTATCAAATTTTAAAAGACACTGAGCATTGAATTACTATTAAGTACAATATGATCAATACGCGATCAATGGGATAGATGATCAGGAGGTAAATCCATTTTTACTGTATGGTGCAACTTCAGTCGAGGAATTCAAAACCAAAATGATCCTGTATGAAGAATTTAAGGCGAAGGACGAACTGGGCACAACCAGTTCGGGTGAAAAGCCTAAAGCAGGTAGCACTGAGCGAAGGCAGCAGAATGTGAGATGCTACAATTGCGGCAAAAAGGAACACGAAGCAGCTAGGTGTCGGAAAAAATAAGATGTTCCCAAATGCTTTAACTGTGGAGAATATGGTCACATATCAAATAAATGCCCAAAACCGAAGAAACCGAAGTACCAAATAAAGGAAACAAAAATAGTACAAAATAATAACACAAATTTAAATCAAAAATTAATTTTAGTAAATAATCACAAATTTTGGCCACAGTAGATAGGGGTAGCGATCTGACGTTGGTAAGAGAAGATCAACTGAACGAACTAGAGGTGGTAAAGCTGGCCAAAGTAGAGACTATCCTTCTAGGAGTAGGTGACACCAAAATTAAGACGGTCGGACGATTCGGAGCGGCTCTGGAAATGGATAATATCAAAGTTGAAGCGACAATATATGTTGTTCCAGAATTATCACTCAATTTAAAGTTTATATTGGGAAATGATGTTTTACGAGGGACGAAGATTATTATAAGGAAAGAGAATGTCACAATTGAGAAAATAACAGATGCAGATTTTTGATCGTGTTTGAGCATAGAAGAATTAAGTTAAATAGACCTCAATATCGGGAGCTCCAAATACACGAGCGAGATCTAAACGTTAGTGAATTAGTACAAACCAATTTCAAGGAAGAGGAGTCCGGTACAAATGAAGATTTTGCTGAAGAGTGATGTGGCGGAAAACAAGAAGTGGATACACAAATAGCGGAGTGGTTAGAAAACGGGATTATAGTGCCCAGTTCATCAGAATACGCGAGTCCAGTCGTTCTGGTCAATAAAAAGGATAACACCAAGCTTATTTGCATCGATTATCGTAGTTTGAGCAAGGAAATTGTTATGGATAGGTACCCCCTTCCATTAGATTAAATGGACCGGTTACACAACGCGATGGTGTTTACTACGTTCGACTTGGAAAATGGATTTTTTCACGTTCCAGACGAGAAGGACAGTCAAAAATACACGGCCTTTGTAATACCAACCGGTCAATACGAATTCCAGAGAGCATCATTCAGATTGTGCAGTGTTTCAACGATTCATTCACTTCGTGTTTAGGGAATTGGTCGCAGCAGGATGCATCTTGATCTACATGGACGATATTATAATCCCATCACGGTCAGAAGAAGAGGGCATAGAGAAGCTTAAGATCGTATTATAAGTTGCAGGAGAATATGGACTAAAGTTTAAGTGGGAAAAGTGTCAATTTCTTTGTCGTCGGGACCACCGGAGATTAAGACCGTAGCAGCATCAAAATTCCTGGTTCCGAAAACAATCAGGCAAGTTCAGAGTTTTTTTTGACTGCCGGGATATTTCCGCAAATTCATTAAGGACTATTCAATCGTGGCGAAACCGATGACAGACCTTCTGAGGAAAAACATGAAATTCGCGTTCGCGGAGAAACAGATAAGTTCTTTCGAAAAATTAAAAAAAAATATTAATCGATAAACCTATTTTAATTATTTTTAGCCCAGACAGAGAGACCGAGCTACACACTGACGCATCCAAAATCGAATTTGGCGCGATATTGATGCAAAAGAGTGAAGTAGACAACCAGTTTCATTCATCCAGTCTACTTTTACAGCAAACAGACTACACCTGTCCAAGAAAATTACTCTAGTTACGAACTAGAGGTGCTTGAAATTGTGGGAGCTTTAAAAAAACTGAGGGTCTATCTGTTGGGCATTGAGTTCAAAATCGAAACCGACGCCTTCAAAATGACAATGTACAAAAAAGAGATTGTTCCGAGGATTGCGGGCTGAGCTCTAATGCTACAAGATTATCAGTTCAAGTTAGAGCATAGGCCAGCTTCAAAGATGCGGCACGTTGACGCGCTGAGCCGGAACCCTGTAATCATGATTTTACGGAACGAGTTCTTAGAAAGAATACGAGCCGGTCAACAAAAAGATGATCATTTGAAGGTGATCAATAAACTACTTGACCACGGTCCATACGAGAAGTTTTTCCTGGAAAGAGGCGTTTTGTTGAAAGAAGACGACAAAGGCCGAAAATTATTGGTTGTCCCGAAAAGAATGCAGCAAGAAATTGTTAAAAACTTTTACGAAGAGGGCCACTTCGGAGTCAAAAAGATGGTGGAAGCTATCTAACGGGAATATTTTATACCTAAATTGAAGGATTTATGTGAGAACTGTCGAAGAAACTGCATCCCGTGTATTCCGGCCGAAAGAAAGTCCGGCAAATAGGAAGGATTCCTCCATCCAATCCCGAAAGATGGGCATCCATTAATGACTTATCACATCGACCATCTCGGTCCGTTGTGTAATTCGCCTAAAGAATACAAATTTATTTTTATAGTTGTAGACGCTTTTTCCAAGTTCGTGTGGCTGTACCCCATGAAGACGTTGACATCTGCTGAGAGAATTATAAAGTTGGACATACAGAAAGTTAATTTTGGAAACACGAAAAGGATAATCGCTGACAGAGATACGGCCTTCACCTCAAACGAATTTACTCAATACTGTGTCGATAACCAGATTCACCTTTCACTCATTCCCAGGGGTAACGGACAAGTTAAACGAATAAACCGAATCGTCATTCCAGCTTTGACAAAATTGTCCATTGTTGCTCCAGAAAATTGGTATAGACACACGGATCGATTACAGATATTCTTAAATGCGACTTGGCAAAGAAGCACGGCCACTACACCATTTGAGATGACCTCAATCTATATATATATATATATATATATATATATATATATATATATATATATATATATATATATCTACATATATATTTATATATATATATATATATATATATATATATATATATATATATATATATATATATATATATATATATATATATATATATATATATATATATATATATATATATATATATATATATATATATATATATATAAATATATATATATATATATATATATATATATATATATATATATATATATATGTATATATATTATTTAGTTGGAAAATGGTAAAAACCTATTCTCTATACACCAAAAATTGCGCAGAATTGGTCGGATGAATATTGCACATTGCAAAAACGGAACAGTTTGCAAACAAAATTTAAAACGTAGGAATCAGTTGGTAAAGCAACACTTTTACAAAATATTCGCGATTTGCAAAAAATCTCTGGAGCCACGAATCGAAGTTTAAGCGAGAAAGCGACGTGAATTTGAGACGACCGAAAAATAAAGAATTGGACCCTAGATATATTATTAATACCATAAAGCACGGAGATGGGAACATTCTGGCGTGGCAGCATTTTCCTTGAGCGTCTAAAACAAAGAAATCATGTAAATGTGATGGAGCCTTATTCCTTCGAAAACATGGTGGTTACACTTATTTTCCAACAGGATAATGATCCAAAACCGACGTTAATGTTAGTATGAAGCGTTGATTTACGAGACAAAAATACGCAATTTCAATTGAAAATTTAAATTGCTGAATATTAAAGTTACTGCCAAACTTTTTCGATTGAATTCAACATTATGGGCTGAGCGCCGAATTGTTGAAAATTAGTAGTTACTCTTTCGAGATGATGTGTGATGATTCTAAAAAACCAAAGGCTATCCTCCCACAAATGGTGCACGAAAATAACGGGTCGTCAAAATTTTCGGACCCTAGGCACTTGCCTAGTGTGCCTCGGTTTTAATCCGCCTCTGAACGAAAGAGCACTGTATTTACCGGCATCGAAGGTACACTACGGTATAGTAACTTGGTTTTACCAACACACATCAAAAACGTCCGCTTTGTTGACTGGAACGGGAAAGTGACTGTTTTTTGGGTTCTTAAGGATGATGCAAAAGGAAAACATTTGAGAACAAAAAGTGGCAGATTGCAACTAATATAGTGTTATTTCAACTGGAAAAGAGGCGCAGTCGTATAAATCCGCCGCTGCATTGTAAATTGAATCAACAGCAAACTAAATCTCGAATTGTACAAGTTCTTCCACTTCCCTAAATTAAAAATTGGCCGTGCCTAATGATTACTTTGCAGGATTTACAGGATACTACTTGCAAAAATGCGACTTAGAGTCCAAATGTTTAACATGTTTTGTATAATGATAAAAACGATTTGCAAAAAGTTGAAAACTATTTATTGAGAGGAATTTGAAATACCATATTTAAATGATTCAAAAGAGTAATAAAATTAACTAAAAGGGAAAAACCTAAATGTCCCTTGTAAAATACCTTTTCCTATCCGAAACTCAAGCATATAACATTTTCAATCCTCTGATAGCGAAATGTTCTTTTTTTGATGTTTTTCTCGGATGGTAATAATAGTTGCCGCGATTGCTTGATGAAAAAAAAAACTGTAGGACGTTCTACTTTGAAAAAATTTGATATATGCGTACAATAGAGTAAGCTTTACTTGTTTTATATTCCGAATAATCCTAAATTCAATGCTGTTCAGAATTCAATTCGTATATACTATTTCATTTAATCAATGAATATCAGCATTCAGCACTTAGAAAACGGTTTCAAAACCGGGCCGCAATATAAAAAAATATAAAATTTGAAAAGCGAAAAAATCGATATCAGGCATACACATCATAAAACGCAATTAAAGATTTAACAATCTTTTCGTACTTTTTATCTCACATAAATTGAACACTTACAAAATTCGTTCTTTTTTTATTTTGGTTTAAATCGCCCCTCTTGACCTGGATCACAATCGAATTGTGCAATAAAATTCAACTTCCATTTATATTAAACACCATCGAATATTACGGCATTAAGCATTCCAAAGCCATATGAGATTAATTTTTATTATTTACTGTCCTTCATAATAATGTACCAAAAAACATCAAAAAAAGGAAATCCAAATCATATACGGATAACAGTAAAATTTAATTTTCTTTTGTCTTCAATACAAAGTTGATGCGTGATCCATTCTTTCATCTATGTATATGGTATATAGCCTTCATCCAGATAATGTGTATACATATGGTACTCGTACATCTTTCAATAATTATTAAACATAAATTTTAGGATCATCATCTTAATATTTATTCGCGCTACACACACACACATATACAAAATAATTAAGGTCGTCATAATATTTATTTCTCATAAACATTAACCGTTTTACGAGTAAGTATATAGTGGAGGAGTTGATTGTCCCTGGCGAATTTTCGACGCAAAAACCACAACAACAAAAAAAAGCACAGTTTTTTTTTTGTATATTTGGGATATAATCTCATAAAAAATAATATCAAAAGCCGTGGGGGCATTTTTTAGATAAGTTTTCTTTTGACTTCCTTATCAAAACAAATGATTATGATTTTCTATACGATATTACCGTACACTTTAAGCTCAATTTCGACGTGTCTACAGTTTTGTAGGTTAATAGAAGAATAATTTGCGTAATTTGTTAAAATATCTTCAGTCTCATACTGTTCTGACTGAGAAATGAGCAGCAAACCCCCCGAAATCCATATACATAACACCATCCACATTGCTGGTTGGCGTTTTTTGTTTTGTTTTTGTTTTAATTGTTTTAATGTAATACGCGTGGTGAATGTGAGTTCATTAAAATGTAATAAAATTATAATGTTTTGGAGCATCAATCTGTATACAGGCATAACAAGAAAAGCTACTGTAATAATCGTTAACAGTGACAACCACCGTTAATGCTGTTAAAAATACAAAAAATTAAAATGAACGAGGAGAAATGAAAGAAATGAATATAAATTAAAATTAAAAGAATTTTTATTTTTTGTGCTTTCTTTTGATCAAATTTTGAATGAATACTTTTATGGTTTTGGTTTTTCTGAACTTCTCTTTTATTCAGATTGCTGATAAAAAAAAAAAAAAGTAAAAAAAAAAAAATTTCATTACCTAAATGAATTTAAATGAGTAAATAGGAAAATTTATTATGTAATATGTACCTTGAGGGTGGTATCTTTAATTTTTTTTTGTTTTGCTTGTAAGAAAATGAAAATCGAATTTTTAAAGTTTGATGTTTGTTTTCGTTTTCAATAGAGATTGGAAGGAAGTTATAAATTGGTCACGGAAGTATGACGAATATTTCGAAACTAAAACAGGAGATTCTTACTAATTTCACGGGCATAATAGTTAATTGGGTGAAATAAGAAGAATATTTTTGCAATACTAAAATGGATGAAATATCCAAAAGAGCTTGGTATTGAAAAAGAAAAATTAGAAAGGGGTAAAATTAATTAGTCATGCCACTGAAGTGGGGTGCCCCTAAAAACTTTAGTCTATTTCGTGCCATACAAGGGCAGGCACAAAGAAGATGAAGTACTGTCTCTTCCTCCTCGCAACTACGATAGTCATGAGAGAACAAACCAAGTCTGCTCGCATGCCTGCCTATGAACCACACTGATCTGACTCCGAGTTATTACGCACGATTTGCTACTTGACCATGTGTTGTTCGTAAACTTGCTAGCTGAAGCAGCAGTTTGCATACCGCAAGAGGCATTTCAATGTCTTTTCGGGTTTCTGAAAAGTGGTACGTTGTACCACGTCGAGCCAGTTCACAGGATTCCATATTCTCTGTACCTATGAAATGTACTGCCACCCATTTAATATTGATGTTGAACTGATCTGTCATCACGAATCTCGTTAAGAAATGAAAGACAGTTCTTTCCGTATATATGCGAATATCACAGGCCGATATTTTTTTTGAATTTTGTGTAGCGCTCTGTAAATTTTATTTTTTTAGACACCCTGTCCTTCTTAATATATTATTTGTTTGTAACTGTAGGGCTCTGAGAGCAGTTCTCTTTTTTTGACATGTGTTTGTTTTGGTAGAGAGGAGAAAAATAAATATAAAGTTTAACAAAAAATTTGGCATTCTGAAGTCAAAATTGACAACCGTTGAAAAGTTTTTAACCAAAGAGGACAATTGTTATTATAGAGGACAATTCCTCAAATGAACATGAATTTCGAAGTCGAACAGCAGATCTTCAAAGCATATCAGCAAAGTGTTTGTACAATATGAAAGCCTTGTTGAAAGCTTTTCTAAAACTTGCAAATTTTTATACCGTTTTTGAAGAATTCAAAGACCAGTATCACAACTTAATAGGCGCAAGCTTGAATTTCGATGCGAATCGTTTATTTCTAATTTACCGGTAAATAAAAGCAATCACGGATCAAACGATTCTTTAACAAAGAAACCAAACATGATTCTATCCAAATCAATCAAACTTCCTGAAATTAAAATTCCCTCTTTTGACGGTAGTGATATGACACAATGGATACCATTTCACGACACGTTGGATAGAAGTCGAATGAAACTGTCAAATTTACTTATCTTTTGGATAAACTTCGCGGCAATGCAAAAAGTCAATTGGCCATATCACATTAACTAAAACTGGTTATGAAAAAGCTTGGGAACTACTTATTATATGAACTTTACTATATGATCATCCTCGCGTAATTGTGGGTACACATATTGAAGCACTACTCGATCTTGATCCAACTATAAAACGAAATGAAAGTGAGCTTCAAAAACTTTTGAATAGTGCGCTGTCCCACATATCTTCGTTGGGTGCAAGTGATTTACAACTAGACAGTCTATCCCAATTAATTGTTCTCAAAATAATAAATCGTAAATTAGACGGAGTGGGAGGAATCAATTGATCACAGCAAACAACCGACTTGGGAAGAATTCAAGTCATTTTTAGAAAAAAAAATGTCGTGTCCTAAGAGAAATCGGACATGTGATCTTTGCAGTAAGGCAAAGCATTCATAATTTGTGTGTCCCATATTCAACAATCTAACACCAAAACAGCGATATGGCAAGATAAAGGAAGCCAAGGCTTGTTTAAACTGTCTTAATCCGAAACATAAAACTTCCGATTATTAATTCGATGCAGAATTTGTAATAGTCCTCATCATACCCTTCTACATTTTGAATACCCCAAACAATATAAACCTACGAGAAATATAACTCAAGATCAAAATTCGATCGCCGCCTCATTTGCTAATCCTCCTCTAGCATCTTAACTAACATATCATTCAACGTCAAGTTCATCTTCAAAGTTTAATATAAATAACAAAATTTTCGAAAGCTCAACAATTTTACAAACAGCGTTAGTGATGATTGTAAATGGTAATGATAACCTTATTCAATGTAGAGAACTATTGGATTCTTACAGAAACGGGATTAAACAATTTAACATCGCAAGTTTCACAGAGTATCACAACTAAAATCCATTCAACTTACAAGCCGTTTTCTGTTCAATTTGAGTTTTCAATAACCAACAACATTTCAAATGGAATTCCGAGCAATACTTTTAATATTTCCCGATGGCAAATTCTACAACATGTCAAACTTTCCGATCCTTATTTTAACGTTATTCAACCGGTTCACATATTGTTAGGAGTCGAAATATTCCCGGAAATATTGTTGCCGGATCGTATAAAGCTCAGCCCAAGACTTCCTGTCATCCAAAACTCAATTTTTGGTTGGTTAGTCTTTGGAAAATGAGCAAAAGGTTAAACATAACTTTTCCGTTTTTGAAACTCAATCTAACGTTGATAACGATAACATCTTTTGTTTGCCTAAGCACCGAGGCAATACACCTAGAAATTGTTCAAAATTTAACCACTGACTCATTTATAAACTGCCTGAAAAAATGTATTAGTCGACGATGTAAAATTGTTACCATCTGGTCAGATATAATATAATCACGAGCTCAAAGAAGTTTATAGTTTGTTACAGTCACAGGCTGAACTTACAAAATTCGCCGAATATGTTGGAAGTTCTCAAAAGAGTCACTAGGGAGAGAGTTTTGCAGTTTGAGGAGTTTAGTACACTCGTCGTGCAGATAGAGGGAGTATTAAACTTTCGACCGCTATCAGTTATGTTTGATGGTCCAAACGATCCTGAGCCTTTGATTCAAAGTCATTTTTTAACTGGAAACGTTATTCAAACATTAATCATCTTCCTCGATTTCAACTAATAAGCAGACTCATGGAGTCTTCGTTCGTCAACTCGTTCGAAATGGACAACGGTTTCTGACAATCTCAAGCCAGGAGATATTGTTCTTCTACTTCAGGATAACTTACCAACCGATTGTGGTTTCGACTATGTCAGGGGCAGACGGGAGAATCCTTGTTGTTGAATTGGTATGGATTACATTATTCTTCAATCAGTCTACGATTTCCTTTATGGCAGTTATTTCAGCTTGAAAAATGCTACAGTAGTCGGGTAGACGGAAGGAGAGATTAAACAAAAGTTCCTCACTGAACACTCCTGATTTTTTAAAATCAAATTTCATGTGGACTTACAAATAGGGATGAGACATATTTGTTCTAAATCGCTTAGCATTTAGATTTTTGGAAGTTGTCATATTTTTTGTGTAAAAACGAGCCTTTAATTGCTAATGAAAATATAAAGCCACTTGGTTAGAGAAGTCCCTCAATTGCTCTTGAAATTTACAATTTGTTTAATACTAAATGTCGCATAAACTTACATATTGGGACGGAACATCTTTGTAGTAAGTCACTTCCCATATAGATTTCTGGAAATTGTTATATTTTTGGTTAGAATGTATCCTCCACTACTTTTCGTTAGAGTCATGAAAATTTGTGGCCACTTCGGTACGATCTATTGGACATATCGACAATTTTGTTTTAATATCAAATGTCATATAAACTTACGTGTAGGGAGGCAACATCTTTGAACTCTTTATATTCTAGATTTTTGGCGATTTCGAAATCAGACCCAGAAAAGAACGAACTCGAAAAACAACGGAAAGGGAAGATGAAGCCAGGAAAATAAATGAAGCCGGATCATTTCAAATTGCGCCGAGACCTAGACTGTTTGAATCTGGAGAGCCAATTGTTTCCAAACAAATCTTAAATCGAAAGATAAATTTCGCGAAATAACACAAATTACACAAATCAGTGGCGTATTGAACAAAGTCCCCTGGATTAACGAATTGAAGTGCGGAGATGGGAACGTTATGGTTTGGGGAACATTTTCTGGCGCGGCTTACCGAATGAATCAACAGGTTTAATATCTATTATATATCACGAAAAAAGTTATAGAGCCTTATTTATTCGATAACATGTCGTTTATCTTTCAATAGGATAACTATCCCAAACATACAGCAAACTTAACGAAGTGTTAGTTTGGGGGTTAAAGAATAAATGTTTTTTGGCCGGTAACCGCAAAGGTCTAACCTTAAACCAATCGAGGAAACCAGTGTTGTGCGTCTACGCTTATTTTGAAATTGTCTACGAGCAAATGTCGTAGACAATAGTTTTCGACGTATACAATGTAGACAATGTAGAAAAATAGTAGACAATGAAAATATTAATTTTGTTGTTGTTTTCGCTCTGTATTGAGTTACTAACTTCATCTGTGCAAAAAATGTTACGCTCACATTTGAAGTTTCTAAATCAACCTTATCCAGAATATACAATATGAAGCATGGAAACCCGAAATCAAAAATATCTTAGCTTTACAGTTAATACAAGGAATATATCACAACCCGTGTCATTTCTGGAAGTTTGTACAAAAGTATTAAATAATTCCAATTTAAACGCATGATAGTTGATATTAGTATTTTAGGAAATATTCCATTTCTCAGTGTTGGATAAACCCTGCAATCAGATATAAAAAGATGACATTATTGAGGCCGATTCATATTCAAAATATGACTGCAACTCTTGCGAATTTTTAACGACGCAAACAATTCGATGGAGCCACTGCAGCGAATTTCCAACAAAAGTTTCGCTGGTTATCTTAAATCCGTGAATCTGACCTGCAATAGGATTAACTTTGTATTTTCTTGGGTGTACAACGTCTGCAAAATAATTTCCTAGCGCTATAATAGGTGATATTAGAATCAGCAACAAGCATCATTGACAGTGTCCCGCAAAATTTTTGAATTTCAGCCATGAGTTAATTAAAACATCCTAACCCAGACTGTAGGGCCGAATAAATTTTTCAGAGCCGCAATTCATTTTATTGTAGGATCTCAAACCTTAGATATAAAATTTTATTAAAATTCATCCTCAAACATGCAATTCGTTTTTGTGGTGTGCCGCAATATTGGCAAATCTTATATGGTTTGTATTTATGTGCCAAAGTATCATTAGCAGTGCTTCGGAATATTTGTTGAATTCTGGCCATGTTTTATTTGAGAAATTCCCCCAACCCAAACGAAACTACCAAACATATTGGATGATAAACGAACTGTTCTGGTTTTTTTAAGTCGAAATGTACAACTTTTTCAAACTTTGCAGACTTCGTTCAAGTTGACACGTTTCTAATCTGGTCACCACAGTGACAACTTCTTAACAAATCCTGAACTAAAACTATGCAAGCCGCAATGAATAAAATATCGCTTAAAATGGTAAAATTTGCGATGGTTTCTCTATGATTGCTCGTTTTGAAATATTTCGGTATCAAACAAAAATTGTTTCAAATGGTGAAAGTAGGGGGTTGAAAAACCCAAAACAAAGAATTTGTATTGAATTTTGATTTAGGAATGGAATAAAGTGCACAGCTGTATTTAAAATGTTGAATGATTTGGCGGGTCTTCTTTGAGCAAATCAAGCATCTATCAGTGGTACAAGCCTTTCCAAGGCAACTAGGAAGACGTTGAATATATGACGAGCGCGTTGGATGTCAAACACTTTTCTAATGTTCTGGGCATGAAACATGTGACAACAAAATTGGCACCAAAAATTGTTGAATTTCGAGCGAAAGCTATACCGACTGGACATTGCTCAGAACTTGCTGAATGAAATCAACGATGACCCAAAACTGGTCACACGGATCATAAATGGTGATAAAACAGGAGAGTATCTCGAAACTAAGGTCTAAAATTATCCCAATGGATATTTCCTGAACAGGCACGACTGAAAAGAGCACGTCAAAACATGTGATCGAGTACGCGAAAAACCATTATCATATCTCAAACTATCGAATGTGAAAAAATTAATTTTTCGCTATATTCGCTACTTAGCTCTAGAATTGGTTGCAAATCGTCAAATTTTCTAGCATTAATAAAATCATAGATAATGGATCTAACAAAGTCTCAAATAACATGCACAATGTTCTCAATATTACTAAATCAAATTATCGAATATTTTTTGCTGTCCTGAAAAGAAAATGTTCACATTCGATAGTTTGAGATAGTGGCCACGATATGTTTGACTGTGGCATTTCCATGAGCTGTTGCCCATTATTCCTCTAGTCCGTTTACTTTCATGTAACATCCAATTGTACCAAGATGCATACGACATGAGTAAATAAAATCCTCCTATGCGTATAATAACTTCAGATATTTCACTGCTGACGAACAGTGGTATCTTTTACATAAAATTTAACTGCTATAGAAGGTGTGATGCATCTTATGCCAACTAAATTATTAGCCTGCCTGTATACGATGAACGTATATATCCATAGAACTAAATAAATCAATGACATGCCTATAGAATCTATACTTTACTGTAGCATAATGATATAAACGGTTTCGGTCTGCAACTATATACCATGAAGTGATTAATAAAGGTTTTCAGTTTACTGTTCTTTGTTAATGAGGATGCAATTTGTTGCTTAATTTTGTGTAGTTCATTCGTCAATATTTTCAATATCTCTGGATCAAGCTTTTCTCCTTCATGAAATGTGTAAATTTGGGATTGAACGCCCTCTTTGTTGGTTGTTGCTGTTGCTTTAACAATTGTTATGCGCTCTTCTTTCATTGAATTGCATTGATTTGAAGTCCAGTTTTGAATTAGCTATTCGGTGGGTAGCATATCACCACAAAATATAATTAGTGTTTTACCAAATATATTAGTAGCTGTCAAATTTTGTTTAAAAATGATTTAGAAGCAGATCTCTCAGATAGTATTCACCGTACAAATCCACATCATTTCCGCGATGAATTCTATAAGTTTTCCCCGTTCAATGTTAATTGGCACTCATTGATTTTGCTACTAAACCCATACACATACCATTCCCGAGGCTAACCTCGTTTAGAGTGCCCGAAATCTCTCTGAATTTACGATAACATTAAGGATGATATCTTGCATTTTGTGCCAGAAAATCGATTAAACCACCCATTCGTGTACTGCCCCAGGCATCATTACGTTTACAACTACATATGTTAACAACACTTACTTGCATTTGCCTATTGATATTTTTCGTGCTACCAATCTGCTTAATTTCTTCTGATTAAAAGGTGGCATACTCGGTTTTAAAATTTTCTGCTGCTGGAAATGGTCGGCGCATTGTCTACATTGTCGACATTGTCCACATTATCTACGCTACACGAGTAGATAATTGATTAATTACTATATTTAGACTACGCAGCACAACACTGGACGAAACTTGTGGGCAGAAATTAAGCGAAGATTAGAAAAGAAAAGTTCCAGCAGTTCAAATGAACTATTCCAAAATATTGAAGAAATCTGAAAAAACATTAACAATAGCCTGCCTTCCGAGTCGTAGTATGGTGATTCTAAAAAGAGAAAGGCTACCCCAATAATGGATCATGGAATGGTGGCACGACAGCCCTAGGCACGAGCCTAGTGTGGCTGGGCGTTAATCCGCCCCTGACTGGTTCTACTAAAAAATTCGTAATAACGAGAGATTTATTATTTTTACGAATACATTCTCAGGGATAAACATTTTTAGGACAAATAGTGTAATTCTGTAGGACAAACTTCACGACCGTGGACAAACTGTTTGGCCGAAATGCTTTGGAATAACATAATATTTTACTAACGTTAAAACTTATGAGTATATCATTTAAGATAATTGAAATTAAGCAAAGGGTTATGTCAATGACTTGTCGCTGTACAGAATTTACAAAAGTTGGCTAATAGCCTTTATTAGGAATTTCAAGCTCAGAAGAGCTGATATAATTAAACAAAAGTTGAACTTCTCATGTGATTTGTGGTTGCCCATATAGTATGCCGTTCATTAGCATCACAACCAATTTATAGCGGAATGATTTTATTCTTACTCCAGGTTAGGAGTTTAGCAAACACTTCAGCAAGAGGAGAATATACACTGATGTCACGATTAGTCCAGTCCTAAAGTTACAAAACCAGCCGAAAATCAGCTGCACTACGTTTTGCGATAAACGACGCACTGATATCATTAGAAATATAAACGCAAGCTCCCATTTTAACGACAGAGTTTATAGAAAAAAATTTACCTTTAGGAAAACTAAGAACACTTGGGAATCGCCCATATAACCTCTTCGAAAAATCGCAATTTTGATAAAATGTGGATGTTCTATGGCCGATTCTGGTAAATCATGGCCAGTATATTAACTACATTTTGTTCTAGTTCACATCTCAGTGACTGGAAGGATTTCTGGAAATCGTTCATATTCCCTTTTGAATAACAACGATTTTTATGAATTGTAAGGTTCTACGGCCGATTCTGGCCAATTTGAACTATTTTTAAGGTAAGTGAATGACGTGATAATCACGTGAGCAATCAAATCCTGTTTCCTAAAGTACGCTATACACTAATAAAATATTATAAACAAGCTGTCAATGATAAACTTTTTACTAAAACTTTGAGTTCTGTATACAATTTAAAATTAATAAAATTTACTCTAGAATCCAGAAATAACCAGTTTTCGATTTCAAAAATGTCCTTTAATTCCATTTAAACGTACTACACCAATAATACAATTATGAAAATTATTTATAATCCGACTTTTAGAATAAAAATAGCCAAAGATGCTTTCTGGTAGTTAATCAAAGATTTTGCCCGGGGAGGAGAAACATTTTGAGTTTATTAGTCTAAAGTATTGGTATTTCAAAAGTTTTTGTTAAATTTAATTTTTTTCAAAGTATGTTCAACCATGTCGAATCGATCTAAAGAAGTAAAGAATTTCTTGATTCTTGATTTCTTACAATAAAAAGTTTTCAGTTCAAATGTGTTTTCCATATCTAAAAACGCTTCATCGAATCCTTTTAAAGGTCATATACAATTTAAGTGTGGGTGTATTAAAACTCGTAAAACAAAATACAAACATTTTTATTTTATTACGTCTTGAGTACATTATTCCATATTTATTTATCCTTCTATTTAGCAAACATTTCTGAAAATTGCTATAAAATATTCAAAATATTATTCAAATTTCTCGTCTCACAAACAAAACATTATTTTTCCTGGAAGATACGAGTACAACAAAAATAATAAATCGTAAAAAATTAAATCGCATAGGTCAATCGGGATAGACAATAACAGTATTGAATCAATTGGATGATATTGTACGCAAATCAATAACATGAAACAGGAAGTCGTAAAGCGATTCACAATCAATCTAATAAGTCAATCAATCATTTACATAAAAAAAAAAAAATGTTATCTCTGTATTACAGTCACACAAAATATATAGGCAGAAAAACAATGCGATGTTTATTAAAATAGTTAAAATATTCGCAAATCCCCCACCAAATCCACTGTCATTTTTGATTACAATTTCGCTATAAAAAAAAAATGCCCCCCCAAAAAAATACTACAACCCACCTTACCCAAATAAAAATGTTCTAAAGGCGGAAGGTTTTCCACCAACATGCGAATACACCTACCATGAACAGTGGTTTTCCTTCAATTTTCTATTTTTTTTTTCATATTGGTTTTTGTCGCAATATTTATTCTTAAACCGTGTTCGTTTAGCCTGCGCGCGTATGTAGTTCCATATTTCTTTGTGCTACGTGAATTTAAATTTTGATGCTTGTCGTATATGTAAATTATATGGTTTGGATAATTTCATACCATAGTCAATATTAATAAATGAAAAAATTGGGTATGTTTACGCGATTCATTGTGATTTTTGAGTTTTGTTGTTGAAGAAGAAAATTGATATTATGAATTAGGAATATCAATATTATATCATCATAGCTATTCAAAATTAACTTTGACAATCGATTCAGAAATCGAAATTTCAGAAAATAAATACACCTGCGATAAAAATTTCGTTTGTCAATGAAGTGGACAAGCACAGTGCTTGATAATTTAAAAATGTCTGAATTTATGCATGAAACTAAATAATTTTATTAATTTTCAAACTAGGGGTTATAATTTTGTATTTTCAAATTAGGGGTTATAATCCACGACAAGACAGACGGTGCAGAACCTAAAGAACTAATTCGTATTCGACAATTGTGTTGTTTGTGCTCAGAATGCTGCGGTTTTCTCCACAAGCCAGTTAAATACTTTTTTGTATTTTGTAAATTGAAAACAGTATTGGCGATTGGAGCCGTGATTTTAGACAAAATTTCCGTTGTACCATATTTTAGTCGTTCTGCGAGCGCTGATGCTAATTGTTGGTGGTCGTTACAGCTTTAATTTATTCCGATAAGTAGTGCTTTCCCTCTAATTCCAATCGTCAATTGTTCGGTATTTTCAATCAAGCTTCAGAAAATGTTAGCTAACAAATGAAGTACAGTTTCTCGTACCCTAAAAACACACGAATTCCATTGTAAAATGCATGATTTTTCAGTGCTGGATCGACATTTGTGTTATTCTCCTCCGTTTACAACGTCCAAGTTTGCATATTTCATTCGAAGCGGAACTATCGGACTCCATTTAGTTTCAAAGAAAACACAATTTTTTGTTTTGGGGAACTAAAGTAACAAGAATTTTATCGTTATCGAATCGGGTAAAATGCCTCCCCTTAAAACATTTTCAATAATAATACTTCAATGTTAAGAACGTTTAATCATTGAGTCTGTAGAAATCAGTACAAATTAACTTGCCACTGTTTGCGTGTACAACAAGTGTCTTTTTTTTTTTGGTGCAGGTGGAGATCTTCTAAAGAGTTGACATGTAAGACTGCTGGATTTTTACCAACTAAAATCTCCCTTCAATATCCAGTGGCATACAACCCCACAAAAGCTGCCCTTCTACCCCTCGACGGTTATGGCACGAATGGATTACCGAACCTTTCCCTTTCGGTTCGCCTCCTAAGCGGTGGCATCAAGTCACAAATGCTTCCACTCACAGCGATCCACGTCTTACAATCTAACATCCCCTTCGTCTCAATCATGTGTCTTGGCCGTGGATAATCTAAAAATATATGCTCGACATTCTCCACTATTTCAGTGCGTGTTGGGCAATACGAACTATTACTTCGGTCTAAAAAGACTAAAGTATTGAAGTCCTGTCAAAAATGATCAAAAATTTGGTTGGTCCAAAACCACTTCGACGTTTTGAAAGTCCCTGAGTCTAAAAAAGTAAAAAAAAAAAAAATGTCCGTCAGTCTGTCTGGATGTCTGTATGTATGTATGTCTGTTCCCATGGTATCTCCAGAACGGCTTGTTCGATTTAGAATTTTTTTTGCCAATCTTTTTCTATGGTCTAAGCCGAGATTTAAAATACTTTTGGAACCTGTGCGTCAAGAGGATCGGGTACCTGCTATACGAATTGACCCAAAATACCTGGTTATAGAAATATTTACCAATTTTTTAAATATGCTAGTTTGAATATTGAGTTGGGTATTGAGTTTGCGGTTGAGTTGTAGATTAAGTTAGGGGTCAATTTGCGGGTTGAGTTCAAGTTGAGTTGGAGTTGAGTTTGGGTTGGGTTAAGATATAGTGAGCAGTTGACAAATTTTTTATATATGATGGTTTGAGGGTTGAGTTGAGGGCCGTTTGCAGGTTGAATTGGGCTTGAGATAATGTTGGACCAGTGTTTAGTGAACAGTTGAGCAATCTATAAAATAAATTGAGTGTTTGTATGTATGTACAGCATATGTGTATGATATTTAAACTAATCGACACGACTTGACGTATTTGAACCAAACGTTACACAAATATTGTTTAAGACTTAAGAAAGGTCACTGTTAATATCTCAAACCTCAATGTTCCTCATGGAACTTATCTATTTCTTAACTGATTTTAGTGAAATTTGACTTCCGCGATGAAAATGGGATTCTAAAATGAGTTTTGGATGAAATTTTGGGATATGGCCAATTATGATGGAACTTACCTATTTATCAACTAATTATTATGAAATTTTATATGTGCTTTCGAAATGAGATTCTAGTGGAGAAGTTATGGAATATGGCCAATTACGATTGAACTTGCCAATTTTTCTCTGGCTTGTGCATTGGAAATGGGATTCTAAAATGATATTTGGATGAAGTTCTGGAATATGGCCAATTAGGACGGAACTTTGCTATTCCTTAACCGGAATGAGGATTTAAAATAATATTTCGAATGCCGAAACTCTGCACTACCGTTATTAGTTTCAATACTGAGACGCGTGTCCGTTACACACTGTATTTTTACGGGTGTGAAGTTTTACACAAAAAACTAAAAAGAATATGTATTGGTGCATAATAATACACTTGATCAAAAATTTGTTATTTATGAAAATAATATAACATTCTTCACGTTATAAGTTTCGGCTTAGAATTACATCACGTACTAAAATCTGCTAGTTTGAAAAAGGTATTAAAATATTTAGTTAGAGGAAACTTAATTGAGTTAAATAGAAATTAATTAGATATTAGACCATACCTACTCACAGAGATGTTCCGTGTTTGGACCTATTAGGATAATTAGACATAGGCATCCTATATCAACTACACGTAGCCATAATATTCCAATACGATGAAATAGGACCCTTTGTTGTTGACTTCGAATGATGGTAATTTTTGATACGATATGCAAACATTTTTAAAGTTCGCTGTATTGGAGATTGCTCAATTCACAGAGATGTTCCGCGGGTTCGACGTTTATAAATAATAAGGTATAGGCATCCTATATCGAATACACAAAACTATATTCCAATACGATGAAATAGGACCATTTATTGTTGAATTCAAGTGTTAGTAATTTTTGATACGATATGCAGAAATTTTTGAGGTTCACTTTATTGTAGATTGGCCAATTCACAGAGATGTTCCGCGGGTTTGACTAATAAAGATAATTAGTTATAGGCATCTTATATCGAAATTTACAAAAAAAAAAATTCCTTTTTAGAAAAAATAAAATAATTTTTTTTGTCAGTTTATTTTGTAAAATCATTTAAAATTGTATTAAAAATCATATGACAGTCCTCTTAGGTGCTTGTCATGTAGAATATCCAGAACTAAGGGATAGAATAACTTGTACATGTTGGTCGCCCCTGCAAAGCCATTATAAACACCGCCCTACAAATTTTTTAATTTTTTTATTGCAAGAAAATTTTGTAACGTCATTTTAAATTATATAAAAGATCATATGACAGTCCCGTAAGGTCCTTGTCATGTAGAATATCTAGAACTAAGGGATAGAATAACTTGAATTAGCTGTGTATATCGTATCAAAAACTACCATCATTCGAGGTCAACAACAAATAGTTCTATTTCATCGTATTGGAATATGGCTACGTAGAGTCGATACAGGATGCCTATATCTAATTATCCTAATAGGTCGAACTCACAGAACTTCTCTGTGAATTGGCGAATCTTCAATACAGTGAACCTCAATATCTGCATTTAGTATCAAAAATTACCATCATTGGAGGTCAACAACACATGGTTCTATTTCATCATATTGGAATATGGTTATATGTATTCGATATAGAATGCCTATATCTTGGCCAATCTTCAATACACCAAATCTCAAAAATTTCTTCATATCGTATCCAAAATTACAAACATTCGAGATCAACAACAAATGGTTCTATTTCATCGTATTAGAATATGTAGTCGATATAGGATGCCTATACCTTATTATTCATCAACGTCGAACCCGCGGAATATCTCTGTGAATTGGCCAATCTCCAATACAGCGAACCTCAAAAATTTCTGCATATCGTATCAACAATTACCAATATTCTAGGTCAACAACACATGATTCTATTTCATCGTATCGGAATATGGCTACATGTAGTCGATATAAGATGCCTGTAACTAATTATCTTTATTAGTCAAACCCGCGGAACATCTCTGTGAATTGGCCAATCTAGAATACAGTGAATCTCAAAAATGTCTGCATATCGTATCGAAAATTACTAACACTTGAATTCAACAACAAATGGTCCTACTTATGTGTATTCGATATAGGATGCCTATGCCTTATTATTCATAAACGTCGAACCCGCGGAATACCTCTGTGAATTGAGCAATCTCCAATACAGCGAACCTCAAAAATTTCTGCATATCGTATCAAAAATTACCAACATAGGTCAACAACACATGATTCTATTTCATCGTATCGGAATATGGCTACATGTAGTCGATATAACATGCCTATAACTAATTATCTTTATAAGACAAACCCGCGGAACATCTCTGTGAATTGGCCAATCTTCAATACAGTGAACCGACATTGAATGTGAACAACAAATGTCCCTTTTTCCATCTTATTGAAACGATGTAGCTGTACTTGTCCAAAGATGATGCCTATACCATATATCCTTAAATATCGTTTTATACAGAACCCGCGAAAAGTTTTATGATTTGGCCTAGGCTTACCAAACAAGAATAATTGCCTTTTTGTTACTGATTTTGAAATTGCAGTAAATTTGTATGCGATTTGGATTTAGTTAGTAATTTTTTTTGTTAGAAACCGTCCTCCTTAAGCTTACTAAGGCATCCTACGGTATAGCTAACCTCCATATCTCAGAAAAATGTTTTCAATTTTTAGACTCAGTAAAAAACCATTTTTATCGAATGTACATGTTATGTTGATATCAAAAATCATTTATTTAAGTCAAAAGTATTAATTCATATGTTATGTTATAGTTGTTCCTGGTTTCTGGCAGGAATTTGTATTAAATTGCTTTTACCGACTATTTCACTAATATTAATAAGTTTTTTTGTTGATTAAATAAATTTTGTATACATATACGTTTTGTTGATTTTGTTGTTTTGGTCTAAAACTTCACATCCGTGTATTTTCTAAACAAGACCAAACTTACAGAAAATACTCAGAAAAAATTAAACCAAACCTTAAAGCGAAGGAGGATTGGCAAGGAAATTTTCTAATGGAACTTAAATATTGTTACGGAGATAATCTTGATCGTTTAGCAATTGAAATAGTTCGTTTAGGCTGTCCTAAAGAAACCTCAAGAAAAACCATACTGACATATTAATCACAACCTCGTCTAAAAATAATTTTTGGGTTACATTTCCTTCTATTTGTTGGAAACGTTAAAATTCATCATAATCGTTTAATAGCTAAGTTATTTTCTAGTTGACCATATTACAGAACTTTATCCAAAAATCGTTTTAGTATTCCATTTCCAACGCACAAGTCAATTTTCATCTTAATTGGTTAAGGAATAGCCAAGCTCCATCCTAATTGGCCATTGATATGATCGTTAAGGGTTCAAATTGAAATGTAAAAGGTTCAATTTGAAATGTAAAATTTTAGTTCGAAGTGTAAAAGGATCAACTTGAAGTGTAAAACATGTTTGACGGTATAGTTTGATGATGGTATGATTATATGATTATATGATGGTACGATTTTATGATGATATGATGATATAACGGTGTGAATGTGGTGGATTGATGGTAAGATATGCATCATGGTGTGATGGTTCGACGTCACTATGGTACAATGGTACGATTGTATGTCATGATGGTATGATGGTATAATGGTATAATGGTACGATGGAATAATTGTTTAAGGTTATGATGGTACGATGGTACGTATGTCGGTATGATGGTGAGTAGGGTTTGACTTGAAATTGAATTGGACTTGAAAGAGAAGATCGGTTAGGGACTGATTTGAGGTTGAGTTTAGGGTTAAAAGGGCGGTTAGGTTGAGTTGAGTTCATACACGCATGTTGCTTTCGTATCGAGTAATTTTGCGATTGATTTGGAAAATAAGTCTAAAGTTATGCAAAGGGTTGATATTTGGGTCGAGCTAAGTTGAGTTGATATAGAATTAGGATTTAGTTGGCTGGGTGATTACGTGTTGGATTGTGTTCCGATTGAGTTAGAGATTGAGTTGTAAATTGAGTTGGAGGTTAAGCTGAACATTGACTTAAGAGCTTCATTTCGGGATTGATTTGGGAGTTGAATTAATCAAGACCGAAGTTCTGATCACCTTATAAGGCTTCAGCTCTTTATATTTGTATATTTCAAATTGCTTTGTCATCGATATCGCTTCTTCTGATAGTCCCACCATAAATGATAAAATTATTTCACAAAAACAAAAAAAAGTGTACAATACCAAATATTCTGATCCTGCATGTTTGCCTTGTGCGTTTTTCTATGTGAGCAATTTTTCATGTGCCTTTTTTTCTTGTGTGGACTATCGATGAGGTTTTGTCTTTGCGCAAATTTCGTGTACATTTTTTTCTCTATGTTCGCTATGTAAGGGAAGCCCGATACAATTGGGTTTGGCGGTGCCACAATATATGTTCTCCAAAGGTATACCAGAATTCCGCCAACAGAATCTTCCGACAGAGGATTGGGACGAATTGTAATAGCTGACTAAACTCAGGCTATGGGCTTGGAATTATTCCCAAACATGATTGGAGCTTGAATAACCACAAATAAAAAAAAAAATTAGACAGAAGAATGTTAATTTAAAAAATCAAAGAAACACATCGCGGCCCGCAACATAATAAAATAATATAGCTCTCCCTCATCGTCTTCTTCTCGAGCTCAGATAAGAAAACAATCTTACAAAGCAAAAAAAAAGAACGGAAACACCAATAGAAGAACCAAGCGAGAGAGAGAGAGAGAGAGAGAGAGAGGGATACTGTTAAAGTTAGCCGAAATTTGCCAGCCGAAAGTGAAAAGTCGATAATGCAGATTGTGTTAATCCAAACGAAAGTTCACGAAATGGTAATGCAGATTGTCTAATACCAGCCGAAAGTTTCCAGCCGAAAGTAAAACGTATGAAACAATTCTGTTCAAGTTCCCGTGGGAAATCTCGGGAAATTCAAAAAAGTTTCCAGCCGAAAGTAAGAAATGGATGAATAAAATCAGCCTCTAGCGAGTAATGTCTGGAGATGGATTGCATTTATGTGAATTGTCAATAGCTGGCGTAGGAAAACAATTCAGTTCAAGTTTCCCGTAGTAAATCTGGAAAATTCGATTTTCCAAAAATTATTAGAAAATTTGTATAAAATCAGCCTCTAGAGTGTTATTTCTGTGTCATGTGACTTGTCAATAGCTATCGCAGGAAAAAAAGATCATGTAAAATTGCAAGCCAAACGTGGTTGGTAAATTATCGTACCGAAAGAAATCCC
This sequence comes from Tipula vernalis, assembly GCA_958295665.1. NCBI lineage: Eukaryota > Metazoa > Arthropoda > Insecta > Diptera > Tipulidae > Tipula > Tipula vernalis. The sequence goes on from OY282559.1 coordinate 111,008,240, forward strand.
AAAGGGAACGGCAAATAAAACTCCAAAATTTGTCTCGCGATTTTCCTATTTTATTTCGTAAAGCCAAAAAACGAAATGTTGTTGATGATTCTCAATTTTGAGTGAAAAGAATTTCTTGAATTTTTAACAATTTAATTTTTATTTATTTATTAATAATTGTTGTCGCTTCGACGGTCCAAGAAAAAGAGAATGAAATTTATTTATTTTAGCTTTAAGAAATAGTTTACAATAATTTTTAGTTAATATAATTCCCGGTAGATGTTTAAATCTCTTTAATCAATAAATTTAAAACGTACTCATTATTTTAATGGAGCTACCAAAGCGAATACGATCACCTTTACAAATTTCAATTTAATTGATTGTCAAAAAATGTCATTTGTTTACAATTACGTGATACAATTTAAAATGGTAAGAAATTTTTTAAATTAACTTTTAACTTTATATGAATTAATGAATTAATTATTTCAGGTTGGATTTATTTAATGGAATGTACAATTATAAACTAACAAATTAATAAGATAAGTATTTAATAAATATAAGAAGTAAGAGCTTAAAAGATTAAATTTTACTATTTGATTTCAGGTAAACATCACAGCCAAATTATGGATATAATTCAAGTTCAAGTTCAAGGTTGAAGTATCAAAATTGTATTTGTTGTGATTGATGTTTTAGCTAATGTTTTGTTTTGTTTTGTTTTACAGATTCACAATTACAGCATAGATGACAACCAGCTCCAGAATATATCGCTGTGAATTGTTGCGTTTGCAACATACTCCCCCGGTTAAGCAGTTATTTGCTTAACTACTCGATCATCAATTTGCATAGCTTGGTGACTGGACGTTTAAATGTTACTCTTGGCTTCGGTAGATTCCCCATGATCTGTTCACTTAATCTTGGACGCGTTCTGATGCAATGGATACAGCTATTGGAAATTTTTTTAATAACATCTCTCGCTCCAATGATCCAATACTTTGTCCGCGTAATGAAGAGCAGTGTTGATGGATTCGGGTGTAGATGTTTTATATGCAGGTAATTTACCAGTTTGTCGATTAACTGGTGTTGCTTGGGTAGGATGGCTGGATATTTCATGGTGTAGCTGACGGTCGAATTCTGAAGTCGTCCACCTACTCGTAATATTCCGATTTCATCAACAAATGGATGAAGCGATCGTAATTTGCTGTTTTGCTTGATTGATTTATTGTTCCGAAGCTGTTGTATTTCTTCGCGAAATGCATCATGCTGCGCCCATTTTATAATAAGATCTTCGCTTTTCTTGAGATGTTGACTTGTTATAAAATGTACCTCCCCTTTTCGGCATTTTTCCGCAAATCGAAAACAATTACTTAAAACTCGGAGAATGGACATGTAGCTTGAAAATTTATTTACAACATATTCGATCGGCAATATTGATTTGATGTTGTTGTGGTTGTTTATTGTAACTAAAGCAGATGTTCTTTTTTCAGCATTAGTTGGTTCAACTGAAGTGCCTTTGGGAATTAGCCAGAATAATGCTGGTTGTTGTAAAAATTCTGGACCATTCCACCAAATTTTATGCCTTAATAATTCTTCTGGTGATAACCCACGACTTGCACAATCAGCTGGGTTTAACTTAGTTGGCACGTGCTGCCAATGATTACCTGGCAATTTGTCGATGATGAAGCTGGTTCTGTTGGCTACAAAGCAATTCCATTTTCTTGGGACATCAGAGAGCCAAGCCAAAACGATATTGGAGTCAGTCCAAGCGTGTAACGTATGTACGGGTGCTTTAAAGATACCAGCAACCTTATGAAGCAATTTAGTTAATAGTACGGCTCCACAAAGCTCCAGACGAGGAATGGACAACTGCTTTAAAGGAGAAACTTTTGTCTTTGCAGCTATTAAATGTACAAAAGTTTCGCCGTCAGCATTGGTAGATCTCGAGTAAACGACGGCTGAATACGCTTTCTCAGAAGCATCACAAAATCCGTGATATTGGACGCTATGAATAGACTGCATGTGTAGGAATCGTGGGATGCGTATAGTCGCTAGACAGGTAAGTTCATTTCTTGCGGTGAACCAAGTTCGAAAAATGTCATCGGGTAATAGATCGTCCCATTCTATTTTGGTCAACCAGAGTGATTGCAGCAATATTTTAAATAAGATGGTCGTCGGTGAAAGCCATCCAAGTGGATCGAATATTTTGCCACATTCCGATAATAAACCTCTTTTAGTAAGTTGGTTGGCATTTATTTTCGGCACGCTGAATGTGAATGCGTCTTCTTTTGTCAACCAACAGATCCCCAGCGTTTTGACGTAAATCTCAGGATCTTCAAATAAAATCGAATCTTGTCCTTGGTTGTTTTTAGGTATGTAGCTTAATAATTCCTCGCTGTTGGAACTCCATTGCCATAATGAAAAACCTGCTTTTGATAAAATGGCTGATATTCCTCTATATGTTGCAGTAGCCTCTTCTACGGAATCGCCACCTGTCAGCACATCATCTACATAAAAATCAGAGGTAATGGTATTTATTAGTTTTAAAGAAACATCCCTACTGTCTGCAGCTGCTTGATGCAATGATCTGATAGCAAGGTACGATGAACAGGTCAAACCATATGTCACAGTATTTAATTTAAAGTGCTGCATTTCTTCATAAGGATTTTCACGCCACACGATTCTCTGGAAGTTTTGGTGCTTAGGATGAACTATTACCTGGCGATACATCTTCTCAATGTCAGCGACTGCTTGCTTGCTCTTGAATGGTTGGACCTGTTTTTACGTCGTTTAATGATAGTCCTGTACTTGATTTGCAGGATCCATCAAATACAACACGTAGTTTCTTCGTAACACTGCTTTGCTTGATCACTGCGTGCTGCGGCAAGTAATAGAAATTGCTGTTTTCTATAAACACGTCTTCTCTGGGAATACGCGACATATGACCAAGTTCTTGATATTCCCTGATGAATTGGATGTATTGCACCTTGAGATTTTCGTCTTTCTGGAATTTCCGTTCCATTGCAATCATTCTGGATCTGGCTTGTTTCAAAGTGCTCCCCAACTGCTTAAAATTTTCCTTGAGAGGCAATTCAACAATGTAACGACCATTTGCATATTGATGTGTCCTAGAGAAGTGTTCTTCACATTCATCCTCTTTGACAAGTACCTCAAGTGAATTTTCTTCAACTTCCCAGAATCGCCGTGAAAGTTGACATACATCCTCCGAACTTGTCTGGATCGTGTGACACCGCGTTTCGGATTTGGTAATTGAATCAGTATATCCTGCGACTATCCAACCGAATAAACTATCTAGTAAATAGAGATTAGGTTTTATTGGTATCCGTCTCTCCTTTACTATATCGTAGAACACGTCGATACCAAGAATCATTTCTATGGGATTTGGATCGTGAAAAGAAGGATCAGCAAGACAAAATTCATTAAATCGATTGGTATCCTTTTGATCTAGTATAATTGCATGTGATGGTAAATATGTAGTTAGGCTGTTTAATATCAGTGCATCGACTACCACAAAATGTTTACGATCGTGTCTGGAGGACAATTTAATATTTATTAGTCCTCTGGTCTTACCTGCAGAAATTGAAGACAACCCATTAACAGCTATACAAGCATGCTTACGTTTTAAACCCAACTTTTTTGTAAGAGCTTCAGTGATAAAGGTGGATTCTGAACCTGTGTCTAAAAGCGCACGAATGTTGTGGCTTTTACCATACGTGTCCATTGATGACATGATTACAGTTGGTAATATCGTTTGTTTGTTAGTCTCAACTTTTGCCTTTGTGATCGTGTAGGAATTTGATTCTAAGTTGGCTGATTGGACAACTTTTGCAGACTCAGAACTAACCGCGTCACTGACATTATCTTTCGCTGGTTCCACTTTATCCCTGTCCTCATGCAAAAGTGTGTGATGCTTCTCTTCACATTTAAAGCATGTATTTAGTGAAGGGCAGTCATTGACTGAGTGTCCATGTCTCAAACAATTAAAGCACAATTGATTTTTTTTAGCAAAACCCTTACGAAACTCGACATTACTTCTTAGAAACTTATAGCACTTGTTCATAGGATGTGGCTTTTTACAATATAAGCATTCAATTTTAGTCGTAGCTACAAGTGCTTGCTTCGGAAAACTTTTGTGTGGTTTGATGTTCAAATTACAGCTCTCTAACGCGTCACATCTTCGATGAAGAAAATTCAGAAATTCATCTACGTTTGGAGTATCCATATCCACTGAATGGAATGCCCATTGTTGCTTGGTATCGTCATCTGTTTTATTTAATAGCAAGTAAAGGATCCAGGGATCACGCGATTCACAGGCTGAACCTAAAGCTTTTAGACCACGGAGCAGTTCGTCTGAGGTTTCCGTCAGTGTTCTGAGAGAACTTGATGATGCTTGTTGAATACTGGGCTGTCCAAAAAACGTTTTGATGATTGTATTAACAATAGTCCATTTTTTATCGTATCGTTTCTTTAGCTTATCCCAAGCTTCCGCATAACTTGCATCGGTAATTAAAAAATGCTTGATTAATTGAGCTGCACTTCCTTCTACAAGTCCCTTCAAAAGTTGAAATTTGTGAACATTTGGTATTGACTCGTTCTTATGAACTGTAGCCTCAAATAAGTCCTTAAAAGATGGCCATTGTGTGTATTCACCGTTACAAGGCGGAATATTAATTCTCGGTAGCTTCACTTCGTGATTACTAGTGGTTTTATTATGCATCATTGAATCGAAATACGCTTTTTGCTGAGAATACATGTTATTTATAGTGCTGTTCAGATCATCGTTGATTGAATTATCAGCGGATTTCCGCTTTTTTATTTCTCGTAACAAGGCGGCTTGAGTACTGAAATACTTTGCTTCAAATTCATCAGATTTCGATGTTTGGTCGGGCAATAATAACAGTTCATCTTCTATGCTGCAAAACTCTTCCCACCATGAACTTAATTTGACAGATCTAGTTTCAAGCTCTTCAATTGTTGTACGTGAATCAATGTTCTCGACAAATGTAGCAGCCTTGGTTAGCGATCCTAGAACGCGACCACGCTTTTGAACAAGCGCAGTAGCAGCCATTTTGTAATCGAAAATAATAGCGAATCACAATTTTAATGAAAAAAACACACTTTATAAAGTTCACGTTTAATAAAAATTTCACAAAATCTTAATTTTAATGTTCACTGTTAACTATTTACCATTCACATTGATAGTTTGATTGTTTTAACCACTTATAATGCTTATAAAAAATTGGTAAACTTACAGTATCGGTGTAAAATTTTAATATACATATAGTTGAATGATGGCGTGATATAGAAAATGGTTGCTAATTACTTGCTCCTCCTGATTGAATTCACTGAAGAAAAGTGTTATGCAGCGTTCCTGAATCTATAGTGCTAGCCTCATCCGGCTCGAAGGACCATGTAAAATTGCAAGCCAAACGTGGTTGGTAAATTATCGTACCGAAAGAAATCCCAAAGGGAACGGCAAATAAAACTCCAAAATTTGTCTCGCGATTTTCCTATTTTATTTCGTAAAGCCAAAAAACGAAATGTTGTTGATGATTCTCAATTTTGAGTGAAAAGAATTTCTTGAATTTTTAACAATTTAATTTTTATTTATTTATTAATAATTGTTGTCGCTTCGACGGTCCAAGAAAAAGAGAATGAAATTTATTTATTTTAGCTTTAAGAAATAGTTTACAATAATTTTTAGTTAATATAATTCCCGGTAGATGTTTAAATCTCTTTAATCAATAAATTTAAAACGTACTCATTATTTTAATGGAGCTACCAAAGCGAATACGATCACCTTTACAAATTTCAATTTAATTGATTGTCAAAAAATGTCATTTGTTTACAATTACGTGATACAATTTAAAATGGTAAGAAATTTTTTAAATTAACTTTTAACTTTATATGAATTAATGAATTAATTATTTCAGGTTGGATTTATTTAATGGAATGTACAATTATAAACTAACAAATTAATAAGATAAGTATTTAATAAATATAAGAAGTAAGAGCTTAAAAGATTAAATTTTACTATTTGATTTCAGGTAAACATCACAGCCAAATTATGGATATAATTCAAGTTCAAGTTCAAGGTTGAAGTATCAAAATTGTATTTGTTGTGATTGATGTTTTAGCTAATGTTTTGTTTTGTTTTGTTTTACAGATTCACAATTACAGCATAGATGACAACCAGCTCCAGAATATATTGCTGTGAATTGTTGCGTTTGCAACAGATCAGTTCAAGTTTCCCGTGGAAAATCTCGGAAAATTCGATTTTCCAAAAATTATTAGAAAATTTGTATAAAATCAGCCTCTAGAGGTAGCCTCTGGAGATAGATTGCATTAATGTGATTTGACCATAGCTATCGCAGGAAAAAAATTCAATTCAAGTTTCCCATGGGAAATCTCGGAAAATTCAAAAAAGTTTACAGCAGAAAGTAAGAAATGGATGAATAAAATAAGCCTCTAGAGTGTTATATCTGGAGATGGATTGCATTGATGTGACTTGTCAATAGCTATCGCAAGGCAAAAATTCAGTTCAAGTTTCCCGTGGAAAATCTCGGAAAATTCAAAAAAGTTTCCAGCTGAAAGTAAGAAATGGATGAATAAAATCAGCCTGGAGAGTGTTATGTCTGGAGATATATTGCATTGACGTAATTTGTCAATAGCTATCGCAGGGAAAAAATTCAGTTCAAGATTCCCGTGTGAAATCTCGAAAAATTCGATTTTCCAAAAATTATTAGAAAATTTGTATAAAATCAGCCCCTAGAGTGAATGCAATCTATCTCCAGAAATAACTCTCTAGAGGCAGACTTTATTCATCCATTTCTTACTTTTGGCTGGAAACTTTTTTGAATTTTCCGAGATTTTCCACGGGAAACTTGAACTGAATTTTTTTTCTGCGGTAGCTATTGACAAGTTACATCAATGCAATCCATCTCCAGACATAACACTCTAGAGGTTCATTTTATTCAAAATTTGTAAAAAAATTTGGAAAATCGAATTTTCCGAAATTTTTCATGGGAAACTTGAACTGAATTTTTTTCCTGCGATGGCTATTGAGTAATCACATCAATTGAATCCATCTCCAGACATAACACTCTAGAGGCTGATTTTATACCAATTTTTGGAAAATTAAATTTTCCGAGATTTCCCACAGGAAACCTGAACTGAATTTTTTTCCTGCGATAGCTATTGACAAGTCACATCAATGCAATCCATCTCCAGACATAACTCGCTAGAGGCTGATTTATTTTCGGCTGGAATGTCAATAACATAATCTGCATTATCGACTTTTTACTTTCGGCTGGATACTTTCGGCTAACTTTAACAGGGTGAGAGAGAGGGAGAGAGAAGCTGAACAATTCGTTAATTAAGTGAAACGTGCAATTCAAAGTAAATACCCGCGAGCCGCTAGACAAATAAAAAATGGACGTTTTGCTTCCGCAACTGATGATTCTCAGCATAACTTAGGACAGCAACATAATGTACCGTCGTAGGCAGCATAAGCTCGTTACATATACTTATAGTGACAAATTTCGGTACCGCACAAAATATAAAGTAAACAGCTTTCGAACTTAGTACCTCATCAGTGAAAAAATTCCGGTACCGCGCAAAATACTCAAATAAAGAGGGTATTTATGATCAACACTGCACTTAACACACGGTACCCAGACGCAGATAGCAACTTCCAATGCCTCACCCTTGACCGATTTTCGTAAGTTTTCAAATTATTTCTGTTTTCTCAATCTCTTCTTAAACAATATTCTCGTTACATTCGTAAATGAACGTCAAAAAAAAAAAAAAAAAAAAAAAAAACCGGCGCAAGTATTTTTTTTTCTTATCAAATTTATTATTATACAATCGAAATACATTATAGAACTTTCTCGTAAGCTAAATTTATTTTGTTTTTATGTATTTTAATTAAAAACTTTACATTCATAAAACATTTTATAATTTATTTTTCCAATAATCAAATCAAACTTTTAATTTCAAGAATATCTAATCACATTAATATTTATCTTTTTTTTTGTATTGTGCAATCTAGCGTACTTCTGCCGATTTTTCTTTAACAAAAAAAAAACTATAGAGTCGAGAGCGACTTCAATTAACCTTCATCCGCCCTTTAAAATAAGGAACAAAAAGTTAATTTGGTCAAAAATTGGTAAAATGAATTTACATCAATAAAGCAAGATTTTATGGAAAGATTCTTATTTTTAGTAGTATTTCAAATGTTATTTATTAATTAAAGTCGCAAAGTGAAACATTTGTGGTGCTTAAATTTATTAAGATTTTTGGAATAGATTGTCAATTTGGTCAAAAATGACGCGGGGATGAAGGTTAAACAAACTTTTTCATTCCAAAAACAAAAATAAATAATAATTAAATTTTCTCGATGTGCGACCAAAATTTGACTGACAAAACCTTATTACTGAATCGATCACAAAAAAAAAAAAAAAAATCAATTCCATCTTTCCCCTCTCTCTCTCACTCTTCGTTCAGTTGCAACACCCAGGCAAACTGCAACCAAAAATACTGTAAAACAAAACTCAACTTTTTTTATGTTCTTTACCACATAAAAAATTGACGAGAAGTTGTTTTAGAAAAATAACAGAAGGAAGCTAAAGCGCTAAAAGCCTAAATACAACGAATTGTTCCAATTTCAAAAATCCATTCCGCAGTTATTTTGTGATTATGTTGGTGTGACACAGCGTAGGCCAGACAGATAAGTCATTTTTAGGTTTGTTTATATAGATTTCGACTTTACTCGTACTATATACCTGACGTATTCCAATTTAGCCACAATGTAACCTTTAATCGCGTTAATAATAAAAATGTCAAACGCATTTGAAAATTAAGGCAATTACTTTACATTTTCAATTTTTAAAATCATAAATTATTGTTTTTTAACAATTGAAACATACATACGAGGTTTTGTAAATTAAAACCATCCGTTTGTATCATACAGATAGGCAAGCCTATTCGAATTTATGTTTGCATCCACCATTATGTTTTCATGTTCATATGTCGTACGAACAAAAATAAATAAAAATAAAATTTAATTGGAATTGGAAAATGGTTTTTCGTTACAATTAAATTTATCAGAGGCAAATTTGTGCAATATATGTACATACAAACTTAAATTAAAATAGTTTTCAATTTTAGCTATTTTTAGCGATACATATTTTGCTGTGCGCAACACAAAAAAATGGTATGAATTGTGCGGGAGGCAACAAAAAAAAAAATAAAATTCAGGTCGGTGTTACTCTTATTGTTTTAGTTAGCATAGTACAATTGAATTAGTTGAGCTTTAAAGCAATTTTTTTCATATTTTTATGGATTACTACATACATAGCTAGTTGTTAATTAAAATTATTAACGGTTTGCATATTTATTATGTATCAAGAAATATTCCGCACATTCAAACTTTATACCCTAAAAATGATACTGTCGGTTTTCTCATAATTATTATCTGTTGAATTCGTGCTTACATAGGAAAATAAAATTTTGGTATTTTTTCGTCTTTTGTGGTTGTTTACTGGGAAACTGTTTGGTTCTTTAACTAAACAAGAGTTAGAGAAATTGTTATAGTTTATACAAAATACAATATTAATTCAACATGAACAGATTTTGGTTTGATTTCTTTTATAAACCAATTCAAAAGAAGTTGTCACTAGGATTTACAGGGTGGACTACTTGTGAGAAGGAAAAAAATTATCGAAGTATTAAACGAAACATGTTTCATCCCGAAAAACAATTTGTAATTATTTATAGAATTCACAATTTACTAAATATACAAGAAGTATTCAAATTTTTGTTAAATTATTATGATAATGGGTTCGATTCAATGTAAATCTTCTATTTGTCTTTTCTTCTATTCTGCTGCTATTTCTATGAAAACTCGATATGATTTGGACATATTTTAAAATAAATCAAGTTTTCGTAGAAATAATAGCAGTGTTTGTGCTACATATTGCACTGCACGTCCCACATCTCAACACAAGTGACATCTATAATTGACCATCAAATACACCAACTCAACCGAGACGACAGCCGATGTTACGCATGATCATCGTTTTTTTCTTTCTTCCTTCTTTCACCATCGTTCGAGCGGACAACATCACAATTTACACAATGCACAAAATTGAAATTGAATATTGTTTTTCAACATTTTGGATTGTTCGCTAATTCATCACATTTTTCGCCGCATTTCCTTCCTTCCTTTTTTTGTTCCTTCGAGCCGGATGGATACAACGATAAGTATACCCAGCCAATACAATCGAGCACATTATCCAAGAAAATTAAACAATTCGTCAGAACCAAGCAGGCGTCGTTACAGAATAATCTTGAGCAGTGTCTCCGGCGTAGCAAAGAGATAAAGGGCGACAATGCTGAGGTGGACGATGAACACGTGAAGATTCAAATCACATATTGAATCCCGGTATGAAGAATTTTGTGATATACAAGATAAGGTAGAGGCGGCCTGTGGCGCAGATGATCTTGAATGTGAATTCGGAAGTCGCGCTCAACATGAAGCATATTACATCGCCGCTATGTCGAACCTAAAAACAATACTTCTGCAAGAGGATACCTCCAAGCCACCATCACCAATGTACATTCAGTTACTCTGCATTAAGGTTCCTATCTTCGACAGTGACTATGCGAACTGGATTAACTTCGAGAATATGTTCACCGACCTAATTCACAATAGCCGGATTCTTACAAATTCGCAAAAACTCCAAATTACTTAAAGGCGAACCTTACCGGTGGAGCTGCCACATTACTTAAGTCAGTGCAAATCTGTGACCTAACTATGCCGAGGCGTGGAATATGCTGAAAGGCCGATATTACCATAGACATTTTATTATTGACAGTCATCTCCGCAAGTTCAAGAGTATGCCGGTTTTACATCACGAGTCCACCACGGACACAGTGCGCTGTTTGAAAGTATTAGCGGTTCCAGTTACGACATGGGATATTATTTTGGTAAATCTGATCACGGAGAAACTCGACACGGAAACCTATCGCCAGTGGAAACTGTCCCTCAACAGAGCTCAATATCCAACGTATCATGAACTCATGTATATTTTTAGACAGCCATTGGCAATCATTAGAAAAATCATCGCATCCACTCTCTCTTCACCAACATCAACGTCACATTGAAGCTCGCAACGGAAGTCCAAGGTCCCACAAACTCGCTCGCTGATAGCCATCCCAGTATCCCAGAATTCGACAGCGTGTACAGTTTGTGAGAAAAACCACAACATGTTCCAATGCGATACTTTCAAGCCACTCACCATCAAAGAGAGGTCTACACTCGTTCAAAAGAAGGGGTTATGTTTCAATTGTCTGCGTCGAGGATACCGTAGCTCCGAGTGCAGATCCAGCTCTTGTCGAACCTGCCACCGAAGGCACCACACCTCGTTGCATATCGATACTAACAAGCAAGGAATCATTGGCTGTCCAAGACGATTCAGCTCTAGTATAGCCTCAACGTTACACGTTGTTCTACTCGCAACCGCAATATCCATAGTTAGATAGGAGAATCAGAACTTCCCTATTAGAATACTGCTGGATTGGGGATGACAGATAAGTTTTATGACAGAAAGCGCTGTCCATCGTCTCGGATTACGAAGAAAACCTGTATCAGTCTCAATCAGTGGAATATGTGCTAGTGATGCAGCTACTTCACATTCAACCGTCAATTTCGTATTGGGTTCACGCGTTGATCAATAATGGTGAACAGCGACTACTGCACTTGTCATCGAGAAAAATCACCGGTATTCTACCTGCGCGAATCATTGATCCGCAGAAATGGCCATATTTGAACGAATTGCAGCTCGCTGATCCATATTATGATTATCCAAACAAGATCGACATTCTGCTTGGAGCCGATGTAATTGGCATGCTTCAGTTGAAAAGAATCATACAAAGTATTGATGGGTCTCCTATTGCCCAGAAAACAAGATTAGGATACATCTTGTACGGAAAGGTGGGACGCCCAGCAACCAGTCAACTATCAAGTCTGATGACGATAATTGAGAATCATGCCAGGTCGATAATTTACTTAAATCATTTTGGGAAATCGAAAATGTTCCGGCACCACGAATTCTAACCGCTGACGAAATTAAATGTGAACATCATTTCCAAACAACACATTTCCGCAATACCGACGGAAGATACACTGTATACCTACCATTCACAGGACACTCAACATGCTTCGCCACACTTTGGGGGTGTATGAGAAGCGGTAGTAAAATCGGTCAAACATCATCTTCCTCGCATCATACATTTGTAGAAAATAAAAATATAATCGAATCTGGTAAAATTGACGATTTTCCATTCATCTTTTATACCGGTAAAACAATTAAGCTTTACTTAATTTGTTAAAGATGTTGGCTTTACAATAAAATTATTTAATTTTCAGTTCCAGTATTTTCTATAAAGAAAAACGCGGCACTTAACCTTGATTAGATTACGATTTGAGGCCAGAGAACTAAACTGGGCCATAATACATATTTTTTCAGTTGACAAATGATCATACATAATTGATAATTATAATAAACCACAAACTTCGGTACAGTATGTAATAATTCGAAAAATCTCGAAAATCATTTTTGATCCAGAATACTGCTATATATTGATTTATTACAGGCTTTGGATGGTTGTATTAAAAAACGTTCACCATGCAAACAATGCTAAGAGACTTGCTAAATATCTCGAATAAATGTTGCAAACGTTGAATATAACTTGAAAAGTCTCACTAATTCTGAATCCCCAAAATATCTTAAAAATTCACAAAAATATCGAATTATCCGTAAGATCCGTAAATTATCGCCACGAACCAGAATATTTGAATATTCTCGAAAATTTAAAAATTTTTGAAAATTTTTGCCAAAAACTCTTTAAATTCTTGAAAAATTCCAAAGTCGTGAAATTATCGACTTACTAGTAAAAGTTAGTAGTCCTAAAGTAAATTACGGTAGGCTGCACTAAAACGGCACACAAACCTCGAACAATATTACAAATCTCAAATATTCTCGGATAATTTCGAACATGTCGAATAATTGTATACTTTCAATATGCTGTAGAGACGTCTCTGATGTTGGCGAAAGAACGTTAGAAAATTACCGTATTTCATTCCTGGTCCCATGTAAGAAAATATGGCTAATGTTTATCCTTAACCTTCGTGATTTCTTAATGAGGTTCGGGTTTTAAAGAAATTTGTAGCATGGCCTATTGCACACAATAAATAATTGTGAACACAATTTATTTTGATTTAATATTTTTTTATTTATTAATTAATTTTTAACTTTATTTATTTATTTTTCACGGTTTACACCTATGTTGATTTTATTCCAAGAACTCACTCCACAAAATTTTATTGTACAATCTAATTAATTAGATTAAAATCCACCACCACTTAATTAAATTATTATTATTAACAAAAACTGTTGACGTGTTTTCAAGTTGAAAAGTTAACGAGAGAGTGTATAAAAATTGTGTGTCAGTGGTTGAGACAGCATGGAAAACAAAAATGATTCAATCTAAGCAAAAATTGCTGATTGGTTCTGAATGACGACAATAGATGATGATAAAACTATTTTTGTGTTGTACTAAGGTGTCCAAGATATTATTTAGTACAAAGTAATACACAATCAAAATCCAAAGAGTATTATTAGCGGGTCAATATACTCTGTAGTTGTCACTACTATGCTGAAAAGAGCTGTTCAAATATAATTATTATTTAATAGTCGAAATGGGACATTTCGAATAATTGTAGAGATAAACGAATGGATTAAATTGATTACTTGAGTGAATCGCTAAAAGTAAATAATTTGTGTTTGCTACCCTTTAGTTTAGAACAAAATGGATTTTTTTGCAGGATTTTGCTTAAATAAGCGATCATTTTTTGAGTAGTCGAGGGTCGTGTCTAACCGAAAAATATTAAAACTTTGCAAAATTAAGAAGTTAAGTTACTTAAGACTAAATTGTTATACTATCACGTTTCAGTACAAAATAGAATGTTTTTTTTTAATTTCACCTGCTGGTTCATACCTAAATCGATAAATATGTTTTTGAGTAATCACGACTAACCGAAAAATATGAAAATTTTCCAATATTTGGAAGATAAGTGACTTAGGATCTTAGGGTTTCACATCCTCTCACATTAGTACAAAATTGAAGTTTTTTAAATTTTCTTATTCAAATTATTGCGTTTTTGTACGAGTTTGGAATACATGCGCATTAGCGTTGCTAATGAGCACTTCCGATTACTTAAAGGCGCATAGTGGGTTTCCAAATTATTAGAGACATACTAAAATTAACTAAACATTATTAAAGCGAAAAGATATTCTTCTAAATATTACGTATACTAAAAAATTTTTGTTGTGTACTAAATATTATAATTTTATTATATGTATCTAAATTTATGATGCCCTGAGAGCCAAAACCAACCCATTTAGCATAAACCGCCATATATATTATTTCTTTCAATATTTTGAGCTAGATCTCTGCTAAAAATATTTTGTTCATATTTTTGTTTACTTTTAGTACATATTTAGTTTATCCGACCCCTCACAGTTTTTATAATTTTTTAAACTACTTCACTGAATGTATGTACATAGTAAATTTCTGATGAAAAAATGTACCGAAGACATGAGTTGAATAACTAACGTATTGATTATAATGATCCTGCGGGTCAAATGTTTGTCCTATGAATAATTTAGGTTACGTTATGGTGCTAACAATGGTTACATTTTTTGTACGAGAATTATGCAACTGATTTAGCTAAATTTGTGATGTACATTTTTACACCAGAAATGTGCCATATCATTGTTACACCAGAAATATACCATGTTCGTGTACCTTAAAGATTGCGCAGAGAGTTAAAAAAATCTTACTGTACACACACGTACGAAAAATGCGTGCTAAGTTTTTAAGTTGTCCTAAATAAGTCATGAGTTTTTTATTAGTATTAGTGTAAAAATCTCGTTATTACGAATTTATTAAATTTATATTGAAATAAGGAAAATCATTTTTAAATTTATTCGCACTCGTATTTGGACAAATTTCCCAAGATTGCGTTATTCGGAACATATTTCAGTGTTACGAAAAGTGTAGGATTTAGGTGTTTATCGAATATCTGCTAAAGTGATTTTCCGAATTTTCTTGAGAAAATACTTGGAAACGGCAACCAAAATGGCTTGTATGTAAAGTTACCAATATCATTTATACATATGCGTGGTAGAGAACCAAAACTCGTTTAATCGATTTTTGTATTTTTTGTGTAAGCTGAAAAAAACGGGATAGGGGAATCCCGAGGGTACAAAATCCCGAGGATTTCAAAAAATCCCGAAAGTACAAAATTCCGAGGATACAAAATCTTGAGGGTAGAAAATCCCGAGGGCAGAAAATCCCGAGTATACAAAATCCCAAGGATACTTTTTATTTGGATTGGGTACGTTATTCCAATTACAAATCCTAAAATTACAAAATCCCAAATTACAAAATCTCAAATTTTACTAGATTTACCGAACCAGTCAAAATGACTGATTTTACTTTTTATTTCGCCAATATCTACCTTGCTTTATTATTTTTTCCTGAAACTATGTAAGCCGCGTTTTCCATGAGAACTGCACTAGAACTCGATAAACTTTAAATTCCTTTTATTCCATGTAAAACGAAAAAAAATAAATTCTTAAAGCGCGAATGTGTAGTGTAGTTGATATAATTACATATTTTAAGTTTAAAAATTCCCCCCTTCAGTTATTTCATCAATATTTTCTAATTTCTTGCTGACGTCATTACACGCAACTACACTCGATAAATTCATGGGTTTATCCAGTGTAACTAAAAAATAAGCTATAATTATCATTATTTATTGCTGTAACAACTTAAAATGTGTATTTATGTGAAATGCACTACACATTATCACTTTATGAATTTAATTTTTTTTCTGTTTACATAGAATAAAAGGAATTAAAAATTTATCGAGTTCTAGTGCAGTTCTCATGGAAAACACGACTGTTATGACTTTTATAACGACAATTAAATAAAACATATTTAACGACTGGTTTTATATATGTGTCCAAAATACAAAAAAAAAATGTTGGTTTTTAATACATATACCGGGACCAGTCAAAATGACTGGTGTAATTTTCTATGACATGAATATACTTTCGTTCTAGTATAATGTATGTACTAAACTTTGTTTTGTGCAATGGCAACTCAATAAATCAAATGTCAAAAGTACTAATGGAACTTTTCGGGGAAGCCCCTAATTACCTGGTAAACTGTGATATATTTGAATTTGGTAAAAATATGTTTTATATTCCCTAGGTTTTTTATTATATCGGAGAGAGCAGACAGAGGAGGAAAAACAAAAAAATAATACTGCGTTGTTCTTTTACTCTGACTGCTCTCTCCGATATAATAAAAAAAACATAGGAATTATCATTCTTTTATTGCATTCGAAGATGATCGTAGTGAAATTGTGTAAGTGCAAAAGATCGATATTTATGTAGATATTGATAAATTCAAAAGTGAATTATCAGGTAAGAAAATAAAGGACAACAAAAATCTCCGATTATTGGTTTCAAATTATTTTATAACCCTCTAGGTGATAAGAATGGCAAAACGAATAAAAACAGCTTCTTTGAAGTTAGAAGAAATACATAACATACATGTTGAATGTTCAGATCTGAAGATGAAAATGAAACACAGGATGGCCAATCTGAAGTTTCTGCAGCTGGAACTATTTGGAAAAATATAAAATAAGGAGGTGTAAAGGAGAAAATAGCACTGCATTTTTATTATTGATTGACCACAATATATTAAATCATATAAGAATTTGTACTGAGTTAGAAGCCTCTCGAGTTTTGGGCAAGATATGGTCAATTGCATAAGAAAAACTGAAGGCTTTTATCGCAATATTGTATGGACCTGGTGCATACGAAGCCAAAACTTTGAAACTTTCATATTTATGGAATAAGAAATGGGGTCCGGATTTGTTCTAAAACTATGAGTACAAAATTAGTGCTTTGCTTTTTGATCATTAACATGATCCTCGAGCTTCAGAAGTTCATCTTCCCGGCTGTAATGTAAAACTAAAAAATCAGGCTACAAATAGTTCCGTACTACCATCGCAAATTCGGGAAATAATTGTAGGTTGCAAATCTAATCCACGCGTCTACCTACCAAATAAGATAGCGCAAAAAAGCAAAGTAACACGAATTCGTGCCAGCAAAATCAAAGAGCCAGAAAATATCGATGAAACTGACATACCGCAGCACTTACGTATTCTTGTGTTCGCAGAGAAGAAAGTGCAAAATGAAAAAATAATTATTCTGGGAACCATAACTGGTTTTAAAGTATTAGCTGAGTGTTCCTGCTGGTTAATGGATGGAACTTTTTATGTTGTACCATCTATTATGGCCCAGCTTTTTAGTATTCATGGGAAAATTGAAAATGAAGTTGTACTTTTGGTGTTTTGTTTGATGGCGAAAAAGAGTAAGAAGTGTTACTCTGATTTATTTTATGAATTACTTCGTAAAGCAAGTGAACATGACATTCATTTAAATTCACAAAGGATCATTACGGATTTTGAAAAAAACATTTCCTTAGCAGCCGAAGAATATTTTCTTAATACAGAATTTAAAGGCTGTCTTTTCCTTTTTGGGCAGATCTTATGGCGCCATGTGCAAAATTGTGGAGCAGCGAGTGAATACGGCAAAAATGAAAATTTTAGTCTCCAAATTAGAATGATTAAAAGCGTCGCATTTGTTCCTCCTGATGAAATGTCTCTTTATTATACTGAATTGTATAACAATCTTGTAGATGAAAATGCAAAAAAAAATTGCTAGATGGGTTAAATCTAATTACATAACCGGAAGCAGCTGTAACAAAAAACCGCGTTATGGCCCTAATTTTTGGTCTGCCGAAAACGCACCAAAAGGCAATTTTCCTGGTACTCAAAACAGCGTCGAGACTTGGCACCGCCAGTTGAAGGTAATTGTTGAAAAGCAGAACAGCGGGCTATACCAAATGATAGCTCATCTTGGAAAGGAAATGGTTGTTTCTAAAACAATTATTAATAAAATTAATACCGCACAAAGATTTCCGAAAAAGAAACAAAACATAATCAAATATAAAACCATCAAACGAGCTATCAAAAGACGAATTTCAACTATAAAATTAGAATGTTTAAGAAATATTGCTCACAATATTCATCTTACTCATTAATTTTATACTCCACAAACTACTATTTTGAACTAAATACATTTTTAATTTCTGCTCTTTAGAAAATTTTGTGTATTTTTTGAAATGTTGGGATTATAAAATTTGGGATTTCCGTTGTTTTGGAATTTATGTGATTTTCATATTTGGGATTTTAATTTTGTGGATTATGCTTTTTGGGATTTATTTTACATTTGGGATTGTATATTCATGGGATTTATTTTTCTGGGATTTCACTACGCTCCCTTTTTGAATGGACCTCAGGATTTCCTCGGGATTACGGGATTTTGTACCCTCGGAATTTTGTACGGGATTTTGTACCTTTGGGATTTTGTACTTTCGGGATTTTCGCCCTCGGGATTATGTCTCGTGGGATTTTGTCCCTCGGGAATATGTCACCAACCCGAAAAAAACGTCCAATTTTTTGTTTTGCACAACTATAATAGATGCGTTTATGCTACAAAATAGAAGTCATAATGCGACTTTTACTATGTAATGTAGTGTACAAAAAATTAACAATATCGAAATTAATAATTCTGACTCTTTCAGTTCCTTACTTGCAGTTGAATGCACACACTATCTATCCTGCTGTCTCCAAACTACTTAAACCATTTGTCGCCCATTTATTGTAACTATACCGCTATCATTAATCGGAGTGATTTGTGAGCTTGATTCCATTGAGTTCGGATAAAATACTTTTCTAGGTGATGATTCATTTGAGCTTCTTGGCGTGACCATATTAAGCGTCTTTTCTGATTCTGTGCCAACATTGTATATGCAATAATTTGAGCTCAAAATACATCCATTTGATTGTTAGAAAACGATTTTGGTTTAGAGACACAAAACAATTTATCCTGAAGGTCGAAATTCTCTTCGATCTATTTAATTTCTGTTTGGAGCTCTTGTAAATTATTAAGCGGTGACTGTGAGTTTGATGGAGTTGGTGGTGTTTGAGAGAGCCACTTGAATGCTGCAGATTAATGGAATCCAATGTTATGATGAGATACGAACGATGGGTTGTGATAGATGACTTGCGGAATACTGCCCGTGATTGATTTGCCGTTGGTATAGCATTTTTCCGCAACTAGAGATATATATGATCCTCTTGATCAAGTATTTGACTATTTTGAGCGTTTTGTACTAAATTTCGTTGAATTGCTTGATTGAATGTTCCAATTGTATGTTGTGGCGATGGAGTTTGGAATGAAGGATGATGAATATCGATTGGACTTACATACTTAGGACAACTTAGGACCCCATTCACAAATTGAGTTTATTTTTGAGTTATTTTTAATAATTTGGCGACCCACTGCATATATCGCCTTTCAGTTGCAGGTCAGATGGAGAAAATTCATTCAAATCAAATTCCTACCATTAGTTCTTCTAGATGTTTGGAAATTGTTAAGTTCATTAAGATATAGATACGATCCTCGATTAGCCAAAAATATATCAGCCCTTGGAACGACAGATAAAAATTAATATTTCAGTTTTAGGATAAACTTCACAGCCGCATAATTTAACATTAAATCGAATTAAATTTTAATAAACTTTTAAGCGTTACACAAGTCTAAAACAAATGGCGCCCGGAAAGCGCTTTTAATAAAAAATAAAAAAATAATTGAAAAACAAAATCAACTTAATTTTCCTCCTAATAGTGAACTAAGTGTATATTGTAATCAAATTGTAAAAAAATGTCTTTATATATTTTTCCCATTTGAAATTTTTGACCCTAAATTCACTTTACCAATCAAATAATCTGTAACAACAAAAATTCAAATAAATCTTTTTTTTAATTTATTTCTCAAACATAAAACAAAACATAATCCTTTGGTTGTTGTTGTTGTTGTTGTCTGTTGTTTAAGATTTCTTGTAATCTAATATATTTGTGTAACCAAGGGCAAAATTTTAAATGTATGTCCTTCTAACCATCTGTAAAACAACAAAAGTTACACACGCACACACACACACACACACACAATATACTTAATTGGTTTTATATTTTTATCTCTTGGTCCTTATAAACTTGATCTAGATTTTCCTAAATTTATATAAAGTCTGTTTTGTGTTTTTGGGGGTATATGAACACACATATGGGACATTCATGATACATGATAGTACGGTAACTATACACATATTAGCAACAAGAAAACAAAAGAAAAACTAAGAAATGACAAATTCATCACAAAATTTTTGGTTTTTTTTATTGGGAAAATGGAAAATTTAACAATAAGATTTGTTTAGTTTATTATATTTACCGACGTACATGCATACAAAGTAGTAGTATTAAGAAACACCATTTTACACTATGCTCAGCAGTAGTAGTTAATGAAATTTTTATAGATGTTGTTTTGCATGTTACTCGGGAAGAATAAAGTTTGTCTATCTCTACTGTGTTTATATAAAGATCGAAGCATATTTTACTCTATATATGAATATAGTACGTGTACCTAAGAAACCATGATGGAAATAGAATTAATATTAAGATTTGTGTTTGTATAGTATATTTTGGTATATGTATGTATGTGCTGGCTGGTGGTACGGTACACAGATACA
Organism: Tipula vernalis; assembly: GCA_958295665.1. Classification (NCBI taxonomy): domain Eukaryota; kingdom Metazoa; phylum Arthropoda; class Insecta; order Diptera; family Tipulidae; genus Tipula; species Tipula vernalis. The sequence goes on from OY282559.1 coordinate 111,029,027, forward strand.
AGTCATGATTTATTAATTTATTAAGGAAAACACTATAAAGAACTTTAAATTATTGTTGGGTTAACGAAATAAGTAAATATGTATTTTGCTAAAGGAAAGAAGTAAAATTATGAAAATTTATATTTTAAACTTTGCCATTAATTAAAATTCAAATAAACTTCTTATTTTAGAGATAAAAACTGAATTAAAAATATAAATGGGGTTTCTGGTTAATTAATAATTTAATAAACATAAAACCAGGAATCACAGCTAACAATTTATTGTGTTTACTATTTTAGTAGAAACCAAACTTAGATTAAACAATAATAGTTTTTAGTTTGGAACTGAATTTTAATATCCGAATGTTCATCTTTCCTTGTTTTTTTTAGAATTTCCGATAACTGAACGATTATTTGACGATTTATATCCAAATATTTTTACTGCAGTAAGAATTGGATTTTGGGATCCGATGATATTGTCTTTAGAAATTTTGAATGGTTTGGAATGGGGGTATCCAAATTACTCGAGTTTCAAAGTAGTCGCGTAGCCGAGTAGTTTTATTTTAATCCGATGATAACTGATAACTGGACATCTGTCAAAATCCATGTAATTATTGACGTTTTCGTGTATGGGGAATTTTTTTCACCTGCTTATACCCATTCGGAAATATTCCCTTAGTACCAAAAATATTCCATAGTGAATTCAAGAATACAGGAATTTAAATTTAAGAACGTTTTTATGAATTTAAGAACGTTTTTATGACAGATGCCCGCATGTGGAAAATGGATGTGGAATTCGAGAATAGGGCGCTTGGGCGGTGCTATTCTTACCGAAAATTTTCGTAATGCTATTTTCGTAATAGTAGTGATAAAATTATAAATTAGTATTCTTGAAACCATTACGAACATAACGAAGAGTGGAATAAGGAATAATAAAATTTGGAGAGATATGATTAAAAAATTTCAGTGGCTGAAATGGTATTCCTGGAATCGGATTACGAAAATTTTCGCAATGGAACATTCCTAAAATTTTCGAATGGTTTTTTTCCGTTTCTTATTGCGTTTCGTAATGAAATCATTTGGGTTTTTGATTTAATTATATTCATATAAGGACGTTCATAAAACTCAATAATTTCTGTTGAAAGCAAAAGGGTACCAACTTTCTTTTTTTTCTATTATGCTCTTAAAAATAAGGACAATAGCTACAATACTAATTGATAATTTGGGGTGTATTTTAAATTTCACATGTTCGGTGATGAATATGAACATATTTATTACCCCCTGTTGAGAGTGCAGAATCCATGGGCCAACCCACCTTTCATGTCAGCACTACAGGTTGGCATGAAGCAATGCAATGTGCAGGTGTTTTTTCAAAAACGGATCTGTAGCCGCCCGTCCTCGATTTGGCTACTCCAGGCGTAAAGTAGGACGGTAAAAATAAATCAAAGAAACAAACAAACAAACAAATTTCGCATGTTGTAATTGGAATTGGATTGGTATGCTTCCAAGGCGAATATTACTATACTATTAGCATACGGAAGAACGGATGAATAGCTGCTTCAAAATTTTGCCATTTATCTTTAACTATTATCCATATGATTCATTAACGGATATTATTGAATAAAGCATAATGGAAATTCCATTATCAATTAACCATGGAATATGTATAAGGCGTTATATAATGGAAAATTATGGATAATTGAGGATAATTACTCATAAATAAGGATAGTTACGGAGTAATATAAAAAGTGTATACAACACAATGGATAATACTTGGTTAATTTCATTTGTCGTGGTTTGAGCTAAGTTATTAAGGAGGCTGCGTTAACCAGATTCGTTAATGAAAGTTCTTGATGAAGTTTCAAGATATTTTCGATGTTTTCTTTAGCTGCTATTTTTTTCCCTTATTCTTCTCGTAATGCTAGTGTAGTTTATATTTACTACCAGAACACCTCTAAAATCATTCGCAAGACCCGGCAACAAAAAGAATGAACTCATAAAGATAATTTTCATCCGATTACATACATCGTAACTAGGAAGGACAAATACAACCTTGACAACAGCCTTAAAGATGGAGATACGTTGATTGCTGTGAAGAATGCAGTTTCTAGCGAATTGATCACTCGCCACCCTATTTTTCCCAGTTGTCAATTTTCCGAAAATCCCATTGTGAGCCACTAGTTTGTACAAATGAACATATCATGATTGATGAAAGGCAATAGTTACATTGGATTACTGCGCCAGTGTTTCAACTTCTCAAGTGGAAAGTTTGTAAATCTCTAATACTCTCATGAAGGATTTCACCGACATATGTCCGAGCACTTATCACATCCCAATTGAGTATAGAATGAGAAATATTTGTTTTTATCGAAATTTCGACACTTTTCAATTTACTAAAAAAGCTTTTAAATTTAACAATTTCGCTACAATTCTGCCTGTAATGCTTGTTGTTGAGGGAGGACCTGTCTCCATGTATACAGCATGACTCATTCTCTAAAATTTCTAATCTAAAGAGTGACAAAGGTACCTGTAAATTAAATAATTCATTCCCTGAGTTGTAAATAGTACGATATCATATTTACATTTGTCTTATCTTCTAATCGATAAAACTGATACCGAAACTTCCATTTGGTTTGGAACAAATTCATTGAAAAACACAAGTTTCATTGAAAATTTTCAAATATTTCTGAGTACCCTATACGATTACCTGTTAACGGTCACCGAAATACATAAATAAATAAATCATGTTTTTTAGTGTGTCGAATTTTTACAGGTCGAGAATTCATTCCCCGGGACCGCGTAAAATGTGTATTTTGCACCTAACAAGTGAACTTTTACTGTCGCGGTTTAGAATCAATTTTGTAATATCGAGGACTATTTCCTAATTGCCATTAGTACTCTAAAAACCATGAATAATATCAAAAAATTTTGCCGTTTCTGTCTTTAGTATCTCCGAAAATTCTTCGAAAATCTCAAAAAATCTTAAATATTTGGCTTAGGACTAACAAATCTGAAAAAAAAACTCAAATTAAAGCAATGCACATATCGCCAACCTCAAATATCTATAAAATATTGATTATCTCGAAAAGGTTCAAAAAAGAAATAAGTCTCGAATAATTTGGAAGCCAAGCAACTCAAAGCTTTACAAATCAATGCTGCCCAAGTAAATCTCGAAAACCTCTAAAGCATCCAATAATCTAAATGATTACGAAAGTCTCGAACAATCTCGTCTCTATACTTCTGGAAAAAATAAAATGCCAAACAATTATGAAAATCTTTGATTATATTGAAATCGGAAAATTTGTTCCGAATCTGGAATGACTGGCCTTAAAAGCATTTTGTACATCATTTATCATTCCTTAAAACGTTTGATCAGGATCAAATTAAACGCCTTAAAGTGCAGTTAATTTAGCACATTCAGTGTAAATCTTGTATTTCTCTTTTCTTCTATTATGCTATTATTTGGGAAACCCTCGAACAGAACACCCGATCAGATTTTTATTAAATACGACCTACTCCAATTTGATAACAAATGGATGCCACATAATTTCTAATCATCTTTGCGCGGAGAGGACCAATGCAAAGCGGCTTTAAAGAGTTTATTATTTTAGTATGTGCAACATAAATGTACATAAATATTAATTAAAATATCTAGATTTTTTAAGCAATTATGTGTTTTGGTGGTTCGGCGTCTACTGGGGAATGGTCCCTGAAGTTGAGTAAATTAATCTACCAGCTCCGTAACCTTCCAGTAGAGTGCGCATCACGTGAGCTGTTCTGATTATGTGTTAGGCAGCTGCGTGATGGATACAATTGTGTAAGGGATAATCTGGTTACAATTCGCAAGAAAATACTGCTAGCTGTAAAGCGCTAAAGTAGAAACTCTTGACAAAAAACCCTAACCTAAGGTGGAACAGCATATACCGATGGATGAATGGCTAATTCGTTAATCAGTCCGGACAAATATGCGGACTCTGGATACCAGCACCCTCAAGTTTTATTTAGACTTTCTGTAGTAAAGCTGGGTGACTTGTAGGCTACTTTCGATTCCCAGCAACTCATAAGAGTAAAATCAAACGGAAGACGGAGCAGGGGTAGGAATATACGGGAGTTGGACAGCCCACTTGAAGCCCTTAAGTTCCAACGATACCGTCTTTATAGCAGAACTACATACTGATGTAAACATCTAGGAGGGAGAGCAATAAGCCGGCTGGCAGTATTATCAGGTTCATTAAGAGCCTGAATATTGACTGGACGGATAATGAAGCAGGGTCCAGCACAAAATATCTTTTAGTTCGCAATGCGAGGTGGCTAAACACCCCATGGTCCTTCAACAAAGTGACAAAACTCCTCATTTCACATGCTTACTTAAAACTTGAACTAGAAAATTTCATTCCATTCTATTTCATTTCACTAAATGGGAATTGACCTACCAAATCAAACTACCCGAGTAATCGATCAAATTACTCGGCTAGTTACGTATTCGAAAAAATCCTAAAATATCTGAGTATTGGATACCCTAGTTTGGAATGCAAAGCAACAAAATTTCGCCTTTGATCAATCAAAAAAGTGGTTTTGCTTTATAATCCAAACAAAAATGAAAGAATGTTCTAGAAATTATAGAAATTCGAGGAATTTTAGAATGGGACATTTTTCATTTAAATTTATTGAGGTATCTCGGCATTTTCAGTTACAACATTACAAATGAAATTAAACCCCGTATTCAAAATTCTCTAAAAATTAAACAATAAAATTTCTCAAAAATAAAGAAATTCTATAAGTCTCTTGTGTTATATGAATAATTAGGTAAAATTGAAACTCACGTTAGATTCCTGAATGAAACCAGAACCTTTTAAAATAGAGCCGCAATCATACGTCGTAATGTTTTAGAAGGTTTTTTAGTGGTATAACTTTCCACTGTTCCCCATAGGAATCCATAGCCAAATGAGTCTTATAAAACTTTCTATACATGTTTCTATACAGGAAGACTGACTATATCGGTATTAAATAAATATTAATTGAAAAAATATTAAAATTAAATATCACTCCTTTAAAGGAAAAAACGGTGGTTTGGCGTCTACTGGCAACCACTGGTAACGAAGGCTATTTGCCACATTTTTGGCCATTTGGCACAGGCTAAAGTACGGCACTAAAGGAGAAACCCTTGACAAAAAACCCTAATCTAAGGTGGAACAGCATATGCCGAAAGATGAATGGCCGATAGGTTAGTCAGTACAAAATATGCAGACTCTGGATACCAGGCACCCTCCAGTTGTATTTAGCCTTCCTGTAGTAAAGCTGGGTGAACTACAGGCGATTTGCAATTCCCAGTAACTCGTAAGAGTAAAATCAAACGGAAAACGGGACAGGGGTAGGAATTGGGAGTGGGACAGCCCTCTCGCCCCCTAGCGGAACTACATGTTGTAGTAAACATCTAGGAGGGAGGTCCAGCACAATAGATCTTTTAGGTCGCAGTGCGAGATGGCTGATCGCCCACATGGCCCTCCAATAATAATAATAATAAAGGAGAAAAAAAACGACAGTTTTTCGACATACATAAAATGTCAAAATTTGGAAAGCACCATAAAATTGGCTCTGAAGAAGTATAATAGTATTTGCTAAAGTTATCTTTAGTTTAACTAGTGTACCTCAGATGTCTACAAAAAAATATGCAAAAAAAACAAAAATTAATCACAAAATGTCCACATCTGCTTAAAGAGAGCCCCTCGATTTCTTAAAAATAAAAATCCTTAAAAAATCCTCGGGAAACACAAATTCCCCATTAGACTTTTGTTAATTATGATCAACTGCTAAGCGGCTGTTTGAAGAGTTTTCAATTCCACGTCACATTTTCCTGTCATATTTCCGCAAAAGCTTCAATGTTAAGCGGCTTTGATTAGTTCGATAGTTTAGTATGTGAATAATTATTAAAAAGCACAAGCGCAATAACTTCTACTATGTACATAATATTCAACACCAAACAAACCTTAAAAAAGCTAAAAACCCCGAAAATCCCATACACAACTAGAGCACTTTGCAAATTTAGAGTAATATTGGAAAACCGACTAGACACGACTGATCTCAGGAAGGACGAATAACATCGAATCATTTTAAGATTCTAAAATAATCTCCATATTCAAAAATGTCAATAATTAAGCAATTCAAAAGCAAAAGCAAAAGCATATATTTGTCGACTGTTCTTAATTTAACACGGATAGTTTTTCGGATTATTTGATAAAATCTTATTTCGGAAGATACTTACGTACGTAAAAACACATTTCAAATAATCCGCAGAAAGTTTTAAGTGAAATACCACGGAAAAAAGACCATCTGCCATAAAAAAAAGTTGGCTGTATCTACTAAAATCCGATAAATCGGATTTCGAGAATCTCATCTATCAGGTGAGTCCTAAATATGCTTAGCTCAATCCTAAACTCGAATAATATCGAGATCTATTAAGTCTTGCATAAATTCTATAATATTAAATTTACAAATACCGCTCAACTCCAAACAAATCCCGAATACGTCTGAAACCTTAAAAATCACATAAAATATCGAAAATCCGAAATGCATATAATTCGATTCCATTTTTTAAGACATTTATGAATTTCGAAATTTTTTACGACTATTCGTGTTCTCTTAATTTTACAAAACCGCATTTTCTCACAATTGCTACATTATGAATTGCGAGTTCTCGAAACTCATAACTCATAACGCTAAATGCGAAGCATACTTAACCCACACGCAGAGGTAACTGTAGCAGGTAAAATTAAAATGTGAACGAATTACTTGCTTCACATTTATTTTATACTTGGTAAAAATGAGTTAATAACCAATCGATTAACCAGAACATTTAGATATATCGATAAACCTTAACCAGTTGTTCTATGATGCAGACTCTAAATGAGCTATTTCATATTTAAATATCTTGTTTGTTCCGTGTTATACTAGAGCGAACCCTTTGATGCTCCCTAATGAAAATTAGGATTTAAAAATAAAATAAAACAGAATTTGATTTAACCAAATCAATTTAAAAACAAATAATTTGACCAATTGCTTACTGAAAAAATTTAATCAGCAGCCGCCACTGACTACGATACATTTTGTTGAAATTAAAGTTAACTCGAAGCGTTAGTTAAGAAACAGAAGGTGGGTCACTAGTTTTAGGCTTTTACTGAATAAATTGAAACATATTGCACAAAGTACAAACTTTGCTGTATTTAACATCAACTTTAGATTAAAAGGCCAGACAATTTAACAATTGGTACTGGTAACAAAATACCAATTGAACAGCGATTGAACCTGATGTATACTGGATAAGACAAACAGATTTCACTGAGGAATAAATCTTTTTGGTGGAGTTTAGATAGAAGAATAGATCTTGGTATTAAACATTACAATTTACAACTGAGGTTTCAAGGACTATCCGACCACTAATTTGGTTTCATGTTAATTTGCTTTTCCAATCTGGCTCATCCATTGACAAATGAAATAAGATGATAAACTGTTTAAGTAATAAATGAGCCCTTTGTAATGTAAAAGAATGTAAAAAGTTATGGATGAGTCTCACCTAATTTCATATCGTCAGTATGAGTTTCGCCAAAGACGTGCTACAGGTGTCTTAATTAATGTCATCTGATAAATCTGATGATGCCCAAATTATTGCGCGTTTCTATGATATTGTGGTTTGCACAAGGGTTCGCTATTGAGATTTTTTTTTGTGTCACAAAATCCAAGAGGTGAACGACCTAGCGATTCCAAGCCTGAATCAAAACGTAAAAGCAGTATTTTCAGTTTTCAAATATGTATTAAAAATCCGGATAACCGGTGAAGGGTTTTATATTTTATAGAATCATAGATTAACAAAAACAAAATTCAGTTTTTGTTAAAGTATAATATAATATTTATATCACAGTTATCTCTGAATTTTCAGTGCACAAAAAATTATCATTATGTTAGAAAAGCTCTATCAACAATTGACGCCTCTAGACTCATATTATCCTAATTTTTCAAAATTCAGTTAGCAATATCATATTATTTGTTTTATTGCGTTGAATCCGAATATAAACGTAGTTTTAGTCAAAACCCGCTATATCCCGCCTAAAATAGGCTTTAAAATTGAGGGTTATTGTCAAAACTAACATTATCCAGAGGATAATATTAGTTTTGTTATGAACATGATTTAGAGTAATACGTAACACATTAAGAAAAACACTGATAGAAAAATAAGTTTGTATCAGGAATTGTTTAAATGTGTGCAACTGCAAAGAATATTTTAACTAATAATTTCTGCATTGCGCATGCAGACTGAAAGAAAAAATGTAAACAATAAAACCAACGACTTTTTGATATTCACAAGAACAACAGGTTAAAATCATTCAGGCTACAGTATTTTATAAAAAAACATGATAGAGCATATCAAAATCACTTCATATTAAAACATGTTGAAATTTCGAACGTTAAAAGGCGTAGACCTAATCAGTAAAAGAGTTTGGAAACCAAAGCATACAACACACAATGAAGGACGACGCGTTATTTTGTCAGAAATTACAAAAAAGAGAAAATTTCAGTATGCTTAAAAAGTTCTATTTCTATTTTGGGAATTTCGAGATTCAGAGTTAATCACCTCACCAAAAAATTTCATCTTGATGGCTTTATAACAGAAAAGCGCGGAGGATTTAAAAGATCTGCTGAATTTTCTCCAAAAAAAGAATGGGTGATAAACTTTATAAATAAATTCAAATGTCTCGAGGCCCATTATTGTAGAGGCAAAGTTTCTCGACGGTATCTTGTTTCTGAGCTTAATATAAGAAATTTGTGGAAAATGTACTCATTGGAACATGATAATATTGCTGTTAAGGGATAATATTTTAGAATGGTTTTCAACACAAATTACAATCTGGGTTTCGGATCATCACGAACAGATGTTTGCTCGGTATGTTTAAACTTGGATGAAAAATTGAAAGTGGAAAAGAATGGCCAGAAGAAAAATGAAATTATGATAGTACAGCGTGTTCACAAACTTCGCGCGAAAGCTTTCCTCTTAAAACTGCAAGATATTGACGAAAATCTACTCATTTTTCATTTAATTGCGAGAAATATCTACCGATCCCTAAGCTGCCTGATCAAACTACTTATTACAGTCATCAGATTCATGACCAAAATTTCACAGTTGTTAGAGGCCATAGTAATGCCTCATATCAGATGGATGTGCTGCTCAAAATAAAAATTCAACTTCGTAGCTATATGTAGCTATATTGGTTAGCAAGAAAAGCTCCAGACCATATAAAAGAGATCCAAACAGTATATCATGTAACATGTCACAGTTTTATTCCACCGGATAGGGTGTTTGGTTTCATCGAAAAGGAAATTAAGAAGTTGAAGGTGATATCAACGAAACAACAAATTTATGATATTATATCCAATTATGCTACTGTTAAACTTGTAGGGCAGAACAGCGACGTATTCAACATTAAACATGCTATGAAGACAACCATGAAATCAGTTCAATTTTGGCATTTTCAGATTTCAAAATGTAAACGGATCATTCTTAAAAAAAAACATAGCCAATAAAATCGTCGTCCGTGGGAAGATTATATATATTAGTGGTCAAAATGTTTTTAAGAATTTATTTAAGGGTGGGAAGAAATCCGAGGATTTAGAACCAGATAGAAAATAGACGTTGAAAAACTCCTCACCAAGCATTATGGTGGAAACTGGCAAAATAATCGAGATCTGCAGTTTTATGTTAACGTTATAAACCGTTCTGACACGAGGGATCTCCAAAAAAATATTATCTGTGAAATAGTGGAGGAGGCAACAAATCTATTAATATAGACATTTTATTAAAATTTATATTATTATTAATTGTGAAGCAATACAATTAAATTTAATTAATAATGAGACAGTAAGGACTAATAATATTATTTTATTTATTTTATTTTATCGCTGGATGTTTTAACGTTTCGTTTTTGTTTTTATCTGTTTTGTTTTTAATAATAAAGTTTATTAACAATTTAAATTGTCTTCTTATTATTATATACTCACAACGCCAGGTATTTCAACGCCAGTATAAACGAGAACTATTTATTTAAATTTGAAGTCACAACTAACAATATCCTAAGTGTTTGGAGTCGAAAGTCACATTATCCAAACATTGGTTACAAAAGTAACATTATCCAAAATGTAAAAGCTTAAAAATGTTGTAATTCATTAAAAATTTTATGATTTTTAATAGGGATACATTTCAAAACATCAAGTTACTTCGAATTAATTACTTTGTGAAACTAGAACACACAAAATAAAGGCCAGAACAGTTATTCATGAATTCCCAAAAATAATATTTTTGAATAATGTTAGTTTTGATTCTAGAGGCCTCATTTGTATAATCTAGATTAATGGTATTCGAGTCGTAAGTATCGAAAATTCGCTTAAATTACATCAAGGGTTTATATCGAATCTCAATATTGTTTGGAGAATCGGTTTTAGAGATAGTTTGAGACATCATTTAGTTTAAACAGCCTTTTGGTGTTGGTGTGATGTTTCATCAAGATTGTTTCTAACAATCGGAAAAAATACAAAATTCTATCGATGCGTGGCTTACATAGGAAGAATTAGGAGCAGAATTAGTTGCTTCGTTTAATAAAAATCTGGAAAATTGTTTTGTTGATTAAAATTAAAATATTTTGTGAAATTTTGGAAGTTTTGGAATTGGAATTTTATATTAATTTTGTTTAATTTTTGAGAATAACCAATTTCGAATTTTTTTTCTTTGGTCTCTACACATGTCCTGAAAATTTAGTATTTTAGATATTTCCAAAGAGCTGGAATAAAAATCGAAAATTAAGTTTTTTTTTGTTTTAAAAATTTATAAAATTAAAAAAATTGAAATTTTGTAATATTTCAGAAATCTAGTAAACACCATTAGTTTAAAATTTAGAAATTTGAATATTTAAGAATTCAGATGATTTGTTTGCAAATTTGTTGATTACACAATGTGTTTAATTTAGAAATTGAGCAAATTATAAATAAGAAATATTAGAAAATTTCTGGAGGAAGAAGATTCAGAATTTAGGAAGGAGATGAAGAATTTAGACGAAATTTAGTTGAATTTAGGGGTTTTAGAAATATAAGAATTTTTACTACAAATTAGATATTTAGTAACGCAACTACCAGAATCTTACAAAGTTATAAATTGTTAAAGCTATAAAGACAAACAAGTTAAGGAAAGCTACTATTCAGAAGTTTTGAAGTTTACGAATTTAGAAAATTTTGAAATTGTAGACACGTTCGGAAACTTGATTTATTTAGAATTGTTGGAATTTACAAAAGCAGATAAATTAAAGGTTTAAAAATTAACATTTTTAAAATGTTATTACTTCACAGGAATTCTAAGGAATTAAAACTGTTATTATTGACAAGGCCAGAAATTAATTAGATCTTTAACTAAGAATTTGAGAAACTGGAGTAGAGCGAAATTTAGAAACTCAATTTAAACTTGCTTAGTATTAGAATTATACCAGTTAATTTTATTTAATTTTGATGACGAAACAAGTAAAGTTATTCCCCTCTTAGTAGTAGACAAATTAAGCACCAACTTAGCTTGTAAGATTAAGCCTAAATGAAAATATTTGTGTAAGGTAGATTTGAAAAGCTAAATGGGTGTTAATTTTTCAATTATTAAGGGCTAAGTATTAATGTTATAAAAATTTTGGGGGTCATGGATTTACAAAATATCGACCGAACTATTTGCTCATTATCCAAAAGGGAGAAAAAAAATTGTTAAGTCGGAATTACGTGACTTAAGCTACTTAAGGAATTCCAAATATTTTGCGTTAGAAGTTTAAATTTTTGCATTGTTATATTATCTGTTAAGCTCATATTAAAAAGAAACCTTCCAGCCTCAACAATTTTTGTTTAAAAGCTGATTTGGTCAAGTAAATCGATGAATCTTCAGATTTAATCTTGATTAATTTCTTGAATATAGCAAGTTTCCAACGGAGGCTGCTTACTTAAATCTTCAAGCCTGTCATTACTCGAATAATTTTTTTTAGCAATTTAACTTGCGGTCGAATGTCGGCATATAAATGATATCACATTTGTATTCACTGGGTCGAATGTCGATGTTCACTCGTACAAATAAATTAATTGAAGACTTTACCGCTAGGAAATATAAAACCGGTTAGAGGTAACCGATTAATATAAGCTTTTCGGGTAACCGATTTAATTGTAACCGATCCAATACTAACCTAATACAACAATTATTCTAGGGCCTATAACTAACTGTGTGCAATCCGAAGACTAGTTTCGATGGCTATCATTTTGTATTAGGAGGTACCGAAAGAAAAAGAATATCAATTGTAAATTTGTAATATATTGTACTTTTTTCTTCTTGTACCTTCTAATACAAAACGGTATAGCCGTCGAATCGCAAGTTAGGGCTTGGAGTATTTAATAATCTTTGTATCGCTGCATATAGATCGTGTAGAGTGGTTAAGGGTGTTGAAGTGACGAATTTTATTTTGCTTATCACTGTAAGTGGTGTGATAACTAAACGTTTAATTTTTTTATATAATCGTAAGCTTGATAGTTTTAGTTCGTGTACTTGTCTATTATATTGACTTAAGTCGGGTTATTGTTTCTTTCACGGAAAAAATTTATAAATAAACTTATGAAAAAAAATTGTTGATGAAAAATTTACAAATCAAATTTATGAATCAATATCATTTTTCATTTAATATTAGTCTCGATCTTTGCCTTTAACCATCCTTTTAAGTTTTCGTAACAAGGTCTCGTTAGAGACACGGCAATGGTCAATTTCGTCCTCTAAACCATAAATTTTGTAAAAACGGGGCTTGGAGTATTTAATAATTTTTGTATCGTTGCATATAGATCGTGTAGAGTGGTTAAGGTTGTTGAACTCGGGATTATTTGAGGCTTTGCGGTGTTTGAATGATATTTTTATTGCATTCGTATTTCTCGTTCCTCTAAATTTGCAAGGCGTTGAGTTGAGCTAAGTTAAAAAATTAGTGATTTATGAGACTCTTGTTTTTGAGCTTTCCAATATTAACATAACATTATGTTTTACAAAGTTTAGTTAAATTTCGAAGATCCTTAAAATAATGAGACGCGAAAACAATCGACTGCTCGAGATTTAGATTCGAGATTATTCAATACTTTCGAGATTATTGTTGAATAATCAAGGTTTTCGAGATTAGGTAGTCGTTGATGTTATTCGAATGATATCACAGATTATTCAAAATCATTAAAAACATTGAGATGATTCGAGATTTTTTAATAATGAAATTTGTTCGAATTGTGTTGTGTTGCTGCTTTAAGTTGAGTTGAGTAAACATAAAGAGGTAGATAACAGCTCCGCGATATTTTTCCCTGCCCAATACTGTTTTGATGAAATTGATCTGAAACCTTCGAAAAATGGCCACAAGGTTTCAAATATGGCCACAAGGTTTTTGCATGCTCAATTGAAGTTGATTCTCTCTATTTAAACAGCGAATAAAAGGTGGTAGGGAGATGTATTAAAGAAATTAAAATAGTAAATGGCCTAAAAGGAAGGGATGAGTTTCCGCATTTATTTTGTGTTGAAAAATAAAAATTTCTTTATGCATGCATTGCTCGTTACTTAAAATCGTGTTGCGACGTTATCAGAATTAAAGAAAGCTCATGCATAAGCTTATGTTGCATATTTCTCTTTAAAATAAAAAATTAATTTGAAAATTAAAATCACATTTTTTAACAATTTTCCGCTAACTTTCAGCATCATATATTTAAATTAAGTTCTCTAAATCAAAGATAACCATAATTTCCAAAATGTTTTGCGTTACATCTAAAGAATAAAATCATCTATACAGCGATTCCATACGAAAACGATTAACGTTTGTCCTAATCTCTTTCGATTTTGACCAAAATCACTCAAAATGTTCTCTACGTGAAATAACACAACTTGTTCTGAATTCAGTTAATTTTCTTATAAACTCAAATTTTCAAAATGCTCCTTCTAAAAAACTACCTAACCGATTTTAATGCAATAATCATCACAAATAATCAATCAAGTTTAAAATATTGAAAAATCTCAATATTTTTTTTTCGCTCTAAAAAGAAAATTTTCTCATTCGATTGTTATCAATGCTAGCGACCGATATGTGAAGAAAGTAAAAATAGCCTAAAACAAAACCAACACAAATTCCTATACAACATTTGTGCTGGTTTTGCCTAATATTGTTGCCACCTTTGATTTAGCGGAGAAGAAAATAGTGAAAAATACGTCAAACCACAAATTTTCGGAAGTCATATTTTAATTTTATGATTTTTATGTTTTGAATGTGTAGCACTAATTAAATTAAAAAAAAATTGATGGGACATGAGTTTTTTTTGTTATTGTTGTTTTTTAAGGTACATAGTGTGAGATATTTAAAAATTTCATGCACTTAGTGTATCCGAGAATTATAAAATTTGGCTAGTTTTCTATAGTAATAAATACAACAACACGTGCATGCAATTTTTAAGCATTTGATACCCTGAATATTAAAAAAACAACATCACCCAAAATTCATGTTGCATAAATAGTTTGTTTTCGTCAGTGCTTCATATTCAGAACATAAAAATCATAAAATTAAAACATGACTTTCTGTCTTACATAAAGAATTTGTGATTTCACGTATTTTTCTCCAAATATAATCGGCTCTCCGACCCGATCAGACCTTCGATATTCGGCCCTCCGATCTTCCGTCTTTTAACATTTCGACTCTATTCTAAAATTTTTACTTCAACCATTCTCCAGCCCAATTCTATTCTAATTTTTTTAGCAAGCTAAATAGAAACGTGATTTAGATAGTTTCAACCTCTTCACTGAGTTCAAAATCGAATTTAACAGTGAATTTGCAACTAACTCATCGGATAATCAGATTACTCAGAACGTACAAATACAGCACTACATATATAGAATAAAAGATTTCATTTTTTTGCTATAATAAATATTCCAATATTTTACATACCAAGTAAATGATCACTGAAAAAATTTGTTGTTGTACGTACCTGAAAATAAAAAAAAATACGAATTATTATTGAAATTTATACAATTTTAGAATGTAAATTATTTAGCATATTTAGGTAACAAATTGTTAATTTTGGAGTATTTTACGGTTCAAAATGTTATTTGAATTTTTTTTGTTTTTTTGTATTTTAAAGAAAATGATTTCTTCATTTTTCACAATTTTCAGCGACATCACATGTCAATTAGTTAGTATATCCGTTATAAAGTAGAAAGCTGTGCACATAATAGTAAATAAATCTAAAAAAATTGTTTTATAAAAACATCGAACAACGAGAAATGTAATTTAAAAAAATTAAATAAACATAATCATCTAAAGAATTTTTCCAAAGTCGTTATAAGTGTTAGTTGACGCTTTTTTTATGTTGTTATGATTATTACATTTTTCTTTTCGTTTATAAATATTTATTTTTTTCATTTCAACCTTTTTCCTCTGGCAAAGGTAGAAAAATGCCAGAATATTTTCTTTTAGCGTAGAAGAAAAAAAAAATTATGTCACCTGCATTTGTCGTAAATTCAGAAGAGAAATTTATAACACAAACACGAGCATATAATTCATACAACTCTACATGTATACGAAAAGAAAAGTTTTGTTCTCCTTTATGTATACTATTGTATATTTTTTCCGTCTTGGATTGTTTTCCACTTTGAATTTACATTTTAAATGCATTTATTTCAACTTAAACATTAAGTGATTTTATTTTTATAAATAAAACATTTGATTTATTTAACACATATTTCGGATTTGTAACCTACGGATACGTTGTTACTCTATTTAATGGAAGTCTCTTGGAAGCAAGAATTGACATTTGGAGTGACAGAAATTTTTTCCCTCTTGATTGATTTGTGTAAAATAGTCGTGGAAATGGTGCATACCAATTTGTATACAAATAGGTATCATTCAATTAATAACGGTATCGTTTACAAAACTTAATACCTGGCGGTAATAAGTTTTTTTTTTAATGATCGGAAATAGATTAAAAGAGTTTCAACACAGAGTACAACAAAAATATTTAAACAGGAACTGACATACATTAAAAATATAATTCGGTTCATTACTATCTTCCCTTGATGTATGTATGTACATATGTATATCTATTTGGAATGATTTATGAAACACAAAACTAACACAATGTGTATAATTAAAATAATCTACACTACATTACATTTATATAATTACACATATTATGTATGATGTTCTTCTATAAAATAATTTCTGGTTCAGGCTCTACAATTTAAATCTCACACCTTAAAAACTATATGTCTATACCCACCATCATCCACAGCTCATAAATATTTGTGGTTACTATTATATTTGAGTTTGACATTTTTATCAAAGGGTTCAAACACTTAAGGGTTAATTTATGATGTCATAATATTACCCATAAAACGTATTAATAACAGTATAAAAATGTAAGAAGAATAAAAAAGAAACAAAACAAAAACATAAAATTATGATTTTTACTTTTGCTTCCTTTTAGCAGCTTCCTTCCTTCCAAATGCCTTTTTTTATCGTACACCATCAACTGTTGTTAGCACTTTGCTTTACTTTTATGTACGCTTAGTGTAACGTATAACAATAATGAATAGAAAATGTTCTTTGTTTTCATAGAGTTTTTTTTTTTATGTAGAGAAGAGTAGTGGGGTGGTAGGTGGTAAATTCTTTTCATTTTATCTATTTCCAAAATGAGTCATTTCTGATGTTGCTAAATCAATATTTGAAAACGATGAAGGATAAAGTTTCGAAAAAAAACATTTCAATAGCTAGGCTGTGATTTGTCGATGACCTCGTAATTTTAGAAATTCCGAAAGAGGAAACAAGATAAGGAAGAGTAGAAAAAGAATGATGAAGAGCTTTTTAAAAGAAGCCCGTTTCAAATGTTTTATGGAAAGGGCCACAAAATAGAGAAATGTGACGAAAGGAGTAAATTTCATTAAAAATTCGCCAAAGTATCAGGATCCGATATGCTGGATTTGATTTATTTGACAAAACGCACGGATAGTAGAATTGAGGTGATACCTAACCAAAGTAAGTAAGTGGTCAGCCGTTTTGGAAAAGATTTTCGAGATGTGGTGGTTGGTGTCAGATACCTCTATGTACTGGTTGACATAGGATCAGATGATATTTGAACAAGTGTTTGAACAAATATTTTTGAAAACACAAAAATCGAAAAATGCAATGTTTACCCCTAACCGTGTTATTCGGCCGCTAAAACAAAAAACACGAGTCTCTTATTTTTTATTTCTTTGCCACTATGAAAAGTTTCATTTGAATCGGTGAGAACCACTTGGGTAGGGTATTGTTAATTAGAAAATACTAAGCTTCAGGAACAGTGAGTTCTATTAGTTGTGAACTTAAGGAAGTGCGAGTTCCACTACCTGTTTAGCTTTAGGCTACCGAAACTTCCAGCATGGTAGAATAAAAAATATTTAAAATTTATATTATGTAAATAAATATTAATGTGAGTTTACAATTGAAAGTGATTTCTTATTTAATCGTCTCGATTTATCCATTTTATGGTAATTCCAAAAACTAATTCTGTCTCTTTTATAGACTTCACATTAGAAATTATCGATTTCACGGTTCACCCAGTTGCATCAAAATTTCGGTGGAAATAAATTCTCCAAATTCAAATTTATCGAATTTCAATAATCGATTTCATTAATCAATCGAATTGCTCCATTGAATCAATCTAACGCATTCCTATCTAATCTATTGAATTTCCACCTATCGAATTTTAATCCATTGATTTCCAATATATCAAATTCTTCAATCAATCGAATTTCAATCCATCAAATTTCCAATCCGACCGAATTTCAGTTTATCGAATTTCAATCAAGCAAGTTGCAGTCTATCGAATACGAGTTTATTGTTTTACAATGTATTGAATTTCCATGTATCGAATTTCAATCCATTGATTTATCGATTTGCCATCTAACAAATTTCGATATATGGAATTTTCCAAACCGATTTTCTTTCTAAAGAATTCTTCAACCAACCGAATTTCCATCCATCAAATTTCTTTGTATCGAATATTCATCTATCGAATAACGAATTTTGGTCTGTCGAATTAAAATTCAATTCATCAAATTTCAATATTTCATATTTCTATCTATCGAATTCCAACAATATATTTACTATTTGAATTGGAAAATGGTGGCCCTCCAGTAGCCTGACAAGCTTGAACTTCTTGCACCATCAGGCCAATTCACCAACTTTATCGATAAACACGGATTAGCCAAAACTAAATCTACCAATTAGCTAGGGATTTAATTACATAACAAAAATGTCGATACTTCTGTGAAAGCTACCTTTGATAACTTTTGCGGAAATGTTGGTGTAACATAGGCACCATGCACTTTGTCACTTTTAAATGGGCATATCGTCCAGAGAAGATGGGGACAATATCTACTTAGAAAAGAGCCACAATACCGAAATTGAAAGAAACTTAATACTTATACGTAAATGAATACATAAAATATAGAAAAGCAAAATTTAAATTTAAAATATTCTGAAAATCGGAGATTTCCATTATACTTAAATACGAGTAAAACGTAAACTTTGCAAATTTTTGCTTTAATAATTAAATTTCTTTTTAAATTTGACCTTATGCCCAAAAATAGGAATTAATAATGGGGCCCCAGAAAAAATAAATGGGTGTAACCTTCTTCCAGACGTCAATTATTTAGAATTTTTCATTCGTTTTGTTTCCTTAATTTAATTTTCCCTTTTCCAGAATTAACAGACGAGCGAGAAAGCTTATGAATTGAAAACTCTAGAAGAATTAAACACGGAATATCCTCAATGGCCTGTGCCAATTTTAGAATTTTCATAATATTATATCGATAATTCGGCAATCAATGTGATTTGGTAAATCCGGTAAATCGATGCATTACCTAGTTGGAATTCATCTGAAATTCTTTAAAAAAATTGTTGAGTTTATGGAATTCCATAATAAACTTCGGGAAGTTTCCCCGTTAACATTCTTAATTTTTTAATTTTGTCCACTGGACATACGCTAGCATTTTTGCTAAACTATCAATAAAGCGAAACGTTTACTTGTTTATTCGCGCTAAAATCTTTAGACTTTAATTTTATTGAAAGTTGCTTTCAATAATCGTATAGGTTCTTTCGTTACGTTCAATTGAGTTCTACTGCTCATTAAACAATGTCCAATATTCAAAACCATTAAGACTAACATATCAGAAGAGCATCCATTTTTTGGGCAAAAAGTAATTCCGGATTTTCGAGTTCTAATGTTCTCGAGTCCGGAATTCCGGAAACAATTCGGGAATTGATTTTTTTTAAATAATCTCTGATTAAGAATTAAAAATCAAAATTTTATAAAAAAGCAAAAATTTAGTTTAAAATATTAGATATTTTTATAATTAATGCTCATATGTAAGAACGATACTAAGTCGTAGTTACGATTATGATAAACACAATTTTTAGAATTGAAGCAATGTTTAGAATTTATAAAGTTTATAGTATTTGTAGAAATTATATAGATTTTTTAAATTTAAAAATTCTTTAAACACTATAAATTATATCAATCCTAACTCAGTAAATTCTAAAAATTCTATAAAGTTTAAAAATTCAATAGGTTTTTTAATTTTTATAAATTCTGAAAATTCTATAAATAATATAAATTCTATGAATTTGATAAATTTTATAAATCAAATATATTCTAAAAGTTTTATAAATTTCATAAGTTTTAATACGTCTATAAACTCTATAAATTTTTAAATTTTATGAATTTTATAAATTCTACAAATTCTGTAAATTTCATGAATAATATAAATTCCTTACATTTTGTAGCTTTTTGAGTTCTATTAATTGTTTCAAGTATGTCTGTTTTATAAATTCTACAAACTCAAATTTTACTTGTTTTATAAATACAAAAATTTCGACAAACCTTATAAACTTTAACAATTCTATAAATTCTATGTGCTTTAAATTCTACAAATCTCATAAATTCTATAGTTCTTATAAATTCTGTGAATCCGATAAATTCTATAAAATTTAAAAATCCAATAAATTCGCTAAATTTTACAGAGTCTATAAATATTATAAATTTTAATATGTTTGTAAACTCTATAAATTCTATAAATTTTGTTAATTTTACAAATTCCGTCAATTATATAAATTCTTTGGGTTCTACAAATGGTTTCAAGTCTGTCAGTTCTGAAAATTCTACAAACTCAAATTTTACTTATTCGAAAAATTCCATAATTTCTACAAATTTTATAAATTTTTTGAATTCAACAAATTTATAAATTCAAAAATTTCGATAAATCCTAAGAACTTTAATCATTCTACAAATTCAATAATTTCATTCTACAATTTCAATAAGTTCTATGAATAATTTTATAAATTTAATGGATAAAGTTTTAAAATTCAGTAAGTTGTTTAAATTCTGCAAATCTCGTAAACACTTTAGTTCTTATAAATTCTGTAAATTCCAAAAATCTTGTAAGTCCAATAAATTCTATAAATTTTATAAGTTCTACAAAATCTGTAAATATTACAAATTCTAATATTTTTATAAAACCTATAAATTCTATTAATATTAAAGATTTTATAAATTCCATCAATTTTATAAATTTAATAGCACAAATTCTATAAATTTTACAAATTCTTTAAATTTTATAGATTCAATGGGTTCTATTAATTGTTCAGGTCTGTCAGTTCTATAATTTCTACAAACTCAAATTTGACATATTTTAAAAATTCCAGCATTTCTATAAATTCAACAAATTCAACAAATTCGATAAATTCTATAAATTCTGTAAATCCTATAAATTTGTCATTCTAGAAACAGTAAAATGAACTAACAAAATTAAATATTTTCTCAATTTTGAATGTTTTGCTGTCACAAATTTAATTAGACAGACTGGCAATCACTAATTCTCTTAGCGATAAATCAATATAACGAGATTAAGTAATTTTGTAGTTACAATTCACCAGCGAAATGTTTATTCTTTCCGTTTTTGAAGGGCTGATCAATTCATACATTTTATGTTGAAGCAATGGACAAGATTATTGAATTCATCAACTATATCATCACCGTTCGAGCTTGAATTGCTCTCATCAAATGTATAATTGCAATTGGGCGACGAGGCCGTTTTTTAATTTCCGGCAGGTGTATTTATTAGGTGTCATGTCATGGTGAACGTTGAAGAGAAATACTCTAAAACTTTCAAAAATAGGTTCATCCCTATTTTGATCAGCTCCCTAAATTGACCACTTTTTGTCAGTCTCTGAAATATTACGTAAAACTTTTGTTACAATTGAAGAAAATTTTTGTGTTTAGGCCTGACATGGAATTTTCAAATTATTAGATTGTTTTACTCCTTAAACTAACCACCTCCATAGATTGACTAACATTTCTGGGTCCCTTGAGTAGTGACTTTAGAGAAGTTTCGCTGTATAAATTTTTTTTAGTATACATAATTACATAAAATTATGTTGAAATTACTTAAATTTGTCTGAAAAATAGAAATCGATTAATTTCAGAATTAAAAAGTGTTTTCAATTCCGGAATAATCAAAACTAAAATAAGGGCCGGTATTCCGGGTTACCGGAATTCCGAATTCCTGAATTGGATGCCCTACATAGATGTTTACCAGTCCACTTAAGTTATTTAGAACAATTTTAGTTTAGATTCAGGTATTGGTTCTCTTGCTCTTAATGAGTTCAAGAGCACATGAAACCTGTCTATCGATTTTTGTGCAACTCTTAGAAAATTCTTTACTGTTTATTGTCTTTCTCAATTTTAATTATTATTTTGCTCATAAATCCCAAGATCACAGGAATCTTGAATTTTTTTTTCAGTGTTAGCGACAAACATCCATCAGTGGTTATTGGAAAACTTTAACAGACAGCTTTGAAAGATTATCTTTATTCATCAACACGATTTGTGAAGTGCATCCCATTTTAGCAAAATCAAACATACTGGAAGTTGTAAACACAGATCGTCGATAATTGAAACCTTACTCGCCCGTGGCTAATGTGCCTGGGTTGTGTTCAATTAACTGTAAAATTTGTTGTGCAACTTGTGATAAGGAAATTGCCAATAGTCCATGTGGTTCACAAGACATTAGTCTATTATTCCCAGTTAATGGCTTCTCAGAACAATCTCTGTGATATTTTTGTTATTGGCCGAACTATGGATTACTTAAACGAAGAAAATTAAAAATGTGGCGTTTGCCACACCGTTTCGAAATGATATATAGTCCATGTAGTTCACAAGACATGAGGCTATTATTCCCAGTTAGTGGCTTCTTAGAACAATCCATGTGATATTTTTTTTATTGGCGGAACCATGGATTACTCAAACAAGTTAAAAATTTGCATGACCAAAACAAGAAAATTCAAAATGTGGCAATTTCCACACCGTTGCGAAATGACATATAGTCCATGTAGTTCACAAGAAATGAGTCTATTATTCCCAGTTAATACCTTCTCAAAACAATCCCTGTGATATTTTTGTTATTGGCCGAACCATGGATTACTCAAACGAGTAAAAAATTGGCATGACCATAACAAGAAAATTAAAAATGTGGCTTTTGCCACATGTTTAATGTTGTGCCATTGTTTAATAAAATTTTGTACCTCATAAACACTGCAGTAAATCGTGATATTTTTACTCAACAAATATTTTATTTGATATATTTCACTCAAAGTTCTAATAAGAATTATTTTAACAGTCTACACACTAACACATGCTTATTTTTGTTATTTGTTATAAACTTCACTCAGGTCTGAAATAAGCATATTTTCTTGATCAATATTGGGTGCAGCTCGGAAAAAGGGGTAAACGTCTCTAGTTCATAGATAGTAATATTGACTTGATGATAAGACCCAAATTTGATTGAAAATTCTAAACTTAGTATTTGTATATTCAAGGGTGGTTAGTAATATTTTTGATTAGTTGCATTTAGCAATTTTACAAATCGCAATTTTTTTTTGATCGCACTAAAGTTTAAAATTTAATTTCAAACTAATTGCTCTATTTAATTAGCTCTATTATTTTTACAGCTTTTGGAAATTTACCATAAATTTATTTGACATAATCCGAGAAAAAATTGAACAGGCTTTCAAAATGTCCATATTTTCAGGTTCTCAAAATTTAGTTTATAAAATTCAAGTTCTAGAAGTTTTCTCTTTGGAATTGACTGTGGAATTGGGCAACAATTTATTTTAGTGCAATTCAAAATTTAATCTAAATAATCCTTTCAAATATGACTGACATGGAATTTTAATACTCATTTGCTATAACGTATGCTTCAGTAGAATATATTTTCAGTTCCATGGTTCAAATATTGCAGTACAAACGGCTTATTGTTAGCAATGTTCTTGATTTGGTGGAATTTTATGAGAGTCGTATAAAAAACTTACATAATTATTCTTACAAAAAATGTCACAAAAATACTCTGAAGACTATAAATGTCAAAATTCTTCAAAAACTCGACATTAAATTTTCAGAAGAATTACAATGTGTACTATCAATGTATTACTGTGTAACTGGAACGTATACAAATTAAAAACACATCTGTTTTATTTTGATTGTGCACATTCTGCCATTTGAATTTTTTGTGAATTTTTATATTCGTCTTGCTATACTGTTGTTGTATGTATACATATTTTCACCGTACCCAGAGTTTTCACAATCA
This sequence comes from Tipula vernalis, assembly GCA_958295665.1. NCBI lineage: Eukaryota > Metazoa > Arthropoda > Insecta > Diptera > Tipulidae > Tipula > Tipula vernalis. Next base: position 111,052,748 of record OY282559.1, read on the forward strand.
GTAAAAACAAAAAATCTAAATTTATTTATGAACCAAAATATAAAACTGTGCTTGTTGTTTTTCTTAAACAATTGTTGTAAGCAGGATAACAACAGGCGAGAATACACACAAGATAAGGAATAAATGTAAATATTATTTTGTTAAAATCAACAACGAAAAATTGTTTTTTTTTATTTTTATTAAAAATATAAAAATAAAATTTGCAGAGGGTGGATTATATGAATTCTCGTCTGCATAATTTGTTCATCAATTGGGCGGGTGGTTATATATTTAAAAATAACTGTATATACAAAAAAAAAATGTTGAAGACGAAAACATTGAAAATATGTAACAGATGAATAATTAAATCAATTAAAATAAGAAAGTCATTCTAATCAAACGTATATGCATAAAATGTTTTTTTATCGGAATTACAAAAATAATTATGGCCTATAAAAATAATTATTGGTTATATATGCATTATAATTTAGCAAACAACCTTGTTTCTCATATCCACTTACTAAATATAATTTATAATTATGTATATAATTCTGGTCATATTAAATTAAAAAATTTAGTTTTTGTCAGTTCTTTCAACATACATAAAATTAATTGACTCAATATAAATCTTTAGGGCGCCTTGTCTGTCATTGCCACCGTTTAAATATAATGTATGTATGCATACACAGAGATAAATTAATTTAGTTTTACGTGCAAAATCGCGATTTCACCAAATTTTTAACAGCAATATTGCACACACATACACTTTGTAACATTACCAGATTAATTATGTATATTAAAACGGAATATGGTAAGTGTTTAAAACTAATCTAAGGTCAAGTGACACAGAAAAAAAAAATGTGCTCTACCATTAGTCACGAAACATAAATTAAGTAACAGATTATCAAAATTAAATTTTAAATAAATTAAATAAATAAATGTTGATTGTGTCAATGTATGCAAAAAAAAAATACAGTTTGAACCTAGGCATTTGTTAAACATAAACTTTTATCTGCTGTTTAAATGGAGAGAAAAGCAATTTAAATTGTGCATGCAAGCAGGAATATTATAAGAGAGGAAATGATGATGTTTGTTTTGCTTAGACCGAAACCTTATTTTATCCATATTTAATGCAGAGAGTAGAACCTCTCTTCTAATCCCAGACTAGAGTGTAGTACCTCTATAGTAAACCGACTGTATGAACCGACGTCTCAAGTGACTACAAAAATTATGTTTAGGCTGGGCCTTAATTAAGGGGGCGGTCAAAAGCTGGTGCCGTTTTCGTATTTCTTGACAATTTTTTATGGAGCGGTATACGCCAAAAGACCGAACAGAAATACTTAAGAGCGTTCTTTACTGAAATAGGGTATCTGGTAGCGCTTCGTTAAGCATCTGTGTGAATCTTTTCTTCTAGAGTTTTTTTATTATTAATAGATAATGTGGAAAACTAAGTGGTTCGACACGAATACACAAAAACGATAGACAAAAAACTTATTCACAACAATAAATTTTAATCTATAGTCTGACTCGTAGTTTTATTCTTTTGTAATTATTTTAATTTTTTAATTGATAAATAATTTAAATAAAAATAGTTTACCCATAAAAAACCAAATTTTTCGTCAAAATAAGTGTAGCAAAATCCCGACAGAGGGTCATTTCATGGACACATACAATATACAAAATTTGTTAGTATAAAAATAACGTAAATATGAGTAAAGATGATTTTTTTTTTGTTTTTCACTTTCGTAACGACTAACCCAAAACACCACTACTAAATTATTTATTATGTATGCATGTATAGGATATTATTATTTACTCTGGTAACAAAACTTCACCAGTTTACACATGCAATTTAACCAAAAATCTATGAAACATACACAAATGAGTAAAAAATGAGGAAGTATTGTTAATTTAATAGATATTTTCTCTTACTCTCGCTAAGTACTCTCTTCAGAAATGTTTTCAAATATAAAAAAATAAAAGAAAATATGATGAGTCCTTCGATGATGCTCTTAATGAGTTTCATGGTGATAATAAGGAAATAGAGAAAAAAAAACCTGTTCTTGTATTTTCATAATTGTTACCGTTATTAAAACATAAAACTTCATTGTTTTGGGTGATATTGATCAGTTTTTGTTTAACACGAAAAGTTTTAAGTGGTTTATGATAAACGAGTGATTCAGTTGTGAAATAAAATTTATTATAAAAATACAAGAAATATAAAGCAGTATTTAGTAATTTTGAGTAATAGTGAAATTTTGTAACTGTTAATTATTAAATAATTTTTTATACAAAAAAATGAGTAAAAAATTAAAAGAATTTCGAGAAAACGTAAAACGATATAAAAGGCTTACGTGCTTCGGAATGCATTTAGGTGATGAAATAAATGAACCGTTATCCTCGAATGATGCATTGTCAATTTCAACTGATTTGTCGTCATCTTCAGATGAAAGTGAACAAAATAAATTTGATGAATTATATAATGATTTGGTTTCTGATGACAGTGAAGCAGTTTTACTAGAAATAAATTCTGATGATTTTAGTGTGTGTGGTGCAGATAAACCGGATCACTCTAATATAAAAAATATTGTTGCTAAATGGGTAATCAGAAATAAAGTGTCACATTCCCATGTTACCGATTTATTGAATGTTATTACCAAATCAATCTGAAGTTTTTCAAAAAAGGACAAATGGTAGTTTCAGAAAAAGGGTTCTTTAGATTCAATACATCTAATTGATTTGGGAATAATGACAAAAAATGTTATATGCTTGATCAAGAAACAAGATAGGTACTTTTATTTGTAATATATTAGAAATTAACGAAAGACTACATCGTCTTACAAGCTGTGTTCCTTCAGAGTTTTCTAGGAATCATAGAACATTAAAAGATTTACCTTCTTGAAAAGCAACTGAATTTCGGCAGTTTCTTTTATATATCGGTCTCATTGTATTAAAAGATACTGTACATGATGATATATATTATCATTTTCTACTATTACATTGTGCAATTCGAATGTTGTCTTTGTAAATTTGCCTTGTGCACGTGAATTGTTGAAATATTTTGTGAAATTTTATTCAATAATATTTGGCGATGACAGCATAAGCTACAATGTACATTGTTTAATGCATATTTGCGATTTTCTGTGGAAGAATATGAACCGCTCGATAGTTTCTCTGCATATAAGTTTGAGAACTATATGCAATATTTGAAGCGGCTTATAAAGTCACCAAATAAAATTTTACTGCAGCTTCATAGCAGGTTATTTGAATTTTCAAGTGTAAATTTTTCAGGGTCTTATCTATATTGATTCGTATTGTTTTTTAAAACATTACATTGCTCTGAAGGTAATTGGTTTTTCTAAAGAAAATGATGAGGAGATGGTATTAGGTCATGAATTTGAAACTATCTCTGATTTTTTTATTTAACCCGTCCGTTCATCGAACGTATTAGGAATTTTGGTATGTAGTGGAATGAAAAATAAAATAAAAATAGCAAACAAGACGGATATTAAATACAAATTCTATTCCGTACTATATGGCAACAAACAAGTTCTGATTCCCATTTTACACTACTGATTCAATATTTTTAATCATTAAATTTAAAATATTTATTTAATAACTTAACTAAAATAATTTCCAATAGTTTATTTGCTGATATGTTACGAGTAGATTATGCCAAATATTGCAAATTCAATTTTACCAATATCTCCAATAATTGACCGGTATAAAAACGCTTCTAATAGTGAAGACGTAAGTGAAGGGTTCATTTCGTCTACTCCTATTGTTTTATTAGTATTAGAACTAGAACCTAAAAGTCTATCTCTTTTCGATAAACGATCATTCCGGCCACAGTCAACATACAATATAAAAAAGGGAATCACAAACAATAAAGAAAACGTAAGATGATGTTAGAAAATTTTATATTTCAAGTTAAGAGAAGAATGTATGTTTTAAATATCAAATGATTTTTTTCGGCTTTTTATAGACACAAATATATTAGTAATAAATGGCATTCACAAGATCTTCGATTGGTTAATCATAAGGAAAATCAAGATGCTAATCATTTGTGATATACATACCCAAAAAAATAGAAATATCAAATCACTAATACTTTACCCCCAAGAGTTATACAAAGTGTAACAACTCTGATCAAAAATAAGAACTTTCCTTGAGTTGATAGTTTGGTTTCGTACTGAAAAGTTTGGACTACTCATCAGGTAGCTACGACCAAAGTACAAAAATACAATTCATACTTAACACCGAGAGTATCAAGTATGAACGTAACGATCTAGCGAATTAAATTCACTAAATCAAAAAGTAGTTGCACAAACTCGATAATCATGAAATAGAAAAAAACGACAGAATTGTTTTATTTTGATGCCATTTTTAAAATGAAATTGAAATCGCGATCTGAGATTGTCGCGGTTTTCTATGTGTCTGTCAAGGGTATAAGGGCATCTCGGAAATTCAACCTTTTTCCCCCTTGGAAATCGTTAACATTTCCATTACATACTATTATCTCAGACTAAATATATATTGCAAGAAGGTAAAATTGGGTTTTGATGGCATATTTCGGTTAATTGCAACGGATAATGTTTATTTTGAATTTAATTTGGATGGTCGTTTCGATATTCTCACACTAATAATAATACACTGAAATTCCTTATGAAATTTTTAAGGACATCACTGATTCCACCATATATATTACATAATGAAATTTCTTATGAATTCATTGATTCCATCAGTAATGAATTTTCTTTGAAGATTCATTAATGATTCCATTTGTTTTGTGGTGAAATTACTATTAAAATCATGTGCGACCCCACTAATTCCATCAGTGATGAATGTTCCAAGAAAATCATTAATGACTACATCATTTCTTTAAAATTGAAATTCCTATTGAAACTCACACGATATTCATCGGAGCGTTCATCGAAAGAGAAAATTACGAGTATATACAAAAGTAAATACAGACAAACAAATTAAATTCTTAATACATATTCGTTTGGGCATAATACACGCACAAATGAGGTTTCCCCATAGGTTTTTGATATTTGATGTGGTGAATATAATTCGCTACGTCAGTTTGATACTTAATGTAAACGGCGAGAGTTGTATTTTTGTAGTTTGGTCGTAGCTACCTGATGAGTAAACCAACTTTTCAGTATGAAACCAAACTACCAACATAAAGAACTCATGGAGGGTTCTCATTTTTGAAGAGTAATACTTGGGTATAACTCTTGGCCCTTGGGGTAAAATTACAGGGATGGGAAATATTTCTATTTTTTTCAGTAGATACGTTATGAGGGATTGGCCTCTTTATTTTCCTGATTTACCAAATCGAAAACATTGGGATTGTCATGAACAATTATTCATATAATAATTAATATGTATATACATTTTTTGGCAATATAATAACATATTGCTTCATGGTGTAGGTAAGAAATATGCATCAAAGCGAATTTAATTTTTTTTAGGTTAGAATCAAACCGAAATTTTATTTTAGTAAAGAACCCTCTTAAATTGTTGATTAAATGGTGGTCGCAATTAAGTTAGGATGTACTACTTTTTGGCAAAAGAAGTTGTTGTGAGAGGCTTTTACTTTCCATAGGATGATGCCTTATGCCACACAGCCGATCAAAAAATGACCGAGTGATAGAATGAACTGGATATCTTATAGAATAACCTTAAAAAAATCAAGTAATCGCTAAAAATCGCGAATAATTTGTAGCGTGTCCAGCATAGTGAAACCTTGATTATTGTCGAAACTTTTAAGCAACTCGACACTCTATTCAATTTTGGAAATCTTGATTAATCCAAAAATTCCAAAATCTAAAATTTCAAGAGCCTCACTTCGATCGAAAATCTCTCGAACGAGAGGAATCCTAGAATAATCTTGAAAAATCTCAATCGTTTCAAGAAACAGGAGGCACCAATCTTATAGTGCTATAGCCAGAAAACTGGCCATATTTTTTTTTATCTTTTGCGCCAGTCAATCTATTATTACCTTTGAATTCTTCTATACCTGATGATTATTCTCTTCTGTTGTTAATGTTTGATTGATATCGACTCGGAGTGCTGTTTATATGATATTGACGGATTAAATTTCGAACTGGTAGATTAAATGTTTCTTGTGGTTGTTGTTTACTTGGAGTAATTGCACTCTCTGTGCTTTTTAATTGATTGATGTGCCTTTTCAATCGGTACCCCGTATCCAACTTTACTAAGTAGTGAAGTCGTCCAAATTTGTGTAACACAATACCTGGAAGCCATTTTACGCGACCTTTATAATTACGAGAAATTACTCCCATTATCTCCCACACTTAATTTGCGCTTGACTTCTATGTTCTCGTTGGCTTTATTGGCAGTATGACCTGATGGTAGAAGTGCATCAAGTTTGATTCTGAGTTTTCTCTAGAACAGATTTTCTGCTGGACTTTTTCCGTTATTTTAAGGTGTAGCTCGATATCTTAATAGAATTTCCTCAATGGGCGAAATCGGGTAATGTGTGTCTTCGAGTAGTCTGTTTACGCCTACTTTATAGTCCACGCACAATCGAACTTGATTTTCTGGTTTTGGAATACACACTAACGGTGATCCCCAATCGGATGTATTAACCTTCGTAATTATTCCTTCTTGTTCAAGAATGTTTAATTTCTTTTCGATTTGTTCTCTTCGTAAAAACGGTACCTCTCTTGCTTTGTGAAATATTGGTTTAGCATCTGGTCTAAGTTTTAGTGAACACTGGACATGTGGAATTTTCCCCACTTTTTGTTCAAAAATTTCACTATATTTTGCCTTAGTTTGCGAATGTCCTCTTCGATATTTTCAGTTGACAGAATTTAATTTACTAATTCACCTGCATTCTTTCCATCTAATTCTTGTTAATTGATGTTGAGATTTCGAATCCATGTTCTTCCCAAAATAGCTTGTCGTCCTGTATCGACTGTATGCATTTCTTCCGTAATTATTTTGTCCTTGTATGTCGCCTTTACCGTTACTACTCCATGAGGTTTAAAAATTTCTTTGAGATATGATCGGAATTCTACGTTTGTGTCTCACTGGATTTGAAATATTGAGATTCTCAAAAGTGTCCTTCGGAATCAGAGTGAATCCTCTTTTGTTATTTAATAGAGTCGTAATACATAATCTCTCTACATGACCTACTTTCTTGCATTGTTTGCAGTGAAGTCTTTCTCTATTGATCTTGCAATTGCTGGTATCGTGATTGTCGCGCGCACATCGTAAGCAAAGACCCGTTAATCCTAGTTCTTTAAAATTGACTCGACCATGTGGCCTTGATTGATTTCTGTGTCTGGAGTTGTGATTCTGACTGTTTCGGTTGCGGATATGGCTTCTTGATTGTCGATTATTTGTTATTTTGCTCACATCGCTATCACCCTGTTGTTCTGGATTTTGATTTGCTATTTCCTTGCAATCTACCTTTGATGCCTCTGATGCCAACGCCAATTCCACGTTTCCTTTATATTCAAATTTCCCGGCTTGTAGCAACGTTGTTCTGATTGAGTTGTTACTAATTCTTATGATGAATTGCGACAATAAGAATGTATCCGTAATTGACGCGGAACATTCCTTGCAGTTGAGTTTGCATGTTGATACGAATTCTCGAATGGCTGCTACGTAATCTGCGATTGATTCATTTGGTTTTTGATTTCGTGTTAACAACCGATGTCTTTCCACTAATAAATTCGGTTCTGGACTTAAGTGTTTTTTTAATATTTTCACCAAATCATCGTATTCCTCTTCCATTGGTGATTTTGGTGCAGTTAAATTTGACATAATACTGTAACATTCCGGTCCAATACAGTTTAAAAATATTGCCTTGCATTTTCCTTTGTCCTTTTATCTTTTTGAGGTCGAAATATATTTCAAGACGCTGGATATATTGTTGAAACGTTTCCTTTTTGGTGTCGAAATTGTCGAGCACATATTTATTATCACTTCCTTCATGTGTCTTATTTCTCGTTAGAAGAGCTTCGATTAACTGTTTTTGTTGAGCTGCTTGTATTGCAAGAAATATTTTAAATTGTTCTGCATCCATTTTAATTTTTTAATCTGGTTTTTGAATTTTAATGTTGAATTTTGGTTTAACTTTATCAATCTCGTTGCTAATTGCTTTTATACTCATCGCCAATTGTTGTATTTCGTATCTATATAAATTTATATACTTACACGCTGTTGATTGTTACTTGAATTTTTAGAATGTGCTTTTATTTTTTGGTTATATATAATATACATTTGACAGATGGTCGAACCCAATAAACTTATTAGATATTATCTATATAGTTTACTCATTAAAAGATTAACCCTAAAAGGCGTTGTATGGATATTACAAAAAATTTTGCTCGCATAAACTTACATAATTTGTTAAAAAGTATTAAAATAATTTATTTTGGTTTAAAAATATATAAACGATATAAGTACCCTGAATACGTACTAATAAGATTTTCTCTAATATATCGAGTTTTTTATTTTGGCTTCATGCAAGAAATTATTTTACACTAGTTTTGATCGGTGTGAAGTTTCTGACAAAATTTTCTGACAAAATTTGTCAAAGAAAATATTGAAGAAAGTGTACAATTTTTTAACAGTGTAATTCAATAAAAAAAATTGAAACGAAATATCACGTGGATAAAATAACAAATAAAATAAAAACAAACATCACAAGAATTTAGGTTGCACTTACAAATCTTAAATAAAATCAAATGGCAAGTTAAGATTAATTGTCAAAATTCAAACGTTTTTTTGGCGAAAATGTTGTTCAATTAATTTTGTCAGAGTGATCCTAGAGCTTTAGGACATATCATGTCATATGCATTAAATAGCTCTTACTATAAGCTATCGATATGATATGGTCGAATTAATAGCTAGTGGGGAACACTATGAATTGACAAGCTCTGAAGTGCCAAGATAGTCAAAATTCACACGTGTTTTGGTGAAAATGTTGTTCAATTAATTTTGGTCAGGGCGATCCTAGAGTTTTCCGACATATCACATGATATGCATTAAATAGCTCTTACTATAAGCTATCGATATGATACGGTCGAATTAATGGCTAGTGGGGAACACTATGAATTGACAAGCTCTGAAGTGCCAAGATAGTCGAAATTCACACATTTTTTTGTCGAAAATGTTGTTAAATTAATTTTGTCAGGGCGATCCTAGAGTTTTCCGACATATCACATGATATGCATTAAATAGCTCTTACTATAAGCTATCGATATGATACGGTCGAATTAATGGCTAGTGGGGAACACTATGAATTGACAAGCTCTGAAATGCCAAGATAGTCAAAATTCACACGTGTTTTGGTGAAAATGTGGTTCAATTAATTTTGTCAGGGCGATCCTAGAGTTTTCCGACATATCACATGATATGCATTAAATAGCTCTTACTATAAGCTATCGATATGATATGGTCGAATTAATAGCTAGTGGGGAACACTATGAATTGACAAGCTCTGAAGTGCCAAGATAGTCAAAACTCACACGTGTTTTGGTGAAAATGTTGTTCAATTAATTTTGTCAGGGCGATCCTAGAGTTTTCCGACATATCACATGATATGCATTAAATAGCTCTTACTATAAGCTATCGATATGATACGGTCGAATTAATGGCTAGTGCGGGGAACACTATGAATTGACAAGCTCTGAAGTGCCAAGATAGTCAAAATTCACACGTGTTTTGGTGAAAATGTTGTTCAATTAATTTTGGTCAGGGCGATCCTAGAGTTTTCCGACATATCATATGATATGCATTAAATAGCTCTTACTATAAGCTATCGATATGATATGGTCGAATTAATAGCTAGTGGGGAACACTATGAATTGACAAGCTCTGAAGTGCCAAGATAGTCAAAATTCACACGTGTTTTGGTGAAAATGTTGTTCAATTAATTTTGGTCAGGGCGATCCTAGAGTTTTTCGACATATCACATGATATGCATTAAATAGCTCTTACTATAAGCTATCGATATGATACGGTCGAATTAATGGCTAGTGGGGAACACTATGAATTGACAAGCTCTGAAGTGCCAAGATAGTCAAAATTCACACGTGTTTTGGTGAAAATGTTGTTCAATTAATTTTGGTCAGGGCGATCCTAGAGTTTTTCGACATATCACATGATATGCATTAAATAGCTCTTACTATAAGCTATCGATATGATATGGTCGAATTAATAGCTAGTGGGGAACACTATGAATTGACAAGCTCTGAAGTGCCAAGATAGTCAAAATTCACACGTGTTTTGGTGAAAATGTTGTTCAATTAATTTTGGTCAGGGCGATCCTAGAGTTTTTCGACATATCACATGATATGCATTAAATAGCTCTTACTATAAGCTATCGATATGATACGGTCGAATTAATGGCTAGTGGGGAACACTATGAATTGACAAGCTCTGAAGTGCCAAGATAGTCAAAATTCACACGTGTTTTGGTGAAAATATTGTTCAATTAATTTTGTCAGGGCGATCCTAGAGTTTTCCTAACTAAATTAATAATTAAAAATTAAACAATTAAAAATTAAATTTATAATAATATTGTTCCATGCGAAATTCGCCGATTTATTAATTTTCAAAATTTTTTGCAAGAGCCCTACGGCTCATATGATAATGGGACTTAGTGCACCAAAGTTTATTGTTTTATATAAAACAACACCGAAGGGTTTATTTTAGTAGATGGTGTAGTCTCTGTCGGTATTGGAAGCAGATCATCATGAATCTCCCATTGTCCATTAATGCGTTTAATATAGGCTTGATAATGACCTACTCCCAACTGTGTAGTCGGTTTTAAAAAATTTACCAACGCCTTTAGAGTAAACTTTTGATTGCTTAGAGAAATAGTAGATTGAATATCTTTAATTTGAATATTGTAACATATACTAGGATCATGATGTTGAACATCTGCCATAACTATTCCATAGTTTGAGGTTATTAATTTTACTTTGGGGTTTTGACAAACATTGCAATTTCTTTTGCATTCAATGTCAATTAAATTCTGGATGTTTTTCAATGACGCCTGGTTTATATCGAAAATATTTTTAAACGGTAAGTAAAACGTTGGCTTTGTGTGCGGTGGATGGTCATTTTGACATTGGCTCACTTCAGTAAGTGGTGAAGATATTAATTTTTCTTGCAGGTAGCATATGTTACAGTTAGCCGATAGAGTTATGTTGTTGTCAGTTATCACCAGTTCTTTCGATTTTTCAAATACATCTAACAACAGATTACTTCGTTGTTTAAGAAGATAATCGCTGTTTTCATTAAATTCGCCCAACTCTGATATAAATGTAAAAAAGTTATTACTCGACGAAGAAAACAATGTTTTGAAATTATTATGATCTAAGTATAGACATAGAAATATTTGCGCTGTTGAATCAAATGCGCAGGTATTATACAAAATGAAAGATTTGTTATTTTTATTGGTGTAAGTATAACCATTTTCTAATATAAATGTTGATTCTTCTGAAATTCTTGGTAGTTGATTAGATTTGGAATTCAACTTTTTCCGTTTTGGGGAGTTTTGGCTAGTAATTCGGGTTATTACCCGTTTCCCAAAATGTTTCGGTGAATTAGAATTTTTTTTTTTTTTATTCCAACCTTCCTCGCTGCTTAAATTATCAGAATCTGATTGATAGGTGTTCTGTTTCCTCTTAGTTACTTTTTTACGAGAGGGCGTGGAAATTTGAATAGCTTTATGCAATTTTTGATTTTTTTCATTTAACACGGTAATCAATCTTCCAATTCTGAGAGCCTTATGTTCTGTGTAATGGTTCTTTACAATGGAAAACCAACTTTCGGCATTTGAATTAGACATTCTACCGCTGATTCCTATGTGTGTAGAAAAACAAGTTCCCCACAACGGTAGGTAAGAAAAATACTTCTTAATAGAAAACTCTACGAACTCTTCACAAAAAAACTTATTGTTTTCACCTCGACTGTCACTAGAATTTTCTAAATTTGTTTTTATATTTCCAAATAATAAGTTATATTTTTTGAAGTAAGGACTATCTAAATATGATGTTTTATTTAAAACAATAACATTTTGACTAATTTTATAGTCTTCAGTTGCAATATGGTCACGATGCATATTATAATTTTCATCGTATAATTTATTTAAACTGTTTTTTAATTTTTCGAACGCTAAACAAGCGCTTTTATCCATTATTTTTGAACACAGCAAACTGCAATATGATTCGAAAAATATGTCAACTTCTTCCAAAGTTTTGCAGTTTATTATTGCACAAAACACATCCAAAATTAAGTTTTTCAATTCCCCTGTTGCATTTGGTAATTTTTTATTAATCTGAGTGGATATTATTTTAATGAAGTGTGCACAACAAATAAAAACAGTAATTTTTAAATCATTTTTCGCATTGATTGTTAACACATCATATGTTTTCTGTATATAGGCTCCTACAGACATAGAATTAAATGACAGAATGACGGATTTGATTAGCGCCCAAGACCAATCTGTAACAAAATATTTGGGAAAACTACTTTTATTAACTACTTCTTCCAAGAGTAAGTTAAACTCTGATAAAAAATGCGCGATAGTAGTAACATCGTGCCTAGAAGAAATTAATTCTGCTATCGGTAATAAATTATTATTAATATTTATCACGCAAGCATAATAAAGTATCCGCTTATAGTCGTGATAATCGTGGCATAAAGGTTGCTTTGCTACTTTTCCTGTCGCATCTAAATGAACGCCTAAGACAACGTGATTATTCAATAAAATTAAATTAGTTTTCCGAATCAATACAACATTCAAAGGATTTGATGTTGAGTATATATACTTATTTTCAGCTGGTTCTGTCATATTTTTATAAAGCAAATCTATTACATCGCAATCCCGAACCAAGTCTTGGGATTTTAATAATTCGGACTTGACCTTTCGAATTGCGGTTTTTGAAATAGTATCTTGTGTATTGCCTCGCTTATAAAGATCTATATCTGCAGCGTGAATTAAATCTAACTGGACATTGTGGCACGATTGTGTTTTTAATTTTCCTTTCAGTTCATCACGTTTTACTCCACGAAACTGTTTAAAAACGTAGTCTTCGTCGTGGCTAACACACATTTTTTTGTTGGTATAAATTAATAAATGAGATTTCGAAATCGTAAATTTGTATTTTTTACTTGAAATCGCTTTACAAGAACCGTAGCACACAATACGATCCTGAAATTTCCTTCGCAAATGAATAGTGTCAAAAGAAATAACACATGGATTTTTAATTTGTACTAAGGTATTAGCAATTAAAATCCGAATTTCCTCTTTTCCTAAATTGTCAATTGGACACTTCAGTTGTATGATCTTCTGCAATTGCCACGATAAATATTTTTTTGTGGAATTGAGTTTCTCAGAATATTTAACGGGCGAAGAAAGTTGTGACTGAACGTTGGTTTCATTATCTGCGTTAGGAACACAAATTAAAGTTGGGTTTGTCAATTCCACAGGGTTTATTGCCACTGGGTCTAAAATATTTCTGACAGCGGTGGTATCTACTAACAAACAATCACTAAAAATTTCATTGCCGATTTCAACACTTGTTGCTTCATTTGTTTTGAAATTCTTTAATATTTCATCTGTTTTATAGATATAATAAATTTTATCTTTATTTATTTCATTAGATTTAACGTGCAACGCATGACACAACTGCTCCATAAACAAATTTTTGTTTCTAGCAAAACTACTTTCAGAAACGGTAAATTTATTCATAGTTAGAGCTTTTTTAATTGACAAAGCATTAATTTTGCTAGTTCGTCGCTTATAATTATGTTTAATTTTACCCATATTGGCAAAAATCTTTATATTAATATAATGAAAAAAATCAAAATAAAAAATAAAAATCAGTTCTAACTGAAAAAATTGTGAATTTTATCACGAACAAAAATGGAAACGATAATTAGAAGAATGTCAAGGTACAAGCAAAGGTCTTTAATTTTCAAAATTTTCAAAACAAATCAGATTTTAAGGAAGTCCAGGTACAAGCGAAAGTCGAAAGTTTTCAAAAAAACTGTTTTAAAACGGGATAAAATTAATCAATTAAATAACACAATAACACAAGGTATACACAGCACAAAGTCTAAAAACGCATTAAAATAAAACGAAAAAAAAATTTCCTTATATACTAAAAAAACAAAAAAAAAAATTTTTTTTTTTTTTTTAATTCTACATTTATTTATAACAGTTACTATTTATACTCAAATAACGGATAAAACAATTGTGAATGATTAAAAAAAAATTAATTATTTATCAATTATTTATAGTGATAGTTATGATGTGATATTTCGGAAAACTCCAGGATCGCCCTGACAAAATTAATTGAACAACATTTTCACCAAAACACGTGTGTATTTTGACTATCTTGGCACTTCAGAGCTTGCCAATTCATAGTGTTCCCCACTAGCCATTAATTCGACCGTATCATATTGATAGCTTATAGTAAGAGCTATTTAGGGCATATGATGTGATATGTCGGAAAACTCTAGGATCGCCCTGACAAAATTAATTGAACAACATTTTCACCAAAACACGTGTGAATTTTGACTATCTTGGCAATTCAGAGCTTGTCAATTCATAGTGTTCCCCACTAGCCATTAATTCGACCGTATCATATCGATAGCTTATAGTAAGAGCTATTTAATGCATATCATGTGATATGTCGGAAAACTCTAGGATCGCCCTGACAAAATTAATTGAACGACATTTTCGACAAAAAAATGTGTGAATTTCGACTATCTTGGCAATTCAGAGCTTGTCAATTCATAGTGTTCCCCACTAGCCATTAATTCGACCGTATCATATCGATAGCTTATAGTAAGAGCTATTTAGGGCATATAATGTGATATGTCGGAAAACTCTAGGATCGCCCTGACAAAATTAATTGAACAACATTTTCACCAAAACACGTGTGAATTTTGACTATCTTGGCACTTCAGAGCTTGTCAATTCATAGTGTTCCCCACTAGCCATTAATTCGACCGTATCATATCGATAGCTTATAGTAAGAGCTATTTAATGCATATCATGTGATATGTCGGAAAACTCTAGGATCGCCCTGACAAAATTAATTGAACGACATTTTCGACAAAAAAATGTGTGAATTTCGACCATCTTGGCAATTCAGAGCTTGTCAATTCATAGTGTTCCCCACTAGCCATTAATTCGACCGTATCATATCGATAGCTTATAGTAAGAGCTATTTAAAGCATATCATGTGATATGTCGGAAAACTCTAGGATCGCCCTGACAAAATTAATTGAACAACATTTTCACCAAAACACGTGTGAATTTTGACTATCTTGGCACTTCAGAGCTTGTCAATTCATAGTGTTCCCCACTAGCCATTAATTCGACCGTATCATATCGATAGCTTATAGTAAGAGCTATTTAATGCATATCATGTGATATGTCGGAAAACTCTAGGATCGCCCTAACAAAATTAATTGAACAACATTTTCACCAAAACACGTGTGAATTTCGACTATCTTGGCACTTCAGAGCTTGTCAATTCATAGTGTTCCCCACTAGCCATTAATTCGACCGTATCATATCGATAGCTTATAGTAAGAGCTATTTAATGCATATCATGTAATATGTCGGAAAACTCTAGGATCGCCCTGACAAAATTAATTGAACGACATTTTCGACAAAAAAATGTGTGAATTTCGACTATCTTGGCAATTCAGAGCTTGTCAATTCATAGTGTTCCCCACTAGCCATTAATTCGACCGTATCATATCGATAGCTTATAGTAAGAGCTATTTAGGGCATATAATGTGATATGTCGGAAAACTCTAGGATCGCCCTGACAAAATTAATTGAACAACATTTTCACCAAAACACGTGTGAATTTTGACTATCTTGGCACTTCAGAGCTTGTCAATTCATAGTGTTCCCCACTAGCCATTAATTCGACCGTATCATATCGATAGCTTATAGTAAGAGCTATTTAATGCATATCATGTGATATGTCGGAAAACTCTAGGATCGCCCTGACAAAATTAATTGAACAACATTTTCGACAAAAAAATGTGTGAATTTCGACTATCTTGGCACTTCAGAGCTTGTCAATTCATAGTGTTCCCCACTAGCCATTAATTCGACCGTATCATATCGATAGCTTATAGTAAGAGCTATTTAATGCATATCATGTGATATGTCGGAAAACTCTAGGATCGCCCTGACAAAATTAATTGAACAACATTTTCACCAAAACACGTGTGAATTTCGACTATCTTGGCACTTCAGAGCTTGTCAATTCATAGTGTTCCCCACTAGCCATTAATTCGACCGTATCATATCGATAGCTTATAGTAAGAGCTATTTAATGCATATCATGTAATATGTCGGAAAACTCTAGGATCGCCCTGACAAAATTAATTGAACAACATTTTCGACAAAAAAATGTGTGAATTTCGACTATATATCTTGGCACTTCAGAGCTTGTCAATTCATAGTGTTCCCCACTAGCCATTAATTCGACCGTATCATATCGATAGCTTATAGTAAGAGCTATTTAAAGCATATCATGTGATATGTCGGAAAACTCTAGGATCGCCCTGACAAAATTAATTGAACAACATTTTCGACAAAAAAATGTGTGAATTTCGACTATCTTGGCACTTCAGAGCTTGTCAATTCATAGTGTTCCCCACTAGCCATTAATTCGACCGTATCATATCGATAGCTTATAGTAAGAGCTATTTAATGCATATCATGTGATATGTCGGAAAACTCTAGGATCGCCCTGACAAAATTAATTGAACAACATTTTCGACAAAAAAATGTGTGAATTTCGACTATCTTGGCACTTCAGAGCTTGTCAATTCATAGTGTTCCCCACTAGCCATTAATTCGACCATATCATATCGATAGCTTATAGTAAGAGCTATTTAATGCATATCATGTGATATGTCGGAAAACTCTAGGATCGCCCTAACAAAATTAATTGAACAACATTTTCACCAAAACACGTGTGAATTTCGACTATCTTGGCACTTCAGAGCTTGTCAATTCATAGTGTTCCCCACTAGCCATTAATTCGACCGTATCATATCGATAGCTTATAGTAAGAGCTATTTAATGCATATCATGTAATATGTCGGAAAACTCTAGGATCGCCCTGACAAAATTAATTGAACAACATTTTCACCAAAACACGTGTGAATTTCGACTATCTTGGCACTTCAGAGCTTGTCAATTCATAGTGTTCCCCACTAGCCATTAATTCGACCGTATCATATCGATAGCTTATAGTAAGAGCTATTTAATGCATATCATGTAATATGTCGGAAAACTCTAGGATCGCCCTGACAAAATTAATTGAACAACATTTTCGACAAAAAAATGTGTGAATTTCGACTATCTTGGCACTTCAGAGCTTGTCAATTCATAGTGTTCCCCACTAGCCATTAATTCGACCGTATCATATCGATAGCTTATAGTAAGAGCTATTTAATGCATATCATGTGATATGTCGGAAAACTCTAGGATCGCCCTGACAAAATTAATTGAACAACATTTTCACCAAAACACGTGTGAATTTCGACTATCTTGGCACTTCAGAGCTTGTCAATTCATAGTGTTCCCCACTAGCCATTAATTCGACCGTATCATATCGATAGCTTATAGTAAGAGCTATTTAATGCATATCATGTAATATGTCGGAAAACTCTAGGATCGCCCTGACAAAATTAATTGAACAACATTTTCGACAAAAAAATGTGTGAATTTCGACTATCTTGGCACTTCAGAGCTTGTCAATTCATAGTGTTCCCCACTAGCCATTAATTCGACCATATCATATCGATAGCTTATAGTAAGAGCTATTTAATGCATATCATGTGATATGTCGGAAAACTCTAGGATCGCCCTGACAAAATTAATTGAACAACATTTTCGACAAAAAAATGTGTGAATTTCGACTATCTTGGCACTTCAGAGCTTGTCAATTCATAGTGTTCCCCACTAGCCATTAATTCGACCGTATCATATCGATAGCTTATAGTAAGAGCTATTTAATGCATATCATGTGATATGTCGGAAAACTCTAGGATCGCCCTGACAAAATTAATTGAACAACATTTTCGACAAAAAAATGTGTGAATTTCGACTATCTTGGCACTTCAGAGCTTGTCAATTCATAGTGTTCCCCACTAGCCATTAATTCGACCGTATCATATCGATAGCTTATAGTAAGAGCTATTTAATGCATATCATGTAATATGTCGGAAAACTCTAGGATCGCCCTGACAAAATTAATTGAACAACATTTTCAACAAAAAAATGTGTGAATTTCGACTATCTTGGCACTTCAGAGCTTGTCAATTCATAGTGTTCCCCACTAGCCATTAATTCGACCGTATCATATCGATAGCTTATAGTAAGAGCTATTTAATGCATATCATGTGATATGTCGGAAAACTCTAGGATCGCCCTGACAAAATTAATTGAACGACATTTTCGACAAAAAAATGTGTGAATTTCGACTATCTTGGCACTTCAGAGCTTGTCAATTCATAGTGTTCCCCACTAGCCATTAATTCGACCGTATCATATCGATAGCTTATAGTAAGAGCTATTTAATGCATATCATGTAATATGTCGGAAAACTCTAGGATCGCCCTGACAAAATTAATTGAACAACATTTTCGACAAAAAAATGTGTGAATTTCGACTATCTTGGCACTTCAGAGCTTGTCAATTCATAGTGTTCCCCACTAGCCATTAATTCGACCGTATCATATCGATAGCTTATAGTAAGAGCTATTTAATGCATATCATGTGATATGTCGGAAAACTCTAGGATCGCCCTGACAAAATTAATTGAACAACATTTTCACCAAAACACGTGTGTATTTTGACTATCTTGGCACTTCAGAGCTTGTCAATTCATAGTGTTCCCCACTAGCCATTAATTCGACCGTATCATATCGATAGCTTATAGTAAGAGCTATTTAGGGCATATGATGTGATATGTCGGAAAACTCTAGGATCGCCCTGACAAAATTAATTGAACAACATTTTCACCAAAACACGTGTGAATTTTGACTATCTTGGCACTTCAGAGCTTGTCAATTCATAGTGTTCCCCACTAGCCATTAATTCGACCGTATCATATCGATAGCTTATAGTAAGAGCTATTTAATGCATATCATGTAATATGTCGGAAAACTCTAGGATCGCCCTGACAAAATTAATTGAACAACATTTTCGACAAAAAAATGTGTGAATTTCGACTATCTTGGCACTTCAGAGCTTGTCAATTCATAGTGTTCCCCACTAGCCATTAATTCGACCGTATCATATCGATAGCTTATAGTAAGAGCTATTTAATGCATATCATGTGATATGTCGGAAAACTCTAGGATCGCCCTGACAAAATTAATTGAACAACATTTTCACCAAAACACGTGTGAATTTCGACTATCTTGGCACTTCAGAGCTTGTCAATTCATAGTGTTCCCCACTAGCCATTAATTCGACCGTATCATATCGATAGCTTATAGTAAGAGCTATTTAATGCATATCATGTAATATGTCGGAAAACTCTAGGATCGCCCTGACAAAATTAATTGAACAACATTTTCGACAAAAAAATGTGTGAATTTCGACTATCTTGGCACTTCAGAGCTTGTCAATTCATAGTGTTCCCCACTAGCCATTAATTCGACCGTATCATATCGATAGCTTATAGTAAGAGCTATTTAATGCATATCATGTAATATGTCGGAAAACTCTAGGATCGCCCTGACAAAATTAATTGAACAACATTTTCGACAAAAAAATGTGTGAATTTCGACTCTCTTGGCACTTCAGAGCTTGTCAATTCATAGTGTTCCCCACTAGCCATTAATTCGACCGTATCATATCGATAGCTTATAGTAAGAGCTATTTAATGCATATCATGTAATATGTCGGAAAACTCTAGGATCGCCCTGACAAAATTAATTGAACAACATTTTCGACAAAAAAATGTGTGAATTTCGACTATCTTGGCACTTCAGAGCTTGTCAATTCATAGTGTTCCCCACTAGCCATTAATTCGACCGTATCATATCGATAGCTTATAGTAAGAGCTATTTAATGCATATCATGTGATATGTCGGAAAACTCTAGGATCGCCCTGACAAAATTAATTGAACAACATTTTCGACAAAAAAATGTGTGAATTTCGACTATCTTGGCACTTCAGAGCTTGTCAATTCATAGTGTTCCCCACTAGCCATTAATTCGACCGTATCATATCGATAGCTTATAGTAAGAGCTATTTAATGCATATCATGTGATATGTCGGAAATCTCTAGGATCGCCCTAACAAAATTAATTGAACAACATTTTCACCAAAACACGTGTGAATTTCGACTATCTTGGCACTTCAGAGCTTGTCAATTCATAGTGTTCCCCACTAGCCATTAATTCGACCGTATCATATCGATAGCTTATAGTAAGAGCTATTTAATGCATATCATGTAATATGTCGGAAAACTCTAGGATCGCCCTGACAAAATTAATTGAACAACATTTTCACCAAAACACGTGTGAATTTCGACTATCTTGGCACTTCAGAGCTTGTCAATTCATAGTGTTCCCCACTAGCCATTAATTCGACCATATCATATCGATAGCTTATAGTAAGAGCTATTTAATGCATATCATGTGATATGTCGGAAAACTCTAGGATCGCCCTGACAAAATTAATTGAACAACATTTTCGACAAAAAAATGTGTGAATTTCGACTAATCAATTGATTTTATTGAAGATTTCTAGTTGCAACTTAAATTTTTGTGTTGTTTTTTATATATTATTTATTATTTTATTATTATCCACGTAATATTTGGTTTCAATTTTTTTTTATTGAATTACACCGTAAAAAAAATATGTACACTTTCTTCAATATTCTCTTTGACAAATTTTGTCAGAAACTTCACACCGATTAGTTTTGGTTGCATACAAAATTTTTTTTCTCTAAAATTTTCACTTGATTCCTATGCTGAAAAATTATTAAGCAAAAACATTTATTAGTTCCAAAACAAGTAGCCTGGTAATTATCATATGTCGAAATTAAAACAAAAATCCATTTTGTGAGTTGTGTGTGTTGAGAAGTTTGTGAATTAAAATTTTACAATAAAAAAAAAAAAGATGGCGTCGAAATGGGACGAGAATGAAGAAATTCAAATATTTCGGGAATATTTAAGGATACCAAGCATGCCTACTCCTGAAAAACCGGATATTGATTATGGCAAATGACTTTTTTTAACGTTTTAATTTTGGATACAAACATAAAAGTGTCTTTAGTTTTGTAAAATTGTTTGTTTTGAAAGTGATCAAAATGACGTCCGTTATGTCACCTCGTACAAAAATCAATCGGCGAATTAAACTAGATAATCAAATTGTCCGTTTTTATATACGTGTGTGTGTGCTTGTCATCTTGGAAATTATTATTGAATATAATGTGTCACAGATTGTTGGTTATTTTTGGGGGAATCTATAGTAATTATCGGAATATTAAACACGTAAAATGATTTGTACGTTAAAAATTTGAAGAGTAAAAATTGTTAGCAAAATTTTGCTAATCTTAAACGATAAAAAGGGTAAAACTTACAAATATTGGATACATTTTAAATTTTAAAAAGAACTACGACCTGACCTGTCATGATGATACAGTTCGTAGTTCGGCTATTACCAGTGATAGTACTCCTCCTTGGGCGCATTTTTTTGTAACGCCTATTTCAATTCTGAATTTTCTGACTAAAATGCTCTTTGAAAGATATGCTGCATTATCAAAGGTACTCTAGATTCATAAGCATGTAAGGAATTGTTTTGTAAATTGAGAGCAACTGGAATTCACAGTTCAATGATCTCATGGCTTAAGAGTTTTCTTGTCTTTACTCTCTTTTCATTTTCAAATGACCTTTTGTCTACAATTCTCTATTTAACCATATCCAATCGCTTTTACCTCGTTTTATTGTTTCCTCGTATATTTTTTTTGGTGAAACGACCTTCTCGCTACAAGAATTAATATAAAATCCCGGCTAGAATGAAATCTCATTTAGGGTTCTAAATCGGGCATGGCTTATAGTGGTAGATACAGCCGGATGTCTAGGGTTTATACTGCGCCGTGAATTTTATTTTACTTCCCTTTTTCAATACTAGAATACAACTCACACAGTTGGACTTACGCACATATCGGTTTATTTTATTTTAAAATAAATACCACTCACATTCTCCTCTCCTCTCCTCCGTTTGAAAATTATGACTATTTTCTCTGCATTCCAATGGTATTTTTAGTTAGTTCAAAAAGTGAAATTTCAGCACAATGGCGAGCACAATTGGAGGCAAAGGCATCCTAACCAAGCCCAACCAAGATGGTTCAAATAAGAACATAACTATACCTCTGTGGAGTTTAAGATAAAGCAGAGAACGGTGGATTTATAAGAATTGGAGCCTACCGTTTTTGTCACTGTTTTCCGCATGATGCGCTTATATTTTTCTGGTTACAAATATACACGAGACAATAGCGAGTAGTTTTATTACTACTTGAAGGAATTTGGATCATACATTTTTTAAAATAATCTCTAATCTAATTGAATTAATAAGTATCCTAAATTTTATAAATCCATAAACAGACATGGGTTGTTATATTTACAATAATCCAATGTAAAGCCAAATACCTGTAAATTGTAACTTTTATTTATTCTAAATTATTTTCAGGTGCATGTATTGAATTCCTGAAAAAACAGGCGGTCAAAGAAGATTTACCCTTCAAAATATTTATACCGAGTGGTCCAACCAAACCGATTTTTGTTATGGAATGGGCGGGACAAGAGCCACAACTACCAACAGTTTTGCTCAACTCACATATGGATGTTGTGCCCGTCACTGAACAATTTTGGACCCATCCACCATTTGCGGCAGACATTGATGAACGGGGTCGTATATTTGCGCGTGGTGCACAAGATGTGAAATGTATTGGTATGCAGTATTTAGCCGCGATACGTAAATTAAAAAGTGAAAATGTCGAATTGAAGCGTACCATATTTATTATGTTTGTACCAGATGAGGAAATTGGTGGCAAACTTGGCATGAAAGCATTTGTGCCAACGAAAGAATTTAAATGTTTAAATATAGGATTTGCATTGGATGAAGGAATGCCATCTCAGGGTGAAGAGATGATATATTTTTTCGTTGGGGAACGTGCTGTTTGGCGTAAGAGTTAAGTTAGTTATTTTGGTGACATGCAATCATTTTATATTTTTTAAGATACTAAATTCAAAATAACGGGAACCGCAGGTCATGGATCGCTTCTTAATAAAAACACAGTTGGTGATAAAATGTGCTACTTGCTCAACAAATTCATGCAATATCGCACAAAAGAAATGTGCAAATTAGAAGCTAACAAGGATCTCGCGCTTGGTGATGTTACCACAATTAATCTAACTGTAATTAAAGGTGGCATCCAGGATAATATAGTTCCAAACGAAATGTTTCTAACATTCGATATTCGCTTGGCTTCGACAGTCAATCAAAATGAATTTGAAGTGATGATCAATAAATGGATGGAGGAAGCAGGTGGTGGTATTGAAATAAAATACCATCAAAAAGAAGCGATCCTTCCACCAACTTCAATCATAAATAACCCATTTTATGATGGATTCAAATGTGCCATGGATGAATTGTAATATAAAATATTTTTCAAACTGTAACTTTCCACTTAAATTGATTTATGTTTACAGAAAATTTAAAATTAAGCCAATCGTTTGTCCTGGCGCCACCGATAGTCGTTATCTTCGAGAAGCCTGTATACCAGCAATTGGATTTTCACCAATGATCAATACACCACTTTTGGCACATGATAACGATGAGTTTTTAAGCGCAGATACGTATTTGAAAGGAATCGAAATTTATAAGAAAATTATCGTGAACATTGGTAATGCTTAGAAGATTACGATGAAGGTGATAAAACAGGTTTTTTGTTTAAACATTTTATACGCACGTTTACAACTAAAGCTTATTAATTCTTAGTAAATTTTTTTATTAAATGGCATTTTAATAAAATACGTAATTTTCCCATGAAATATTTGAGTTCGATTTAACTGCAGTAATAAGTGAAGATAAAAATTAAGCAACTCTAAATTCAAAATTTCAATATTTCAAAATTTTACATAAAATTAGTTGAAATAAATAATTAAGACAACCAATGTTTTAATTAATGCTAACAACCTTAAGTTTTAATTAATGCTAACTACCTGGTTTAAGAATTTATTTCAAAGATAAAGAATTTTGAATTTACAGGCTCTAAAAATTAAAAATATTTAAAGTAAATTAAAGAATTTAATTTTTAAAAATCGAATTTTAAATAGGGTCCGAAAATTTGGAATATCCGGGCAGTCGAATTTTTGTGTTTTCCGGCATTTAATTACAAACATTTTAGCATACCAATATAATGATCGATTGGATATATTTTTCGAGTACGTACATTTAACAAGCTTATTCTGGTACTATACATTTGGCTAGATGAAAATGTCCAGTCAAAATAATTGGATGCTTGATGTGCTCAAACCTCGTCTAATAATGGACCTAAGCTTCGGAGTTTCCTTTGTTTGGGAAGTGAAGATTGGTCCGTAATGGGCTTTTTGTCTTCAAAAAATGCGTTCTTTTTGCACGGCCTTATTAAGTTCTTGTTCTTCGGTTACAATTTCATTTCTGGTGGTGTTTCCTTGAACTCTTTGGTTTTTCTTTTTTAGGTTTCTGTTCAGCGATTTTGCACTGCACAAGTTTTTTCTCTTCAGTTTGAGTTACCAATGCTGAACCATTCCACCACAATTGATTGTCCATTATAATATTTGTAATGTTGTCCCTCTCGTTGCAATGTCTGCTGTCCTGTATTTTCAATTGTTGGAACATAACGCCACAAACTTCTTTGGTAGATATTAAGTAATTTGCTTGTTTCGAGGTTGTACAGACAGCTCGATCTGCCAATCCAAGACAATCGTCTTGATCAACTCGTTTATCGATTTCTCCACACAGACGATTCTCAACCAACTTTGTCTACAGTACCACTGCAGCCATCAGCTCCAATCGCGTTAGACTCTTTTGTTTTAACGGAGCACCAGGACTCTTTACTGATAGCAGAATTCTTTTGGTGACTCTTCCGTGGTTGTTGCAGGAACAATTGAAACAACTTTACTTCTGTAATTTTATCTGATAGGAGTGTTTTACTTCTAATTATTGAATATGGGATTGTACACCAAGGTTGTTTGTCAACGTAATTGAAATTGCTTGTGGTCTCAAATATGGTATTCATGGCAATTACCCCACTCTATAATTGTAGTTCCCTTCCTTAAGCGCTTTGAAGAAAATGTCCGCACCAAGTAGAATATCGATTGTTTCAGCCTTATTAAAGTGGGAATTTGCTAATGTGAGCCCATCTAATAATGCCATATCATGTTTGGTAAGGGTGTATGTGTTCTGGTTTGCTGACACCTTTGGAACAATATAAGCTTGCCTTTGGTTTTTCCAATGTAAGTTTCTCCAAGACCTGTAACCAAAACTTTGCCATAATGCCTTCATGATGGTACTTGCCTTTTGTCATCATTGCTTATTTCTTGGGATTCATGAAGCATGGAGTTATGTCGTTTGTAACACCTTTGTAGCACTTGAGCCATCTTCCATTATTATTCTGACTTTTTGTTCAGGTTGCTTGTATTTAAATTTTTGGCATTCATATACTCGATGATAACCATCTCTGCAAATGCAACCCTCACAGTTTGCAGTTGTTAAAGTTGCATATGAATATGTAGCTGTACCCAAAATAATTGTTCATTGTGGTTGATCGCCACGTACTTCCTTTCAATGCTTCTAAGGTGTCAGTGAGTTTATTATTTAGAAATGCGAATAATTGATTGCAAGTTGGAAATTCACTTTAATTGTCCGACATCTCGTTGGCCCAAAGTACTTTTTTTCGCTGTCGAGTTTGTTTAATGCGATGTATGTAAGCCATGAATCACTTTGTTCTGCCTAGTTTCCTATAACCCTGTTTCCTCATCAGCGAATTGCTGCTGAGATATGCTTAAAATTGTACTATTTGTTTGCACCGTTTGAGATGTCAAGATAAGGTTTCATATTTTTGCGTTACATTGTGCAAGCACTAAATAATAATTACCGTCGAATTCGAGTAAATACGATTCTTCTGTTGCTGTCTAATTGATAATTGTTTAGCTATTTTTCAAACAATTGATACCGAGTATAAATTGGTTAAGTATTTAAAAGAAAACGGCTTTTTGCGTAGCGCAATACAATTTTCCAACGTTGATCGAGTAACCGAAGTATATCAAACGGACACACCTATTGTAGATGAAAGGAATTGTAAGGGATTTTTGTTTCCCCTTAAGTTTCAGTTTAAAGTAATGTTTGAGCTGGATGGTGAATTCGTCTAGAAAATGAAAAATCATAAATATCCCATTTGGGGTTTCGTTTGACATTTCGTTATTTACTCTCATAGAATAGATAAAATCATTAAAGATTGAAGGTGATGTATTAGGTGATAGATTCGTACATTAGAAGACGTTGCAATAAATAATCCTTTGAAAACTGGAGTCCAGAGTACATCAATTTTTAATAACATTTCCTCATATTATGTAATGAAAAACGTTGCATTGATATTTTCAAAACATTTTTTAGATTGAGATTTACTTAATAAATTAAATTCTCTTCCATAAGGGCCAACCGAAATAGGAAACTTATCAAAAAATAGTAAGGACAATTATGTTAAGGGCCTGCCAGGAAATAAGGGAATTCAAGAAGAAATAATTTTTCTGTGATAAATGTAACATTCGTAAACAAATTTGTAGAATAAATATTTAAAAATTATGGTTTTTGATTTAGAAAACATCTCATACGTCATAAGTTGCATTCCACAAAATTCACTGGATATGCCTTCCTAGCCAAGAAAATCTGCCTTACCTGATATTACTTAACTATTCTGCAGTTTATGTGAAGCATTATGTTTCATATAAACTTTTGTCCAGAGGTGACATTTTTTTGGCATTTTTTCACTTATAGTATATATTTTTATAGCCCTCTATTAACCGTTCATGAAACTAAGCAAGGGAGTATAGTTCGCATTAAAAATTTCTTTTAAAGACAATTTTAATAGCCGCGTTTTTTTATATCCGGATAGCAAGCTATCGGGAGCACAAAGGAAATTTATATTAATAGTTTTGCTATTATACACATGTGTCGCTAGTAAGTAAAAAACTAAATTTTTTTCTAAATTCATGCAATTATATGACATTTCTTCAAAATAAAAAATCGGGAGAATAAAAATATCTAAAAATCATCGGGAGATTGTTGAGGTGTAAGACAGAGAAAAACAAGGAATTACTACGTATACGTGAATATGAGGGATAATCTTGATCCAAAATCGCAAAAGTTTTTTTTTTGTTTTTTTTTTGTTCACTAGGCTTAGAACTAAATAAACAAATTAATTTTATTATTTTATAGTTGAGTTGCGTACTGGATACACGCAAAAATATTCTAAAGCAGAACTATTTGATTGGGAAGCATATGGTAAATGTGTTGTTGTACACTTGATAGCTGACCCAATTAAATTGGAATTACACAAGTTGGCTACAACGAGAATATGACAAAAAGAAAGAAGAATTTAAATCTCAAGTGAAAGACACAATTTAAGAAAAATATGGTGGCGAGGAGCATCTCCAAATTCCACCAAAATCTTTGTTACTTGCACCAACTGAAAACTACACTGAATATTTTCCAAGTGGAAAAATCATTCAAGGAGAAGAGAAATAAATCATTCGAAGCCATACATTATAAATTAAATTGTCAAATGTATTTACGCTTCTTAAAAATTTGTGTCTACCACAATTTTCAGTAAGGCTAATTTATTTTAATAGTTAATGCTAATTAATTAACTCACTCATATTCGGATGTTGATCGACCGTTTATTATTTCTGTAGCCGTATCCGTATGTCGTTCAATCGTAATTTGATCAACCAATTTACCTGCAAATGTACAGTATAAATGTCTACAGTGGTAATGATATAATGAGTAAATTATATTATTGCCTGAAGGCAACACCATTGGTATTGTTATAATCTCTTAAGTAATGGAATCTAAAAACTCTTCTAGAATTTTAGAATTTATAAAAATAAGAGATGATTTCTTTTCATCAATGTTTTTTTTTGTGGGGTTGTTTTTAAAGCAGTTAAATTGTTCCAAATTTTATTTGTATGTACTACAAATTTTTCTCTACTGCAATCTCTTGATGGTCGCTCAAAAATTTCAAAAACTGGATCACAACATCGATTTGTATATTATAAACAACTTTAATCTGTTTTGTTGACCTTAACTTAAGCTAAAAGATTTTTCAAATTTTACTGGATACTCAAAAAAACAAAAAAATTGCTGAAATGGCTACAATTTATTCAAAGTGTGCAGCAAAATTATTGGCTTTGGTAGTTTGCTTGAATTTATTGCAAATTCCGGTATAGAATGGGTCTATCTATGCCGAAGTTATGTCTGGTAAATTTAACGGGCTAAAATAATTCCGATCATTTTTTTATAAATTGCACTTATGTGCCAATTACGCTTACCAAATGTTACCGTTTTCAGTGGAGCATCTAGCCCAAAATAATTTTTTTGTGCCCATAGTTCCAAACGTTGCTATGAATTAAAAGAATTTCAGGAATATTTCCCACTGAAACCGCACAAAATTTTGGGCCTTCACAATGGTCGTAAATCGTATAATTGAATAACGGAATGCTTTGCTACAATTAAATTTCATCAAAAAACGGCTAGAAGTTTGTCGGAACAGTTGGGTATTTTTACCAAAATGAAGTTTGCCACAACGGTTGTACAAAAAGCAAAAAACTTTTCATATTTACGTTTTCTTTCGACAGCAGCTTCGAATAGCAGCTCCGCATAAATAGGTAGAGCAAAATGTTTTTTTTAAGCTAGCTTGTCAAACATTAGTCTTATCACGGAAAATTAGGTACTCCGGATACAATCTATCCGGAGTTAATAAAAAAACTCGGCTTATATTTATTTATATGCTACTGTAATTTTAACGATTAGAGTTACACCTCGCTCTCGAATATCGTTTTTTAACGAAATTTCACTCAAGCTTCTTTCATGGTTGTCGTTGTTCCTTCATTCATTCGTTCAGTGATTTTTTTAAGCCAATCATATTGCTCGTCATTCATCATTTTTCTCTACAGCAATTTCTGCAACGAGATGGTTTATCTCCAACTTTATACAGAACGATTTTGATTAAAATAATTTCTATCGAGTTCACATAGTCAAAATGCATGAAAAATCCTTTTAACAGAGCGAAAATGGAGAGAAAGAGGCAATATAATAAAAATAAAAGAAATGTCTATACATATCTATAACGTTTTTAGTTGATAAATAGTTTTTATCGAGTTCGCATCATACTTTAGATGAACAGAAACATTTCTTGTATATTTGTATGTATGTATATGTAAATACGAAGTTAATTATTTATACATTAGACAACGAAAAAATCATTCTGTGATTTTTGCAGCAACTATGAAATCGCAATGAGAAAATTACTGAATGAATGAAAGAACGACGAATACCATGAAACAACCTTAAAGGCTGGATGTCACACTGCGGAACGAGTAAGAAGAACGATATTCCTTTTTTTACCAAATTTGTAAGAAAATTATTAAAATAATGAAAACCGTACGATTTCAATGAACGATAGTTAAAATATCGTGCATTTACTAAAAATAAATTTAAAATTGTAACAGTTTTAATACAAAATTTCAATTTATCGTCGTAAATAAAAAATTATCGACGATTAATGGAAATTTTGTATTAAAACTGTTAAAATTTTAAATTTTATTTTTAGTAAATGCACGATATAGATCTTGTTTAAATGTCAAATTTTCTTAAACTGCAAGAGCTAACATCTTTCGGAAAACTTCGGAAGCATAAGCAACTTTCACATAATGCCACTAGGTGTCACTAAATATTTGCTGTCAAAAATTGTATGACATTTTAATGTGTGCATTTTGTAAACATAAGCAAAAATCGTGTTATAAAAGTGTTTATTATTAATACGTGATAATTAAATTGATTTTGAGAACTTTTTATAAACGTCCTTTTGAAAACATCATTAATATTTTTTTGATTTTGTAGTGACATCTAGTGGCAAATGCTTTGTACTTTTTCTTTGATCGTGTGGCCTTTTTCGGAAAACATGATCTATTGTAACTATCGTTAATTAAAATCATGCAGTTTTAACAATTTTTATAATTTTTTCACATAATTTGGTAAAAAAGAGAATATCGTTCTCGTTACTCGTTCTCAATGTGCACCTGCCTTTAATGTAAAAACTATGACTTGGTTTCCACCGCAAATTTCGTTGTAAATTTTACAACGGGAAATATTATTTTTGTGCAGTTGTATCGTTGTTTCTCGTGTAAATGTAGTTGTAATCTATATGTATATATAAATGAATCCTTAATTTCCTTGGTCACGCCATAACTTGAGAACGACTTTACCGATTTCATTCATCTATTTTTTTTTAAGTTTCCTACTACTTTGTAGAAGGTTCTTACGGAATGAAATATTAAGAAAATTGCGCAGAAAATTGGAAAATTTCAGAAAACTTAACGACTAAATTAAAGTACTTGTTGTGGTACTTGTGCTTTCGAGATCATTATCAAAAGACAAAAGCATAATGAAAAGTATTTCCAAAATGAGTTTCTTTTACTCTAGTAAAATAAAGTATAGTGATTATGAAAATTTTGGACCTTGAGATTTTTAGTGATTTATCTGTTTTAAGGTCCCCGAGTCCGAAAAAGTGGGTTACGAAATGGTGTCTGTCTGTCAGTATGCCGGTCTGTGTCCTCTCTACAGTCCAAATGGTTTAACCAATCAAACTAAAACTTCAGATTTAAACTTTTTTGATAAATAAGGAGGTCCCAATGAATTTTACTCCAAATTGGCTAACCGGAAGTGGCCATTTCCTTGGTTCAGAAATATCTTAAAAAGTATAAGGTTTACAAAAAAATACTTAATACAAAATGTTTTTAAAAAGAAAAATTTATAAAAAAAAAAAAAAAATTTCTCAAAATTCTCTGTTCGTAAAAGAAAGTCGTTTGTTGTCCACACCTCCATTTTTTGTATACAAATTTTACATAAAACAATCAAACATTTGTTACTACGAGTATAAACCGATTTTTCATAGAAAAGCACAGCCTAAACAATTTTTTGAAAAAAAATTTTCCTGGCTAAAGCGAGTTCCTGTAGAAAGGTTGTACAATTGAAAAAAATAAAACTTATATAAATATGTACATCATAAGAGTTACCAATATAAGCATAATCCAGAATCGATCTTTTCCTAAAATTGGTTTGTTTATCGACGATTTTAGCGTTATCTAAATTGATTGAATGATTTGAATTTTTCAGATGGCATGTAAGTGCGCTAATATTTGAATTTGGATCTTTGTTGATGTCATATCTGTGTTGATAAAAACGGTTTTGTCTGTCATAGCGTACCAACTACAACGGACTTGGTAAACCACATTTGATTGTTTTTTTTTAAAGGTACTTTGTCTTTAATTTTGGAAAAAATATTTCCATTTAGACTTGTGGCTGCACATCGCACAATTTTGAAATTATAATTCTGGAATAAACGTTTTATTTTTTCATAAAGGTTTTTGATATGAAAACATTTTTTACGGCTAGAGTAAGTAAAATATTGTATAGATATCAAGTTACGGAAACATATGTGCCGAACAAATAATATTGCATGTACGTGTGAATATCGACCAGAAAAACCAAAACCAACTATAATGCCTATTGTACAAGTGAAATCGGACGTGGAAAAAAATCAGGTGTTTCTGCTGCAGCTACAGTGGTGGACATATTTATAAAATAGGTGGAATTTTTAAGTATTTTGTTCACTAGAAAAATATTTAATAAAACGAGGGTGAGTTTTTAACGACTTTTTTATATTACAAAATAAGCTTTAATTTAAAATGTTTATTTCTTGTTATAATGCTATTTAATTAAAAAAAATCGAATTTATGTGGAACATAATTATAAAATAATCTAACATAACATGAAAGATTAAGTTAAGATTGTAAAATTTTTCAAAGTTAATATTTATTATTTCCTCCACGGTTCTTAATTAATTCAAAAATGCGTGATGACATTGCATTAGCTAATGATTGAAGAGTTTTACTGTTAATTCCACGCCACGAATCGCGACTTGCCTCTGATAATTGATTCGTGTTAGAAAATTGTCTACCAATGGTATACACGTCACTTGCCAGTAGCTGGCCAAGCTCCCATAGATTTTCTATGAGGTTTAGAACCCCTCCATAGCTTTTTTATAGGGGCGAAAATGCTGGCCATCCTAATAAGCTAATGTCACAAGTTTCAAACCATTGTTTTACTAGCCGTGAAACATGGATCAAAGCTTCAGCAGATTCTTCATGATCAATTAATGATGTATTCAAAAGTTGTATGTTCTTTTTGGAAACCATTCTGGTATTTATGAAAGCTATCGGAAGTGAACCACTAAAACTAAACGAGCCCCAAATCATTACTGTGGCACCAGCAAAATTACGTGAAATGTACTTTTCTGGGCCATCAAAGTCCAATTTTTTCTCAAGTCCAATTTTTTCCACTTATTACAAAAGTCCATTTATTTTTGCAAAAGCTAATCTTGCTTTATGTTGCTCAGTTAACTTAGGTTTCTGAGCTCTTTTCGTTCATTTTACTTTTGTGTTACTTGATAAAACTATTCGTTACGTGTCTTGCGGTAATGCAGAAATATAAAATGTTCTTTATTTTTATCGATGCCATTTTGCAAATCGTTGCTTTCTTTGAAATTTCTCGTTTCATTCGGAAGCTTATGGAAAAATATCTTCCAGATCAGCTCTGCGCGTTATAATTTTCACCCAAAATAATGTAATTCCGTATGTCGTAAATGGCCCTTTGGTTTTCGTCGCGATATTGTTCATAGAATATCCAGAATCGAAATGTGCAGCGATTTTTCTCTTTTCTTCAGCTGACAAAGATTTTCCAAGTGGCATGATTCTAACCAATGAAATTGTTAATTGATTTTATTTTATTTGTATTTTTTAGGATATTAGAAGGCTGATCTGATTAAATTATAGGCAAATAAATTCACTTTACCTAAAAAAAAAGATCACATTATCTTATAAATATGTCCACCAAAATTGGAGTAAAAAACAAGTACGGCAAAACCAGTATTTTTACAGTTAAACAGCTAACCACGTTATGGCTTAATTTTTATAAAGTATGTGAAACAAAATTATACTTTTATAAAAAATGTCTAGTCGTACTTACTGTATTCGAAAATGTTGTGAAATAATTATAGCTATTTTATAAATATGTCCAGCACTGTATTTATCAAAAGTTAACCGAAAAAGCTTAAAAGAGAATGCAGCTGAATTAGATGATAGTTTTGTTTTTGACGAATTCGAAGATGATAGTAATACAACTATGGTAAAATTACCAAACAACCATTGGTAAACACCATTGGTAAAATTAAATTTTCGTGTTAATTAATTTTTAAAATTGCATGTTAATAAAAATAAGAAACATCGAACATTTCGTGCTACCTGGAAAAATGACCCGGTATTACAAAATTGGGTGAAGAAAAATAATTCCTCTGAGAGTTTAGTTTATCCGGTTATATGCATCATTTGTAACTTAAAATTAAAAATAAGATCTGGAAAGTCTGATTGATTGCAAACACAAAAATGAACGGATATATTATAAAATCAAACATCATTTGAATGCAATTAACTATTTAGAGTCAATTGCAAGATCATACACAATTGAAACATGAAATTATGCAAGCAGAATTACATATTGCTGCACTAACTGCCGAACACAATTTGTCCTTTAATTTACCTGATCACTTAACACGAATGATCAAAAACGCTTACAAGGACCCTAATATTGCATAGTTGTTTAGTAAAAAACGTACTTGGGGCACAACAGTATGAAAAGGTATTTAGTAGAAGACGCAGCATAAATTTGGACTTGAGTCCAAGATTATTTTTTTTAATTTGATAGAGGTAGTTAATACCGATGCCCTAATATTGTATAATGACAAGGCGACAAGAAAATTTAATTGACTTTGCCGCTGATGGTGCAAATAACTTGACGGCCAAGAATCATTCAGTACCCGCTCTTTCCAGTAAAGATTGTAATAACTTAATAATTATGAAATGCATTTGCCTCATATGCTTGCTTAAAACTTCCGCCGTCAGTACAATCTATGGCGTGTGATATATATAATTACGTTTAAAATAGTCCGAAAAGGCCAGCTCATTTAAAAGAAATTATTGTACTGTTAGCCAGACGAGATGGTTGTCCCTAGACAGTGTTGTAAATCGTCGGCTTATTATATATGAGCCGTTAAAAATATTTTTTGCCTTTGGAAAAGATCCAATAAATAAGCTGTACCTAAAATTTGTAAAATATATTTTACCTAAAGTTAACGATTTAAACAGACTCTTCCAAAGTGAAAATTCACAGCTTCACGTGATGTACGAAGAAATTAAACGCTTAATGCTCACAATTTTTGACAACTTTCTAAAACCACAATGAGTCAAATCAAAAGAAATTGAATTTATTGATTTTAAACATCCATATTATATTATAGAACACGAAAAACTTTATTTAGGCATAGATGTTCAAAAGTTTATTTCTACATCCAATTTAAATTCGAATGAGATTAAAATATTCAAAAATAATTATATATCTTTTTATATCGAGTTGTGTGACGAGATAATGAAACGATTTGATTTCAAACATAGCCTAAAATATGTATCTCTAATTGTATATATTTAATTATTGATTTACATTAAAATGTATTATATGAATTTTCGTTACATTTCAGACGGTTAAATCTTCAGCGTAAGCAATTTTATCCTAATTAAAACTGAACTTCCAAATGTGAGAAACCCTCGAGATTTAGTGTTGGACAAATGAAAAGCGAGCTCTAAAAAATCGGTTGAACGAAATTATAGAAAATAATGAATCATATACATATTTGAAGAATGACACTTTAGTCAAATTACTTCGGTCTAAATAGATCAAAGTATTGAAATCCTGTCAAAAATGATCAAAAATTTGGCTGGTCCAAAACCACTTCGACGTTTTGAAAGTCCCTGAGTCTAAAAAAGCAAAAAAAAAAAAAAATGTCCGTTCGTCTGTCTGGATGTCTGAATGTCTGTACCCATACATAGTATTTCGAGAACGGCTTGTTCGATTTAGAATTTTTTTTTTGCCAATCTGTTTCTATGGTCAAGGCCGAGATTTGAAAAGCTTTTGGAACCTGTGCGTCAAAAGGGTCGGCAACCTACCATACGAATTGACCCAAAATACCTGGGGTCCTATTCTCGAATTCCACATCCATTTTCCACATGTGGACATCTGTCAAAACTCATAAAAATTGAATTTTTTCGGTACTAAGGGAATATTTCCGAATGGGTATAAGCATGTGGAATAATTCCCCATATAGGAAAATGTCAATGCCGCATGTGTTTTATATACGAATTACAATTTTCGAACAATTTTTTGACAACTTTGACAGATGTCCACATGTGGAAAATGGATGTGAAATTCGAGAATAGGCCCCCTGGTTATAGAAATATTTACTAATTTTTTATATATGCTGGTTTGAATATTGAGTTGGGTATTAAGTTTGGGGTTGAGTTGAGGGTCAATTTGCGGGTTGAGTTACGGTTAAGTTGGAATTGAGTTGTGGTTGGATATAAAAATATTTATGAATTTTTTATATATGCTGGTTTGACTATTGCATTGGGCATTGAATTTGGGATAGATTTGAAGGTTAAGTTAGGGATCAATTTGCGGGTTGAGTTAAAGTTGAGTTGGAGTTGAGTTGGGGCTGGATAGAATTTAGTGAGTTGTTGACAAATTTTTTATATACTATATGCTGGTTCGAGGAGTGAGTTTGTCGTAAAGTTTGCGGTTTAGTTGAGGGTTAAGTTTAGTTCCGTTTGCGAGTTGAATTAGGGTTTAGCTGGGGTTGGATTAGGGTTTAGTGAGCAGTTGAGCAATATATATATATATATATATATATATATATATATATATATATATATATATATATATATATATATATATATATATATATATATATATATATATATATACTATACTACATACTACATATACTATACGTATATATATATATATATATATATATACTACAGGCCAAAAGTATTTGCTCGATATGGTTTTTATAACTATAACCATTTTTTATATAGTTTTCACAAACATATTAATTTCAATTAATTTAATTAATTACCAGTTCATATGAACTAATTCATTACAAAACACAAAGAAAAAAAATAGTGAAATATTTAAATTGGACGCTCATCGGTGTGGTCTCTTTTTCCATGACATATCCTTGGCATTCTATCCAATAATTTATTTAATTGTTCGAATGAAATCTTGTTCCATGCATATTGCAATTTTTGTAGCAAATCTCTCGCCGATGTTGGGCATGTTTTCCGAAGCTCCCGATCTAACTGATCCCAGAAGAGCTCTATCGGGTTAAGATCGGGCGATTGTTGTGGCCAATTCATTAAATTCAGCTTTCGGTGGCGAAATTGTTGCTGTAAATAATCCTTACACACATTAGATGAGTGCTTGGAATCATTGTCGTGCTGATACGTGAACCCTCGTCCTATTAGTTTTAGTCCATATGGGATAGCATGTTTCTCCAAGATCA
The DNA here is from genome assembly GCA_958295665.1 of Tipula vernalis. Classification (NCBI taxonomy): domain Eukaryota; kingdom Metazoa; phylum Arthropoda; class Insecta; order Diptera; family Tipulidae; genus Tipula; species Tipula vernalis. The sequence goes on from OY282559.1 coordinate 111,089,555, forward strand.
CACGATAGGCAAAGCGATCCATTTGACCCGTAATTTCGACCAAATATCCAACTTTATTGTTACCAAAATAACCCCATATCATCACAGAACCACCCCCGTGTATTATTGTAGGAATCATTCAGTATGGGAGCATTTTCTCACCGGGCCGACGTCGAACGTAAACTCTCCATTTGGATCCAAATATTTCGAATTTTGATTCTTCTAACCAAAGGACTTTTCTCCATTGTGACATTTGCCAATTCTGGTCGTCTTTGCCCAATTAAGTCTTTTTTTATGGTTTGTAATCGAAAGAAGTGGTTTCTTAACAGCAATTCTACCATTTAACCCCTGATCTGTTAGGCGCCCTTTTATTGTAGTCAACGACAGTTTATTTTTCCGAGCGTTGTTCACTTGAGCTAATATTTGAGGTGCCGTCTACTTCCTATTACGCTTGGATAATATTCCTATATATTCATCCTCCTTTATAGTGGTATAACGAGTTCGCCCCTGTCGATATTCGGAATTTGAAGTTTTTGGGCAATTTCAGCATGCCAATGCCCCTCTCTGTGTAGCGTGACAACGGCTGCTCTTAATTCGATCGCCAGTTCGCACTTTCTGCCCATTTTTTTATACCTTTGAAATTTTTTTTTTTATTAAATCAATATAATAATAAAATTATTAACATTTAATCCCAGAATTAATTTTTAAAAAATTGTAAATTTAATTTAAATACTCACAATTCACAACAAAAGGTAAAAAAATTATTTACTTTAATATTCACTCACAGTTATTTATTTAATAACTAAAATAAATTAGTTTTTTACGCAACAAAATATATCGATTTTCAGTATGTTGGTGATTTCTCGGATAATAAACGTTGAAATAAACCAAAATATGCATAGATATAAATGCATTTTGACAGGGTGTGTAAGAAAAATATTCATCGAAAATAGCATTGCAAGTCCTTTGTTTTAATTGAAAAAGACTCATCGACCAAAAACTTTTTGGTCTGTAGTGTATATATATATATATATATATATATATATATATATATATATATATATATATATATATATATATATATATATATATATATATATATATATATATATATATATATATATATATATATATATATATATATATATATATATATATATATATATATATATATATATATATATATATATATATATATATATATATATATATATATATATATATATATATATATATATATATATATATATATATATATATATATATATATATATATATATATATATATATATATATATATATATATATATATATATATATATATATATATATATATATATATATATATATATATATGGAAACCTCACTACTACAGAAATCGACGTGACCAAAAACGTTGTCCGTTAAACTGAGGATTTGTGATTTTTTATTATAAAAATTTGATTGGGATTCTATATATTATCCGATTTTGATGAAATCCAGCATTTCCAATGGAAATGGGGTATTCAAATGATTTTTAAACCAAGTTCTGGAATATGGCCAAATAGGATGGAACTAGGCTATTCCTTAATTGATTATGATGAAATTGGACATGTGCGTCGGAAATGGGATTCTAAAATGGTTTTTGGATAAAGTTCTAGAATATGGCCAAGTATGATGGAAATTGTCTATTTCTCAACAGATTATGATGAAATTTGACATATGCGTTGAAAATGGGATTCTAAAATGATTTTTAGTTAAAGTTCTGGAATATGTCCAATGAGGACGGGACTTGCATATTTCTCAACCGGTTATGATGAAATTTGATGTGGGTGATGAAAATGGGAGTTTAAAGCGATTTTTTTAAATATGGTCAGTGAAGACGGAACTTGGCTATTTCTTATCCGATTAAATCTAATGGGGTTCTAAAATAATTTTTCGATAAAGCTTTGGAATATGGCCAGATAAGATGGAACTTGGATGTTACTTAACCGATTATGATAAAATTTGACATGTGCGTTATGGGATTCTAAAATGATTTTTAAATGAATTTCTGGAATAAGGCCAATTATAGGGCGGAACTTGGCTATTTCTTAAAGATTTGAGTGAAATTTGACATCTGCCATGGAAATGGGATTCTAAAGTGATATTTGGATATAGTTCTGAAATATTGCAAAATAAGATGGAACTTGGCTATTTCTTAACCGGTTATGATAAAATTTGACATGTGCAGTGGAAATTTGGTTCTTAACTGAGTTTTGGTTCTTAACTGAGTTTATAAAAATCAATTTAGAATTCCATTTCCAACACGCATGTCAAATTTCATTTATTTATTTTTTTTTATTCTAGAATTTTATCCAAAAATCATTTAAGAATCGCGCAAATTTCACTAAAACCGGCTTAGAAATTGCCAAGTTCTACCAAAATTGGCCATACATATAATTTACTAAAGGTTTAATTTGAAATGTAAAAATGTCAATTTGAAATGGTAAAGGTTCAATTTGAAATGTACTTGTAAAACCTGTATCATCGCAGAAATGTCTGTCCGTGTCCTATCTAATAAAGTGTCAGCTTACCTAAGGGAGTTAAAAGTTTGACCGTTGAATTGAGGATTCCGCTAAATTTAGTGTTTGTTGAAATGAGGTTTCACTGTATTTAAAAGTGAGTGTTTATATATGTGTACAATTTATATGTGTGACATTTAAACAAATGCACATTCATTGGACGATTTTAATCAAACTTTACATAAATATTGTTTAAGACTCAAGAAAGGTCATTGTTAATATCTCAAACATTCATCTCTCATTCAGGTTTAAAGTTATTACAGAGAAATTTTTAAAACTTCAAAAATTGAGTCGATTTTTGATGACGGTATGATGGTATGAAGGTATGATGTTATGATGGTATAATGGTATGATGGTTTATATATAAAAATTGTGTGATGGTGATGGTTGTATGATGATGATGATGGTATGATAGTATGATGGTATTATGGTATGGTGGTATGATGATATGATGGTGACTATATGATGGTATAATGGTATGTTGGTATGCTGGTATGAGTTGAGCAGAGGGTTGAGATTTGGTTCGAGCTAAGTGGAGTTGAAGTAGAGTTAGGGTCTAGTTACCTTGTATTCGGGTTAAGTGAGTTGTTCGATTGGGGAATTATTTAAGACTTGATTTGGAGTTAGGTTAATGGTTTATTTGAAAGTTGATTTGGTGTTGATTTGATGATTTATTTGAGGGTTTGGTTGGCGGTTAATTTGGTGATTGCGGTTAGAATTATTTTGTGACTGAGATGGAGTTGAATTAATCAAGACCGAAGATACCCAGATAATAATATATTCAAAATTGAACGATTTTCTGAAAAAAAAAAAAAAAAAAATCCATCAACAATCTTAACCAATGAAATTAGAATATAAGAGATCATTTGTAGAAATGTCTAAAAAATTGGATGAAGAAAACGAAGGTTTGTACATACATATATTATAAAAACTAAAAACACACATACGCACATATGCAAAAAATCAGGATTCATTCATACAGCGTTTTAAAGAGAATATGATACTCGGGGGCCTAAGGTACACTACGGCATATTTCAGAACGGAATATGTTCAATATGGCATACGGTACATATGGGAACAAGACAAAAAAAAAATGGAAAGATTATTGTTTTCTCTAATAAAAATGGTCATCTAAATAGCGCACACAAACCTGGGCACGGCAAGCATTCAAGAGTATTCTATACCTACTATAAATATTACTTTTCAATTATTGTAACTTGAGTGAAAATAATTTTTAAATTTAAAAATTTCAACACTTTTAGAAATTGTACAAAAATTATAACGATTTAACAAATTACTAATTAAGTCTTTTGGAAAACATATGAAACACTTATCGACCACATCCCTTCCTTAAATTTTAGAATAAAAAGTTTCAAAGTGACATAAAACATTTAAATTTTAAGAATACGAAATGCTTAAAGGTATTTCTCGTTGAATAAATTAATTTCTTGATGATTGCTGTAAATATTACCAACATTTAAGAATTTCTCTAATTTATGGAGACTAATTTTTGAAAAGTTTGCTAAATTGGCACATAACACAAAATTGTATTCCTACTTATACTGGTTACCTTAAAGTAGTTCCATATAAACGAAAACCTACAATCTTTTATATAATCATATAGTTTTTATTTACAAACAAAACAAATTAAAGAAGAGACGTAAAAAACTCTCGTATTTATCGAAACGAGTTACCAACTTTTTAAATAGATTGACTACAATCAAGTTTCAATCAAAACATTAATACGCATTAGACGATTTAAAAAGAGCAAAACAACTACTGACTGATTAAATCAAATTATAAATTATGATTATAAGTTTTTCTGGTTCGACATTACGATGATGATTATGATTATGAAAAGATTGTACCATACAACTTTTATCATATAAAAGAGATTTTCTTCATATAAAATATGTACGTACCATAATACATAAGTACAAGAAAATTATTTTAATTTATAGTTTTTCTCTATGCACTTTGTTTCTTTTACTTTCTTATATAGGTTCAAGAAAAATATATTGTCACACTGTTATGTACTGGTCAACTTAATTTATTCCTATCACCAAGCAAAAAAAATAAAGAAAAAAAAAAATCCAAACGATAATTAGAAATAATCTTTATAGTACCAGACGCAAAGTTATCAACCTCAACTTTACAAAAATTGATAAATTGCAAATACACACAAAATTAAAGCTAAAATATAAAATATCGTTTAAAAATTACTATACCAGTTGTACTGATGCTAGCAGGAGTTGGTGTTGTTGTTGTGGTTAAGTTAGAATTATCCATGATTTTCGGTGGCAGCGTTTCTGAATAAACCAATTTTATTAAAAACAGAAATTCAATCCATTTAAAATGAATGAACAATTTTCGTCGCATTTTCTTTATATAAATTTGTAAAATTTATTATCCTTTTTTATTATTATAACAGTTATTATTATATTTATTTTTCAGAAAATAAAAAAATCCTTGTATTTACAATCTTCCTTCAAATATAATATAATATTGATATTTCCAAATGAATTTGTTATGCAAATAAAGTGGATTTTTCGTATTATTTTCCTTTTTTTTTATGATTATTTTCTCCTGTTCACAGCCACATACACAAAATAAAATAAAACCAATAACAATAACAGAATATAAAATATTCTAAATTCTAATTTATTTACGACTTTCAGTGTAATAAAAATAAATTATTTTCGCCAAAATAACAATCGAATTTAATAATAAGCACTCAAAAAAAAACACTGCAGGGAAATACAAAAATATCAATAAAATTCACAAAACGTTGAAATTCGACTGATCGATCAAAAAATATATTATCAACTGACAATATATTTATAAAAAATAAAACCAATAAAAAATGTATTTCCTAAAAAGTGATTAAAAGCAACAGTAGCTGCTGCGGACAGATAAAAATGCAAACACTGTTTGTAAAACGAAATCTGTGTTTTACTATAATGTACTAACGGTGAATGGCGTTATTAAGAAAATACGTATTAAAAAAAGAAAATTGAGAATTAAGAAAAAAAAAATGTGATCTTGTTTTTATTTTTTTCATTTTTGGAGAATGACTTTGGTCGTTCAATACGTATTAGCGCGCTTTGTTATCTTATAGTAGTGCATAAAGTAATGCGCAATAAACATTTAAAAAAAGTTGTTCAGTAATAATTACACTTACTTTATGCATACCACTCATAAATGTAATTAATACTCGTTTATGAGTATGTAGATTGCATTTATGAGAATATAATTTTGCATAAGTAATAAATTAGTGGAAATCATGTAGAATAACACTAGCTTTACTTTTGCGGATAATCGAAATGACTAATTGAAAACAAAATTTAAAATATTTCGTAAAACTCGTATATAAACTTTGGTAAATTTAAAGTAATAAATAAAAAGTAAACATACATGATATCAAAATATGAAATCAATTGTAAAATTTCATCATTTACTATAATACCATATTTTTAATTTTGCCTGGAAATATTTAGACCAGTGTTCACAAATATCTGGTTATTGACGTGCCATAATTTTTTTTAAAGCTTGATTCACCAGATTTGTCCATTGAGCTCGTCAAGAAAATGACAACTTGACGGAGGTCAAAACCGAGTTAAAAATATGTTATCTCTATTTTGTGTCCAGCGAGATAACATATTTTTAACTCGGATTTTAACTCCGTCAAGTTGTCATTTTCTTGACGAGCTCAATGGACAAATCTGGTGAATCAACCTTTAATTAATTGGTTTTTTGCGCGCCAAACTAAATCCATAAAATATATATATATATTTTGTTTACGTGTAATATTAACCCTCAATCCATGAACCAGGGTCGTTTTCGTCCTGGCCCTGAAATTACTTTTTGTAATTTCGCGGGCACATGGCCTGACTCTTAACGCCATCTAGGTTGTCCTAAACAAAGTTTAGGTGGCAAGGTGTCTTAGTGCGCGAGGCCAACACCGACCATTGATTTTTCTCTGAATGTCAAGTTGAGAAAATTGGAGAAGGACGTTTTCGACCCTGCTACAGAGATAAGTTAAGTAAACTTGACTTTTCGAAAAAAAAAAATCCTGTAAAAATCGTGAATATTTGAGAGTTCTAAATTACCGTTTGCTATTATTTCTCACTCTTCTTTGAGATAACCTTTTTATAAGGATTTATTTTTCCCTCTCGATTGCGACCGACCACGAGTAATAAGTTAGAAAGGAAGAAAAAAGATCGATCTTTTGATTAAAAAAGTAGGAAAAGCCATTACATAAAGTAATGGCACTACCCATGCCGACTATCAATATAATATTGGGTGTTTAAGTGGAGACATAGCATTTGTTGGTCAAATACGTTAATAATCAAAATATTCACCAATACTATCTGTTTTTGTACGGATACCTTCCTGTTTGGGGCACTTATTACCAAAATACGCTTGTTGATGATCCCGTATTTTGGCACTTGATGTTATCTCCAGTGCCTTATTGTATCCCTCTATTATTCTATTTTGGGTTAAAATAAAACTCTTTATCGTAATACGTTATAATTTATTTTATTTTTCCCTTTATTAATGTCTATATACGTAATTTTGTTCGATAACTCGCTTAGACCTCAAACATATTTTATTTTGTTTTATTTTACTGGCAAATTTGGTGGCTTGCTATTATCATTGAAATAATGCGATTGGCGACATCTTACATAAACTAGCTTAATTATTAGATCCGTACAAATAGTCTTAATTCCAATATATTGTTGTGTTGTGTTTCCCTTCTCGTCAACACTATCTATGGTCCTTTGCCATCTATCGGCTAGTTGATGGATGCGCTTACGATGGAAACTTGGTTGTTTCGAGAGTAGTCGAAAGGGGCCAAGTAAGAAGAATACGTCACATGCGGACGAACTTCTCAGTCCAAGTTGAAGAACGCTTCCCGGGTTGCTTTTGCTTTGTATGAATCGGCATTGTTATGAAGCAACATAATAGGTTGCGCTCCTTAGTCCGTGAATGATCTTTTTTCTTCTAATGCATCAGGTTTTGGTTTTATGTACAAATATAGACGTTTTCGTTGATTTTATTTTGAATGGGAATATATGCAAGATAAAAAATTAAAATTTGATAGTATTATTGAATTACTTTTATTCCGGTTTTTTACGTTTATGTATTGTGAAGGAAATCTTTGCGCATCTATAACTTTGGAATCCGACCGCCCAGAGATCTTAGTCATATTTTTTTTTATCTCGTCAAGGTCTGTTAGTCTGTATTTGTTTCATAAAAATCGAATAAGTACTTTTCGAATTACTATTTGATATACAGGCAGATATGTATAAGCGGCGGGGCATAAGGCATCACTCTCGCTCTAGCTTTTTTTCCAACAATTTCGATTCTACTTTTTAATCGATCAGTAAGTAAACATTTTTATTCTGCTCTCCGTTCGGACAATCAAATCATAACCTATATATTCTAGTTTTTAATAATCATAGCTGTTCGACGTGCAGAAGAGCTCGCTTCGAAGAGGCATCAGAAGAAGATAATGTTTTCGAAGAAATGGAGGACAATGTCAGTAGCGAGTAAGATTGCGAAGAGTACAGTGACAGCAGTGACTGTGACGTAGGCACAACAGAGCCAGAGCAACAAGATAGTAATGATATTCGATACAAATAGGTTTAGGTGGAGGACAGGTATAGACACAAAATGGTCCGTAGCCACAAGTATGTATACGATAATGATAAGACGAGATGAGATAAGAAAGCAGATGAGACTCAAAGTCGACAATATGGTCCAATTTCGATGCACTTTGCAACACCAACTGCTGCAGAAATGTACGTAATTACCCCACTCGACGCCTGGAATTAAATTTTCAGTGATGCCATTCTTGAGGAAGATTATTCAAGATTATTGAATGTGAGTGAAGATTTTCTAGAAAGAAGTACGTTTAGTGCTTTAACTGTAACTGAGTTGCGAGCATTTATGGGCCTTGCAAAGGTAAGTAAAGGTTTAAATTTATGTAGTCAATTTTGCGCTTCGACGATCACAGCACTCGTACAGAGAGATGTACGGTAGACATTGTTGCTCCCATCCGCGAGATATGGGACTAACTATTCAGTGCAAAAACAATTACAGTCTCTCAGATGGTGTAACCATTAATAAAATATTGTAAGGATTTCGAGGTAAATTTTAGGCGAAGGTTTACATACGGTCAAAACCAGCACGCTACGGCATAAAAATCATTTGCATGAACGAGACTAAAACTTTTTATGTTTACAACGCTATTGCTTATACTCGTACAGTTACGTTTGATAATTGGTTTACTACCATAAATATTTGTAATTTGATGAAAAACGAGTGGGGCTTGGATGTAATTGGCACTATAAGGAAGAATAAACGGGATATCGGATTATGTTTTACTCGTAAAAACGTAGTGTTGTTGGTCTCTACTATTCATAAGTATAAGGCATCTCAGGTATATCAGGGAAACCAGAAATGATCGAGTCTTACAATTCTATGACGGGTGGCGTCGACAGTTTCGACAATATAATTTTGAAATACACCGGGGCTCGTAAAACGAACGGATGGGCTATGAGACTGTTTTTTGGCTTGAAAGATCAGGCAGGCATTAACGCCTATATCTTATACAACTTGTCTACACGTAATGAGTATTTGACACGACTGAATTTCCTCAAACAGTTATCCCGTCAGTTAGTTAAACATCACATGAAAACTAGACTCGAAGTTAGCGGTCTCCACAGGTCCATACAAATGAATATACAACAAACATTAATTAATTAAAATTGGACAACTCTGAATTAAAAAATCGACTAATATGATAAAATAAAAGATAAATTGACATCAAACAACTTGTTAAAACTGCATATAAAAACTACATCGCATGTAATTTTTTGAAATGTGTCCTCGCTAAATGCGCATTTTCCGTTTCGGCCGCACCCAATATCATCGTGCGTCCGAAATGGAAAATGTACAATACATTTAGCGAGTACACATTTCAAAAAACAACATGCGATATAGTTTTTATGTGCATTTAATACGTTGTTTAATTTCAATTTATATTTAAATTAATTATATTTATCTGGGTGGGGGGTGCGCTTCAATAGGGTAGGAGTTGACCGTTTATAGCCACGACTTTCGTGAACTATATTCCAGCTCTGCAACTATGTAGAGGCCACCAAATGTGTCTAGTATACCTCCTCGTGGTGACACCCGGGCAACGATTTTAAAATCGGCTAAATACTAGAGGCGAGTGGATTACACTATAAATATACAATATGCAATGAATAAAACAGAAGGAAAAAATACCCCAGGTGGTAAACCAATAGAAATATTGGGCAATCCACTCTCTGATGAGACTGGCCCTAAGGATTCTGGGGAGGGCCGATCCTTGCATACACAAAAAAACAAAAATATGGAAATAGTAAACAGCCCGTTCCACAAGGGAGGAAACGTTGCTAGATCTCCTGAGAAAACTTTTAATTTCTCATCTGAAAATTTTAACATGGAACGATTCCAAAATAATAAGGGCGCAACAGCAGCACCCCAACAAGCAAGTATAACAACCTCATATAACTATGGTGAAACATCTATTCTTGAAAGTGGTACTTCAGAAAAAGAGCTAACGTTATACAAACAATGGCAACAAGTAACTGATGAGAAAAATCAGCAAAGCATTATTATTCTCAATTTACAACAACAAATTGACGAACTAAAAAAAGAAATGATGCAATTAAAGCAGAACGAAACTCAAGCTAAGCCATCAATGAAGCAGAACCAGAATACCGAACTTAACGCCAACAATGTTAAATGTCCAACCGAATCATCAATAATACAGAAACAAAACACCAATTCTAATGTTAATAAAAACGTTGAATATCAAACCGATGAGGAAGACTTAGCTAAAGAAACAGAATGGATTCGTGCTAAGTCTAGAAAAAGTAAAAAGAGAAGTTTAAATATACACCGTCACCACCACAAAAACCACAAACTCTGGATCAAAACACTCAGCCTCAAAAGGTTGAGACAAATATCAAAACAGATAAAAAAACACCTCCCCCACCACAGATCATAGTAAATGATGTTAAAAATTATCACGTTTTCTATGATATAATTAAGGCGAGTGTTTCAGAAGAATCATTCATCACTAAATTGATGAATCAAAATAAAATAAGCATCAACGTAAATAGCGTCGATGCATATAGAAACGTAGTGAAAACTTTGACCGAAGGCTCATTTATCTTTCTCACACGTATGAAAATAAACAAGAAAGACCAATCAGAGTTATGGCAAGGAACTTACATCATACATGTAGCCCAGAACGAATTAAAGAAGAATTATCATCGAAACAATTTAAAATAATCAGCGTAATGAACAAAGTTAGCTGGAGAAATAAAAAGAAGCTAGACATGTTTGTACTAACATTCAGTTGTGACGAAAATATAACTAAAATATATAAGATCACTAGTTTATTGGGTTGCAAAGTGGAAATTCAACCACTTAGAAAGTCTAAACTAATTCCGCAATGCCAAAAGTGTCAGGCATATGGACATACGCAAAGATATTGTGGCAAACTTCCAAGGTGTGTTAAATGTGCCGGACACCACCTAACTGGAAAATGCGACAATCCACAAGCTCAACTTAAATGTGTACACTGTGGACAAGGTCATCCTGCTAACTATCGAGGATGTATTGTTGCAAAGGAAATTCAGAAAATGAAAAACCAAAGGATGAATAAAACTCAAATGTATGGCCAGTCAAATCGATATGAGAGGCATGCAAAACAAGACAATGGGCAACCATTTGGCCGCCAACTAAGAACTGAAGGTGTTACATATGCTGAAGTAACAAGTGGCGTAGTCAATAAACCCCAGCAAAAATCTAAAGATGTAGACATCAGTCAAACATTACAAGATATTCTCATGAAATTAACAAAATTTGATGAGAGGCTACAAAAATTGGAAGATAGAGCATTGGGAGCTAGACCCAAATCAACACAAAAATGAACAACACAATGAAAATCATGTCATGGAATGCTAATGGTTTGCTCCGGCATCAGCAAGAACTACAAGCAGTCCTCGACATTGAGAATATAGATGTGTGTCTTATTTCGGAAACACATTTTACTAAGCAATCCTACATAACATTTAAAGGCTATTGCATATATCACACTATTCATCCAGATAATTCAGCCAGAGGAGGAAGTGCAGTCATCATTAAAAAAAATATCCAACATTTTGAAGAAGCAAAGTACGGAAAAGAAGAAATTCAGGCCACAGTGGTTTATATAAAAACGGAAAACTTTCCTATTGTTGTGGCAGGATTATACTGTCCACCAAGACATTCAATTAAAAGCAAACAATACTCAGAGTTCTTTAAGCGTCTGGGAAAAAGGTTCATAATAGGTGGTGACTTCAATGCGAAGTATACTCACTGGGGTTCTAGATTAACTACCACTAAAGGAAAAGAATTATTGATTGCCATCAAAGAAAATGGATGTGAATCCATTTCAACAGGTAAACCAACATATTGGCCAACTGACCCAGGGAAAATACCTGACCTGATCGATTTTTTTATAACCAAAAATATTTCTAATAATTTTATGAAAGTTGAAGAAAGCCAAGATATGAGCTCAGATCATTCTCCAATAGTCCTAACTCTAAGCGAGTATATCATCCAAAAAGGGAATAATCCAGTATTAACCAACAAATATACGAACTGGGAAAGTTTCAAAGTACACCTGGAACAAAGAATACTTTTGAAAGTTCCTTTAAAAACTATGGATCAACTGGACATAGAAGTAGAAAAGTTCATTACAGATATTCAACAATCAGCATGGGAAAGTACTCCAGAAATCAAATCAAGGCTAAAAGGAAATAACTATCCAATAGAAATTAGAAATCTCCTTAGGGATAAACGCAAATCCAGAAAAAAATGGCACCAAACTAGAGCTCCACAGGACAAAAAAAGACTAAATAATCTTACTCAACAATTAACAAGAGAAATTCAGAAATTAAAAAATGAGTCAGTTAATTTCTACTTAAGTAAGTTAACGAATGATAGTAATACGGATTATTCGCTTTGGAAAGCAACTAAAACTCTGAAAAGGCCAATAATGCCGATCCATCCTATCAGGAAAATGGATGGAACATGGGCAAGGAAAAACAAAGAAAAAGCTGAAGGTTTTGCCAATCATCTTGAAAATATATTTCAACCTCATGAATGTCAATTACGAGAAATATTGGATGAAAACATAACACAAACTCTCGAAGATGTCACCCCTACATCGACTACTGAAGTAGCAAATGAAATTAAAAACAATTTAAACTTAAAGAAAGCACCAGGGTTTGACCTGATTACCGGAGAAATAATAAAGCAGCTACCGGGAAAAGCTACGGTAAAGTTAACTAATACCATAAACGCCGCATTTAGGTTAAAATATGTACCCAAACTTTGGAAAGTGGCTGAGGTCATCATGATTCCCAAACCAGGAAAACCGCCACATCTAATAACATCATATAGGCCTATATCGTTGTTGCCGATAATGTCCAAACTCTTTGAAAAGCTACTATTAAAAAGGCTTAAACTAATAACTGAAAAAAATAATCTAATTCCGAATCACCAATTTGGTTTTCGCAGTGAGCACTCAACTATCGATCAAGTGCATAGAATAACCAATATTATTGAGAAGACTTTAGAAAAGAAAAAAGTTTGTTCAGCAGTATTCCTTGATGTAGCGCAGGCCTTTGTTTGGCCCAAAGTTTGGCACGAAGGATTAATCTACAAACTCAAATTAATCCTACCGAAACAGTACAGCATAATACTGGAATCATATATAACGGAAAGATATTTCAGGCTTAAGCAAGAAGATGAATATTCAGAGCTTAAGGGAATAAAAGCAGGAGTTCCACAAGGAAGTGTACTTGGGCCACTTCTGTATTTACTATACACCCGAGATGTCCCAATCCCACAAAACAACATGATAGCCACTTTCGCCGATGACACAGCTATCATGGCAGTAGGTGACAACAACTCAGATACAGCAGAGCAATTACAAAACGCCATAGAGCAAGTACACAATTGGACAAAAAAATGGCGCATAAAACTAAATGAAACTAAATCTGTACATGTTGACTTTACGAACAAGAGATTAGTTCATAAACCAGTATATTTAAATAATCAAGAAATACCACATGCAAACACTGCCAAATATCTTGGTATGACATTAGACGCTAAACTTCGCTGGAAAGCTCATGTAAAAAAGAAAAGAGGCGAGTTGGAATTAAAATACAAAAAAATGTATTGGTTACTGGGAAGAAACTCTCATTTATCAATCCCTAATAAACTTCTGCTTTATAAGCAAATATTGAAGCCTGTTTGGACTTATGGTATACAGCTGTGGGGATGTACCAAGCAGAGCAACATGGATATTATCCAACGATTCCAAAACAAAGTGTAAGAAGCATCGTCAACGCACCATGGTTTGTCAGAAATAGCGACATCCACAAAGATCTGGGCATAGAACTCATCAAAACCGAAATTATGAAATTTGCTAGAAGTCATGAACAACGGCTACTTCACCATGTCAACATAAAGGCCAACCAGCTACTGGATAATACGGATTTAGTTAGAAGGCTCAAAAGAGTAAAGCCTTTTGAGTTAGTGTAAATCAGTTAAAATAAATCTTTATCTAGCGCACGACAAAAGCGCGATCAAATCATAAATATCAAAACTAAGGAGTACATCGATGGATGAACCCTTAAATTTCAGTAAAATGTAGTAATTTAAGTTAGAATAAAATTGCTTATTAGTCTTAGACTAGATTGTAATTAAAAAAGAAATAATAAAACAGAATTATTTTCAAAAAAAAAAAAAAAAAAAATTATATTTATCGATTTATTAATTCAGAGTTGTCCAATTTCAATTAATTTAATGATTATAAAAAAATTTATTTTAATTCAAAAATGTGCATGTTAAATAATGTGCATTTAAATTCGTATTATCGGACGCACCCAATGGATGCATCCGAAATGCGAATTTAAATGCACATTTTTTAAAATACACATTTTTGGAGTAAATAAAATTTCATTAAAATCATTAAATTAATTAAAATTGGACAAAACCAAATTAATAAATCGATAAATATGTGTATGGTTAATTAAAATAAAAATTGACTGAAAAAAAAAATAAGATAATGTGTAAACGTGAAAACGGATAAACTTTGTGATTTTTTACTAAAATTACATTTAATTGTTTTTCGATTCTCTTTTCGTTCACTGTTTATCACGTGTAAACATTATCTTTTTTTTATAGAATAAGGCTACAGGTGATGAATGAAAAATGCACATAAAAACTACATCGCATGTAGTTTTTTAAATGTGTCTTCGTTAAATGCACATTTTCCATTTCGGACGTACCCTCTATAATCTAAGAGAGATTTTTATTTTTTTTTTTTGCTTTCTGTTTTATTTTTAACTTTTTATTTGTTTTATTTGTTTGTATTCTCTAATCTTTCTTCTCTTTCACAAAAAACAAAAAAACATGTGATATCTTCCAAAGTGAGGTTAAGTTAAACGGTCAAACGCGAAATCTATTTTTAATTTTATTTTATTTATACGCATATGAAACTAAAAATTCGAATTTTGGGGAGTTGCAATTCCAACTAGTGAAAAATTCCGATAAATATACATTTGCAAAAAAACTTTGACAAATACTACAGCTTCGAGATTGAATGCCCACAGGTAATTTTAAATCACATATTTTAGAATATAATTTATTTTCATTAATGAAATAAAATATTTTTAGAGCAATTTGTAAAACGAAATTGAGGCCTTCGGAAACAAGAACAACCATCACAAATACTGAAAGCTACACCGAAAAGGAAGTTAACCAAAATACACCAATACCTCACTGTGCGTTTTTTCGGAGTTGTGTCACTGCTAAATTAGAACTAAAAATTCGTTTTGAGGTTTTTTATTTTCGAACTTGCGTTGTTTTGGGTGTTGTTACTGAATTAGAATAAAAATTCAAACGTATCTGAAACATATCTGCAACGCAAAGTGAGGTATTGGTGTATGTCAATTAGTACCGGAAGAAACGCTAATCGAAGTTGTAACTAATCCAATAAATAAAGAATGTGATACAGATTTGATTACAAGCCAAGACAATCAAATATTTCCTACATATATCGTAATAGTTTCTTGCTCGTAATTTAGTATCTACCTTGCGGCCTTCATCATCTGCCTCTTTGATTCCATCTACGTCATCAGGTTTTATTTCAGAATTATCAAAGAGACCAAGGTTCAAGTTATCATCGTTCTTTGATAAATTTAGTGATGTTGAGGTTTCTAACATCAACTCAAAGTTGGCGGCGTTTTTTTTTTTTTTCGGATAATGTTATTGAATCGGATCATTTCAAAATTTTATAAAAAATCTACGACCGGTCTATTCACCGAAATTGCCAGGACGAAAGGCACTTTCCACAACAGTGTTAGAAACAGAATTCCATCGTTGAATCAAAATATCTTCAGAAACAATGAAAAATTATTCTGTTCTAATGCTAGATGGATCGAAAAATACATCCAACAACAGGAAGCTAGTTGTGTCAATGATACAAAGTATTGGAAAATTGAAAGCTTTCTTAGATGCTTGGGATGAGTCGAAAACCGCAGAAAAATTGACAACCTCATAAGAAGAAGTCCAATGACTTTAAATCGCATGATCTTGGTGGCCAATTCACGTTCTTCGAGAAATTATTCGATTATTAAACTTCTCTTTCAAAAGATCGTTTGATTCCGTTGCTGTGTGGCATGTTGCACCATCCTGTTGAAACCACATATTCGGCACATCAATATCTTTCAATTGACTCCACAAAAGTTTTTGGTTTGAGGTTTAATTGCTGTGAACGACGACGAATTGATGTCCTTGGCTCTTCAGCAACACGTGTTCTAACAGCTGCAATATTACTTCAGTCTAAAAAGATCAAAGTATTGAAATCCTATAAAAAATTATCAAAAATTTGGTTGGTCCAAAACCACTTTTCTCGACGTTTTGAAAGTCCCTGAGTCTAAAAGAGCAAAAAAAAATAAAAAATGTCCGTCCGAGAACGGCTTGTTCGATTTAGAATTTTGTTTGCCAATCTGTTTCTATGCTCAATGCCAAGATTTGAAAAGCTTTTGGAACCTGTGCGTCAAGAGGATCGGGTACCTGCCATACGAATTGACCCAAAATACCTGGTTATAGATATATTTACCAATTTTTTATATGTGCTGGTTTGAATATTGAGTTGGGTATTGAGTTTGGGGTTGAGTTAAAGGTTAAGTTAGGGGTCAATTTGTGGGTTGAGTTCAAGTTGAGTTGGAGTTGAGTTGGGGTTGGTTTAAAATATACATAGTTGCGTTACGATGTAGTGAGCAGTTGACCAATTTTTATATATGCTGGTTTGAAGGTTGAGTTGAAGGAGAGTTTGCGGTTGGGTTAAGGGTTGAGTTGGGAGCCGTTCCCGGGTTCAATTGGGGTTGAGATGGTGATGGACCAGTGTTTTTTGTGTAGTTTTTGCCCGAAACCATTATTACTGTAACTTGGTGGTTTTTTGCTACTATTTCCTTTCTAGACTTTGCTTTGTCCTTTCCCTGAATTTGTTTTACGGGCACGTATATCGTGTCCCACCTCTCGTATGTTTTGGGCTCTGAGACCTGGTGATCTCGACGATTGTTGTGTGTATTCTTTCGACCGTGCCATTCACCTCGCTTTTCTGAGATGTTATAAGATACATTTGAATTCCAACTGTTTTGATATAATCAAATATCATTGGGCTGACAAAACTTGATTCATTATCGATCACTATTGTTTTACACTATCTTGCTTCTTAGACGTACAGCTGATCTATCCTTGATATGAAATAGTTTCGTGAATTTATCTATGCACGTGATGAATTTTTCCTTCTTTTTGTTGACTATATCCATGTGGATGATCTCTGATGAATATGTTGGGATTGGTGCTTGCTGTAATTTTTACCTTGTCTGGATGACGGTCATATTTTTTCGTATGACAAGTTTCACAGTTCTGTGTATATTTCTTATCAGGCTTGTCATCTGTAGAAAATAATATTTCTCCAAAATCTGTTCCTTATTTTCCTGACAGTTTCTAGGGCTCTTTTATGCTCTGCTTGAATGATTTTAAAATTATTCTCTTCGTTTTTTACGTCTTGTACAATCCTTTGTGTTAATCGAATTTTGTATCCGCTAAGATGCTCTCATGAATACTTCTTGTAATTTTTGGATGTGTTCTTCCGAAATTTTGATTCCATTGATTACGGGTGGGCTAAGCCTTTCGTTTAGGGATCGCGTCAGTGTTTCTTTGTTTATCTGACTTAGGCAGATGAAATGCCTCCGGTAGTTGGGGTGAGGTTCCTCACAGGCGTAGATGTCTTTGTTTTTCGTAATGGTATTAAGTTAGTATTGTCTTGGTCTGCGCTATGAATCGTCCCATCTGTTGATAGCATATTTATTTCTAATTCCAGCCGTGATCAGGCATCTGCTACCTTGTTAGTGTAGCCTGGTTTGTAGATTATTTCATAATTGTATTCTTCCAGTCGTGATTTCCATCTTTTTAGTTTTGCATTATTGTTGCGATTGTTAAATGAAAATGTAAGGGATTGATGATCCGTGACGATTTTAATCTTTTTTGCACTTTATAAATAGTTCCGAAAGCTGTCTAAGGACCATATTTATAGCCAATATCTCCTTAATAGGTCTGTCTTTGCCCAGTTCTCTCTGTGATAATGCTGCCCCAATTGCAGCATCCGAAGCATCCGTTGTTAGGATGAACGGCTTCTCAAAGTTAGGAAAGATGAGTATTTCTGTTGATGACAATAAGTCTTTGAGTTGTTAAAATACGTGGATCTCTTTTCATGCGCGGACTTTCTTTTCATCAAGTTTGTTGTCGTGATTGGTTATGATGCTACCGAGGAACTCGGTTTCGTTCTTGAGAAACTCCGTTTTATTAAGATTAACTCGCAGATTTGCTTTTTCAAATTTAGAAAATATTTTCCTCACGTTGTCCAAATGTTCCTCTTCTGTACTTCTTATGTACACATAACATATTTTTCCGATGAACTCCTTCAGCACGTTATCTATCATTCTCTAAAAGATAGCCGGCGCATTTTTTAATCCAAAGGAGAGCCTTAGGAATTCGTACTTCCCATTCATCGTTGAAAATGAGGTTTTTTTTACATCCGTTTCTTTCATTTTAATTTGATGAAAGCCGGAGGTGAGGTCGATTGTAGTGAAGAATTGTGAATTTCCCAGATTTGCTAGTGTGTTAGATATATCTGGAATCGGATAAACGTCTGACGTTGTTACAGCATTGTGTCTTTTAAAGTCAATGACTACCTGGTACTTTTTTATACCGGAAGCATCTAACTTCTTTTTCACTACCCAGATTGGAGAATTTATGGGCTATTCTAGTAGTTGTCCGATTTGGTTTTCTAACTCACCCCTCATGCTTACTGGGTATGGCTAGGATTGGAAATAAATAGGTTCTTCCCTAGAGGTCTTAATTTTTGCTCTTGCGTCAGTGTCGATTGTTTCATGATTGTTAACCGGTCCGAATAGTTTTTCAAATTTTGACAGTATATTTTGTAGTTTTTGCTTAGATCCCTGTGAGAGATAATCGTCTCGAACTTCTCGGTTATTGACCTGTGATGACTACTTTTCATTCAATGGTATCTTTATGTTTGGTGTTAAAATTAGAGTGTTATATTTTCCGTCGAATGATTGAAATCCTGGTTCGGTTGATTATTTGATCGATTTGTCTGGTTACCTTGTTGATTCGTATAGGACGGTTGATATAACTGACCCGTCTTGTCTGAATAGATGGATCGACTGACATCGGTGTTGGTGGTTTTAGTCCTGTTGGTGGTGGTGGTGGTTCTCTTCCAATTCTATTGTTTTGGTGCTGGATGTTGTATTCCAAGTTTATTTGTGGTACTGGGATATTGCCAGGTTTCTTCTGTTGATATACTGGATATGAGTTCAATTGATTTATCGCGTCTAGTACGGAATGGTTGAAGGTTTTTTGTGGATTGCATTCTGCTTAATTCGCCATTGAGTCCTCTTATAAATATGTCTAATGCACAATTTTTGTATGTTTCTATCAGTACCTTTACTTTATCTGTTGAATATTCTGTTTTAATTTTATTAACAATCAGTGAAAACTGATGGTTGATGGTTGTACCGCTCAGTTGATGTTCCAGAGTCCTGACATCCCTTTTATCGACATAGTGAGGGGACAGGCATTTTTTTATCGATGCCCAATCGTCGCTTAATACATATATTATACAATATCAAGGCTGGGTCAGCTCTCCCTCTAATTTTCTGCCTTGTGCTCTGTAGTATTGATCGGTTCAATGGTTTGTTTTTTAGGATTTCATAGTCCCTTAAAATGTTTTCTACGTTGTGAATCAAACCGAATCTGGCGATACATGCGTTGAGTATCTGCAGTAAGGGCTACTGGGTACAAGCGAAACCGCTGCAGAATGCTCGAAGATCGACGATGATGTAGCTGCCGAGCCATCGAAGACCACACAAACTTTTGTGGTAGCATTGCTTGGTTTGATAACTGGATGGTGTGGCAGGTAGCAGTGCTCATTGATAAAATCGATTTTTTCAGGTTGGATTTCGGCCATATGATTGAGCCGCTGGTACTCGTCCATGAACATTTTATATGCATTTCGTAGACGTACTAGTCATTGTAGTTTTGATTCAATAGATTTGAATCGCGAAGTGGCTTGTTAAAGCGAACTTTAAAGTCGTTTGGCTTCTTTAGCAAAGGGAAGTCTGACCACAAACCGACCAGAAGAATCCCTGCAGTGAGTATTTGTGAAGTTTCAATGCCATGTGCTGTTTGAATTTCGCTTCACCGCCGGAAATAGCCCATACCAGTGTAGAATTTTTCGCGATGAGGCTGTTGTTGCTCAAAGTGGTTTGCTTCCAGCAGGATATCTATATCGCGACACTGTTGCTCAAAACGATCGGCGACGTGTATTAATTGTAACTTCTTTCAGGTATTAAGAACTTCAGTACTCAACCGCGGTAATTTTGATGTTAATTTGTCCAAAATAAATACATCTACCTCTATGACGAAATAGCAACAAATTGTGATGTGTTGTTGTATTTGATGCTATACCAGTGATTGAAATCCGGCAATTGTGACAAGCTAGTTGCAGTTTATTCACGCAAGATTGTGTGATTAGGAAGGCTTCAGATCCTGAGTCAAGTAGTACTCTGCAGCAATGATTATTTCCGAGCACGACTTTAACATTCACCAATGCCGTTGGCAACAATGAATATCTGGCAGTCATTGCCATATGTGTAGTTGGCGCAAACGTTTGATATTCAACTTGGCCCTATGACTTGGTGGATTAATTTTCGCCTAGAGCTATGTTTACATTGGGATCTTGTGGTGGATAAAGGGAAGTGTGATGCTTTCTTTGACATACAAAATATTGCCTTCTCGATGGACAGTTGCTAGATAAATGGCCTTTAAACAAGCAGTTGAAGCAAATTCGAGAGCCAACCACAAATTCCCGTTTTTATGCTAAACTGAGATCGTTGTATGGAGGACATTCGTGGAGTTTGTGAATATCTGCGCTTTTAGTGCATGGCTGGTCAACACCCTTCGTTGGTGGAGTATCCGTAGTTAGCGCATGTAAGTTCGCGCCACTGCCTTTATTTGCACTCGTTTGTGTTGGACAGAATCACCCAACTCTAAGGCAACACATATCTTAGTGATGAATGATATAAACGCATTAGACGCATGTCGTAGCAAATTCGCTGCATCATCGCGTAGAAGTCTCTTCAAATATTGAAATTTGTGCACGTCCGTAAGTGGTGGATTATTAAGCATCGATGACGAAAACAAATCATTTAACGATGGGAATTCGTTATATTTCCCAGTAAAAAACTGTATTTGAATCCTTGGCAGTTTGATCGCATCTTTTGAAATTGCGAAGAAGCTCTGTTCTCGCATGGTGTCGAGCATTTCCCGTTGGTGCGTTGTGAAAGATTGCATAATTTTGTCTAGCTGCGTTTGAACTGCGGTAACCATTGGATTGCGTCCGTGGATTGCTGTTCGCAATGCTGCCTTTACTTTGGTATATCGTTGTTCAATTGTGTCAATCTCAGATAACGTTTCATCGATGACAGTGATGTCCTCGTCATATTCCTTGAATTGTGAGTTGTGTTGTCTTTAACAGATGCAATGCCCTTTTCCACACAAGTTATGGCGGCTTTAGCGTAACCACGCATGCGTTTAAGTTCATGAATCACAAATTCCCAGGTTTAGGTAACGATGTTAAAATCAGAAAAAACCTTCGAATGTTTTGTTTTATTTTCTTGTTTTATTTTCGTTGTGATGTGATATGCTCTGCTGTATACACAAAAGTAAAATTCCACACAACACTAGCGGAAAAAATAAAAATCAAATCACCGCTGACATGCGCCAAGCAACACTAACCACAACGCAGCATGCTGCACCACCGACAATGTTTTGACGTTTTTTAAAAAATGAGTGGCGGTAACATTTATGCTTCAGGTTTCTTCTGACAGTGTTTTCAACATAACCTTCAAGATACTCCTAGTTACCAGTTTTTGCAATCTACTAATATTCTATATTAAAGGGAGATACTTTTTAAATTGAATAAAGGCTGATGTATAACATCTGTATTAAACATAGAAATTAAGATAATAATATTAACAGAAACATAATACGAAATGTAAGTATTAAATGTAAATTTCACCAAGATCATTATCAACCCCTATTATGGTGAAGTAACAAATTGATGTAGACCTTCTTCTGTACAACGCACCAAACTTTTAATTGTGCTATCATTGGCGCAAATTGAAACTTTATTAAGAAAAAAATAAAAATAAAATAAAATTCATTGAAATAAATTTCAAAAATTCCTTATAACAAAAAATAAATTTCTAATTAAATTAAAGGTATATAAATTAAAATCATAAATTTGTACTTTTTCCCGAATGAAAGAGAAAATATTTTTTGACATTGATTGATGGTGATGATTTTCCACCCTATTTTATTTTTTTATTTTGATTATATTTTATGTATTTTGTCTAGATTAGATTAAAATAGCAAAAATACAACAACGATACAGTTATTTTATGGTATATGTATGTGTACAATATTGTATGTCGAAGCACAAATAAGGAATATTCCACTAAAACGTATAAGAGGAATGATAATAAAGATGCTGATTTTGATATGATTTCATCAACTTGTCAAATAAATGTACACTACCAACAAACATGAAACCGTCGGCGCCTTGTCATCATCAGAAAGAAGTAACGCAGGGGAAAATAAATTAGTTTTATAAAAATGAAAATTCATAAATATGCTACCGTTCTCTGATACATGGGCTCTACTGTCGTCTAGTCATATCATGTACTTGGTACTTGAAATATCTCCTAATTAAAATAAATTTCGCAATACATTAAGATCCGGTTCATAATAATTAGATGGAGCCGACATAATTAAAATAATATAATTGTTTCGTATTCCGTTACACTAATTATTGAGTATGGTTAACCTCAAGCCCATTCTCCACATGGTATAAATGAAAATTTTTAGATTTTCTCTCTTTTCGATTTTAATCAAAATAACAATCGATTGTAAATTATACCACTGCATCTTTTATGTTTATATATGCCATTTGTATTTACTATAAGTCAATTTTATCATAAAATTGCATCATGCCTTTCTGGTTATAAAAATTTAAGTATGTACGTATTTTATAGAGCTGTATGTTATGCAGACAAGACAAATTACAATAAAAGTGTTTCAACTTTGTAATTACGCACTTGAAACAAAATTGCAATGGAGCAAGAGAAAAGCTGATTTTTTTTGCTACATGATGTAATATTTTATTATTTCCATCATTTGAAAAAATTTTAACAGTTTTATGTTTAAAATGTATAAGTATATTAAACATACGAGTTCAACAAATTGAGAGTTTGGAGGGAGAGAACGAAGCGTCCTGGTAGATAATATGCAAACCATCCAAGGTTATCAATAAATAGAAAAAAAATAAAATTTAAAAAACAAAAATTTTAAGCAAATTTGTTAAGTAGGAGGAAGGACAAAATGGGGACCTATATTTAGTGAATATTCCTTTTAAGAAGTAACCCAAGAGGTATTTTTATGTCTTTGTTTCTTACAATAAAGATAATATTCTTCAGATAAGGGCGATTCGCCGTTTTGTGTTTTTTTTTTTACTTCAAATTACCCTCTAAATAATGTAAGATTTAGAGAGCACTAAACAGGGTAAAGTGCAAAAAACCCCGAAGTGTTGAGACATCACACTAAAAACCTAAACGTTTTGTGTGTTTTTTCTTCATTTTACTTCAAATTACCCTCTCAATTATTTAAGATTTAAAGAGCACTAAACTGGGTAAAGTGCAACATAGCCCAAAGTGTTGAGACATCATACAAAAAACCTAAACGTTTTGTGTGATTCTTTCTTCATTTTACTTCAAATTAGCCTCTCAGTAATGTATGATCTAGTGAGCACTAAACTGGGTAAAGTGCAACACAGCCCGAAGTGTTGAGACATCACACTTAAAACCTAAACGTTTTGTGTGTTGTTTTCTTAATTTTACTTCAAATTACCCTCTCAGTAATGTATGATCTTAGAAAGCACTAAACTGGGTAAAGTGCAACACAGCCCAAAGTGCTGAGACATCACACTAAAAACCTAAACGTTTTGTGTGTTTTTTTCTTCAATTTACTTCAAATTACCCTTTTAGTAATGTATGATGTAGAGAGCACTAAACTGGGCAAAGTACAACACAGCCCAAAGTGTTGAGACATCACACTAAAAACCTAAACGTTTTGTGTGTTTTTTCTTCATTTTACTTCAAATTACCCTCTCAGTAACATATGATTTAGAGAGCACTAAACTGGGTAAAGTGCAACACAGCCCAAACTGTTGAGACATCACACTAAAATCCTAAACGTTTTGTGTGTTTTTTCTTCATTTAACTTCAAAATATCCTCACAGTAAGGTATGGTTTAGAGAGCACTAAACTGGGTCAAGTGCAACACCGCCCAAAAGTGTTGAGACAACACACCTGAAACCTAAATGTGTTGTGTGTTTTTTTCTTCATTTTACTTCAAATTACACTCTCAGTAATGTATGATGTAGAGACCACTAAACTGGATAAAGTGCAACACAGCCCAAAGTGTTGAGACATCACACTAAAAACCTAAACGTTTTGGGCGTTTTTTCTTCATTTAACTTCAAAATATCCTCACAGTAAGGTATGGTTAAGAGAGCACTAAACTGGGTAAAGTGCAACACAGCCCAAAGTGTTGAGACAACACACCTGAAACCTAAATGTTTTGTGTGTTTTTTTCTTCATTTTACTTCAAATTACACTCTCAGTAATGTATGATATAGAGAGCACTAAACTGGGTAAAGTGCAACACAGCCCAAAGTGCTGGGGCATCACACTAAAACCTAAACGTTTTGTGTGTTTTTTATTAATTTTACTTCAAACTTAACTGGGTAAAGTGCAACACAGCCCAAACTGTTGAGACATCACACTAAAAATCTAAACGTTTTGTGTGTTTTTTCTTCATTTTACTTCAAATTATCCTCACAGTAATGTGTGGTTTAGAGAGCACTAAATTGGGTAAAGTGTAACACAGCCCAAATGTGTTGAGACAACACACCAAAAACCTAAATGTTTTGTGTGTTTTTTTCTTCATTTTACTTCAAATTACACTCTCAGTAATGTATGATGTAGAGACCACTAAACTGGGTAAAATGCAACACAGCCCAAAGTGTTGAGACATCACACTAAAAACCTAAACGTTTTGTGTGTATCTTTCTTCATTTTACTTCAAATTATCCTTACAGTAATGTATGGTTTAGAGAGCACTAAACTGGGTAAAGTGCAACACCGCCCAAAAGTGTTGAGACAACACACCAAAAACCTAAACGTTTTGTGTGTTTTTTCTTCATTTTACTTCAAGTTACACTCTCAGTAATGTATGATCTAGAGAGCACTAAACTGTGTAAAGTGCAACACAGCCCAAAGTGTTGAGACATCACACTAAAAACATAAACGTTTTGTGTGTCTTTTTCTTCATTTTACTTCAAATTACCCTCTCAATAATGTATGATCTTAGAAAGCACTAAACTGGGTAAAATGCAACACAGCCCAAAGTGTTGAGACATCATCACATTGACTAAAAACCTAAACAAAACAAAAATAAAAATACAAATTTTGTACATTTTGTATAAATATCGGAATAGATACAGTCCACTCACACCTATTACACTCGTGGAAAATAAATGCAAGTGTTTGCATTCGAACAAATACTCTGGAAACTAAGCACATGTGTTTACATTCCATCATTTGGTCCTTCGAGCCGGATGCTCAACCGGTCAACTCAAATAAACTGATGATTATGCTGATTGGCAGTCATTTTACAACTTGTTCCCAAGTGCGATGTGTCAGAACGAAACCCATTCTTTATTCCAGTGTAAAGTATTCAACGAGATCAATGCTAACCAGCATGAAACACCCAATTTTTAAATGTTTTTCTACATAGATATCGATGTCACATCTGCAGAAGAAAACATCATACACTTGTAACAAATCTAATCGGCATGAACGTGTTGTGAGTGAAACTCAAGTTCAATTACATGCCATTCGTTACTGAATAAATTAATCACTTACATAGAGCTTCGACGTGGTCATATTCTGCCGGCTAAGACTCAGGGATAGGGGTGGGTGTTGTCGAAGATATGTAAATGCATTGCTAAGACCACTTTTCTGATTAAATTCTACTGGAAAGGAAAACGGAATACAAGCAGGACATACATACTTACTTCAAATACTCATGTCTCATCCCCACCAATTGTCACTTAATTCATCTGAAATTCAACAATTGCGAAACAAATCGGACCACTAGCTGTAGTGTAATGAGAAAAAAAAAAAATGAAAAAAACACAACGCGAAACATTCATGTAGTGACAACTCAAATAATATTTCAATCAAAATATACAAATGGAAATATATATAAATGGAAAAATGAAGTTAAACTTAAAAAAAAATAAAATATATATATAAGAGGATAGTCTAACCTAAGTATGCGCATAAAAAAAAAAACCTGAACCCACTTAAATCTAAAAAAAAATTATTGAAACAAAAAAAAAAAATAGAATTACTTATAGCAAAGTATTAATTACTATTTCTTAATCAAATAATAATAATGATAAGAATAATAATAATAAAACAAAATATAATCAAAATCTTATCTGTTGGGCTGATTGTTGATTGATGATGTGATGTTGACTGGTGATTTCGTCGACCGTAACCCTGTACCAATATATTGGTAATTTTATTTATTTATTGTTTTAACTTGTTGTTGTTATCACACCATAATTTGAATTATTATAAGTAGTCGAATTAATTTTAGTTTTTCACTGTACTTAATTATTATTAACTGTTAGTTTATGTTTTGTAGTTTTAATTAAATTAACTTATTTTGTAGGTAGTGATGTCTATTCACTTCGTAGCACTAATTATTTCACGTGGAATTATTTTTATGATTCTTAAGTAGTTTGTTTTTGTAAATTATTAACTTATTGTTTTATTCATTCAGATATATTTTAAACAGATATTTTTTTTTTTTTTTTTTGTTATTTTATAGAGCCACTTTTTCATGACCTTAGAACCGTTTTAATTCACATGTTCTAGATTTGTATAATTTCTGTTTTTAATTTGTAACTTTAATTATTACTTACAATAACTGTCATTTATAGATACATTTTAATTTATTAAATAAAACGAATGTATATTTATCATCATTCTTCAAGTGTCTTTCAAAAATAAAAAGACTTGAGACCATCAAGAACAAGAACCGTTTATCGTACGAAACCGTACTATAGCTTCGGTAAATCACTTCATGAATGTTCTATCTTTTCATGAAAAACTTAACTAAATTAGCATTCAATAAAATTAGTTTTGTAAACTACATTTTATTATCTACGAGTACTAATTAATCTCTAATTAATAACTTTAACTTATTAGTAATCAGCTAATCACTCATCTTTTGGTTCAAAGATTTGTTTGGCTTTTTTCTTTTACTTTTATTTTCACTCAGATAAACTAATTAGATAAATTCAATTCAATTTTCTCGGCAGAACTGACCAAAAAAAATTGTGTTATCATTTATAACGTTTTTTCTCGTTTTTTTTTTTTTTTTTTTTTTTTTTTTTTCAACCCTCAATTGTAACACAGTGCCAAGAGCCGTCGTTACAAATCGTGGGGACGACCCAAACCCATGAGATTGTCTCAATTAGCCGGGCCAGATTAGAATGTGATAGGAAAACCAAGGAAAATTATTAAGGGCGCAAATCATTTGCATGGTAAATTCCTAATGATTTGTTATATAAATCGCGAAGTTCGAATGCAACGTTACCGATGCATTTATGGATAATGGCCTTTTTAAATTTTGGACACAATTTAGCAGAGACCTTATTAGCAGCATTGCTTTGTACATAATTTTTAACAAAGACTACTTGTCCTATCTGGTAGGAATGCGGACGAGATCTTAGATTATATCGCCTACTATTCTGCTGATATGCCTTTCGTAAATTATTTATCACGTCTTGCTGCACCAAAGTTAATCTTTCCATAACGGTTAACTCAATATCACGATCCTCTAGCGAGTGAAGTTGTCTAAGAATATTATATTGAGACCCGTGATTAATGTAGTTTTGGCCAAATGTAAGAAAATGTGGTGAGAATGAAGTGCTCTCATGTACCACATTTCGAAGAGCGGCACCAACAGAATGTAAATGTTTATCCCAGTCTCGGTGGTTATCATGGGCGTAGGTTCTAATAGCGGATAACACCGATCGATTTACTCGTTCACTAGCGTTGGCTTGTGGATGGTACTTTGGTGTCAATTTATGCTGCACTCCGTTTTTAAACAGAAGGCCTAAAAATTCCTTAGACGTAAATTGTTTAGCATTGTCGCTCACTATAGTCTCTGGAACAGAAAAAACACTAAACAGCCGATTTTGTAAAAATTTGCAGACATTTTTAGAAGTAGCTTCACGCATAGGCTCCAAGAGCACAAATTTCGAAAATTGATCTACAGCTATAAAAACATAACAGTTACCATCTTTCGAACGAGGGTAGGGACCAAGAAAATCGATAAAAATTTTCTGAAATTGCCGTTTAACTTCATAAAAATTTCCCATTGGTGTTCGAGATATAGAGTTGTAAGGTTTGCATTCTTTGCACAAGTCACATCGCATAATAAAATCATAAACGTCTTTGATCATTCCTGGCCAATAATAATAACGTTGTATTATTTCTAATGTTTTCTTAAAACCAAAGTGTGCCGCATTGGGCGTACAATGAGCACGTTCAATGACTTCTAAAACTTTAGATTGAGCAACATATAACTTCCAAATTGGCACATCTGAAAAGGTTTGATATTTCGGCGAATGAGTGGGTTTATAGTAAATTCGATTGCCATCTAATTTCATATTCTTACAGTGTAAAGGGTTATCTATTAAAACTTTAACCAAATCAAGGTATTCTGGATCATCATCAAACTTGTCAGTGACTGTAACATCAAATAACTCACATAAGGTACCATTTTCGTTGGAAAGATCAAAGGTATTTCTCGAAAGAGCATCAGGAACTAAATTTTCACGCCCCTTCTTGTACTTAATTAGAAAATCGAATCCCTGGAGCTTTAAGCTCCAACGTGCAAGACGTCCAGAAAGGTCTTTTTGCTCCATTAACCACTTCAAACTAGCGTGGTCAGTAGTGATCGTGAAAGGTAACCCCTCCACGTATTGACGGAATTTCATGACGCTCAACACCGCCGCCAGACACTCTAATTCCGTAACGCTGTAGTTGCGTTGCGCTCCATTAAGCTTCTTTGAGAAGAAGGCAATTGGACGATCATCGCCATTAGATGATTTTTGATAAATTACACTTCCTACACCAACTTTTGAAGCATCACATTCAATAAGGAAATGCTTATTAAAATCGGGATTGCATAACACTGGTGACGAAGACAAGGCGGATTTTAGTTTGCAAAAGGCTTGCTCTGCTTCATCCGTCCATTTAAATTTTTTATTTTTCCTAAGAAGTCTGGTAATAGGTTCTGCCACTTCGGCGTACTGAGGAATGAATCGTCTATACCAGCCGGTAACACCAAGGAACTGACGTACTTGTTTAGTGGTTTTTGGACGATTATAGTTGGTTATAGCTGACACCTTTTCCGGGTCAACTTTAAGGACTCCATCGGCTACAATGTGCCCTAAATAATTGATCTCTTTTAAGAGGAATTTACTTTTCTCTATGTTAATAGTTAAATTTGCCTCTCTCAGAAAACTGGCCACTAACTTAAGCAACTGGATATGATCTTCAAACGTTTCACTTGTGACTAATAAGTCATCTAAGTATACGAAGATGCGATGCTGCAGCTCGTGGGGTATCACTCGGTGCATTAATCTGCACATAGTCTGAGGCGAGTTGCATAAACCAAACGGCATGACCGTGAATTGATACAACGGTCGCCCAGGCACGGTGAACGCAGTTTTATCGCGCGAACCCTCATCGAGCGGGATTTGCCAGAAGGCGTCTTTCAGGTCCAGACTTGAAATAAATCTAGTATTGTTAAGACGCCCCAGCAATCCATCGATGAGTGGCAGGGGGTATGCATCTTTCACCGTGACCTGGTTTACCTTCCGTGCATCAAGACACAGCCTTACTTTGCCGTTTGGCTTGCGCACTCGAGTGACAGGAGAACACCACGAACTGCAACTCTCTTCTATTACGCCCAAGGATAACATTCGATCGAGTTCAGCGTATATTTCGGCTTGAACGGCGGGTGAAACTGCGTAATGCCGCTGTTTGATGGGTTTAGCGTTACCAACGTCTATCGTATGGGTCGCTAAATGAGTCCGCCCGAGACCTAAAATAACCGATGAAGGAAATTCTCGAATCACCTCATTTAGTGTTTCTTGCTGTTCCTTAGATAAAACGTGTTTCAGGTTCCTAATTTGCGTATCACTTGTCAGTTCGGAAGTTTGTGTTGAATGTATCAAATGATTATTTTGAAAATTGTACGAAGAAAATTCTATTGATGATGAAGGAAATGAAATTGTGATATCGAATAACCGAAAGAAATCAATTCCCAAGTACAATTCTTGGGACAGATTAGGTGCTAAATGTAAAGTTACTACGTTGGTTTTACCAGCAAAAGAGACCGGTATCTTAATGAACCCGAGTATAGATTCCCTTTGACCATTAGCTGTTCTAATTGACGATGGAAATAAGTGAAACTTAATTAACGGATGGTCTATAAACTGTTCGCTACCTTTGCCTAACAATGAAATGTTAGCACCGCTATCTAACAAACCAACATAAGTTTTACCCAAAATTTGTAACTGGGCATAAGGACGACCATCTCCTGGGGAAGAAATTAATGACTCTGTGATATTTCGTTTACACTGTCTACGATGTCTCCAATATTGCTTAGACCGCCCCAATTGTGTTATATGGGAACTCCTCGGAGAGTTTGCTACATTTAAAGTTTGAGTGGACATGTTGGCAAAGTGCGGAGTAAGAGTTAAAATTGACGGTTGTTTAATTCGGGGTCGGTATTGGAGGCTGCTTCCACACGATTGTTGTTCTGGGGGGTTGAAATATTCGTATCTCGCACCCCCGCTCTCCAGTTTCCCGAAGGCGGATTACACCTGAAACACCTATCTTGTCGATAACCTTTCATACCACAACCAGCACAGGTAATCGTGAAGTCTGGACGTCTGTTCTCATTAGAATAACCACTGAATGGTTGGTGATGGGTTAAATGATAATTCTGGCGAACATTGCGGTTAGGAGCGTGGTTTGAGTTAGTCAAAACGGCCACATTAGCCGAACTTTGCTGAGGATCGTTGGACATTGCTTGGGATGTGGATGGTAATGTACTCAAATCGGCTCTTAACGTAGGATCCCCAACCTGTTCTGTATTTTCCAACGAATTGATCACTTTACGTGGTTGACACAATAATTCGGGCACGAAGCCTGTTCTATTCCAGGTATCTTCGTACGCGACGCACTTCCTGAAAAGTTCATCGACGTTACCTATATTGACATCAGTCAATCGGTCTTGCAATCCGGCCCGCATATTTCGCCGAATTATACGAATAATTTCTGATTCAGAGAGAGGTACTTCCAATTGGAGAGTCATCGAAATCAGATCTTGATAGAAATCATGAAAATTTTCTCGAAATTTTTGTCTTCGTGACTCCATTTGTGTTCGAATGTCATCATCCGTGCGCAACCCTCTAAAACATTTCTTTATTTCGGTTTTTAGTCTCTCCCAAGTTATATTAGGATTACGTTCTATAAACGTCCAGTACCATTCATTAGCATTTCCCTTTAAAATATAATGAAGGTCTGCAACTAGTCTTTCGGAATTAACATTTTCAGATCTAGCCAAATGTTCTACTCTCGTTAGAAATCGCTTAACATGAATACCGTTCGGAGAACCATTATAAGTAATGTCCCATTTAGAAAGTGATCTGTGTGATGTTTTATTGTTATTATAGTTAATAGGAAGATCTAACAACGAAGGGAATTGTGGCAGGTTAAGAGAGGGGTTACCAGGACCTAGTTGGTCAACGTCTGAGCCTTGATGTTCATCGGGTTTTAATGGAGAACTGTTATTAACTACTAGGGGTATTGCTTTTGAAGTCGTAGCGGCATTGGTTGAAGCATATTTTGTTGGATTAGTTTCAGAACTATACTGCCTGATGGTATGCTTCACACTGGACGATCCATCTGACTCACTTAGATCGTCTAGCTCAACGTGTTCCTCGACATCATTAGGTTTAATTTGGTCCAGTTCATGAAGACTCTCATTGAGCTGTGCTGGCTGTTTGTCAAGATTGCTGACTATAAATGTAACTAATTGCTTGACTTTATTTAAGGTTTCCGTGACCTGATCGCGGACGGATTCTGAATATTTCAAGCGAACCAATCTTCCTTTTAAATGTAGTAGACGAGAATTAAGCACACGTAACGTGTCCTTATCACCATCTTTAATTGCCCCTTGCAGATCAATATATATAAAGTGTAATTTCAAAGATATTCTTTCCACTTCACGCTTTGGATTTTTCTGTGCGGGCTTATGCGGCCGATTGGGTATTAAAACTGGATGAAGGTTTTCTAAGTCTATTCTTGTTTTTACACATTCCAATTTTTCAGCAAGGCTTGGCGCTTGGACATCACGAATGTTACATTCGAGTTCAAATTCATCCAGCTCCAAATGTTCGAGATTCATTGTTACAGTAAACAATGTAGCTAATAATGATAACACAAAAATATAAAAAAAAAAAATGTTTTAACTTCCACCAAATAATGAATAAACTGTCGCCAATAATAATAAAAAAAAAATAAAGAAAAACGTTTTTTAATATGTTATAATATCTGGGGATGAGACATAAGTTACTGGAAGCAATTTGCAGAAGTCTATCCTGCCTGCTAATGAAATTATGTTATGAAATTGAGAAAATGCACCGTTTAAACACGATAATTCTACAACCCAATATTAAATCTGGGTTGGATGTATCAGCGGGATACATGTTTACTCATACACTGGTGTCATGTTGCATTATATTAACCAACATCGCAATCAACACTGCTATTCAGTAGAAGACGATACGAAAATGCAACTTGAACCATCCATCTTACATCTGATCTGACTTGGATAATGCTGACATCAAAATCAATAGTTAAAGACCAGAATCAATGCGTTCGGTCAAATCACATAGTACGATGGATTAGCGAAAATTAACTAAAATATTTTTGATGTACTGAAATGAAAATTTTGGAAAATCACAAAATACTAACAATGGATTCAATTCTAATGAAGATGCCAGTTGCGATTGTGATAAAACAAAATGTGAGATAAATTAAACTAGTACAGCTATACTACGAATTTGGGCGCCATCTGTAACAAATCTAATCGGCATGAACGTGTTGTGAGTGAAACTCAAGTTCAATTACATGCCATTCGTTACTGAATAAATTAATCACTTACATAGAGCTTCGACGTGGTCATATTCTGCCGGCTAAGACTCAGGGATAGGGGTGGGTGTTGTCGAAGATATGTAAATGCATTGCTAAGACCACTTTTCTGATTAAATTCTACTGGAAAGGAAAACGGAATACAAGCAGGACATACATACTTACTTCAAATACTCATGTCTCATCCCCACCAATTGTCACTTAATTCATCTGAAATTCAACAATTGCGAAACAAATCGGACCACTAGCTGTAGTGTAATGAGAAAAAAAAAAAATGAAAAAAACACAACGCGAAACATTCATGTAGTGACAACTCAAATAATATTTCAATCAAAATATACAAATGGAAATATATATAAATGGAAAAATGAAGTTAAACTTAAAAAAAAATAAAATATATATATAAGAGGATAGTCTAACCTAAGTATGCGCATAAAAAAAAAAACCTGAACCCACTTAAATCTAAAAAAAAATTATTGAAACAAAAAAAAAAAATAGAATTACTTATAGCAAAGTATTAATTACTATTTCTTAATCAAATAATAATAATGATAAGAATAATAATAATAAAACAAAATATAATCAAAATCTTATCTGTTGGGCTGATTGTTGATTGATGATGTGATGTTGACTGGTGATTTCGTCGACCGTAACCCTGTACCAATATATTGGTAATTTTATTTATTTATTGTTTTAACTTGTTGTTGTTATCACACCATAATTTGAATTATTATAAGTAGTCGAATTAATTTTAGTTTTTCACTGTACTTAATTATTATTAACTGTTAGTTTATGTTTTGTAGTTTTAATTAAATTAACTTATTTTGTAGGTAGTGATGTCTATTCACTTCGTAGCACTAATTATTTCACGTGGAATTATTTTTATGATTCTTAAGTAGTTTGTTTTTGTAAATTATTAACTTATTGTTTTATTCATTCAGATATATTTTAAACAGATATTTTTTTTTTTTTTTTTTGTTATTTTATAGAGCCACTTTTTCATGACCTTAGAACCGTTTTAATTCACATGTTCTAGATTTGTATAATTTCTGTTTTTAATTTGTAACTTTAATTATTACTTACAATAACTGTCATTTATAGATACATTTTA
The DNA here is from genome assembly GCA_958295665.1 of Tipula vernalis. Lineage (NCBI taxonomy): Eukaryota > Metazoa > Arthropoda > Insecta > Diptera > Tipulidae > Tipula > Tipula vernalis. The sequence goes on from OY282559.1 coordinate 111,124,324, forward strand.
ATTTATTAAATAAAACGAATGTATATTTATCATCATTCTTCAAGTGTCTTTCAAAAATAAAAAGACTTGAGACCATCAAGAACAAGAACCGTTTATCGTACGAAACCGTACTATAGCTTCGGTAAATCACTTCATGAATGTTCTATCTTTTCATGAAAAACTTAACTAAATTAGCATTCAATAAAATTAGTTTTGTAAACTACATTTTATTATCTACGAGTACTAATTAATCTCTAATTAATAACTTTAACTTATTAGTAATCAGCTAATCACTCATCTTTTGGTTCAAAGATTTGTTTGGCTTTTTTCTTTTACTTTTATTTTCACTCAGATAAACTAATTAGATAAATTCAATTCAATTTTCTCGGCAGAACTGACCAAAAAAAATTGTGTTATCATTTATAACGTTTTTTCTCGTTTTTTTTTTTTTTTTTTTTTTTTTTTTTTTCAACCCTCAATTGTAACACAGTGCCAAGAGCCGTCGTTACACACTGTTATGTGGCGCAGATCCTTAGCAACTAATTGAGGCTAATGAAAATTCCAACGCTTCCGAAAGTGTAACTACCCTCTGCTCACAAGGAGGTCATGAATACTTAATTCTACCAACGCCAGTAGTTAACGTCATCGACGCGGCTGGCAGGTTTCATATTAGATTCTGGTTATCAGGCCACCTTTGTGATAGACGCTTGTGTCCAACAGTTACGTCTCAAACGGCATAATGCTCGACTCTCCATCAGCGGTGTAGGACAGTCACGAGATGGCATCACAAAGGGAATAGTGGCACTAACAATCAAACCGAATGTGTCGTTTAAACCGAAGTCAACTATCGAATTAAAAGCTTTGGTGTTCCCCAAATTTACTAGCGAGCTGACTTCGATCGAAATAAGTGATGCAATCAGGAATTTCTGGCGCAAAATACAGCTCGCTAACCAACAATTTGATAATCCTGGCAATATCGACATTTTAATCGGTGATGATTATTTTTTTGGACTTCTGGAAGAAGGCCAGATAAAAATAAATCCACATCAGCCGATTTTACAAAAAACAAGTCTAGGATGGGGGGTTACTGGGAAAATAAGTAAAGTAAATCACAGAAACGTCCATCATAAGATCTATTAACACCCGAAGAGAGTTTGTGTGAAAATCATTTTACCAGCACTACAAAAATCAATCAGGAAGAACGTTTAACCGTACGCTTGAAATTCAAGAACTCGCCGAGTAAGTTAGGCCAATCGCTAAACATGACTATGGCAAGACTTCGACGCACGTAACATCGCGATTTGAAGTTCTCAAAGTTATACCATGAGTTTATGCAGGAATAAGAAAAACTTCACCACATGTAAGAAATCCCTCAAGAAAAAATCGAGGATGGTGGGTTTTATTTCCCACAACATGGTGTACTATGGAAAGGTAACACGACCACCACACTCAGAGTTGTATTTGACGGTTCCGCAAAAACAACTACTGGCACTTCTTTGAATGACTGTTTGGCAGTGAGTCCTGCTGTTCAAGAAACTTTGTTTTGAATTCTTTTGCGCTTTCGAGAAAATTGTATTGCTCTTTCCTCTAACCTGGAAAAGATGACTACCAGATCAATGTCGCCGATAAAGATGTAACGTTTCAAAACATCATTTGGCGCACTGTTACTGACGGGTTAGCATCAGCACCTTTCCTAGCGACAAGAACGTTAAAGGAAATATCAATTCAAAATCAAGCCACATCATCTCTTGCTGCTGAAGCCATTGCAGTAAATATGTACGTAGATGACCTTATAATATGTGCTGATGATATTTCTGAAGCGACCCAATGGAGGGATTCAGTCATCAGCCTACTCAGTAAACATGGATTACAACTCAGAAAATGAAACTCAAATTTTCAACCATTGCTCAACTCATTATCAGAAGAACTTAAGGATATACAGCATAAATCAATAGATGGTTCTACTCATCAATCAACTCATTTTGTCAAGGTGCTTGGAGTTTATTGCGAATCATTTTCTCAGCAGCAAGTCGTCTTCTCGATCCGCTCAGTTGGTTAGCCCCCATTACAATCACAGTTAAGATAGTCATACAATTACTTTGGACAAGCAACTTAGGCTGTAAAGAAGAGCTCAACCAAATAAGAGCTCAAACGCGAAAGACGTCTTCCATTGAAATGGACGGATTCTGTAACGCAAGCCAATCAGCTTACGCAGCTGTCATTTATTACAAGGTGACGAACCCAGACGAAGAAGTGTTCATCAAACTAATTACTGTGTAAACCAAAGTAGCACCTATAAAGCCACCGATTTTACCTCGCCTAGAACTTTCCGTAGCCATTCTCTTAACAAAATTGATCAACTTAGTTAAAAGAGGAACTAAGTTAAAGTGTGCTGAAACATATGCCTGGCTCAAAAATAGTCCTCGATTGGCTTTCAAGCCATCCCTTAATTCTCTGAACCGCAAGCATTGTCACATATCATCAAGGATAATACAGAATATAGCGTTTCTCGCGGACAGCGGCCAGAAGAATTAATACCTAATAGTTTATGGTGGAATGATTCCAGCTAGTTACGCCAACCACCTCAAACTGTGGTAACTTAGATGAAGAAGCCAACAGCCTATTTGCAATGACCACCCATATTAACCATTGGTTCAATGAGTTTCTTTCAAAATACTCATCTTTTCGAAAATATCAGAGAGTCTTTCCCTACATCGTTAGGTTTCTTAGTAATGCAAGGAATCCAAAGGAACGAAAAGCGATGGTATTTACCTCCAAAGAGATGAACTATTCGAAGCACAACGCCAAATTTGTAAATTCGAGCAATTCAACTTTTATTCAGACGAAATATTATCACTACAAGCGAACCGGCCAATCCAACGAAAAAGTTCGTTACTTTCCCTGGACCCGTTCTAAGACAATCGCGGCCTTCTACGTGTCGGAGGAAGATTAGAGAAAATTAACAATGCCGCTCACTAAGCGTTCCATATTTTGTCTGACTACATTGAAATTTCTTTAGAAATCACCTAATTGTGAAATCGTTGTGCCATGACAAGTGGCTTCCACATTTTTCTTCCCTCACACCGGCTGATGAGGCAACAGAAATATTTGCATTTCTGCAGAAAATCAGATCGGGTTAGCGATCCGGGTCACATATTGAACCTATTTCTAACACAAGTCATCTTGAAAAATTTACCACATCTGTTGATTCCCAACTTGGAATTTCCCAGCATCGGCTAATTACAGCTAAATTTCCTTCATCTTGATTTTGTCTGAAGAGTGCACCACATAAACGTCGACTTGACAGAAATGAAATATTTCTTTCGGGAGTTCGATTGGCGTACTTGCTACACCTTCGATAAACTTGACATGGTAGCAATCCTAATATCTACCTGCATTCTGACAGCAATGGAACAGTTCATTCTGTTCAGTCTTCTGAAACCTTAGAAGGCGCGCAATTTATGGCATAAACAGAAGTACATAAGGACTCAACGCTTGAAAACTTAGCAGCATTTAGGATGGCTAGAAATCGAGCTTCGGCAATAGTCTCTAATGCTACGGCAAGTGGCAGGCGGTTTTCATGGGCGATCGCTCGTAAGGTGGAGAAGAATTGTTTAAATACAGGAAGACTAGTATATCACTTTTAAAAGATGGAATCAATATTTATACATCAGCCCTGGAAAAGGCCGAATTCCTTGCCCAACATTTTCCGCAAATTCTAACCTCCCTAACTCATCATTACTACTGGCGTTTAAAATGCAGGTTAATTGTTGCAAATCTTTGGCTAAACCCTTATCTGTTCTGTTCGACCAATCTTTGATTCTTGGAAATTTCTCTTCACTATCTGGAAAATAGCCAATATTCACCCAGTGCCCAAGAAGGACTGGAAAACTGTTACTTCGCATTACCGGCCAATAGATATAGTCTTAGTGATCTTTAAGAATCTCATCTGATTTCCGATCAATCGTACGGATTTCGAAACAACCGTTCGACGGGTGATTTAATAAACTACGTTACTGAATAATGGAGCAGGTGCATTCATCAATCCGGTGAATCTCAAATCAATACGTTCGGTCGAGCATGATCTCATTGCGATTCTCAAATGCGGTGAGGCATGATCTCATTGCGATTCTCAAACAGGGTTGATTTTAACGCGGAGAAGTTTCAATCGTGTGTTTTCACCAGTAGAAATGATAAATATTCATCACCTTTCGAGGATGATGACTCTCGGCTCGTGAGCCGATTAAATAATAACGTTCAGTGCAGCTAGGTGTCTCGGTTATCAATTGTCACTTTTGTTAAAACCAAACACCAAGCCGAACTTTGTAAAGGCCCGACCACCGCCGTTTTCACAAACTGAAATAGTACGAGAAGAAATTAATCGCTGGTCACGATCAGAATTTTAGAACCAGTCAATTTCAGCTCATGGGCCGCTCAGATTGTAGTCGTTAGTAAGCGAAATGGTAAATGCATTGAAGCAAGAAAAGGAAGCTCCGTCAATTATTTATGGTATCACAAAATTTAATCAGTATTTGTATGGCCGAAAATTTGAGCTCTACACTGAACTACATAAACCGATAACAACGGTAATTCATCCGCATAGAAACTTGCCAATAAAACACAAACCAACATTGAAACACGGCAATGCAGAAGAATTATCTAACATTATCTAGACCAAGACATCAAGCTAATTGCACTTGATGATTCCCCAATTAACTACCCCCCACCCCCCACCCCCAAGTTTTAGAATGATTTACGCTTCAGGATTCCACATTGTCTACGGTGGTTTCATACATTAAGGATGGGTGGCCTGAAAAATTAAAGGAAAAGCACATTGATATTATTCGTCCATATTTCCAAGGACGATTCTCTTAGTTTAAGCTCTAATATTGTTTTACTCCTAGAGTAGTCATACCCCATAACAGACTTCAACCGAAGGTACTGCAGTTACTATTTCCCGGTTTCGGTCAATTGACATGAAAATTTATGAAATTGTCTCCAGTTGTAATATTTGTCAAGACTCAACGACCAGTTTTAAGAGAGAATTCAATGCATGGCCTGAACCAAACCAACCGTAGGAACGAGTTCATATTGATTTTGCCGGTCGATTTTTTGGAAAGAAGTTTTTCAAAGTTCCCAATTACAATTCAGGTGCCAAATACCACGGCTAACAAAACAATTCAACCGTTACAAAGCATTTTTGCAATAGAGGGCTTGCTTAAAACTATTGTCATTGAACATCTTCTTATGGCACCATTCGAACCAGCCTCTAATGAAAGAGCACAGAGAAGCGTCAAAACGTTCAAAGAAAATTTGTCCAGAAACATAGCCGCTAGCGAGAGTATTCATGGGGCCTTTGTCAAATATTTCTTTACTTATCGTTCAACGCCTGATCCAATTAATCGCAAATCACCATCTGAATTATTCGGGTCGGAAGACAACCATGAAACTTGTTGTCCATTCTAATTCCAGAAGAACAGTCCAATAAATTATTCGAAAGGTTTCTTGAAGTTTCAACACTATTAAATCTATTGGCCAGAAGATATATCTCATCAGAAGGCCTAAAGGGAGTTGCAAACGTCATCAAAATCAAGTTCGAGCTACAACAGCCAACAAAACTGATGTTTCAAATTTAACAAACGAGGCAACTTTGAAATTAAATTTAATAATAAATTTTCGGATTCCAGTCATGAATATTGATCAATCTGATCTCACCCACCAGCTACATTGTGGCATAGTCAGGTGAAAGTCAAGGGAGAAATGTTTCAGCTGCTCAGAACCGTAACCCTTTGGACACATTCCTTGTTGGCGTTATCTTAAAAAAAATTCACTTGCTACATTTCCAGTTGTTATATTGTAGTTTAGATAAAAATATTACTGTTACAATAAGTGTTTCACTGTGTACAACACTTAACAAAACATGCAATACGAGGCAATTAACGAAAATAAGCTAGATTACATAAATTTGGGCATCCAACATGTTGGCCCGCAGATAAAGAGAAAATACTTGATTTATAATAACTAAGAGAAAGAGCACGAGCCAATGCTAAGGTCCAAGACTATGTTCGATAGAAGGCACTGACTGGAACCTACAATAAATAATCCGAAAATATCAATATACCGTTCCATAATATATGATAGTTCTTCCAAGAGAAGGAGACAATTCAACGGCTTCGGTCGTACCAAAGGTCCCCATTAACAAAATGGAAATTAAGTAAAGCTATTACAGAACAGACTACTATCAGAGCTCTGAGAATTAGCCATATTCGAGGCTAATTCAATTTCTTGATATTATTATTCGTTAGGTTGAAATAGAAATTAGCATTTCATTGAGTCAGGTGAGACATTCTGGAAATCCCAGATTTATAGATTTTTCTATTTGAATATTGTTAAGTTTACTGGGCATTGTGAACATGTTCGAATTTATTGAAACTGTTGAATATACTATAATCGAATCCAGAAATTCAGTATTGAATCCATTTAGTATTGGTTTGCTTTTATACATAATAGAATTCTAAATATATTAGAGATTTTTTGTGAATATTTGGTATTGTTACGGTGACACCTAGGTTGTAATAGAATAAGTTAAATTAATAACTCAATGTTTATTTACTGTACTAAAATGGAAGTTTCCATGATAAAACTGTTCTAAATGTTTCTAGACTATTCTTACTGGAAAAGTTATGAAATTTCTAGAAGTTTGGTTGTGTATATAAAAAGACGAACGAAGTCAAATTGGATTATTAGTATTTGATAAGCGATAGTGTGAAGATTAAAAAAGAATTTAAAAGTGATTTAAAAAGTGTTTTAGTGCGATAAATAAAAATTATATCAGTAAAATTGTGCGAATATTAAAGTAAAGTGATTTTTGAATAAATAGTGGTGTAATAACTTTTGGGTGACATAAATAAATTCAGTAACAGTATTTAATCGAAAGTCAACATGGCCCGATTTACCTTTAGGGGTGGCAAAATAAATATCCAACAAAATACTTTCTAATTTAACAAAACGACGGAGTTTTATCATACTTCGTTGTGTACGAATGAAAACATAAAACCTGGAACGTCAGTTGTAAGCAGGTTTTTTGACGAATACTTATGTTTCGGCGAACACTTTCTATTTTAAAGTGACAACAAATTTTACTAAAGTTGTTGAAAGGATAAAAGTGGAGGAATTTGATATTTTATATCCCAATATTTTAAAACTTTTAAGAATAATTTTGGTATAAATTATTCTTAAAAGGCGAATCTACCCCTTCACATTTCATATGTAGTTTACTGAATTTCGATTTGGTCGAAGAAAAGGTCACTTCTGACAAAATGGTAAACAAAATTCAAGGTATTGTATTGGCCGATCGCCGAAAAAACATTAGAAAAATTGTTAAAATGTTGAATATCTCACACGAAAGTTACGGAACATCCTAAATGAATCTTTGAGCAGGAAAAAGCGGATTACATCGAACAAGGTATATTTTGCAGAGTTCGCTAAAAGCATGTGGAGTTATCCTAGCTTTTCATCATAGAAAAAATAAAAATGTTCAACCGGCAATACCATCCCATACAGCCAATGCAACAATGGCTTTATTGCAAGAGAAGTTCCCGGAACCGGCCACCGTAAGCGTGTAATATGACTCCTTGGTTCTTTAGGGTTATCTCAAAGGTAAGGTCTATGAAAATAAGCCAGCAACAATTCAAGAGCTAAAGGGCAAGATAATAAGGCATATCGGTGGAATAGACGTGTAATTATGCCAGGATATTATCTAAATTTGAACAAATGGATTGATATGTACCGCCGAACCCGTGGCGAACGTTTGGCTAATGTTATCTTTCACACATAATTTTTATCAATCAATAAGCAGTGCATGGTTCAATAAAAAAATCAAAATCATTCCAACGCAATAAATTTTTATTAAAACTCTTATTCGCCCACCCTTTAAAATACGTTGTAAATTTTTACCTTCTCGCATTTCCACATGTTTTGACAAAATATTTATTCTAACGGCTGTTTTAGAGGGCTAAAATAATATATATATACAAGTATATATATATATATATATATATATATATATATATATATATATATATATATATATATATATATATATATATGTATTGGAGGTAAATAGCGGAAAGTTGGCGCGGTGCTTATAAATTTTTTCGCAATACCCGAAACAACTAACCGGGTATTCGGACCAATATGATATCTTTTGTTTGAGCTGGTAATTAAAGTATTTAAATGTAAAATATTACTATGTAATGCTTGCACAATACATACAATATTTAACATTTAAATACTTGAATTACCAACCAACAATTTCAATCGTTTTTATTCCACAAAGTTTTTTGTACCTTTAGAAATGTCAATAATGGTTTCATCGGTATTAATACACCGCAACTTGTATTTACAACTCTATTTTAATACTTATCGCCAGTGGTGTAGTACAGTGAAAGAAAATTTTATATGTGAAATGAAGGAAGATTAATAATTTTAAAATATTGCGTTTTGTACCATATCACATTTTGAAATATCACGTTTTGTACCATAACGCGTTTTGTACCATAAGGCGTTTTGTACCATAACGCGTTTTGAAATGTCGCGTTTTGTATTTTATCTCGTTTCGCCATATCGCATTTTGAAATATCTTGTTTTAAAATATCGCATTTTGTACTTTATCTCGTTTCGTCATATCGCGTTTTAAAATATCGCGGTTTGAGTGGATCCCGGAACCATCATTGTTATTTCAAAAATACAAAATATTTGTGGAACAAATAAAAAAACCTAAAAAATTTTAATTAATAATTAAAATATTGAAACCATGATTTATTTGTTTAATATTTAAGTTGTTTTTATTTCGATTTAATCTTCAAAATAAAACAAAACAGTCAGCTCGACCTACTAAATAAACCCCAGCCGGTCCATGCAACCAGATAAGTTGTATATTAGCTAATCGAGCCTATCCAATCCCTAATTTGTCAGTGGTATAAGTTAAAATCAGTTGAAATTAGGTTTAATGGCGTTGATCGTTTCCATGGAAATGAGTAAAGATGAGTTAACATTTTAACAGTCACTAATATTAAAAATATGTATTTAGGGATTTTGGATTACGTTCTTAATTTGTTGTAAATGTTTTTTGTCGTATTTAACTATTGTAAAATTTTTGTATGGGATTAGTAATAAAAATCCTTAATAACTTAATATATATTCGCTCTGCCATTTTAGATTTCAACCCTTCTCAATTCCACTAGCTTCGTTAAGGGGAGGTTCTCATCAAGCAACCAAAAATAGCGTGATTTTCTTGACTTTTACTTTCTTATAAGGAAGTAAATAAACAACTTAAGGTATTTGACACTTTATTTATTGTGTTTTAATACACAAAAAAATTTTTTTTTAATAATAATAACGTCATGGGAATTGTTTATACGTGTTGTAGCGTGACCTTCTCAAAAAAAAGTGACTTATCGGTCTCCAATGTAGCACTTGTAAAAATTATCCGAAATCAAAAAACCAAAAGTTTTTTTAAATTATTTAATATTTGTTGGGGCCAACAATAAAAATGGCTGGCAATAAAGCGGCATACAAATAATTAATATTTGAGATACAAAAAATTAATAAAGTGGCACAAATTTATGAGCAACAAAAAAAAAATGTCTTGGCATCATAAAATTAATTTTTTTGGAACAAAATATAATAATTTGGCAACATTTATTATTTTTTAGCATTATTTGAAGGGAACACAAAAAATTATTTTTCGGCATTGAATTAAAGGTTTTGAGAGTCAACCATTAGAAACAAAAATAATAAATAGTTATCAAATAAAATATTTGGCTGATTACAAATGACTATACAAAAAATGTTCTTTAAGGAACCAAATAAAATAAAGTGGGGACAAAAATTATCATCAAAATTAATTTATTGCCAGCAAATTAATATAGGGCAAATTTATGGGCACAATTTTTTTTTTTTGTAAAGAAAATTTTATGAGGTTTTCGGAAAAATTAAGTAATACGACCAGAGTAAGATACGAGTAATATGTTTTGCGTTATATAAAATTGGTTATTTTGAATTTTCGAATCTCTTTCTTCAATTTGTTACTGAAATGAAACTTTTCTAAATGTGCTACGAAATTTTAGGTTTGCTTTATTTGTTAGACTGGATTAATTCCTACTTTCATTTTCGTTTTACAGTGAAAATATCATTTGAATCATTTTGTTCGGCAAATGATTAGCATCGAATTAATTTTATTCTTTAAAGTTGATTACATTAAACATACATTTAAAAGTCTTTAGCTGTGAATTTGTCATACTTGTAGTCTTACTTTGGGAATTTTACAACAACCATGCCGTGTATTTTCATTCCGGAATGAATAGTTTCAAACCAACTTTTTTTTGGTATAGAATCATTCTAGAAAAAATTTTGAATTTTTTTTTTGTTTTTTATTTAATTTTTAATGTCAACTGATAAAAGTAAAAGAAATTTTTTTTCGGTTTTTATTTTGAGCGTAATTTGCATTTTTATTTTTATACCAATAATTGTTCAAGTGACCAAAGTAAGGCGGCATTTGATTCTTGAGTATAGTTGTTTATTATCCTTTGAACAAAGCGGCTCGTTTACAATATAAAATTAAGTTTGTTCTTTGTAGTTTATTTGCGATTTTCATCAACAAAGGGTGAAACATAAGCGTGAAGGTAGGCGCATGCCAAAAGACTTCAGGTTTCTCGACACGCATTCTACACTTAGGCCCTTTTCCAATTACCTACTTGTTTGATGTAACCTAACTTATTCAATGTAATTTCTTATGTATTAAGTTAGGTTACACCAAATAAGTAAATAATTGGAAAAGGGCCTTAGGCCCTTCCCGAAAGTTGTACTTATTTGTTAAACCTAACTTATTACATAGGAAATTACAATGAATAAGTTAGGTTTCACAAATAAGTATAACTTTCGGAAAGGGCCTAAGGCTGTTTTCGAAACCGATACTTATTTACTTATTCGACGCCATCTTAAATAAGTAAGTAAAATCATTCGAATTGATTTTACTTACTAATTTTGACAGCAACAACAAAAATTCATTTGTTGTTAATTTTTTTAAGTTAAGAACAGTGCTATTCGCAAAATCGCAACATAATACGCTTATAACACTAACGATTGATAAAACAATGAGAGTATTGAATTTTGATGACTTTTTATCTGAAAAATTCATTTTTTACTTCAGTGTTCGTCAAAAGCAAATTTTAAATTTTTCAGTATCACGCTACCTTAGAACAATATTCATAGGGACAATGACAAGCAATTTAGATTTTTTCGTAAGAAAGGGATGGAAAATAAGTCACCTCGTTAGAGGGCTGTTTTCGAAACGAATACTTATTTGTGGAACCTAACTTATTCAAATAAGTATCTTATCGAGGTCTCTCCGATATAATCGCTAATATGAAACTATATGTATTTTAATGTCAGCGGCGCTTCGAATGGCGTCTATGTGTTTGGGGCATTAAGCTTGAAAAACACCGAGCAACAAATTTAAATACATGTTGATTTGCTTATGTATTCATAGATAGTCGTATGTTAAGCAAAAGTATAAGCAATTTTAATAAAAATATTTAAATTTTTGATAATTTTAATAGATAAATGTTGATTAAAAGAAAATCTATCACAAGTGGAATATGTGGGACATGTCGCGCTGCTCTTGGTGTGTTTCGAAAACATAGAATAACTTTCGAAAAGAGCCTAAAAGGCATTAGAATAAAAAAATACAGAAAATTAAATTTTGTTTTTTTATTGTCGGCAAAATTTTTTGTTTGATGCTGAAATATATTTTTTTGTATAACCTTAATAATTTAACCACATATTATATTTGCTGCTTATTTCTAATTTTTGATGCTACACTTTGCCGCTAAACTATTTTTTTTGACGCTGAAAATTATTTGTTCGTATTTTCATTGTTTTGTTCCAAAATATTATATTTGTTGCCAATTTATTAATTTTGATGCCAAAGTTTGTCGTCACAGTATTTAATTATGCCCTTCAAAAACATTTGTTTGTTTTTTCATATGTTGTTCCAAAATATTATTTGTGATGCCAATTTATTATTTTTGATGCTAATGTTTGTCGCCAAAATTTTTTTCTTGTTTGCCCGTTTAAATTGTCCCAATAAAAATTACCAACAATATCAATAAAAAGTCAAAAATTGCAATAAAAAAAGGCGGACATGCAATAATTCGATACCGTCTTTTCACGTTTTTTTTCGCTCTTTAAATTGCTATAAAAAAAAAAGAAACAGCAAATATTATCTGCATTTAGGTTTATCCTCCAATAAATTAAATGAACTTCAAAATAAAAAATAGTGATCCATTGAGTAGTTTTTGAGTTATCGTGGAGATAGATATAAAAAACGTCGTTTTTCAGGAAACGCATTTAAAGATTTTGTTAGCGATTTTCTTGAGTAGATGCGACTTTTTTATGAAATTTATTGCAGTCAAACAGTTTGGGGAATTTACACATAATAGGCTATCAAAAATGAAATAAAACCTCCCCTTAAGTTGAAAATTTAACGAAAACCTAACTCCAACCTCGTTTCCATGATCACTAGTTCCAACTCAAGCCAGTTTAAAACAAAGTAATAGTTTTAAGCAGTGCTGTCGTTTTGAACATTTTGAAAGCTATACTTTCCATAGGAGCAGTTCGAGTCAAAATGGAGTACGTTCCGTTTAAAACAAAAACAATGCAGACAGTATTTTGCATTAAAATATTTTGCGTTAATATACTGTCGTCCTAAACATATTTTACATACCTACATTTTCAGTCAAATTGAGTTATTGACATCAATCGATAGTTAAATTTTATCAAAAAGCTTTATCATTAAAATTAGAAAAAAAAACTTTAACGATATTGAGAAACACAAAATGTTCTAAATGAAATTAAAGGCTTAAAAAAATTGACATTCAATCAAAAATCGACTGTGCATCTAATATCTCGTAGTTCAAGCATTCCAAAAAAGTGAATTTTGTATACTTAATGCCAAACTTATTCAAAGTCAGTTTTCGAAATATCGGAAAGTTAAAGCTACATATATCTTGTAATTACCATCGGCCGGAAGTATTCTATTACATATAATACAAAAAGGCCCACTGAAACCCTATAAAAGGCTAATGACAAGGTAAAACTTATTATAAAACAACGACAGCGCGCAAAAAATAAAACTGAGTTCGTTAGAGAAATTAGTCACTCTTTACTTGAATTCGAAAAATATCCAAGAACCCGGGTACTCGATACCCGACAATACGGGTCAAGTTATTTCACACAGAGAAGTCGTTTTCGTTGTGAAGAGCAGTATTATAATATATTGTTAAATAAAATAAGTAATCTATTGAATAAATAGTCTTATCTAATTTTGAAAAAAAAAGAAAAAAACGAATTTCGTGTTTTGAATGTAAATATGTAGATAAAATGAAAATTGTAATCGTTTTCGTTCCCTACAAAGGAAACAGAATATACAAAGAATCTGTTTTTATTTTTTTTTTGTTGGGGTTACTGATAAAATTCATATAGCTACATATATTTATATTATTGGATGTAATCAACAATATCTTTTCTATAATTTTATTGCAATTGGGTACCCCCAACTATATTTATATCGAACGTGTATAATTTTATACATTTTAAATAAAAATTCAATTCACAAAAGCTTTATTCAGTAAACATTCAGGCTGTAAATACTGATTTCTGTATTTTTAAAATTACATACCTAAACAGATTATTTTTTGCGCTTATTGCTTACATAAATACATAATATGATAACGCCTAAATGAATAACATTTGCTCAAAATATCTTTTCTTTTACACTTATGTACATACCAAAACTCAATTTTAAAGCAAAGCTTTTGTTGTACATACCTGGAAATAAAAATAAAATATTTATGTTAGACTTTAAATTTAATAAATTTTTAGTTAATACTTTTAGACTAATAACATTTAATTTTTAAAACTATAAAATAACAAAGTTCTCTGTTTGATTGATTGCGGAATAATCAAAAATTTTAAATTTAGTTTTTGTTTTTTAAGATTTCCAAAGAATAAAAAACATCAATTCCGTCAAAGACACTAATAACAATTACTGTTTTTTTTATCCAGAATATGCAAAAATACGCTGTTAGTAAGTAATTAAAATTTATATTAGGAAAATTGAAGAACAAGAACCGGGCAGCAAAGAAACGTCGTCTTAATGGAGAACGTCAACAGCGCAAAACAGTAATATTGCCAAACGCGCTCGTGCATGTTTGTAATCGTTCCGGCAATCTCAACATCGCTAATGCATTATTAGGTTCTGGTTCTCAATGTTTTTTCGTATCTGAGCAACTGGTATAGCGCTTTGGATTGACCCGTGCACATTAATCATCTATAGTCAGTGGCCCTGTCAAATAAAACAGCTACCATCACCAAAGTGGTAGTAAGCATTGAAGTGAAGATTTATCAACGCGTATATTCTACCAACGATGGTTACACCTGCGTCAGCAGAAACTGATGTTCCAAAACCAGAAGTCATTAAGTCGCTGAAGTTAGCGGATCCTCATGCTGGTGCTACTAGGGAAATCGACCTATTATTGAGAGCAGATGTTTTTTTTGATATAATTTATCCAGACAAAATCATTACTGATGGCCGAACCTAAGCTCAGTCAACCATGTTTGGGGTGGATCATCATCGCGCCTCCAGGACAGAATTTTAGTGTAACACAAAATTTCTCAACCGTTATCCAAGAGAATAATGTTAACGAAACACTTCAACGATTATAGGAAATTGAAGAAGTGCCAAACTGCAAACCTTTCTGCAAGGTAGTGATCATTATGAATTACTATTCCAATCAACATTTCGCAGAGTAAATAATGGAAGGTATCTAGTAAGGTTACCATTCAAGACATCAATAAATGAACTAGGCCATTCCAAGTCAGCAGCGGTGAGGAGACTGTTATCCATGGGACGACGATTTCAGAGAGTTCCATCTTTGGCAATGGCATACCAAGATTTTATGAAGGAGTATTTATCCCTCCATCATATGGAGTTGATTTCCGACAGCGAACCTTCAAAACCTGATTCTGAGACCTTTTATCTACCACATCATGCGGTTTTTAAGGCCGACAGCAGCACAACTAAGCTTAGGGTGGTATTCGACGGCTCTCGCAAGACGTCCTCCGGATGGTCATTGAATGAGGCACTGCTTACTGGACCCACAATTCAAATTGATTTGGTAACCATTATTTTGGGATTCCGTAAATATGCCACTGTCTTTGCATCTGATGTTGAAAAATTTGGATCGGAAGCTCGGATGATGACTTCCAACGGATTGTTTGGCGCCACAATAGTGACGAAGAAATTAAGACTTACCGTCTCAAAACGTAAGAATAACGCTTCACCAAATATAGATTGCAGGCACCGTGGAATTTCATTTACGCAAATGAAAATCGAATTCACAGAATCTACTTAAAAACGTTCCTGTTGAATTAAGAGATCAACAACGAGAAGTCTTGGTATCCTTATCTTGGTTCGTTTACACCAACTAAAAGACAGCTACTCTCCGAAGTTTCGAGGATCTTCGATCCACTCGGTTGGTTATCTCCAACTACAATTTGTATGAAAGAACTATTTCAGAAAATGTGGCGTTTAAAAATTAATTGGGATGGCCAGCTTCCTCAGCAAATTTTGATTCAATGATTGGTATTGAGGGAGAAACTTGACATGATGAATGAGATTCAAATTCTGCATTATGTTCATCTAAGTCAAAGGGTTAGTGTGTTTTGTGATGCGTCGGAAACGGCTTACTCAGCGGTTGCATATCTTCGCGTGATAAACTGGAGATATTCGAACTTCACTGCTAATCGCAAAGACTAAGGTGGCTCCACTTAAACAGATTACGCTTCCACGACTAGAATTGTGTGGAGTACTTTTAGCAACAAAAACTATGAAACATGTACTTGAAGTGTTTCAGGAGCATAAGCTGCAGGCTAGACGGATTCCGAAATTGTACTAGCATGGTTGTCAGACGAGCCAAGAAGGTGGAAGACGTTCATCGCTAATCGAGCATCACAATATTCATCGCATTACTTTACGATCTCATTGGTACCATATTCCATCTCATGAAAATCCAGCAGATTGCGCTTCGATCCACCAAAGCTTTTAACACACAATTTATGGTGGACTGGCCCAAAGTGGTTAAGCCAGGAATCTGGCTACTGGCCAAAATCTTACAAGCCAGCGGATACATCAATGATCCCGGAGGAACGACGACCCGGACCTACTGCACTGGTTACAGTAGTGAGAAATGGTCTAATTACATATCTGCTTAATCGATGATCTTCCTTGACAAAAATCATCCGAGTTGTTGCTCAACTATTACGACAAAGCGAATTCTCTTGCGTCCTTAGCACGTCAAACATCCCATCATCACTGAGCTGGTGCTTAGGGAATTTCATCTCAAAAACCACTTCATCCGGGACTGTCGTTAATGATCAGTTTGTTGCGCCAGCGATTTTGGATTGTTGACGGCCGAAATGTGGTAAGATATTATATTCAAAAATGAGTTCGTTGTTTGCGTTTCAAGGGACGGCTCTCAGCGCAAATAATGGGAAATTATATATGGGCATAACACCGAATTACGATGAATAGACCGTTTTTGTTGTGGATTTCGCTGGTCCGGTACTGCTAAGAACAAAATATGGACGAGGGCGCGCGCCAATAACAATGTCAGAATTGTTGTTTTTAAATTGTGTTTTATGGATATCACTCGCTGTTTATTCCCTAGATGGCAGCACTAGTTAGTTTTATGGTTTGTTCAAGTACACACAATTTTTTTATTATTATTATTCGATCTATCGAAGAGAGCAAAAACATGTGTTTTTTTTCATTACTTTGTGATTAACAATAAATACTTTTGTTCATTAAACATCCGAAGTTATTAAGTTATTTCCCCATAATTCCACATATAATCGACAGGTTATGGACCCAGAAACGTGTTTTGGGTAATATTTTTGGAAATAATAGTGAAAATAAGACAAATTTTGTGAGGTTATATCCAGCCGTGTGCGAAGTGAGAATTGTAACCGTTGACCAAAATTGTTAAGAAGATGGATTCAGAGTTGTCCAGAGTAAGCAAATTACAATGAATTGAAAACTGGAATCTATCTAAGTCAATTGAAGCATGGGACATAGTAAATGGCACAAACAAACAACCTGCACTCGTGGCAACAGATGCGACGGCTGATGAGAAAAAGGAAAATGCCGAAGCGATACGTAAATGGAATAAAACCGACGGGATGGCGCAAAACGTAATCGTTACAACAATATCTGAACAAACGATGATGCATATTTTGACCTCGGGGGATTCTGAGGCAATGTGGAAAAAGCTAACCAATATATATGAACAAAAATCAGAATCTACAATCCACATTTTACAGCAAAATTGGTTTACATTGGCTAAAGATCCTTCACATGATATTGCAGCACGTATCTCAAAAATTGAAGATATATCTAATAGACTACAAGCAATGGGAGAGAAAATTGAAGATAAGGGAGTAATGGCCAAAATTCTCCTAACTTTGCCACCAAATTTTGACCATTTTATCAGTGCCTGGGAATCAACGGCTACCACCGATAGAACGTTAGCCAACCTAACCTCGAGATTGATAATTGAAAAGATGAGACAAAGTCAAAGAGAAGTAGAAGTTAATGCACATGCTTCTAATGTAAGAGTAAGCAGTAAGAATCATTTTCCAAGAATAATATTGGTAACAAAAATACTCAGTATGTTAAGAATAAAAACGGTGATCAAAAAAATACAAAAAGAAAACCTGGAAAATGTAATTTTTGTCATAAACCTGAGCATTGGGCAGCAGAATATTGGGACAATCCCAAAAGTAAACAAAATAAATTTAAAAATTCCAAAGTTTCAAGAGAAGAGAGAGGTGAAACTCTTATAAGCGAAGCATTTGCCTCAGTACAAAAGACAGCGAAAACTACAGTCGAGGCCTGGTATATGGACACTGGAGCGAACGAACACATGACTCATAAACTAGAGTGGTTCAAAAACTACACACCAATGAAAGATGACATCAAAATAAAAATTGGAGACGGAGAAACCATTTCAGGAAACGGTAGAGGTAGCATAAACATTTCAGCATTTAATGGAGAAAAATGGACAGAATGTCACCTTTCAAATGTACTCTACGTGCCTAAGCTGAAATACAATCTCTTTTCTGGCGGTGTGGCCTTGGATAGAAATTTAACTCTAGAAGCTGATAAAAGAATCTGTAAATTCAATAAAGAAGGCAAAACCATAGCTGTAGGTGAGAGACAAAACAAATTATTTGCAATGAAAATTAAGGTAATGCCAATCGAAAATTGCAAAAAAAATGCTGATGAATATCATCACAAAAATTAGCTCATCAAAACTACACTCAAGTTAAAAAGATTTTGAAAAATTATGACATTAATCCAAGAGGAGATGACAAAATAGTCTGTGAGCCTTGCGCATTGAGTAAAATCCATCGACTACCTTTTCCTCAGCAAAGCAGTACAAAAACTAGTCGTACTGGCAAAATAATCCACGCAGATGTGTGTGGACCACTACCAGAAAAGTCATTCACAGGTGCAAAGTATTTTCTTCAATTAAAGATGATTACTCACATTACAGAACCGTATATTTCTTGGGTGCAAAATCAGACGTACTGGAGGGTCTAAAAGACTTAATAAAGAAAACAGAAAAACATTGCCCCAGAGGAATAGAAATTTTTAGATCTGACAATGGCCTGGAATTTGTCAATCAAGAAGTCACAAAATTGATGAAAGAATATGGAATTTCTCACCAAAATTCAGTAGTCTATTGCCCTGAGCAAAATAGCAAAATAGAACGTGAAAACAGAACTGTTGTAGAAGCTGCTCGTACAATGCTACATGCTGCAAAATTTGAACTTAAATTCTGGGCAGAAGCAGTAAACACTGCCGTTTATATTTTGAACTGCACAGGAACCAGTAGCATTAAGAATAAATCACCATATGAAATTTGGTATAACAAGCGACCAGATATTCAGGAATTCCATATATTTGGAGAGAAAGTTTACGTGAAATTGCCTGAAAATAAAGTAAAGAATCTAGAACTCAAAGGGGAAATAGGTTACTTTGTAGGCTACGGCGATACTGTAAAAGGAAACTCTGTTCCAAAGGAAAATGATATTTTTGTCAGAAAACATATTATCTATACAGGAAAATTAATGGAATCAATCTACTAAAGAAAATCAAAATCAAGCACTATTGTATCTCCCTGAAGAAGAAAATACACAATTCAAAAATAGTCAGGCTGAAAGAAAAGATGACGAGCAAATTGAAGAAAATTTAGAAAATCTTGAGTTACCTAACCAATTATCTGATTCAGAAGAAGAAAATGAGAAATTTTGTACGCCAGAAGCCGAAAAGAGTACAGGGATACAACTAAGAGATCGATCCAAACTAAATAAACCAAAGAAATTAGAAGACTACGAAGTAGATTTAGATAATGTCTGTGATTATTGCATTGTAAACCCAGAAGAACCGCTGACTTTTCAACAAGCAGTAAATGGTACGAATGCACAAGAGTGGAAACAAGCTATGGAGGAGGAAATGAATTCCTTAAAAACCAGCAAAGTTTAGGAGCTCATTGAAATACCAAAGAACTCGACCATAGTTGAAAATAAGTGGGTTTATAAATTAAAAACTGATACGAATGGAAATATACAAAAATTTAGAGCCAGATTAGTAGCCAAAGGCTTCTCTCAGCGTGAAGGAATAGACTTCAACGAAACCTTTAGGCCTGGAGTAAGGTTCGACTCCATCCGAATATTATTAACAGTGATCGTTCAAGAGAATTTAGTACTCAAACAGTTTGACGTAAAGACTGCATTTTTAAATGGTGATATAGAGGAGGTTATATACTTGAAGCAGCCAATAGGATTCAACGATAGTACAACAAGAGTATGTAAGCTACTAAAAAGTTTATATGGTTTACGTCAATCGTCTAGATGTTGGAACCAAAGAATAAAAGTTTTTCTAACAGACTATGCACTCAATTAATCAAAGTCTGATCCTTTTATATACATGTTAATCAAAAATAATCTGATAATACTCCTAGTGAGCATCTATATAGATGATGGACTAGTAGCTGGAATCGACGAAGAGACTGTGAATGATTTCTTGTGTGCACTTCAGAAAGAATTTGATATCACTTCTGGCGATGCTGATACTTACCTTGGTTTACAGATTGAAAGACAAAACGATGGCTCTATTCTCTTACGTCAAAGTGCCTACACAAGAAAAATTCTCAATAAATTTAATTTAGAGCAAGCAAATGCTCTTGCAATACCAGCCGATCCACATCAACAGTTGAATGTAAATGATAATGAGAAGACTGAGTTAACAATTGCTCCCTATAGAGAAGCTGTGGGCAGCTTGTTATGTTTATCAAAAGGTACGAGACCAGTATCATTTTCGGTCAGTATGGTTAGTCGATATATGGAAAAACCAACGAAATTGCATTGGAATGCAGTCAAGAGAATAATGAAGTATCTAAAAGGAACTGTTAATTATGGTTTGCACTTTAAGAAGCAGAAAACATTATCCTTATGTAGCTACAGTGATGCAGATTTTGCAGGATATATTGAAACACGCAAATCAACTACAGGATTTATAGTTATTTGGAATGGATGTATTGTTAGCTGGTGTTCTCAAAGACAGTCTACAGTCGCCACCTCTACCACTTATTCGGAATACATTGCAGCTTTTCAAACAGTCAAGGAAATTTGGCTCTTAAAGTTAATCGGAGAAATCTATCCTCATCAAAATATAGCTACAACTCTCTATATTGACAATCAAAGTACGCTTGAATTGATTAAAAATCCTGTTCTTCACAAACGAAGTAAACATATTGACGTACAATATCACTACATCCGAGAACAGTATGACAAGAAAGTTTTTCAACTCAAATACATCAACACCAAGGAACAGCCAGCAGATATCCTCACCAAACCCTTGGAAAGAAGAATCTTCGAATTTCATCGCAACAGAATATGCTACAAACTTGAAGAGGATTCATAACTTTTGCATACTGTATTTTTTTTTGTAAAAAATTGTTTGTTCGGTTTTGTATAATTTTGATATTCCATAAAACAGTGGGAGTGTCAGAATTGTTGTTTTTAAATTGTGTTTTATGGATATCACTCGCTGTTTATTCCCTAGATGGCAGCACTAGTTAGTTTTATGGTTTGTTCAAGTACACACAAATTTTTATTATTATTCGATCTATCGAAGAGAGCAAAAACATGTGTTTTTTTTCATTACTTTGTGATTAACAATAAATACTTTTGTTCATTAAACATCCGAAGTTATTAAGCTATTTACCCATAATTCCACATCTAATCGACAAACAAAGGTTTATATATTGATTTTTGTATGTTTCACAGTAAAGGCCGTCTTTCATCGCTGCCTTGAGACGTTTTATAGCCAAACGAGGAATACCAACCGAAATATCTCAGACAGTGGGACAAACTTTGTAAGTGCAAAACGTGAAATTAGCTGAACTATGCGAATTATTTGAAAATGAACATAGTCACTCAAATATTACTATGTTACTAGTAGAACAACAAGGAATTACCTTCAAATTCAATCCCGCGAGTGCTCCCCATTTCGGCGGGTTATGGGAGTCCAATATTAAATCGATTAAGTATCATCTCAGAAGAATCACCTCTGATGCCATCATGACATTCGAAGAAATGACCACTCTTCTATGCCAGACCGAGTCATTACTCAATTCACGCTCAATTACACTACCTGAACCTTCGTTAATCGATATTTCAATGTCATGACAGACTAGATGGCAAAATATCCAGCAACGAAAGCAGGGTTATTGGCAACAATGGTCGCTCACATATTTATATAACTTACAACAGCGACCTCAGTGGCAAACGAAACTAACAAATCTGTCTATCGGAGACCTCACACTGATTAAAGAAGATAATATGCCTCCATCCAAATGGTTATTAGGGAAAATTATTCAACTCCACCCAGGTAAGGATGACCTGGTACGCGTCGCAACGTATGACGTCTACCATTCAACCATGATGATGCGGAAAAGGACACGTTTTTAAGAAATTCATATAAGACTTTAGAAGAACTTTAAGAACTTTAAGTTAGTTAGAACCTCCGCGTTTTTAATAGACGTGTCAACAAAAATTCAACAGCAAACAACGTAATGTCTTGCATTGGTTATTACAATTACTCAACAGGGTCAAATTTTAGATGCACATCAACATACCAATTTAAGACCAAATGAGGCACCACAGCAACATCATTTGAAACAACCAAAATCCAACATTCACGTATCAATTTAAATGTGAAATGTCAATTTTATGGTGCAAAAATGTTATTGCTGAACATCCTGCTGATGAAAAATTTACAATTTATTGCCATACAGGCAAAATCAAATTAAATAAACCATAAGATGAACATGGAAATTAATTGAATAATCCGAATGTATTTTATCTCAATGGGAGTAAAAGTGGTTGATGCAGAGTCCTTACTGTTTTAAAATACATGGATAAATTTAACACATAAGCATCTCCACAATATGCACAACTTTATTTTATCGACAGCATACAAGCAAATGCATTTCGAATGAATCATGCAGTTGCATAGAATTTTTCGTCTTCATAATCGATAAGCACACTCTTACCAGATGCTAAAAGAAATTGAACTACACCCAAAAAATGAGGCAATTGCTGCTAATATTGACAATCCAATCGTTAGTTGGCAGTTCCTAGAGATCGGTCATCTGATCAACATCATTGTAACGTTCCAATTTCAAACGAAATCTCTCCAAAAAAATCGTAACAATTCATCAATTTGATAATTGAACCTGGTTCTAGCAGTAGTAGTTTCGCACTATACTTATCAACAATTTAAGAGGAACAAAAAAGGACAAACATTACTAGAGACTATCTACTTGTAAGAAACAACGTCAATTCTAGTTGCTTTCATAATTTTTTGAGAGCAGCTCGCTTGAGCTATACAAATAGTTAATGGTGTTTCCACTTCCACAGATGATACGCTTTATAACACCTGCTTGAATCGATATTTAGACCAGTCCGGAAGCTTACCAAAATGGGGTATGTCCATTACTACATATTATACCTATTAGCCACATAATATATCGATAAACCATCATTTAATTATGACTTCACAAAACTAAACACTAACCAAGCAAATATTATTGATTAACGATTATGCTCAAGTGGACAACATTTTAATTCAATATTTCAACTTTATTTCACCGTGTCGAGTCGAGTGAGTGTCTTCTGAATAACATAAAATACAAAAAAATTATTTATTCTACATAGATGATAGAAAAAAAGTGTTTCTCATTGTTTCCATTGTATCACTTGTAACTCAAAGCTTTGTTGCTGTTATCGTGCTGTCTCTTAGCATCAAATCTTTTTCAAATCTTTTTACTCTTGTGAAGTCTACAAAAAAATTAAATAAAAAAGCCATTTTTGTTTTTTTTTTAGTTTCATTTTCACAGAATGTGTAGAAAGATTTTCTTTTTTTTTGTGTGATTTTCTTTTGTATTTGCCTGTTCTTTCACTGACAAATTTTCTTGTACATATACGCAGGTATATACATAAGTATGTATATGTAAAAGATAATCAGTTTTCCATCAGGTTTTCTCATTTATAGACAAGAATTTTCTTTTATACCTGTGAAATTGTTTGAAAATATCAAGAAATGTTTTTTTTTTTTTTTATGAACTTCGTAATTAGATCTATTATACGTAAGATAATTTTAATCACTTAGTCGCCAGCAGTCATAAAACTAAAGCGTTAATTTGATGTGTGAGATGTGAAATTGCAACTGATCTGATATGTGATATGAAATATATCGAACGATATATGATACCGAGTAAACTTGGTCGTATTAATTTTAGAATTAGGTCCTTAATTCTTATATGCGATAATTACCAAAACCACGAATAAATAATAATAAAGAAAAAGTTCGTCTTTCGTAATAAAGTTTACTTTAGATTTTGTAGGCTAATAAATGTTTCTAATTTCAACTTTTTTTGAACACCTTTGTGCAATAAAAAGGCTTTGGGGTTCTGTGAATTTATTTCGGGGTCCTGCGTTCAACTGAAAAATAGATCCTCAGATCATGCTCATTTTAAATTTGACAATTACGCATCTGGAGGTCTTACCAATTATTTTATTGCTAACTTTAAAATTTGAAATGTCAATAGGTTCGAACTCTTTAAAAAAATGTTTACTGGAATTTTGAATTTTTAAATATGAGCGAAGGAAACAGACCGATTTTTTTTTTTTAAGTATTGAATGAATTTATATAAATTTAAAGGTTTGTTTAAATCAAATATCAGTTAAATTGTTCCAAATATTTGTAGTATTGTTGTAGAATCAATCCACCTCCAGTGTCTCGTTCATTTTAATTTTTCAGTTAAAATTTGTGTAAAGATTTGCGTTTGCCCTTTCTGATTTAACCCCTGGTAACGATGTGAGAAATTTATTCTTGATCACCACCCAAATTTATTCTTGACCAAGTTTCTCGTTCTATTATTTTTGTATGCATAAAACACAGAGAAATGAGAGTTTTCCTTGAGTTTTTGATTTGGTGAATTTTATAATTCGCTAAGTCAATGCGTTCTTGCCTCATACGTAATGTAGGAAGTTAGAATTTTATTTTTGTATCCATCCACCATTGACTTCCATCCACCAAACTATTACAAAATCACGAATGTCAAATCAATCAATAATTTGTCATCACACTACTACCCTGTTCTGTTCGAGTTAGGAGATTCCCCTGTGCTAAATCCTACCAAACCATGTATTGACAAAGTCGACTGGAACTCTTATAGAGTATTAATCGATAAAACCATTACTTGGTATTCCAGTACCCTAAACACCCCTGAATCCATTGATTCAAATATTCACTGCATTACTGACTGCATCAAGAAAGCAGTAATTTCAGCCTCGCCACCAACTTCCAACAGCTTTACCTCCGATTTGATTTCGCAACGCAATAAACTACGGAATATTGCCTCGCGTACCCAAAATCGTGCGCCTCGTCATCCCATAAACCAACTAACAAAACAAATCAAATCCAAAATAACCGAAATCACTAATAACGCATGGAAAAAGAAACTCCAAGATAAAAAACCAAACCACACCTCGGTCTGGAAGTTGGTCAAACAACTGAAATTCCGAAAAAACCAATTACTACCCAGAACAATGCATGATAAAACCGCCTACACCAATAGTGACAAAGCTAATCTCCTTGCACAGCAATTCCACCAAGCCCACAATATCTCCTTATATGCTACAGATCCAAATATTTCGTATGGAGCGCAGTCGGCTCTGGATCAGATCGATTCCGATATTACGCAACTCGATGCTGAGGAAATCATCCGTCCACCAGAGCTTAGATTTATACTCAAAAGCCTCCGTTACGACAATATTCCACCCATCCTAATTAAGAACCTTCCTAAAAAAGCGGTCATGTACCTATTAGCCATCCTAAATGCCTGCTTACGATTATCATACTTTCCAACCGTATGGAAGCACGCCAAGGTAATAGCGATAAAAAAAACAAATAAACCTTCCACTGAATCTTCAAGCTACAGGCCTATCAGTCTCCTTCCTATCCTTTGTAAAATCCTTGAAAAAACTATCCACAGTAGAGGGCTCTCCTTTATACAAAGCCACAACATCCTTAACAACCATCAATTTGGTTTCCACGAAGGACACTCTGGCCAACACCAACTAGTTCGTCTGGGCGAACATACTACCTTGATCAACAAGTTCCCGGAATAACCACCATGTGGCGCTCCCATCGTTCCGATTTGAGTTCTGTTTTTTTTTGTTGCTAAGCTATGACGCCAAGATTTAGAGGGAATATCAACAACAGATATACCAACTTAACAAAAAAACAGAACTCAAATCGGAACGATGGGAGCGCCACACGGTGGTTATTCCGGGAACTTGTTGATCAAGGTAGTATTTCGACGATGGCAAACATGAACAAGTCCACTGGACTTGTCATATTAGACATCGAGAAAGCCTTTGATTCTGTCTGGCATGCAGGGCTTTTATATAAGCTCCGTAGGCTAAGATTTCCCTACCTTATCCAAAAAATCATAAAATCCTACCTTCAGAACCGCCTGTTTAACGTCAGTATCCTGGGAGAACTATCAGAGGCCCTTGGTATCCCGTCAGGAGTACCTCAAGGTTCAATCCTTAGTCCACTCCTCTTTAATTTATTCACTAACGACCTTGCCACTCCGCCTTCGTGCAACGTTGCTGTCTATGCCGACGACACGGCCATATCTTCCATCACGAAAGGAGGCTACCACTTACTATCCAAACGTTTAACCTCCGGTCTCTCCGATATCTTACAGTTCTTTAAACTGTGGAAAATTAAAGTAAATACCTCCAAAACCGAAGCCGTTTTATTCACACACTCCAAATACCTAAGTGAAAAGGTAAATTTCCACCACCTTAGCCTTAATAATTTGCAAATCTCATGGAAGGATAGTGGAAAGTATCTGGGTTGTACTCTAGATACTCGCCTAACCTTCCAAAAACATATAACCTCCAAAACAGCAGCAGCAAATAAAGCAATTTACTCACTTCTCGCCCTTTTCCACTCACAATCCCAATTACATCCCACCAACAAATTACTCATTTACAAAGTAGCTACTAGACCAATCTCACCTATGCATGTACACTACGGGTAAATGCCGCCCCAACAACCATAGAAAAAATACAAAGAGTGCAGAACAAATGCTTGAGATATTCTCTATCATTACCCCAAAACACGCCAATCCTTGTTCTTCATGAAATACCAAAAATCCCAACCATACCCCCCCCCCATTCATAAATAAACTCACAAACAAATTTTATTCAACCATCTCCTTCATAGAGAATCCGTTAATATCCTCTCTCGGCAACACACACCCATCAGCCGTTCCTTTCCGGACGAAACATAAAATGATTCGGAAGTTTTAGGTTAAAGAAGGGGGAAAATTGTAATAAATTGCACCTGGGGCTGGGTTCCATGTGCAGTAAGTTATAAGTTAAGGTTAGCTTTAAGTAACCATCATACTATATTAAAAAGGCTAATGAAATTTTTAATGTAAACCGCCAAATATTCGTTTTTTGTATTCCAAGGATATAAATAAATTTAAAATCACAAATCTATTAATTTTTAAAAACTGTATAGTTTATAATTAGGTTAAGAATCCAAAAATAACATATATGTATATCATGTGTAAAAATTTTATCTGTCCAAATAAATTCATTTGTTCAACAACAACAAAATTTATTTTTGTAGTTTGGTCGTAGCTACCTGATGAATAGACCCGAACTTTTTGTTTGTACGAACTTATCAGTACGAAACCAAACTACCACAGAGAAAGCTCAAGGAAGGTTTTCATTTTTTGGAATCGATACAGTTTGTATTGACCTCGGGTTAAAGTACGGGTGGGATTTTGATATTTCTACTTTTTCTGGTAGATATATTTATAAATGATTGGCCTCTTCATTTTTTCTGATTAACAAGTCGAAATTGTTGTGAATGCCATTATTTTTAATATATATTGTGTCTATAAAAAGCCGAAAGAATCTTAGTGATTAACCATATCAAAAGCTTTAGTTAAATCCACAAAAATAGATGCAATCGATTTTTTCTTATCCAAGAACTTCAGATACTGGAAATTGGTGAATTCTAACAAAGCTCCTCAGCAGTTTTAAATTTTCTAAACTCAAACTTCTGCCTGTTTTACAAAAAATTTGTTTGATGCAAAAAACTAGGTCTTCGCTGATGAAGTAGCTTTTCAATAACTTTAGAAAACACCGACTATAATTTGCAATATTTTTTTGACCTCCTTTTTTAAAAATAGGAATATCCAGAATCTTTTTCATTTGAATTAGAAAAATACCGGGATCAAAACTGAAATTTACTGCAGCTATGCCAGAGGAACAACTTTCAAAGAAAATACATGATGAATGAACAATGGGGTTTCTATAAATTAGAAAAAAATCCGGACAATATAAGATTTTTCTAGAGATACTAGTCGAACCATTAGCTAGACTTACACGTAATATATTTTATTCGAATGGAACAACGAGCAGCAAGAATCATCTACAAGAAGCGAGACCTGATATAACGGAAGTTACAAACCAATTAAATGATTTCACAGATAAACTAGCTAAAATTGGTTATGAGATTAAAGGCGGCCGCTTATATTGACGAACCGATAACAGGCTACTGTTTTTAGTAGTACCTAGGAGCGTTCGTAGCCGTGTAGATTATCGTGCCACGAGCAAATGGAATACTTCGGGCCAGAGAAAACAAACACCGCAAATTTAAAAAACGTGACGTTACATAAAATAGAGAAGGTTGCTAAACAATTTCACATGTAGCACCTGGAGGATCATTTAGGTCTTTTCGCGAAAAGTCATCATGTATTTCTATGACATACCAAAAATACTTCTTAAAATTATGTGATTTCTTCCATGAACAAACTCGAGAAGAAGGCTACGCCAGATAATTATAAAGTTGGAGATGCGGTAGTGGTGTGTATATCGATAACGAGTTTCCACGGGAGAGAGCAAAAAGGTCCAACTTCGATTCAGGGGTCCTTTTAAGGTAACAGCTATTCTACAACATGACAATCGCTATCAAATCAAAGATATACATAAATGTAAGTGACGGCTGGCTATGATTTAAAGAAATATTTGCGGCGAATAGAATGAAGTTGGATGCAGAGTCTTGATTACATTGATGACGAAAACGAAGATTCAGAAGAAGATTGAGGATAATATAACTTTCAGGGTTGCCCGAATGTAAAACGAAGTAAACATTTGAATTACTCGTTTTATTACTTCTTTCTAATGTGAATAGATGATACCTTGAGGTACCAATGCAAAAATGGCCCAAAACATGAAAAATGTCCAAAAATTTGGAGTTTTTTTTTTCATTTTTGGGTAATTTTTCATTTAACTCTTAGGATATTTTTGAAATGGGGTTTAATTTCTTTTGTAATACAGTAACCGAAATTACAGAAAGACCTCAATAAATTTAAATGAAAAATTACCCCATTTAAATTAAAAAGAGGGAATAAATTCTGGAACATAGGAAGATTTAATTTTAGAGTATTCTATGTAAGTTTGATTCGATTTTTTGCATTTGGCCTGTAAAGTCTGCGCACAATTTTTTGTGATAAGATTGGACGCGCTGTATATTAGGTGCAGAGTAGCACGCAAACAAATAATGGATTTTTTGTTTGTGATGAGTAGTTGTAATAAAGGGCTAAAAACTCACGGGGTGATCAGAACTTCGAGCGTGAACTCATCTCAAGTCAACTCAGTCTAACTTGCAACTCAACTCCTTAATGAATCCATAACTGAACTCCTTAATCCCTTACTCAATCTCCGGCTCAACGTCCAACTCAATCGTTATGGAATCCCCGATCCAATAACCAAATCAACCGCCAGACCAACTCTCAACTGGATCACCAATTGAACCCCAAATCAAGTTTTATATCAAACCCTTAATTTAACCCCAAACTCCACGCTTAACTCAATCCACGAATCGACCCTCAAAGAATTCCCCAACTGAACTCCCACTTAACTCAAACGCAAGCTAATTCAACCTCTACTCAATTTCATCCGATGGCTACATATATGTCTGTTAGAACCCAACTCAATCTAACCTACCACTAACCCCTCCCGAACCTTAACTCAAAGTTAACTAAACTTCAACTCTACACAACCCCAACTCAACCCTCAACCCAACCCTAAACTCAACCCAAACTCAACCTTCACCTAAACCCTCAGCTTAACCCCAAACTTAACGTTCAACTCAATCAAAACGGTTAGAAACGTACAAGCATACCTGAACCCAACTTGACCTAATCTCGACGTAAACCCTTGATTCAATCCCTCAAATAAATTTCCTACTAAACTCATCGCTACACCACAGCGCAACCCTCAATGCAATCCTCATCTCGACGCCAAACAAAATCCTCAAATCAACACGGTCCAAAAGCCCTTAATTTGCATCCGTACATGAACTGAACTCAAAGTAATTCTAATTTAACCCTCAATTCAATATACAAAATAAATCGTCACCAACTCAACTCGCTAATGGAACCCAACTCAACCCTCAACCCAACCGCAATCTCAATGCCCAACTCGATTCACAAACTAGCACATATAAAAAATTGAGTAACGTGAAAATATCACCACGTGGTTTTGGGTCCTTTTGATGTGCAGATTCCGAAAGCTTTTCAATTCTTCTCCTTGGCTAAAGAAACAGATTCGCGAAAAATAAATCCAAATCGGGCAAGCTATTATTAAGATACCGTGGGCACAGACAGACATCTAGGCAGACAGATGGACGCTTTTTTGTGCTTTAACGGACTGGGGACTATCAAAACGTCGAGAAAAGTGGTTTTAGACAAACAAAATTCTTGGCCATTTCTTATAGGATTTCAATAACTTTGGTCCTTGCGGACCGAAGTTACTTGCCTGTCTATCACAATGGAAGTGGCCTTTTTTAATTCGTTCTCGTGGCCCTTTTTTGGATAAAAGAACATTAGCTGGGTCTTTACTGCATTTATGTCGATATTCCAGCGACTGTAATAGGCAAGGAGGGTGTCTACTCGTAGATATGTGTGTATTCTAGCTGTGCATTGGAACTCGCTTCGGCTGTATGCGAAAATTGTGATGTCAATTTGGAGTATCATCTCAGGTGTTACCGGGATTGGGATGTCATGTATGAAAAAGATGTACAGCAGTGGTCCTCAGAACGAACCCTGTTGGACTACCGCCGTTGCCCTGCGTATTGATTATACAAAAAAAAATTTTCTGTTAGATATGATTTTATGATTGCTCTTAGTACACAGGTATTCCGTAGGAAATCAGTTTATATATTAGGCCCTCATGCCACACCGAGTCGAACGCCTTTTTTAACATTCAAAAATACGCCAGCCACGATTTTATGGTCTTTTTGCTTTTTTGGCATAATTTAGAATTCTCATTAGGGTAACCTGTTTTGTACAAATCCAAGTCATCGATAAATCACTCGTTCTGCTACCTTGCACATAATGAGCTAATAGGTCTTGTGTTCTCCGGATTTCATCACTCAAACATGGCATTTATAATTACCGCTAGTTGCCTAATGCCTGAGAGCGGCAGATTTTTTATGGCTCTATTTGAGACCCCATCAACTATTGGCGCTTTTTTGTTTTTGAGTCGGTAGATGCCCTAATTTCGGCTACATCAGTGGCAACCTCGCAAAAGTTATACGGTACACTTTGGCATGACGCAAAGTCCCTCAATTCATCCTCGCAGCTATGCTGTAACGCCTAATTTTTTGTGGTTAATACTTTTCGTAATGGTCTGCCAAACCTATCTGAAATCGTCTGTGGGTAAATAATTGGGTTCCCTCGTCCTCCAAAACTAGATTTGTTTTCCTAGCCGGTTTTAAGGTATTTCTACATTTAAATAAGTTTGCCCTGTCTGCCTCGATATTGGCTAATTTTTCCCTGAACAGAGCTTGATAATACATTCGTATCTGGTCCTGTATGTCCCTGGTCAGTCGGTGTACCACTGTTGATGTGTAAAGCAAAAGTATCTTACGATGCATGCCACAATAGAAATTC
Organism: Tipula vernalis; assembly: GCA_958295665.1. NCBI lineage: Eukaryota > Metazoa > Arthropoda > Insecta > Diptera > Tipulidae > Tipula > Tipula vernalis. Next base: position 111,156,042 of record OY282559.1, read on the forward strand.
CAGCGCCTGAGTCCAGCCGAGGTACATTTCTTGATAAGCCCGTACTCATGCTTTTTATTAGTAGAGATACCCCCAGCCTAGAGTACACACAATGCCTATACCCTAGCCAGTCAAAGTTTTTGTAGTCTAACGCCCCGCCACGATCACACTGTCCGAGCATGTCAAAGCTATCGGTTGTCCTGAACACAACTACAGGGAATTGGTCTGAACAAAATTCGTTTAGAACTACCACCTCGTCGTCTATGGCTGTATTCCTTGCTAGGAGCAGATCTATCACAGAATCTCCTCGTTTTCCGCAAGAGGGAAAGTTTATTTGAAAGTCGCGCGTCTCGCAAAGCATATAGAACGCGACTATTTGCCTATCCCAAGAGCTATGTCTGGCATTAAAGTCGCCGCACATCACAAATCTGTCTTTGTTTAAGAAAGCTAAGAGATCAGAGGTCACTTCCTTCCAAAAGTATACCGAGTAAAAGACGAAGGAATTTCTTCCCTCACTCAAGCATGTTAATTCTTGGCGTCTTGCCAAACTGGAGACTGTTAAAGTTTAAATATATAATATTCATTTTATGAACTAACATGTGAAATTTACGTATACAGTCCTTTGCATTGATATGATTTTTTGATACTGTGATTTTTGAAAAAAGTTTTGTGTTTCGTTTCCTTTTGAGCTCATTGCTCTCCATTCCCGTGAGCGGCCAGGCCAGGATCACTTGGAATGAGCTGAGGCTCAGCAGACTTTGGTCACAGAGAGTCAGCAAAGGAAACAGCCGTTCTTATATAGTTTGAGTTGAGGACTCTACACCTCGCGGGGGCACCCCTCGGACTGACTTACCTTATTCGCTCCGAGCACCTCGTGTAGCTGGCCACATTGTCCCCTCCACTGTCCGCACGTTATACCGAAAGAAAATGCCAAATGCCTCGCATTTCCTACACTGTGACATTGTTAGTTTCTTTTTTAGCTCCCAAAATTTTTTAATTGCAGCATCCCTTTCCAGGTTCCCCTTTTATTTCTTCTTCTGCCGTATCTTGGTAGATTCCCCGAACGACCGTTACTTCTTGACTGTTTTTTTCTTGTAAATGTATAAAATTCCAGATTTTTTTTTCGTTAGTACTTCAACAAGTTGTTTATGTTGGGTGATGTTGCTGGCGTAAACATTAACATTTATCTGTTCCCAGCTACTTGTGGTGAATCTGAGCAGTGTTCCGGCATGTTTGACAATGTTTGCTTTTAAGATGAGCATTTTGTTTACCGACAATTTTTTGAGGATTATTGGAGGTGCTTCTTCGATTATACTCTTTTAGTAAATTGTTGTATCTGACACGATATCAATGGGCAGTTTATTAAATTTTCCGCCTATTCATGCTGGTATTTTTTAAGCCTCCTCTATCTCGTATCTTTCGTTTTTTCTTTTGTCCTCTGTCTCGTCTGCTTTAAGGGGACCAGCTTAAGCTGCTTTAAGGGTTCTCAACGAGTTCATTCGAGATGATAATATTATCGTTTATGTCCACCTCTTCTTCTGACTCTGTGTAGTAGTCGCTCAGAGCACTCATAAATTTTTTGACATGAATGCTTTTATCTGCAATGCTGTCTCTTAGCCGTTTTGTGCTCTAACTTTCGTTCGTTTTCTTTGTCTAGCCGTTTCGGCTTGCGACTCGTTTATGTTTTAGGAGTTTCCATTCTCCACCTGCAAAGAGGCCTTTTTTGACTCCATTATAAAGTTTTTTTAAGTTAATTAGTTCGGCTAATATCTTGTTATTGGCTTTGTTGATCATGCCATTTACAAAGCGGATGGCCTTTTGATCCAGCGGCTGCATTTTGCTGATCTAATATATCTGGTACTGCATGACTATTGTTAGAAGCCTTCTTACATTTTTCAGAAGCTGGTTTACATTTTTTTAATTTTCATTGGAAGAAAAACCTTTGAAACTCAAATAAATGAAATAAAGTTATCCTTCAGTTAAGTCGTAGATATGTTCTTGAAAACGCGATAAAAGTCATAACGAAGAAAGTAAAAAAAACGTTAAATAGAACAACATATTACGCTAAATGTTAAGTACATACTAACTAGTTTTGATGATCATGTAACTGGAAAATAATCAATGGTGGCAGAAGGATAAATTTGAAACGATTTCAGGTTTTGGAATAATTGCGGACTAGTATGTTAACACCATTTTATATTTTGTTTTAAGAAAATTTTAGGATAAATTAAGATAATTTAGACCAACTAATCACTGACTAATAATATCAATTTCATCTTATCTGTTTTAAGATTTACAGCATACAACAACAGACAGCTTGTTTCATATAAAATTTAAGAACAAAAAAAAAACGTTGATGTTTAATGTATGGATGACGTCGAAATATGTTTTGTTAACCATAAGTCTGTTCTGAGAAATAATGCATCTTTCATATTGCTTCTTTACAGATTCTATCTGATAAATTATTTTTTATGTAAACGCGCACGTCAAATAAAGAACTCACCTTAAATGAATTAATCATATCACATGAAAACACAACCCCAAATTACACCTGCAGCTTGATTTACAAATTCAAATATAACATCACAAGAATATACAAAATTTTAAAAAAATAAAGCACCAAACACGGGATAATATACGAAGGATGTGATATACCAATGATTTATAGGCAATATGATACCAAGGCAGACAGACAGACACATACGCATAACAAACGCCAAAACTGAATTTAATATTTCTATTTAGCCTAGCTACCATTTGACTGTAAAACAGCACACATACATCTCAGCATCTCACACACACACACACACACACACACACACAGACACAAAACATGATGATCATACATATTTGCGAAATAACCATATAAATCAGCAGCAGCGATTACGATAAATGAGAACGGGAAGTTTTTTTTTTTTATTGTTGGCGGTAAAATACTAAAACAAGAAAATTAAATGGAAATGGTTGACATTATTTTGATGTATGTCATTTAGATTGTGTTTTTTTGATAACATACCAAAAACAAAAAAACAAAAAAACTTTATTCCGAATTAAACATTTATTTCGTGAGCTTTTTGTGTTGTTAGGCTTTTTTTCTTAAGCGAAAATAAATTTTATACTTAATTTTTTGTTTTCTTCTGTTTGTGTGTGCAAGATAAAAGTTTCGTTTAAAACTTTTTATTTTTATTTATTTAATGTTTTCCTTCTAATTTCTGTTTTTTTTTATTTTATTTGATTCAATTGTTATATGTTGTTGTTTTTTTGTTGTTGTTGTTTTATTCAATTATGCTTTCCTTTATGGAAAATTTTTTGAAAGAAAAGCTTTATTTTTATATAGGAGAAAATGAAGGAGATTAAATTTTATCTGGATTTTGTGTCTTTTTTTTATAATTTTTTTATTTTACTAAACAGGCGTGAATGCCTTAGAACTTAAATACTGGGATAATATTCCGCTTTTCGACTTTGATGTATTTTACAGTTGTGCGCTTTTCGTACTTTTTGTTTTATCTCTGTCACTTGAGATTTTCTTATTATTTTTTTATGGGGCTTTTACGTTTCGTTAAACAACACTTTCTTCAGATTCAAGCGACAAAAAGGTAATATTTTTGGTTATTTCTTAATTGAAAAGTTCATAACGATAATCTGAAGTTTATATATTAATTTCGAAATACAAGGATATAAAAAAATTTCAATTTCATACCTCGCTAATTTCATTTTATAAAACAACTGTTGTTTAAAGCTTTTTCGAAATATAAACATTCGAGATGGCATTAAGTTATTTAGACAAGTCTTGTCAACCTTAAAGGCAAAAGGCAAATATTGACAATTTTGTTGAAGAAACTTATAATTTACGGATATATTTTCAAGCCTCTGCAGTCGAGATTATTGTCTCATATTAACTCAATCATCAAAGTCTACTGCCTAAGCAGTTTAGTTTCAAAGATCAGGCTGTTTTAGTAATAAGTTGAAGAAACTGTTTATCTTTTTGCGAGCCAAACGTTGCAAAAAATTATTGTACTAAAAAGAATCCAAAGAATATAAAGGGCTGAAACCTCATAAGGTGATCAGAACTTCGGTCTTGATTAATTCAGTTCCCAAATTGATCCCGAAATGAAACTCTTAAGTCAATCTTCAGCTTGACCTCCAACTCAATTTACAACTCAACCTCTATCTCAATCGATAAACTATCCTAAACGCAATCACCAAATTTCCGGTCAACCCAGCCATCAATTGAATCACCAAATAAACCTTTAATCCACTTTCAAATCAAACCTTAACCTAACTCGAAATCAACACTTAAACAATTCCCCAACCGAACAACTCACATCCCAATGCAAGATAACTAAATCATAATTCTATATCAACTCAACTTAGCTCGACCCAAATCTCAACCCTCTGCATAACTCTTCACTTATTTTCCAAGTAAATCCCAAAATTAACGCGATCTCGAATTTCGTTATAATCGGTTAAGGAACTACTTGACCAGAACTTTATCTAAAGCATCACACGTCAAGTTCTATGATACTTGGCAATATTCCAGAACATGATTTAAAAATCATTTTAGAATCCCATTTACAATGCACACGTCAAATTTCTTCATAATTGGTTGAGAAATAGACATTATATTATTTATTTATCCATATTTCAGAATTTCTTCAAAAATCGTTTTAGAATCAAATTTCCAACACACATGTCAAATTTCATCATAAACGGTTAAGAAATGGGCAAGTTCCATCATAATTGGCCAAATTTCAGAACTTCATCCAAAAACCATTTTAGAATCCAATAACCAACGCAAAAGTTAAATTTCATCATAATCGGTTGTTAAATAGGTAAGTACCATTATAATTGGCCATACGCAAGAACTTCATCCAAAAATCATTTTAGAATCCCATTTCCAACGCACATGTCAAATTTGATCATAATTGGTTGATAAATAAGCAAGTTCCATCATAATTGGCCACATTGCAGAAGTTCATCCAAAAATCATTTTAGAATCACATTTCCAATTCATAAGCCGAATTTCATCTTAATTGGATGAGAAAAAGGCAAGTCCCATCACACTTGGCCATATTCCAGAACTTCGAGTTGGAGTTGAGTTGGGATTGGATTAACATATACTGAGCAGTTGGCCAATTTTTTATATATGCTGGTTTGAGGATTTAATTTAAAGACAGTTTGCGGTTGGGTTGATGGTTGAGTTTGGGGGCCGTTTGAGGATTGAATTGGGGTTGAGTTTGGGTTGGTGATCTACCATATATAAGTGAGTGTTTGTATGCATGTACGGCACATGTGTACGATAATTAAACAAATTCACAAGCCTTGACCGATTTGAACTAAACTGTACACAAATATTATTTAGACTTAACAAAGGTCTCTGTTAATACCTCAAACCTCAAATTGAACCTTTAGAAAATTAACTTATCTATTTCTTAACGGATTTTAGAAAAATTTGACATCCGCTATGGAAATGGGATTCTAAAATGAGTTTTGGATGAAGTTCTGGAATATGGCAAAGTATGATGGAATTTGCGTATTTCTCAAACAATTATGATGATGGTTTGATTGTTTGATGTTATTGTTATGATGGTATGATAAAGATGGTATGATGTTATGAAGGTATGATGGTAAGATGGAATGATACTATGATGGTATAATGGTACGATGGTATAATGGTACGATGGTATGACGGTACGATGGTATGATATAATGGTATGATTGTGTGACATTCTGATTATACAGTGGTATGACGGATTGATATTATTGTTTGATAGTTTGAGGGTATGATTGTATATTCAGTCGTGTCCACTAATCTTTTCGAGGAATCTACTTTTCCAACCAATATTTTTTGCCGATTTACTTTCTAATTTCCAAAGTATTACCACAGAGTACATAATTACCCAGAGGCACATCTTTCATACTTGACCGAGGTATATAAACTAAATTAACATGAATTTATTTGAATTATTTTCAAGTATTGGGACAAAACGGGATAACGATATTTACAACATAACTATGTTGATCTTTATCGATCCTATGATTTATTAACAAAGCAAATATTTTATAGCCCATCTCACTTTACATTAATATTGCAACCATGTTGTACTATGAAACAAAAAATGTATCATTGTTAATTTAAATGATTGCGCAGAAGCAAAATACATATGTACAAGATTTATATACAATTTGTAAGCAAGATCACCACTCGATATACAAAAATATATAAAATAAATGCACGTGTTTATCTATGTGTGTGTCGATCGAAAAAAGAATATGAAATAATAAAAGGAAAAAATTAAAAAATCCTCTAGTGTACAAGGTGTATTAAAATAAACCATTTTTTGGTATAATAATAGACAAAAACGATTGTCGATTTCCGAAATTAACGTGCAACCTGTAGCAATACATTTTTTGTAAATATGAATGTCTCGACTGGATATGCGAAAATGTATATGTTTTTTAGTACATTTAGTACATTAATGTTGGTTTTGGTTTTTGGTTTTTATTCTTACAGAATAGCAATATGTACTTACATACTCATACTCGTAAATATTATTTTGATCCAATTTTGTTTACATTTTGAATCCATAAATGCAATAATCATGTAATAATAAATATTTTTAGTTCTATCGATTCAAATTCTATTCTGTTATGTAGGTACTTTAATATTTATGTCAATAAGATAGAGGAGATTCTTACTCAATTTCAATGTTTCAAAATGTTAAATTTGTTAAAACAAACTTTTGAAAAAGGAATAGAAATAGTTAGGTGATTGATTGTTTTGATTTTTTAACCGGTCATTAACCTTTATATTTTATTGTTTTGATACTTATGTTTTTCATATTCTGCTCCTCATTTTCATAAAAAATTTTAATAATTACAATTTAATATGGTAGGAGGGAGGAAATGTAATCTTTTAATCGCAATTTAGGATTTGATAACAATTATGTAAGCATAAGTATTCATATAATTAATTGGTACAGAGACGATTAAATACAGATATAATACCAGATCGCTATCCGATGCCCCACATTCAAAACTTTTCCATTAATTCCGCCATAAATCATGTAATAATAAATATTTTTAGTTCTAATTATTAAGACCGAATTATTTAAAATTATTTTAATAGTTTAAATTTGTAGGCGGTCTGAAGGTCCTACTATTTGTACACACCAGTTCTAGCGAATTTTCAGATTATATTACAGTCGAAACTCGATTTTCCGGGATCCGATTATCCGTAAACCTCTATTATCCGTGATTTTTTTTTACACAGTCGATTTTTTTCAGTCACTTGTTTATCCAGATTTTCAATTGATTAACCGCGATTTTTCATTTTTATTTTTTTCGTTAAATTTTGGCAACAGTATTGTTTCTGTGTTAAGCATATATCTACATATGTATATTGTGTATTTTTTTATAAAACTGAAAAATTCGATCAACCGGGATCTTTGATTATCCGGGAAACGTTCGGTCCCGAGCATCCCGGATAATCGAGTTTCGACTGTATTTTCAATTGTTAAATTTGTAGTGACGACGATTCGCATTGTTGTGATGACGAATCGCGCCGCTACAAATTTAATAGTGTGTGGATTAGCGACGATTTAATACAATTATTATACCAGACCGCTACCCAATCCCCGCATTCAAAACTTTTCCATTCATTTACATGGAAACAAGATATAATCTGATTCCGTCGTCATTTGGCCTCTTCGAATTTAGTGATATTTTCGATTTGGACTACGAAACGCCACATACACGTCCATCTCTCCTAAAAAAAACACCTTTCCTATCCTTACCTATTGTTATATGTAAACGGCTGTAGGATGTGGCCTGGCAAACCGGGATACTTCCCCAGCGCTTGGTCCTACAAGTCTAATCAATCATTCAATCAATGAAAATTTCCATTGAGGAACTGCATTGATTAATTTTAAAATAATGATGCGATTTTTCCAATTAAAACAAAAGTAATAATTAATCAAATATCAAAAATTCATTTTAATGGCTTAAAACTTTCAATTTTTTGGATGCCTGACTATTTTTAGTTGTTGGATTTGGTTTTTTATTTTTACTTTGGTTTTTTATTACCCACTTGCAATTTTTGCGAAGCAAAACTAGTAAAAAAAACTTTAATAAGACCGTAATGTGGCCAAGCATGGTTCAGATTCACTGGGTAAAAATGATGGAAATTCACTTTTTAATTTTGCTAAACAGAAATTAGTCATTTCATCACAAATATTGTTTATGTAGCTTTTTTGATTAAAAAATATTTCAAAAACTTTAACTAAAAATTGGGAAACTGCAAACAATTGTTCTGATGGAGCCTTTAAAGATCCAAAATTGGAATTATGAAGATTTTTTTTATAATTTTTTTCATGAGTAAATATATCGTGAACATTAATATGTTCATCGGTTTTTAAAAGTTTTTCTGTGCATCGATCACAGTCAATTTTTTTATAAACACAGTACCCAGCGTAGTAAGCAATAGCATTTGTTGTCAACGTACTAAATTCTTCCAAATTCAGCAACATTTCAATAGAATTCGATCCTTCATTTTCTTCCGGAGCTTGTAATTTTAAACTTTTATTGTATTCGTCTTTAAATTGTTTCCAGTTTAGTTTTAAATTTTCTGAATCGTCTGGTAAACAATTAGAATGTAGCGAATTAAATAAAATTTTCATTACTACAATATTTGCGTAGTGCACTCCAATTTCATAACACGACGGTGTGAAATTATATCCGCCTTTGCCCCTCAATGCAGAAAAGAAATTTTCTAATGCATCTTGGTTAGTCTTACCCGTTAATATAAAATCAACTGAATGCTTAGAATTTAAATATTTCACCAATTCTAATTGAGCAGATACGGTTAGTTGAAAACCCTTTATAAACTTAAAATAATTTTGGCTACTTGACAAAATTTTTAAGTTTCCTAGAAATTCCAAGCTTTCCTTTAGATAAGTGTATATTTTATTATTAACTTTGAGTGGCTGTTCATATGGATTCTTCGAAAAAAAGTTGCGGCAGTTAAGGCAATCAAATATATTATTGAATCGTTCTATAATAATTGCCGTAGGTATAGCATGGTCCAAATAGTTTTCAAACGTTTCTGGTGAAGTTTTTAAAGTAGTCCGAATAGCACAAGAAACAGTGTTTCTTAAAATTTGGGCAGCTAGTTTTACACTCATTTTCTGGAAACTATTGGGATCCATATGATTCTTTGTTATTTTGTGCAACATTTTAACCTTTTGATTTTTTTCTTGATCGTAAATTAATTTTACTACGTTGAAGTCTGTGATACCGTAGTCTGAATGATGAAACTGATGTTTTATAATGGCATTTCTTGCTGATTTAAGCAAATGTGGTGGGTCATATTGCACAAAAATTGGTTTGTTATTTACTAAAATGTATGGTTTTTCCGGTGAAACACCAAAATGTTTATATATCGCAACGTTAGTTGGGGCCTGATCACAGGTTAACATAACCACTTCTAAGTTTAGGATGTCACTACACAATTTTATGTTACTTAAAATAAGCTCTGAAAGTTCACTAACACTGATATAATTATTAATTAGAGTATAATTTAGTACGTGTTTCCAATTCCCCACTAAACCACGTAGCATAAAAAAAATTGCTGAAGTGGCTAACTGATTCGACCTATTATTACCATTATCACAGTAACCTTCAACTTTATTAGTTAAAGGATTTACTACTAAATCTTTTCTTATGGCAATTTCGTCGAAAGATAAAACACATATACGCGATGTTGTTGACATATTTAAAAACAAATGCTTTAATTGATCTAACAAAACATAGTTTGTTCCCGGTGAAATGAATTTTATTGGTGACCATGAATATATTGACGAAATGGAGGGTAATTTAAGTTGAAACGTTGATTTTAAATATTTATAGGTCGTCGCAGATTTATAGTATAAACATTGTGCAAATGTTTTGTCGCTTTCTTTATAATAGTAATCTTCCTTTAAGAGAAGTTTACACACATTTCTTGTAGGCTCGTTTGCCGATTTAACTTGATCAATCATTTCATCCACACTATTATTTCGAATTTGTTTATATTTCTTAGTTAAATTATTAAATTTTCTTTTCAAATTAATAAATTTAACTCGGAATTCTTTGATTTTCTTTTGCGCTAGAATTAATTTTTTTCTGTATATAAAACTATCTTTTTTATTTTGCTTACACTTCCGACAAATATAATCTTTGTCGTTTTTTATTTCACAATGACCGCAGTTGAGTTTATTAATGATGTTTAAGAATTCCACATCCTCATCCAAAGGATCAGTTTGTGTTATTTGTGATGTAAATTTGTTTAAATTACTAATTGATAAATTATCAAAACTATCAATATCGATTCTCTCATCAACTGGTGTTTGTATGTTATCAGATAGTTCAATATCAGAATTATTTGTTAAATTCAAAAACGGTACCGCATTTTTAGTTAACCGACGATTTGCAGTGATACATCCACTCAAGAAATGTCGTTCACAGACATAGTTATGTTTGTTTGTCAAAGTTTCTTTTGATAAACCAATTGAAGTCATCCAGACCAAACTTCTCTTTGGGTCGCTTGGAAATTTAAAAAATTGCGAGGTGGATTTGGATGATGATGCTTTACAACAGGGCACTACACATGTATTTATTCTTTTTGAAGATGCCATATTTTATTTATAACCTAAATGTTTATAAAATATTTTCATAAAATAAAGTTTGTTGTATATTTTAGATATTATAGACCCTATAGTTTGATACATACGTAAGAATAACGGAGACTGATCCGGTGATTTACGACAAATTTAACTTCTTTAATACTAATTATTTATTAATATAATATTAATAATCTTCAATATGTCCACAAATAGAATCAGTTTCTAGTTCGAAGAAAACATCCAAACTAAATTTATTATGAACATCAAACGTGAGTGATTTCATAACTGTAATACACACATACTACTATCACAATCGTATAATATATAAATCTATGTATGTATATTATTGCATATATTATCATTGCCTCCTATATATCATAATGGCCTATAACTACAAGCACTGCCCCTTTATCACAGGCCTAGTAGGAGTCAGATAAATGTATGCCTTATATGGCGGTATTAATGGAAAAGTTTTGAATGTGGGGCATCGGATAGCGATCTGGTATTATATCTGTATTTAATCTTCTCTGTACCAATTAATTATATCAATACTTATGCTTACATAATTGTTATCAAATCCTAAATTGCGATTAAAAGATTACATTTCCTCCCTCCTACCATATTAAATTGTAATTATTAAAAATTTTTATGAAAATGAGGAGCAGAATATGAAAAACATAAGTATCAAAACAATAAAATATAAAGGTTAATGACCGGTTAAAAAATCAAAACAATCAATCACCTAACTATTTCTATTCCTTTTTCAAAAGTTTGTTTTAACAAATTTAACATTTTGAAACATTGAAATTGAGTAAGAATCTCCTCTATCTTATTGACATAAATATTAAAGTACCTACATAACAGAATAGAATTAGAATCGATAGAACTAAAAATATTTATTATTACATGATTATTGCATTTATGGATTCAAAATGTAAACAAAATTGGATCAAAATAATATTTACGAGTATGAGTATGTAAGTACATATTGCTATTCTGTAAGAATAAAAACCAAAAACCAAAACCAACATTAATGTACTAAATGTACTAAAAAACATATACATTTTCGCATATCCAGTCGAGACATTCATATTTACAAAAAATGTATTGCTACAGGTTGCACGTTAATTTCGGAAATCGACAATCGTTTTTGTCTATTATTATACCAAAAAATGGTTTATTTTAATACACCTTGTACACTAGAGGATTTTTTAATTTTTTCCTTTTATTATTTCATATTCTTTTTTCGATCGACACACACATAGATAAACACGTGCATTTATTTTATATATTTTTGTATATCGAGTGGTGATCTTGCTTACAAATTGTATATAAATCTTGTACATATGTATTTTGCTTCTGCGCAATCATTTAAATTAACAATGATACATTTTTTGTTTCATAGTACAACATGGTTGCAATATTAATGTAAAGTGAGATGGGCTATAAAATATTTGCTTTGTTAATAAATCATAGGATCGATAAAGATCAACATAGTTATGTTGTAAATATCGTTATCCCGTTTTGTCCCAATACTTGAAAATAATTCAAATAAATTCATGTTAATTTAGTTTATATACCTCGGTCAAGTATGAAAGATGTGCCTCTGGGTAATTATGTACTCTGTGGTATTACTATAAATGTGCACTCAAGTATAAATAAAAAACGGAAGAGAAATATACAATCATACAATGGATTTCATTTGTCGATGGAACAAAAATCGAGTAGCCGATCACAATCTACCTTATGGAAACCTCTGGTATATGTATATGATACAACGTACAATGGTATCACGGTATTTCTTCTATAACAATGGTGTGATGGTGGTGTGACGGTATAATGGTATGACGGTTGGACGGTAAGATGATATCAAGGCCTGACAGTATGATGCTATGATTATATGATGATATGATGGTACGATGGTACGATGGTATGATTAAAGGATGGTATGTTGGTATGATGGAATGATGATATGTTGGTATGATTATATGATTATACGATGGTACGATGTTATGATAATATAATGGTATGAAGGTGGGGTCGATTGATGATAAGATGATGGTGGGATGGTTTGACGTTAGTATAGTACGATGGAATGTTTGTATGATGGTTTAATAATAAATTGTCATGACGGTATGATGGTACAATTCTGAATGATTGTTTAAGGATAAGATACGTACCGGCATACGTACGACGGTACGTATGCCGGTACGAGTGTACGTTGCTATTATGGTGTGATGGTGAGTAGGGTTTGAAATTGAGTTGGATTTGAGAGAGAAATTCGGTTAGGGATTAATTTGAGATCAAGTTTAGGGTTTAGTGGGAGGTTAGATTGAGTTGAGTTCATACACAGATATAGCTTTCGAATCGAATTCTTTTAGGAATGGGTCGGAAAATAAGTATGGAGTTTTGCAGATGGTTGAGGTTTGGGTCGAGCTAAAGTTGATTAAGGGTTGATTTGATGATTTAATTGATGGCTGGGTTGGCCGTTAATTTGGTGGTTGGGTTGAGTTGTAAATTGGGTTGGAGGTCAAGGTGAAGATTAACTTAAGAGGTTCATCTCGGGATTGATGAGTTGAATTAATCAAAACCGAAGTTCTGATCACCTTATGAGGTTTCAGCCTTTTAAATTTTATGTTTTTGAATCGTGACTACAACTATTTCCTACGTCTATTTCTTTTTTGTATTTTTAGTAAAATTTTTATGGAAAATAAACATGGTAATAAATAGATGAATAAAAAAAAATTATGCAATGTGTCAAATTATGATATGTGCCACCGAAGCCGTGGTGAACATTTGGCCGATATTACCTTTCACACATAATTGTTATCGATCAATAAGCATGATTAAATACATAAATCAAAATCGTTCCACAGTGGTGTAATCTTTTTGTTCTTTCAAAGAGCGGAAGCAAATTTAAAATCATTCGGAAATGTAATTTTATTTTACAAAATTCAGATGTTCATGGGTTTATTGAAAAAGCTAAAGCTATTCGGCTTGATTTTGTTCAACATTTTTTTAGATTATCTATCCACACAATATTTACGAATTTTGACGAGTATAACCAGAGCCTTCTAGAGTAAAGAGCCATAATCTTAATGACGTAGTTTTTAGAAGCTTTTTTAGTGGTATAACTTTTCACTGATTTCCATAGGAATCCATAGTAAAAATGGTGTTTTTTAGCTTCAAGTTTTTCAATGAAAAGAGCAAAAATATTATAAAATGTTTATATAAAAGTTTTATACATATCTTTAGGAACAATATACAAGAAGGCCATATTGGTATTAAGTAAATATTAATTGCAGAAATATTAAAATTAAATTATGTCTAAAATATATTTTTTGAACATTTATTTTGCAAAATACATCAAAGTTGGCTCCGGACAAATTAAAATAATACTTGCTAAATTTATCTTTAGTTTTACTAGTGTACGTAAGATGTCTAAAATGTTTATAGAAAAATACGAAAAAAAATTATTTAATCGGAAAATTATCACACGTTCCTATCCTATATTTTGTGAATTTGTTTTGCTTTTCCTACAATTTTTGAATTTGAAATTTCCCTAGGTGGTAATTTTTGGTACGATTTTACCAAATTTTTACTGCCATCACTGGCATCACAACGTGTGATAATTTTGTGATTTAATCATTTTTTTTTTTCGTATTTTTCTGTGAACATTTTAGACATCTTACGTACACTAGTAAAACTAAATTTAGCAAGTATTATTTTAATTCGTCAGAGCCAACTTTGATGTATTTTTCAAAATGAATGTTAAAAAAATAAATTTTAGACATAATTTAATTTTAATATTTTTGCAATTAATATTTATTTAATACCAACCTAGCCTTATTGTATATTCTTGTTAAAGATATGTAGAAAACTTTTATATAAACATTTTATAATATTTTTGCTTTTTTCATTGGAAAAGTTGAAACTAAAAAACGTCATTTTTACTATGGATTCCTATGGCGTACAATGAAAAATTATACCACTAAAAAAGCGCCTAAAAAATACATCTCGATGATTGTGGCTCTATACTCTGGAAGGCTCTGATTATATAAATATGAGATACCTAGATATTATAGTTATATTTATAAGAGGCAGAAATTGGTTCAACTTGTCCCGATCTCCTTTGTAGGTGGCTCTGACTCCACTCATAAAAATAATTTTTTTTCTGTTATCGAATAGAAAAGAAAGAGAATAGAAAGAAATATTTACTGTGATCGATCTCTGATACTGTTGGCAAAACTTTAGTCCCAACTTAATATTTCGTGTATTATTTCTATACTATAAATGAGATCCCAATAACGCTCTCGTCAACTAACACGAATGCAAACACCAACAATATACCACAAACAATTGAAGTATATAACGAGACATAGTATTTACAGATATAAAAAATATGTTGGTGATAATTATCGAATGTGTACGTATTTTTAAGCTTTCAAAGGAAAATTAGTATTAACTTAAATTTGAATCGGATTGGATGACATTTTGAGAAATTAATCGTGTAATTAAATAATTGTATAAAGAATAAAGTCATAAAAAATAGTCAAGTGTTGTGGTATACATTATTGCCACAATTTTGTGTGTTTTTTACCACCGTGTGTTTATTCGTGATCAAAAGAGCCTTGTGACCTTTGCTATCTAGTGATTATTTCTGCCAGTGTATTTATTTTCCTTTTTGGAACAACTAAATTAAATTAAGAAAGTTAGAACCGTCGCCATCTTCCAACAACAAAGGAACTTCCTTGGCTCCTTAAGCGAAACAACCATGGTAGCGAATCATAGTGACCTAAAGGACGGTTTTCAATTCCCAAAGGACACCATCGAAAAATTTGATGGAGTTTATAAGAATTTGCCGGCTTTTCAAGATGCCTATCTTTCATCAATTCATAACAATGATACATTATCCAAGGTCACAAAATTTAAATTGCTGAAGCAAATATTGGAGGATGGACCGGCCGCATTAATTAAAAATATTTTGGAAACCGAAGCAAATTACGATGAGGCGTGGACGAAACTTATTAACCGCTATAAAAAAAGTAAACACATCCTAATGTCTTACATAACTGCCTTCCTTGATCAACCAGCAGCCGTGAGCGGTCGTCCAAATGACATTCGCGCGTTAAGTGACAAATCGGATGAACTCTTAATTGGAATTCGGACTATGGGCAAGGAAGCTGAATATCGTGACGCATGGCTAATCCAAATCCTTCTGCGAAAACTGGATCCTGAAACTAGACAGGATTGGGTGAAGGAATCGGATAAGGATGATTTCAGATCGATTCTTACATTTTTAGAGTTTTTGAATTCAAAATGCGATGGTATGGATGAAGGCAACTCTGAAGTTAACCACCAACTACCCATACGTGCTATTAACCCGCACATTCGGTCAATGCATCTAGCCACAAGCGACCCAGTCTGTCCTTATTGCAAAAGAACCGGGCATTCCTTATATCGATGTATAACATTTAGATCATTGAATGGAAATGCACGCCGATCTGTTGTAGCTCAATTATCGATTTGTGAGAATTGTCTCAAGCCAGATCATGCTGCTTCGTCGTGTACGAATCCTTATAGTTGCCGACATTGTAATCAATTACATAATTCGCTGCTTCACGATTTTAAACCAACTTCAGAACAATCATCCAATCAACAAGGCCAACCTCCCAATAAATCCACGGCATCAATAACTTATCACAAACCGATAGCTTCGCCTCCGCAATCAACTTCATGTTCTCAGCCTCCAGTAGCGCAGTCTGGATTTGACCCTCAATCATTACAATCAAATACACTAATTGGCATTCCATCACATAATTGCCTTACCAAAATACATACACCCAATTCGATATTCACGGACAAGCCACCAATTTCTGCCGGCCCGCGTACAGTAATATTACCGACCGAGCTTGTGCAAGTTCGTGACCGTTCCGGAAACCTAAACATAGCAAATGCATTGTTGGACTCTGGATCGCAGTGTTCTTTTGTATCTGAACAGCTAGTACAACGCCTGGGATTGACTCGTGCGCATTCGTCTATAGTCAGCGGCTTATCTAATAAAAGAGCTTCGATCACTAAGGGAGTTGTAAGCATCGAAGTGTCATCGCGATTTTCTCACCACAACCGTTTGCTAATAAACGCGTACATTCTGCCAACAGTTGTCACACTCGCCTCAGCGGAAACTGATATTCTAAACACCAAAGCCTTTAAGGCGCTGAATTTAGCTGATCCTCATGCTGGTTCGGCCATGGAAATCGATTTATTATTGGGAGCCGATGTATTTTTTGATATAATTTATCCAGAGAACATCGTTGCTGATGGACGAACTCAAGCTCAATTAACTATGTTTGGCTGGATCATAATCGCTCCTCCCCGATCGGATTTTAGGGTAATGCATAGGTTCTTAACCGTTATAGTTGAGGAAAATATCAAAGAAACACTCCAACGATTCTGGGACGTTGAGGAAGTACCGAATTGTAAACCATATCTCCCAGCTATCGATCAATGTGAGCGTCTATACCAATCAACCGTTCATCGTGAAGATAGTGGAAGGTATATGGTTAGCTTACCCTTCAAGACACCAAGAATAAATCCGCGCCGGATTTCACTTACGTAAATGGAAGTCGAATTCCCAAAAATTTCTTGAAACCATTCAAGTCGAATTACGAGACCCATCGAGTTTGCAATTCTCCGACAACACTTCAACAATGAAAACTCTTGGGATTCAGTGGAATTCAATGCGTGACATGTTTAAGTTCACCATTGAACTCCCAGATTCTTTCACACCAACCAAACGACAGCTTCTTTCCGAAATTTCAAGGATATTCGATCCATTTGGTTGGTTATCGCCAACTAGTATCAGTATGAAGTTATTGTTCCAGCACATATGACGTCTAAAAATAAATTGGGATGATCGACTACCTCAACAAACTTTGGATAAGTGGTCGGTTCTGAGGAGAACACTTGTCATGTTGAATGACATTCAAATCCCTCGTTACATCCATCTATCTCGAAAGGTCACTGAGGTTCAATTGCACGTTTTTTGTGATGCGTCAGAACTTGCTTACTCAGCGGTAGCATGTCTTCGTGTGACAACAGCAACTGGAGCTATACAAATTTCACTTCTAATTGCGAAAACTAAGGTGGCTCCTCTCAAGCAAGTTACACTTCCGCGTTTAGAGTTGTGTGGAACCCTCTTAGCAACAAAAATTATGAAGTATGTTAGTGAAGTTTTCAAGGAGCATGAACCAAAAATCTTTGGGTGGACGGACTCCCAAATAGTCTTAGCATGGCTGTCAGATGATCCAAGAAGATGGAAGACATTTATAGCCAATCGAACGTCGGAAATCCTTCGTATTACGTCAAGATCACAGTGGTTCTACGTTCCATCTCATGAAAATCCAGCGGACTGCGCGTCACGTGGCATCGATCCAATAAAGCTAAACACGCACAATCTATGGTGGTCGGGACCGAAATGGCTGTACCACGATGCTACTGACTGGCCAAGGTTAGCAGCAGCTAAGGTATCATCGATTCCAGAAGAACGTCAAACCACCTCTACGGCAGTGACCGTAATTATAAAAAACGACCTCATTATATGTACCTGCTTAATAGATGGTCTTCATTATCAAAAATCATCCGTATTATTTCACAATTGTTACGATTCCGCAAAAAGGTCTATGGAATGGGAGTCATGCTCTACATCGATGAATTGCGGAAAGCTGAAGAAATAATCCTGAATAATGTACAACGTGAGGTTTTTAGAACCACAATATTCTGCCTGCAAGAAAAACGAACAATCGACAAAACGAATTCTCTTGCATTCAATTCTTCGTGTCGGCGGACGGCTGGAAAATTTGGTTTGCAAATATGATGTTAAGCACCCCATTATCCTGCCTAAGATTCATCGATTGACGGAGCTAGTGTTAAGTGAAGTTCATCTGATTAATCTGCACCCTGGACCGTCTTTAATGATCAGTTTGTTGCGTCAGCGTTTTTGGATAGTCGACGGCCGTAATGTGGTAAGATATTATATTAAAAAATGTATCCGTTGTTTTCGTTTCAAGCGCCTGATCTCAGCTCAATTAATGGGAAATCTGCCACTGACGCGAGTTACCGTGAATAGACCGTTTACAACTGTTGGTGTCGATTTCGCCGGTTCCATATTGCTGAAAACGCAACATGGTTGTGGGCGTGTTGCAGTTACCAAGGCGTATATAGCACTTTTTGTATGCTTTACCGTGAAGGCCATTCATATTGAATTGGTCAGCGACATAACCTCTGAATCCTTCATTGCTGCACTACGACGTTTTATAGCCTGGAGAAGAATTCGAAGCGAAATTATATCAGACAATGGGACAAATTTCGTAGATGCCAGACGGGAATTAGCTGAATTGTGTGACTTGTTTGGAAACGAAAGGAGTCGCTCAAACATCAACAAATTCTTTGAACACCAAAGAATCAATTTCAAATTCTACCCTGCGAGTGTTCCCCACTTCGGCGGCTTGTGGGAATCAAACATCAGGTCAATGAAATATCATTTCCGAAGGGTACCCTCGGACGCTACCATGACCTTTGAAGAAATGAAAACTCTTCGGTGCCAGATCGAGTCGTTGCCTAATTTACGACCAATTAGCCCATTGACGTCAGATCAAGAGGATTTAAATTTTTTGACCTCGGGTCATTTTCTGATACTGTATTTTTTAGCTTTCAAAGGAAAATTAGTATTAACTTAAATTTGAATCGAATTTGATAACATTTTGGGAAATTAATCGTGTATAATCGTGTAAGAATAAAGTCATAAAAAATATTCAAGTGTTGTGGTATACATTATTGTCACAATTTTGTGTGTTTTTTACCACCGTGTGTTTATTCGTGATCAAAAGAGCCTTGTGACCTTTGCTATCCAGTGATTATTTCTGCCAGTGTATTTATTTTCCTTTTTGGAACAATTAAATTAAATTAAGAAAGTTAGAACCGTCGCGTTTTTAACTGTATTGTCATAATTTTAAGTTATGACGCATGTTACAAAAACAACATACACATAACATTACGTATTTTTTGTACAATTTTGTATAAACATAATATAAGCAAAAATATTAACAGATGATAGAGCCTCTATTTCTGTAGAAGGCTCCGACCACTCGTATCAAGGAAAATAGGCTTTTATGCTTCCGACAGTAATGTACAAAATGTCTGTTTTGTAAATTGTTGTTAAACTTCACTCTTAATACAATACACAAATGAGGTTTTGCCAATAGTGTAACAAACTTTAGCACACAGTGCGTTTAATGTCCAAAATCATTTTAGTATTATAAATGAAATAAAGTCCAATTCACTACATTTGCACATCGAGATAACAACGTAAAACATTCTAAATATTTTCGTAACAAATGTTCACATAATTTCACTGTGAAAATGATAATCACAATGGAATCATCGCTATGATACGAAGAATAATCCAACAGAAAAACAATAGCTGTAACATGAAAACGGAAAATGAGTAGCAAAAAATGGAAAAATCTAATTTCTTTTCTCCTTCTTCATTTTGTTTAACTTGATTATTGGAAAAATAAATTTTCAAAAAGTTGGATTTTATGTTTTTGTTAAGATTATGTGTATACATATATTGTAGTTAGGTAGAGGTAGAGCTAGATTGTGGAAAACCATTTTAAAATATTTCGATTTTTGATCCTAGAACAATTTAACGTTAAATAAGTAAATTACTGTTTATATAACTTATCGAATCAAAATTAATTGACTTTTTATTAGTTTTGCAATTTTGTTTCTCGTTTCATTTTAGAACCGGGATTAAATAGTTTATGTTTGTTTTAATGTTGGAACGAATTTGATTTGTATTTATTTATGTATGTGGGATTTTCGAAATACATTTTTAGTAATCTAACAATAAACCTTTTTTTTTTTTTTGTTTTTGTTAAAGTAGATTATAATTTATCTAATTTGTTGCCTAATTAGATTAAAAAGTTTTAAAATGATGTTCTTTTTTATAAAACAACTAATTTGGGTGAAATTTTTATACATTTAAAAAAAAAAAATCAAACCATATATATTTAAGAATGTACATAATATAAGCCTTATTTTTTCCGAATTACCCTCTACAGTGATTTTAATTATATTATACACACTTTTTCCTTCATTCTGCCACTTTCTAGGGATATTTCTTTTAAAAAACAATTAACCCCAAACATAAATTCCACCCTTGTGAAAAGAATAAAAAAAAAAAAAAATCCAACAAAATAAAGATACGTATTATACAGAAGGTCCTTTTATTTTAAATCACCACACATAATCTAAATTACTCCAAAAAGTCTACTTGAAACCTCACACCCAAAAACTATATTTACCCTTACGTTAAACTCACCGCACACCATTATTTAATTAAGCGAATCTTTCATTTCATATTACCCCAATTTGTATAATAATAAACAAAAAGTTCACAAGCATTCAGACAACGCTTTTATTTTTAGAACTAACTAAACCATTTCTTAACTGCACAACTTTCCATTCAATTCTGAAACTTTTATTGTTTGTCCTGTGTTCTATAGTATTCGAGGAAATTTACAACAATTGTAAATGCACAACATATCCAAATATCTCTTTTACAGGTAGAGATATAATGCAGTATTGAATAGAATCCCCCCCTTCCCCATATTGAGGTGGGCTGTCCCTCCACATACATTTATATTTATATAGTAAACGAGACGAAAATGGGAGTAATTTATTTTTGTTTCGTTTTTTGTAACAAAATAGCACTAAAATCTATTACGTACTAAACAGTGTTGTTGTTCCAGGATTGTTTGTGTACGAATGAAAAATAATAGTTTGTCGTCGCTTAATAATGCTTATGGATTTTATGTTTTCTATTTTATTTATTTATTTATATTTTTTTGGTAAGATAAATTTACACTTCGGTGCATTTACTTTTGTACAATTATATTGTAAATTAGGTTACTGTTATTTACTGTTTAGTTACAATACTCTTGTAAAATTTTTTTGTCATTTATATGTTTTGTTTTTGAAGACAAATCGATGCAGACATTAGGAGTTTTTGTATACGAAATGAATATTTGATTCTTCTGCTATAATATAATTTGAAACAACGTTTTAATGAAAATATTTCAAGCAATAACAATAAATTATAGACTATTAAAATATCGTTTAAGCAGTTTTATATTTTGAACATTTAATAGAAAAAATATTTTAAATATTACTTTCCAGATTTTGCACATTCTTCTTCTGATACATCAAATCTATAATAATCTGACACTTCCAAAAATGTTCCCAGAAACGGCAGGATTTAAAAATGCTAATCCCCAACCAAATGCTATTCCTCAACCAAATCACTGCAAATCTACTACCTCAAACTAATAAATTGAACCATTCCATACTACTCCTCCTCTACAGTTCAAACCAAAATTACCCCTCATTAGTTCAAATCAAAAACATGAAGCGGAAATCCGTTACGAGAGACATATCGTCATTAATCTGATGTGGCATTACCCTCAATTAAAATATATTGCAAACACAAAAAAATTATATGTATGACAAAAATAAGAATGTCAGGTCTGACGGAAACATTACTATCAAATCACCAAATATCTGACAATTTACGAGTTAGCAGGCACATATATAAGGCATTAAGAAGCTTCTAATCGCACGATAAATTTAATTAAGTGTTTGTCATAACTGCTTCAAATTTGTGTAACACAAAAATTTCACAAAACACATTACAAAATTATATGAAATATTTTTTCATGTGGAAAATTAAAAATTCTTTCGCATACTCCGGACAGTCTTTAATTACGAGTAAATCGACCTGTAACTATGTAATAAAATCTTAGGAACCGAATTCCACCCAATTGTAATATTGTTGTATCATCATGAAACTTACCAATTGTATATAGCTTTGATGACATTACAATATGGTATACTCAATATTATAATATTTTCAAAATGGCTGGCGCCCCCAAGATAACGGATTACGATTGTCTTTATAACCTTCTTGATATGGGTATCAAAGGAAAGGTCTTGACCAGTAGAAAATGATAAGGTGAATGACGCCATACTAAGTCCAATATGACGGACCACCTGTTTTGTAAAACAAGTTTGGTTCTGATCTATAATGTTTTTAACACGCTTTTATTAGGTCGACCTGTAACTAACTAACTAACTATGTAATGGAATCTACGGATATGAATTTCACCCACTTCTAATTGTTGTATCATTATGGAATTCGGTAATTGTGTGTAGTTCTGATGACAATTCGGCCGTAGAATTCTCTACCACTGATGGGGAACAAAACGGGAAAAACAATAAAAAAGAAACAGCAACACAAAGAACTCAGTGAAAATGAAACAAATCATCAATAACCTGTATTAAAAATGTACATGAATATAGAACCAAAGAGAGATATAACGGTTAGAAGGTTAGCAACATTTCGGGTCCCAAGCAAAAGCTGCAGAAACGTAAGAAGAGCACACAGTTCAGATCACTGCAAGGAACTGGAGTCAGTGGTTGTGAAAAAGAAATTGGCAACTGTTCCTGGGCTGTAAATTATTCATTCAGTGTCTGTAATTCCCATGCTTGCAAAATTTGCAGCAGCAACTTTCATCAATATCCATTTCTGGTGTACTCTTATTCCGATAATCTCGTCACAAAGTGTTTCTGTCGCCATTCATATAATCATACATGAAGGCTTTACTTCACCCCGAGAAGTGGCTATGTTTTCCAAAGAATTCCGACATTGTAGCTTTTTTAAAAAGCCTTCATTGTCATATTGTCATCTGAATTGGTGATGTGAAGAAGTTGTTGGAATATTCGCCTTAAATAATAACTTTTGAACGTGGAGATTATGCCTTGATCCATTGATTGTATTAAGGAGGTTCTATTCGGTGGCGTAAATATGAATTTCACTTTGTCTGATATTTCACTGATGTGAATGGGATGACCAAGAAGGAGCATTATCGAGCAATACTAAAGCTTTCAAATTTGGGTTTCGTTTTTCCAAAAAGGTCTGTTTGTCGAATAAAGTCCTTGTCGCTCGGCAATAAACTGGAAGATTATTTTTCGAAATATTTTCAATGCCCGCGGATTTTTCTAATGATAAATGCTTGAATTTGAAATCCCCATGCGCATTACCCTTACAGAGAGCCGTTCTTTAGCCGCTTTATAATCGCTTCCAGAATAAACTAGTCTCCTCAACGTTAAATACCAGTAGGCGACGTACCTTCCGACTGATATTAAATCTTACAGTTAGTCTTTAAACCACTCGGCACCAGCAAAATCTGCACTACCGGATTAACCCTGTTACAGAAATATCCCCTCGAGGGATAAGTATTAGGGTCGTCTATTACTTATACAAGCGAATTTAAGAGTGTTATTAAACGAGGAAACAAGTCATTACTCAAACTATTTATATAAAGGAGTACGTATGATATCTAAGATTTTACGAGGATTTTTCTGTAATCCTCAGCTGTGTACTTCTACGAGGTTGAGGGGAGGCAAGGTGAAATAAAAATCCACTATACGGCAAAACGCAATGCAGGAAATAGTGTAAAATGGCGGTGGGAATATGCCCCCGAAGGTGGACTGCTCTTCGGCTCCTAATGAGGGGGCTCAGAAGAGGGTTCGGGAGCGATAGTGTTCAAGCTGAAACTAACTGTAGCTGAAAGAGCCAAAATGCAAGACTGCATTTCACGCATTAGAACTGTTGGCCAAACAATGTGTCTAGAGGTCGTCGGCTTGAAAATTCGACTGTTGGAAAGAAAGGAAATTGTGCAGTCTTTAGAGAACGTTGAATGAAAGGCAACTTATGCTCAAACGCTAAAGTCAGGAGTAGTCAAGCGCCAATTCATGAGTCAGGTGAAAAGGTCTCAAAACCAAAAATATCATAGTCGAAATCTTCGATGGTTGTCGCTGTTAAACCAATAGTGAGCAGTAGTGCCCTTTTGCAAATAGTGATGAGATTAAAAAGAAAGTTAAGAAAATTATTTTCCCGCTGCTTCAAATATTGCTGTTAAAAAGGTCAGCAATATCAAAGATGGTATTATGATCGAAACAAACAAGCAACCAGATCCTTACTACTTTTTGAATAATGAGACGTTGTACAACGTTCGGCTGGTAGCTTCACTACCAGAGAAACGTTAAGCAGGAGTAATCATTTTTGACGTAGAGGCAGACTTGAAAATTGAAGAAGTAAAGGAAGCAAAACTCTAGCGTAATCACTAACGAAAATCTTAAAGATAGTTTCAAAACTAGGCCAAAAGATGGCAAAACAGTTCATTGGGTTATAGAAGTGGCTCCGAAAGCGAGAATTGCCTTATTAAAAACAATAGGCTATACATAGGATGGTCATCCTGTAAAATCAATGATTTTATAAAGGTTTCAAGGTGCTTCAAGTTGGACACATAGCAAACTTCTGCAAGGAAAGACATCAAGTCTGTGGTCACGACAGAAATATTTCCCAACTAAAACTGAGGCTCCAAAGTGTATCTGTTGTACGAAAGCCAATAAATATTTTGACCATTCGACCTACAGCAAAATCTGCACAGCTTACAGAGCGGCACTGAACCTAATCATGAAAAAAACTGCATATGCGGGATAAAAACAACAATAAAAACCACAACACTTGTCAATTCGACAAACTGCAGTTCATGAAAACATTGACCTAATATGTATGCAAGAACCTCACACGTTAAAGGAAAAAATTGGTGGCCTAGCAACACAAACACGTATTGTGACTGGAAACAATTATACTGTAAAAGCAGCCGTTGCAATAATAAATAATGATATAGAAATTCTCAAGATCACGCAATACTATGAAACACATTGTGTATGTGTTGAGATGAGATAAGGACTAGGTTGTTTTTATCTGGTCAGTATATATTTTCAATATTCTGATGATCCATTAGACTATATAAATAAGCTTGATAATATCATGAATGGCCCTAAAAACCATCCAATTTTCATAACTGGCGACTTCAATGCTAAATGAAAACTATGGCATAATAGAGAAACAAATGATAGAGGAACTATTGTTGAAGAGTTCATAGCTAGAAAGGGCCTTTTCGTTATTATCAAAGGAGGCCAGCCAAGTACATATAGTCATAATGGGGAATCAAATATTGACCTAACTTTAACGACAAATGGTCTTTTGAGAATAATATCAAATTGGTCAGTGAAGGAATTGGACTACCAGTGATCACAGAGTTACTATGCAAGCAAGCGGCGCGAAAAGGATTTCAACCTTCTAATAAGATACCTCGGTACACGCAAACTGGGAGAAATTCAGCAATCTGTTGGGCACTAACTGACAAGGATTGAAAGGCAGATTGACTATTGCCTCTACAAATGATGTAGATAGAGTTGAGCGTGAGATAACAAGAGCGAGCTGGTTATCTTACGCTCAACTCTATCTATATCATTTATACGTATGTAATGAAGTATTCCATTGAAACGATCACGAAAGGAAAATTTGCCTTGGTGGACCAAAGATTTAACCACCAAAAGGATACAAGTCCATCGGCTAAGAAAAGTGTACAAAGAGAAGTACACCCAGAAAAAAGAGCGAGCAAAATACGTAGATATGTAGCACATAGAAATGTATTAATGATACACGACAGCGTAGTCTGGAACAATTTATAATCGAACACGGAAATGCGGAGCCTTCGGGTTTTGTATACAAGTTCAGTACAGGAAGGTTTAAAACTTTAGAGGTACTTAGTACCCTAGTAGGTAGCGATGGTGCTCCGACTACTTATTGGAAAGGCACTACTCAATGCTTACTAAACACCCTGCTACCCGATGATATAGAGGAAAATAACACACCAGTCACACCTGACATAGAACTATTTAATAGTGACGAAACAATGTTGGCAGTTATGTCAATGAAAAAGGGTAAAGCGCCAGGCCTAGATAACATCGAGGTTGAAGTGATACAAAGAGCATAGCCAATAATAGGTCCATGCATCACTAAAAGGCGGTGATCGTGATCAAACCAACCGAAAAGCTTACATACCAATCTTGCTGCTGCCAGTCTTGGGCAAATTGTAGTGGTAAATATAGTAAGAAACAGTTTGGGTTTAGAGAGGGAAGCTCCAGAGTGGACGCCATGGTGACCCTGGTCAACATGGTTAAACAGTCAGAACAAAAGTATGTTATGGGAGTTTTCGTAGACATATCTGAAGCTTTTGATAATATGTGGTGGTCTAGTATTATGAATGAGCTAGAGAGGATTAGTTGTCCATTAAATCTTTACTCCATAATCAGCAATTACTTCTCTGGAAGAGTTGCAACTGTAGTTACATTTACGTGGCACGCTAAGTAAAAATGTGAAAAAGGGATGCGCACAGGGCTCCGGCTTAGGACCACACCTCTGGAATTTAGTATTCAACAGCAGCATGATTGATGGAATTGACAAAGTTGCTTTTGCAGATGATAAGGTAATGATTTTTGCTGGTAATTCAAGGCAGGCTATTCAAGAAAAAACGCAAAGAGCGATTGATGTAACTGTTGACTAGTGTAACTTAGAATTAGAATACCAGCCCTGGTGACAGTTAATGGTCTGAGAATTAATGGTGAAAACAGTAAAATGGTTAGGAGTCGATTTTGATGAAAGGCTCGGTGTTACAAATCACGTCAAGAGGGTAGCAGAAGGTGGAAAAAGTATTATTTCCACTGAAGAGAGTGGCAAGAGAAACATGGCCTTGAAACAAAGCACTATTGCCATGATATATGAAGGTTTAGTTGTAGCGTCCATGACTTATGCATGTGTGGGGTGGGCTGGTAAAATGAATTGTCACCACCGCAGAATAGTAATAAGTGCTCAGAGGGGCATCCTACTCGGAATGAGTAAGGCATGCAGAACGGTGTCAACTGATGCTGTCACTGTTCTAGCTGGCGTTATTCCGATTGATATACTACTAGAAAAAAGGCTGATGGCTTATAAACTTAGGAAAAGGCAAGACATTGCATACGGTGAATGAAATAAGACCAAATCTCCTGAGATATCTAAAGGTTGACATGCGTAGAGTGTCATTAGCAAAATGGCAAGATAGATGGAGCAACTCTTTTGATGGCAGAACTACTTTTAGTTTCTTGCCAAATATTGAGGAAAGACTAGTTCAAAAACTAGTACTTAGCTCGCATTTTACTAAAATGTTAACAGGGCATCCAGCTATAAGAGTCAATTACTTGTGACTGTGGCTATGAACATAAGGATATTAACCATGTTATTTATGAGTGTGAGAGAAATCAAGAGGCTCGATGCAAGTTAGCCATAGTTATCAGGGCTGACTGGCCAGCTACTAAGCTAACACTAATGATGCCTATGAACACAAGTGTATTTAAAGAGTTCTGTGAGACAGTTTTAAGAGATAGGTAAAGAATAAAAGACTGCTCAGTAAAACATTTTAAGCATTTTATAAATGACACAATGCCTTATGGCAGATGAGATTTTATTAAAACAAGAACTAACGTTCGATATGATTTTGCTTTTTTTACAACTGGGGCAATTTTGTGTCTACGGACAGATTAACTTATACGACATTTTGATAGAAGATGAGTATGCGCCTCCAAGTGGCAGGGATGGGAACAGGTTTTTCCTAGCTAAGCATACCGAAACGGAGACAGAAAAGAACCAAAGCACGACGACGCGGGAACTGACATAGGCATAGCCTGGGTGCTATTCTCAAATATAATGACAATGACAATGACAATGTTACAGAAATATTGTGAAGGTTTGCCCGGGTTATGAACCGTTGTAACCATCCTTGACCTGATTTTTTCGAATTCCAACGGCGGCACTAGTGGAAGCGCTTTCTTATTAGCGTTTGCTTGCAAAATGATTTGAGTTTTAATTTCATACCAATTGGTATGTAAAAATTTAGCAGGTTTAACTTTTTCAGCGTTTCGTTCACAAATTAAATTTCAGAGATCAATGTTCTGGGACCTATTCATTTTAACTTTTCAAAATTAATTTTTTTTACAATAAATCAATGTTAAATTAATTAAAAAGTCACTTCGGTAAAAACCGCAAAACTCAGTGAAAATGATAAAAACTCAACAGAAACATGTAATAAAAATATACATGAAGCAATATAGGGTCAAAGAGACGCCAGTGTAGGGAGCAAAATGGTTCGAATGTTTGCGACGTTACGAATCCCAAACAAGAGAGCTATGCTAAGTGAGCATAATACCGTAACCAGATCACCGCAAAGAGCTGGGGTCAGTGCTTTTGAAAAATAAGTTTAGACGTTTTATGATAATATGTGTGAAATTTACACAAAGAAAATGCCGTACCTGACCCTTTTTCGTTAAGCAGTCGATGCAAGACACATGTGAGTAGCAATAAAAGCTTACCTCCATCAAAAGCGTTGTGGAACAACCTCGATTTAGATGCAGAGGTGCAGTGTCAGATGTCATTGCAATTTTATCGCAAGCTGAGCCAAGAGTACTGTGGAGGATCATTCACTTCGTCAAAGTCATCAAAATACGTGCGACAATTGTGCAATATGCATTTGGTGGTCAAGCAGTGCTTTTTGCGTAAGATATATTTGATATAACTGAAAAACTGCCAAACATGCTCTCAAGATCAATTGACAATGTTGCAATCAAGATTATCACTGAGCAACTTGAGAATCTCAATGTTGCCCGAGGGTTCTCGTTATCTAGAGAAAGAGTCAACAATGTATTATTATAAAGATAATTAATTCAACGCTGAAGGCACCATTAGATTAAATCATTAACCAACTGACGTGCCTTTGCTGTGAAGAGAATTGAGGACTGAAAACTGTGCACACAATCGAGATAGTGTACAAGGCTATCTGTAAGAGATCCTGCCGCATATCCAATTCAAGATAATGGCTATTTGCTCGAAAGCAACTTTGACATAATCAAAAAAAACTGAGTTATGTTTGGTAAGTCGTTTCGCCTCAGCGCTATCTGGAGAAGACTTAAATGATAGAGACAATCAATCGAATATTGGATTGATACTTAAACAAGCCCTAGAAGAATTGTTTGATAGTTATAAGGCAGATGTGCTAATAACAAAGGAGAAGTCACTCGGTTTTATGCTCTAGGACGGAATATATTACTTAACTGATACTCATTCATGTAGATTAAGAAGCTCAAAAGCCCAGAACGGTGGCAAACAACATAGACTCACAGACATACTCTCACATGTATCAAAAACAATACAACACATAGTCATCCGGGGACTTCATTCATAGCGGAAGAAGAATATGTTTGCTCAGATGTCGGATGGAACATACGTGGAAACAACTATAAAAATATTTACTACATCTCTGAAAGGATTTACTAAATATGGACATTCAGCCTTGTGAGCCCAATTTAGCAGTAGAATTCTACGTTCCTAAGTATTTGTCCAAAAGGTAACCGACAAATTAAGGAAACTGATACTTCTTGTCGCATATTTAGAATTTGCTTGAAGATTTTTCATGATAGGCAAGTATCAGCCTCTGAATGTGCCTTTCGATTTAGCCACCTACCGATCTGTGACAGTTCTGGTAGTTGTGTCTTCATAAATACACGAAAACGAGAATAGCGTTCTAGAGTGTGACGTTTTGACGAGCGGGGGCAAGAAACAGGATGCTTCAGTAATTTCTTCAAAAGGCATGAAAAGCGTTCCTTGCAACAAGCTTCGTAGCTTCATAGCTTCGACAGATCCTGAAAATTTGTATTACAGCCTATTAGTTCAGTAAATACCTTATCGCTCAGAGACAGAATTATTAGAAAGGTCTGGTAACGCAAGAAACGCTTTCCTAGCTCGGGAAGAGCAATTGAAGGCAATTAGTGGTCATATGGACGACAGGTTCGATGATTATTTTTTGCTTTTTAGTGCAGCACTTGTAAAAGCGTGTTTTTGTTTTTAGTTTTTTAAACTACTGATTTATTTACCTGTTAAATGGATAAAAAATTTGAGAGCAAAATGAAACATTAAACTTCAACTATAAAATGCCAGTCACCATTTAATTTTTAAATGATAGAACCTGGAGAAACTCAAACCTACTTTTTTGGATCTAAAGTGGAGAAATTGTTCTGTCTTCCATTTGCCGAGAAAAATTTTAACCTTTAAGTCTATTAGCGCAAAAAATTAATTATTAATTTATTTATATAATTTTTTGCCAGACGGTGAAAGCTCAAATACCTGGGTTTACGCAACCACTCGCAACAATCGTTGCAGACTTTACAGGCAAAACAATTTTTAAAAAAATTGAGAATTATTTGATTTTTTTGGGAGACATTTCATTATGGAACAAGAGATGTACTTCTGTTTAAAATCAAAATTCCAATTTGCAATCAAGATCATCATTAGTACGACTATGTCTGTGCAAGAGCTGTTTGGCAAACTAGGGATTAGAAAAATGGGGATTAAAGGTAAGTGGAAGGTAAAGAAACTCTTAACTTAAAGTAAAATTGTGGAAGGTAAGAAGGGATTTGAGGGTGGTAGCCCGGCTCCTCGAAATCCGAAAATAAAAGCCAGGACCCCCAAAAATTATATTCAAAAATAGTGAATTTACTGTTAAGTAAGTTGATCATTCATGTTCCTTATCCGTGTCCCGCCAATTTCTGGCTTCGACCGTTCTACTTGCGGCTTCAACAGATTTGAGATATTAAAAAATTCTACGCAAAATGTATCAAGAAATTCGTCTAATGGTGTAATTGTTGTTTGATCTTACAAAACATGATTCCCTCTTTAGCACAAAAGAAACTATTTAAAATTAGATGTAGCTGTAAAAACTTCGGAAGTAAATATTTTAACTGGACGTATTACGAGTGGGGCAGAACAGATAACGAGATTACTAACCAACAAGGTTAAAGTTAAAAAATTTTGAGCTGGCTACTCTAATTTTTGTTTTCGAGCGAAACTTAGAAAAATTAAAATTTTAAATTAAATAATTTGGCTAATTTATTTCGTTTTGCATTTTAATCTCAAATGATTTTGTCTAATTTTACTTATTTAAAACCAAATTTTAATTTAATTTATTCTTCTGAATTTTGAAAATTTGACAACATTTTTTAATATGCATTGAACGTGGAAAATCATTCTAAATAAAATATTGGTGGTACAAATAAGTTTTGAGGTTTGTTTTTTTAATTTCGAAGCTTTATTCAGAAAAATTGGTACGAGTCTTTTGAGGCGATCCAAGAATCGACCCAATATTTGGCTTCTTCGTAAGCAGTGAAGTGCTGCTCGGTCAGGCCATGAGTCATTGACCGGAACAAGTGGTAGTCGGAAGGAGCAACGTCCGGTAAATACGGCGGGTGTAGTACTATGTCATGTCTTTTGGCCATATTCCAGAAATTAAGCTAAAACTCATTTTGGAATCCCATTTTCATAATGTACCCTGAATTTCATCATAATCAAGTTCCTTTTCTAAATTGGCCCGAATTTGACTTGAAATACTGCATATGGTATGGATAAACTTCTATACGCAATATTCAAATATTTTGCATTCGAATCTCTAAGGAATAGTCAGAAATAAGAGACAGGCCAACCCATAATTAGTCTCTAAAACCGAGGTTTTACAGGATATATGTAAGTATTATAAAATAAATAAATTGAAAACCGATCCGTCACACTTTTCATACAGAAAACGAGACTTAAAATGTCAATTAAAAATGAAATGAAAATTGAAAATATTGCGAATTAATATCTTTTTTATATTTGTTCGACAGCCTCAAAATACAATCACTCAACTCATCGTTGGTTAATGAATGTTTAAAAAATAACTGAAAATCTTCTAGAACGGATTTGTAGACAGATGTTCTTGTTGCCATTTCTGTTGTAAGTCTATCACAAATCATGTTATGGGTATTGGCAATAAACCATTCTCGCCCCACTAAAATTGTATCATTTTTAGACGATTCGTCAAACGATTTGTCAATGAATTTGCTTCACTTTCAATGATTTCAAAATTATTTCGTATATAGCTATCCTAAAAATTGTGGCAAAGAATTCAAAATAGTCACCTCTTGTAATAAATTACTATCAATTTTTTGTAGTGCCTTGCTTGTGCAGTTGATTTTTTGTAATAATCTATCCCAAATAACTGTTAATAGAGCAATTTCGAATTCAACAAAATATTTCGCTAGTTTTCTGGCTTCCAGTTTACTCGTAGCCTTTTCAATTTCATTTTAATTACATCGTAATTAGCTCATAATGTCAAAACTGCTTCCGCCCTAGCTGACCAAGTATTACTTAATCTTTTAATATTTTTAAAATTATTGTCAACAAAACTATTGTGACGGTGACACCTAGTGTGTAATAGAATAAGTTAAATTAATTGCTCAATGTTTAACTGTCCTAAAATGGAATTTTCCATGATAAAATTGTTCTAAATGTTTCTACGCTATTCTAACTGGAAAAGTCATGAGCTTTCTAGAAGTTTGGTTTGTGTATATAAAAAGGCGAACGGAGTCGAATTGGATTAGTAGTATTTGGAAAGCGACAGTGTGAAGATTAAAAAATAATTAAAAAGTGATTTAGAAAGTGTTGTAGTGCGAAATAACAATTTATAAGTGTACAGTAAAATTATGTGAATAATTTATATAAAGTGATTTTGTGAATTAAAATTAATAAATTGTGTTGTAATAAGTTTCGTGTGAAAATAAATAAATTCGTTGCTGAAAAATTGAATTGATTTTGTTTTATTCACAATCCAGTGAAACGAACCTTGAGTGACAAGGCAAAAACGTAACACTATTAATAAGTAAGTTCCATCTACGCGTAGATGAGGAAAAATAATGTAATGGTGACACCTGGTGTGTAATAGAATAAGTTAAATTAATTGCTTAATGTTTTACTGTACTAAAATGGAATTTTCCATGGTAAAATTGTTCTAAATGTTTTTACACTATTCTAACTGGACAAGTCATGAGCTTTCTAGAAGTTTGGTTTGTGTATATTGTTAGGTTAAACAATCCTGATTTATATTAAAGTGTACCAACCTCAGAATGTTTGTATTACGTTATATAAAAAGAAATAATAAATTACAGAGGTTCGTTGATAATATCGAGTGTAAGACAGTCGTTTATTTGTTTCTATTGAAAAACGTGCTAGTGTTATAGTTCAGAATTGGGATGAGCTAAAGCTTTATTAGTAATTGAATTTAAATATTAATTATTTAATTAAAAAACGGAAAATTATTAATATAAAATTACATTTATAAATTAATACCATTTATTGGCGATCGAATTAAATTGAATTTACTGTAAAAAGAAAAAAAAAATTAAAAATTTGTGTATGTGTGTAAGAGAAGGACAAAAGGATACCAAAGCGAGGAACGTAACTGCTGACTGCTGTTTAAAATAAAATACAAAAATGGCTACTTTAATGGGAGTTTTGTCATTTACAGTGGCGGAGTTGCAAGATAAGTTGCAACAAAGTAATTTGAATAGTGAAGGTTTTAAAAAGGAATTACAACAGCGAATGCTGGAAACCATGATTGAACAGAATGTTGAACAGAAATTGGTGTTAGCTGAGTCGGAGTGGCAAAATACCAAACGAAAAGAGGATGAACAATTTTCTCGTAAACAATCATCGTATAATATGATACGAGAAAAAAATCGTGTGCGTGAGGATGATGAGGATAGTTTAGACGAATCAGAGATAACGAGACGGCGGTATGGTAGAATTAAGCTACGTAAAATGGTAGCTCCATTTAAGGGAATTGAAGGTGAATCGTTCGAGCTATTTGCCAAATCAATTCGAACAATAAAGAACAAGTACGAGGTTGATGAAGATGAGATGCGATTTTAACTTGCAGATTGCTTAGAGGACCGTGCTCGAAATTGGTTTTTATGTGACCCAAACAATTTAAAATTGAGTGTCGATGAAATACTATCGGAGTTGAATGATTTATCCAACACCAGAAAAAGTAAATCCAAACTACGCAAGTTATTCGAGGGAAGAGTTTGGAAACATTCAGAAGATGTTTACGCCTATTACACCGACAAGATGATTTTGGCAGTACCATTGAAGTTCGAGGACGACGAATTAGTAGATGGTATTATCGATGGTATCCAAAATATTGGATTACAAAATCAAGCATGATTACAGTGCTACCAAAAGCCAAAACAGTTATTTTTGGCATTCATAAAAATTTGTAAAACTGTCGAACACAACGGTGAGAGGTAAATTTGAACAGTTCGATGATAAATCAAAGAGTGAAAAACAAGCCGGTAGTGGTTTCAAATCAGAACAACGTGAAGGTGGTAGTTTTACGCAGTCAACTAGTTGGGGAATACGATGTTATAATTGCGGTGAGCGAGGACATCTTTCGAAAAGTGTGAAAAACCGAAACGCGCGAACAATTCATGTTTTCGATGCGGAGAAAAAGGGCATAAATTAGGGGAATGTCAAAACGAAAGGAAAAAACAAGTGAATAACATGAATGAGGGTGAAGAAATTTGGGTAACGCAAAACTGTTCCGTATTTGCGGATGAACATCCAATTCAAATGACATAGTGAAAGCTGAATTAATTAAACCAATCGGAGATAAAAAAGATTTAACGGGTATTAATAATAGTAAAGTCAAGTGTATTGGTATTATAAATGTCAATGTTCTAATATTTGGTAATTTATATAATATTGATTGTATTGTGGTTGAGAATAATACTATGCTGGTAAAATTGTTTTTGGGAAGAGATTTTCTTCGAATCCCAAAATTTGAATTAAAAATTGAGGATCGCAAAATTAATTTTGAAACAGAATTTTTTCAAGAGCTAATGCATATAGATTTAATTGAAAATCCATTAGAAAATCAAATAAAAATAAATGATTCCCTAGATATTGATATGAAACCTGAAATATATCAAATGATAAATGATAACTATTTCAGTACCAAGAAACCAAATATTCCTGAAGTCAAATTTGAAATAAACATTGAATTAGCGCACGCGATAAGCTAATAACAGCAGCACCAAGGCATGCGGAACGAGATATTGTTGCTAAAACGTTGGATGAATTATTGGAAAAGGGATTCATACGAGTCAGCGAATCTAAATATTATTCGCCGATAGTGCTTATAAAAAAGAAAAATAAAGAAGAATATCGCTTATGTGTAGACTATCGAGCTCTCAATAAAATAACGGTGAAGAGTAATTTTCCTTTACCAATTATAGAGGATATCTTCGAATTTTTACATAACAAAAGATTTTTTACATCACTGGACCTGAAATCCGGATTCCATCACGTAACAATTGCTCCAGATTCGATACCATACACATCATTTGTCACCCCTTTGGGCCGGTATGAATATTTACGATTACCATTTGGATTAAAAAATGGGCCAGCAGAGTTCCAGAAATATGTCAATAAAATGTTTGCTAAATTGATTGCAGAACGTAAAGTGGTCATATATATCGATGACATTTTCATCGCAACGAAGGAGATTGGTGAACACTTGGAAATCTTATACCAAGTATTAAAATTGCTTTCCGCAAACTTGTTGGAATTAAGATTAAATAAATGTGAGTTCCTGTATACACAAATTGATTACCTGGGATATTCTATTAATGAAAAGGGTATTCGTCCCAATGACCGTAACATCAGTGCTATTGAAGAGTATCCGGTGCCAAGAAACAACAAGGAGATCCAGAGTTTTTTGGGTTTATGCTCGTACTTCCGGAAATTTATAGAAGGGTTTGCATTGATTGCCAAACCATTACAAGATTTGTTGCGCAGGAATGTGGAATATATATTTGGACAGGATGAAATGAACTCATTTGAATCATTGAAGAGGAAATTAATTGAAAACGCGATACTTGCAATATATTCATCTAATGACGACACAGAGCTGCATTGCGATGCCAGCAGTATAGGATTCGGTGCAATTCTACTATAAAAGAAAAAAGATGGAAAGTGGCATCCAATTAGCTATTTCTCAAGACGCACAACAGAGAATGATCGAGGTTACACTCTTATGAATTGGAGTGCCTAGCAATCATATACGCATTCCGAAGATTTTGGATTTTTTTGCATGGTCGAGAATTTAAGGTGTACACAGATTGCGATGCAATTACTCTTGGAAATGCAAGAGTATAATTATACGATTCAACATCGAAAGGGAGATCAGATGAAACACGCTGACGCATTGAGTCGAATTCAGAGTGTCTTAGTAATTCACGATAACCCTTTTGAGCAAACATTGGCCTTATTGCAATCACCAGATCCAAAGCTTGAAGAATTACAAAAGCAACTTGAGTTAGCTGAAAGTTCGCTTTATGAGCTACGAGATGGACTGATCTACAAAAAGATCAATAAAAATAAAATACGTTTTTTTATGCCAGAGTCGATGCAAAATCAAGTGATTAAAAACTCTCACGATCTGATGGCGCATATTGGCGATGGAGGTAATAAGAAGACAGTATTGGTTTCCTAATATGCCCAGCATCGTAAAACAATACATCCAGAATCGCTTGAAATGTATTAAGTACAATTTACCAACGGGGAAGGTAGAAGGTTTTCATCACAGCATTCCTAAAGGAGACCGACCTTTTGAAATCGTACATGCCGATTTTTATGGTCCGTTGGGCATGACTAAGCAAAAGAAGCGGTTTATATTGGGCATCATTGACGGTTTTTCGAAACATATTCGATTGTTTGCAACCAAAACCACAGAGTTTCCAGCAATATTTTAGATAGTTTAGTCGTCCCGATAAAGTAATTACGGACAGAGGCAGTACTTTTACTTCGCATGAGTTTAAGAACTACTTAAAGCAAAATTGTGTACAACATATTATGGTTGCTAGTGCCGCGCCACATGCAAATGGACAAATTGAACGATTTAATCGCACGTTAACGCCTATGATAGCAAAGTTGGTCGATGCCGAATGAAAAATCGAGTGGGACCAAGTCCTGGAATAAGTAGAGTTTGCGTACAACACTAGTGAGTATAGTACGACGAAATTGACACCATCATTGATATTATTTGGAAGAAATCTGAGGGGTCCCGTAAATGATAAGCTTCGTGAATTTCAAGAAAGAGAAAACAAATTAGATGATGTTCTGGAAAACATTAACGCAATTCGGGAAACTGCACGTATTAACATTGAAGCATCACAAGCGTATAGTCGAGAATATGTGAATAGTCATCGAAGGTGATTTAATCGTCGTGAAGAATGTGAACACTACTCCAGGTATTATCAAAAAATTAATTCAAAAATATAGAGGGCCATATCAAGTTAAGAAAATATTGGGTAATGATCGATATCTAATTGGGGATGTCGCTGGATTCAGCATTACAAGCCGGCCGTTTGAAGGTGTATATGACATTACTCGCATGAAACCATTTATTAAATTGTCAGGCTAACATTAATTTGTCGGTTAGTTTTAAAGTTAAAAGTTTTAATTGTTTGTGGTTTTTTATTTTGTTAATTTAATTAAATTAGAAACGCATTACTTTTTTTTATGTATAATATTGATGTAATTATTGTTAATTTACTAAGAATGAAATGGTATCTTTTTAGTTCTTATTTATTAAAACCGAGGCGGTTTCAATCAGGATGGCCGAATTGTTAGGTTAAACAATCCTGATTTATACGAGGGCGGATTGAAAATGAAGCTACCTAGCGCTAGATGGCAGCACAAACACAAATTTTTTTTTTGTTTTTTAGAAATTGCGATCTGTCAAACGTCAGCTGTTAAAATTTCACCCAAATTCATTGATTAGTTTATTTGTTGTAGTCGTTTGAAGTAAGCAACTTTTGTGTTTCTTGAAAAATGGAAAAAACGAATTTCGTGCAGTGATTAAACACTATTATTTGAAAGGGAAAACGGCGAAAGAGACAAAAGAAAAGCTCGATAAACATTACGGTGAATCTGCTCCGTCAGATTACATGGTAAAATATTGGATTGCTGAATTTAAATGCGGCCGAAGAAGCACTGCAACAATACCATCAACAGGAAGGCCAAAAGAGGTGGTTACTGAAGAAAACATCAAGAAAATCCTCGATATCGTTATGAATGATCGCCGAGTCAAGTTGCGTGAGATTGTTGAAATGGTAAACATATCATATGAACGTGTGTTCAACATTTTGCATGAACATTTGCATATGAAAAAGCTATCGGCAAGATGGGTGCCGCGTTTCCTCAGTGTCGAACAAAAACGAGTTCGACAGACCACTTCACAGCGGTGTTTGGACATGATAAAGCGTAATCCTGTTGATTTTTGGCGTCGATTAATTACTGTTGATGAAACGTGGGTCCACCACTACACACCTGAAACCAAAAATCAATCGAAACAATGGGTGGAAGCTGGTGGAAGTGCTCCGAAGAAGGCAAAGGCAGTGAAATCGGCTGGCAAGGTTATGGCCACTATATTTTGGGATGCACACGGAATATTGCTCATCGATTATCTTGAAAAAGGATCCACAATCACAGGAAAGTATTATCGTGCATTATTGGATCAATTGGTTGATGCAATCAAGGAAAAACGACCACATTTCAAGAAGAAAAAAGTGCTCTTTCTTCAAGACAACGCACCGGTTCACACAGCATTAGATACGATGCTAAAATTACATGAAATACACTTCGAATTGGTTGATCATCCACCTTATAGTCCAGATTTAGCTCCTAGTGACTTTATCCTGTTTCCAAACTTGAAAAAATGGCTCGCAGGACAAAGATTCATCTCAAACGAAGAAGTGATTATCGAAACTAACGCGTATTTTGAGGGGTTCCCGAAATCGTATTATTCAGATGGTATAAAAAAGTTGGAATATCGTCTTACTAAGTGTATCGGATTAAATGGAGACTATGTTGAGAAATAAATGGTTTTTAGCAAAAAAAAATTTTGTTTTCCTACTTAGGTAGCTTCATTTTCAATCCGCCCTCGTATTAAGGTGTACCAACCTCAGAATGTTTGTATTATGTTATATAAAAAGAAATAATAAATTACACAGGGTCGTTGATAATATCGAATGTAAGACAGTCGTTTATTTGTTTCTATTGAAAAACGTGTCTAGTGTTATAATATAAAAAGGCAAACGAAGTCGAATTCGATTAGTAGTATTTGGTAAGCGACAGTGTGAAGATTAAAATGGAAGCAAAAAGTATTTTAAAAAGTGTTTTAGTGGAAATAAAAATTATAAGTGTACAGTAAAATTTGAGAATAATTTATATAAAGTGATTTTGTGAATTATCGTTAACTAATTCGTTGGTGATAAATTGAATTGATTTTGTTTTATTCACAATCCAGTGATACGAACCTTGATTGACAAGGCAAAAACGTAACAATTCACTATTTTGTATAAAATCAAAATATTATAAGCTAGTTGAACATGCCTCTGCAGCACAATTTCCAATTAAATTTAACGTATGGCCTTTACATGGAATATAAAGAGCGGTTTCGTTATGTTGTTTTATTCTGGCCTGTAGTCCGCTGTATTTACCTGCCATATTAGCAGCATTGTCATAGGTTTGGCCCCGACAATTTTTAATATTTAATGACAAATTGTTCAGTGTTTCCTATATTAGTTTTTCGAGATATGCATCATGGTGATTTTCAATTTGCAAAAATCCAAAAAACCCTCTTTTACATCTCCCTCTTTATTAATATAGAAAAAATAAAGGTTAATTGGTTAATATGAGTTATGTCCGGAGTAGAATCGACAATAATGGAAAAATATAAAGCTGCATTTACTTGAGAAGTTAATTCCTGTTTCATGTAAGTTCCCATCAAATTTATAAATTAATCTCAAGTAGTATAAGATAAATGACTGACATTGCCTTTACAGTACCTATCTAAAAATTTTTTTCAAAAATTCGTCAAATTGTGCCAAATATTCAATACAGGATATAAAATTTCCTTTCCTATTAGAACTTGATCCTTCCTTGTGTCCTCGAAATGCTAAACCCAAACCGGCTAGCAATTTAACTGAGCTACGACCATTTTTTAAACATCTCGCCAATATTTTGGTTGCGAATCTATTTGAAGAACTAAATCCGAATCAACTCTTCCTGTTAAGGACGACCTTTTTTGTAATATTAACATAGCTAAAAAATGATCAGTTATTGTAACGTGTTATAAATTTGGTTTTGAGTTTTGAAAGAAGTTTGCAAACAGTAAAAATGTATTTCTGAATTGCTTCTAAAATAGGATTTATTTCGGTCGACGTCGATTTTTTTTTTTTTTTTGTTTATTAACATTTTTTACATATTTTATATGAAAATATGAATGTTAGACCAAATTTGGGGGCCCCAAAACTTGAGGGGCCCGAAGTGACCGCCTCAACCGCCTATGCAATGGTCTGCCACTGCTAACACTAAATAAATTGAAAACCTGGAAATCCCGAGATTTCCCGGTTATATTTTTAATCCCGGGAAGCCGTTTGGGAAACCCTATAACACATATTTTTCATATCACAATGTTTTTTTACAAAAAATAGTAATAAATGCTAATAATTGTTTACTCCGGTGGTAGCAAAATTGCGATTTTGCGACAATATTTAATAAATTAACAACTTCTTAATTTTTTTTTTCTTTTTGATTAAACTTTTCGCTAGCATGATTTATGATTACGAACGACACAAGATACATAAAATAGTTTACTTTATTACATCATTTTACGTTCATAACCCGACTTTATGATTTTTTCCATTACAAAATCTCAAAGCATTTAAGATTTAACAAGCACATACAAAGTAATACAATATAACTTAGCTAATGGGGCTAAATATATTTCGTACACATACTCATTATTCACTAATACGCCTATATAAATGAAATAATATCTTTATACTTAAATCTACCACCAAGTTGATTATCTTACATTTATACCACAATAACAAAAAAACAGACAAAATCGTAAGATGATAATTATTTACCATAACAATAGTTGCCTTGCTGTACTATTTTATTACACATTTTTTATAGTTCTTTCATTATTATAACTGTAATTTCCTAGCAACATCTTTCTCTGAATTTTCCTTTCTGTTTTTCACTTTATATATTTTATGATTAAAATAAAAAAAAATAAAAAAATTTTCATTAAAATTAAAACAGAAAATAAAATTTTAGAAGAAGAAAATAATTTTTTCTCGTCTAATATATCTTTTAACAAGAAAATTATTATTATTTTGTGGTTAAGGGATGAAAAACTTAATTTCTATATTTTTTTAAGTTTTTCTTTTTCGTTTCGTTTTTTATTTTTCATTTTCCACATTTTTTCTCGTTACATTTTGTTGAATTTGAAGGAAAAAATAAAGTTGTGGTTATGATTTTGATATATATATATATATATATTTTTTAGGGGTGGTTTCTCACAAAAAAAAAAAAAAAAAAATCGGAATGGGTGGTAATTTAGCTAAAGGCATTTTATATTTCATTTTGTCGAGCATAAATTGATCTGTAGGATAGACATTTTCGCATGAAATGGATTTGAAATGGGAGAAATATTTTTTTTTCGTTTTTCATTTTACAAAGTAGCGGAAAAAATGATTGTGTAAATATAATTGTCACATTTTTAACATTTTTTTTTTGGGGAAATATTGAATGTTGTTAAGTCAACGAAGTTTAATTTGGTGTGGCTGCATTCGAAGCAAAAAAAAATGTCCAATTTACTTAATATGTTCTTTGACCTTTTAAAACTTTTTAACGCCCTCAAAAGAAATTAAATAAATGTGTGCAGCACAAAAGCACCAACATACCAAAAAAAAAAACTTACTTTAAATTAATTTCCGTTTATTGTGTAATAAAAATATTAATCCGATGGTATTAAACGAAAAAGCACAACAATACAAGTTGAGATAATACAAAGCACCAAAAAAAAAATATATAACAATGATAATAATAATCAGAAGACCAAGGAACAACACAATATCTTTTGATAGAAAGAAAACACAACACAGTTTTTTTTTGAGGAGGGTGGCAGCATTGAAAGAAAATAACCAGAGGGAAAAAACAACAACAACAAAAGGTTTCAATAAAATTAAATGTCTTCTAATTTTTCTAGTTTTGGTTTTTCGTATTTTTTTTCTTTTTCCCTGTTACCATATTTATTATTATTTGGTTTTGTTGTTGTTTGTTTCTTGGTTTATAAATAGGAAATTCAAATTGATTGTTATTTTATGTATAGGTATCAAATAAATTGAACAATCATTTTTCAAAACACACTCGAAAGGAAAACATAATTAGCAACCAGCATTGATGATGAGGTGTTTGAATTTATAACAACATTGATTAGATTGCAATAATTTATAACATCAATTTAGTTTTAATGATGTGTGACTGCCTCTTGACGTGTCAATGTGTAACATGGTTTCTTTTTGGTGAATGATTTAGCCATTTACAAAATGGTTTACTATACTCACGCCCTGTTGAATTCGTTGAAATTTTGTTAATGAGCAGCAATATTTGTTTGTGTACATCATTATCGGCACTTTAAATTATAAAATTAAAGTACCAGTCGGTAAATTGATAAAATTTAGTGTGTGACGGAGAAAGAAAAAAATGTTGTCGTAGTCTTTAAATTCGAATTTTCGAAAATTAAATTCAAAATTTTGATATAAGGTTAGTAGAATAATTGTATAGTATTAAATTTTATTTTCAGATCGAATATCTCTAAATCATAAATTTGCACACATATGTGATTGTTAAATAGCTGTTCACGCACTGTAATAAATACATTTAAAATCTGAGTACGCAGCCATTGGAACTCATAAATGATATGTTATTAAATAATTTTGAATCATTGAGATGACCAAGATCGTCATCAAAATTGCAAAAATTATAAGAATCTTCAAATTATAGGTTAGGTTAGAGCGGCTGCCAAAACGTACACTTAGACAGATGACGGTCCGTTGTGATACCGAGGGATCCTACTCCCCTTCCACCTTCACTGGAACCAATTTGAGCTACTTATGTAGTGTAATATATCTTGCACATTGCAGTTCTTGAGATCCATAAGGCCGTCGAAACTATACTTGCCCAGATATTTATGCCTCCTGTAAGCTAGCGCCGGGCATGAGCAGAGGAAGTGGCTCAGAGTCTCTTCCTCCTCCTCATCCATGCAGCTTCTACAGAAGTCATTTGTCATTGACCCAAGCCTCCTCGCATGCTCCCTAATGAGGCAGTGTCCTGTGAGTACCCC
This sequence comes from Tipula vernalis, assembly GCA_958295665.1. Lineage (NCBI taxonomy): Eukaryota > Metazoa > Arthropoda > Insecta > Diptera > Tipulidae > Tipula > Tipula vernalis. Next base: position 111,199,816 of record OY282559.1, read on the forward strand.
CACGACTATACCTAAGTCAGGTCTGCGTGGGGATAGTAGCGTCTTGGAGCGCTTCAAGTCCAGTTTCGGGCAGACTTGCCGCGCTACATTGCATGTTATGGTGTTAGTCCACCTCTTCTGTGCCGAGTCTATCGCCTCATTACCAAGCGCCCCAAAAATCGCCGCTATGGGTCTCCCCAGATTTGCCCTTTCCGGTTACAATTGGAGAGTTGTACCTTGCCTTGCTAGTTCGTCCGCCCTGCAGTTCCCCAGTACGTCCGAGTGACCGGGGACCCAGACTATCTGGATATTGTAATGCTCACTCATCTCGTTAAGAGATGAGCGGCACTTCAATGCCACCACGGATGTCAGAGAAACTGATTCCAGCGACTTGATTGCCGCCTGACTGTCCACATACATATATTGTTATATCGCTTGTGGATATGACATTATGCCTCAACCAAGTCAGCGCTTCCTCAATCGCTACCACCTCCGCCTGGTACACACTGCAGTGATCAGGAAGACGAACGGATAAATTCATTTTTAATTTGTCACAAAAGACTCCTGCTCCGACTTTGCCGTCTAGCTTGGAGCCGTCAGTGTAAAATTTTATAAAACCAGTTTCTGCTATTGACCTATTCCCCCAGGATCCCCTGGAGGGGAGAAGAGCCAGGAAACCCTTTTCAAAGCATACAACCGGTATTGTGTAGTCACTATTCTACACATCTGCCTTTAGCGACCTGCCAATCGTCGAGTGGCCCGTCTGAAGACATTTCCACTCATGCACGGCAGAGAGTCGTGCAGCCGTAGTTGCCGCTCTATGCTTACCAAAGATGTCGACAGAAAGAAGGTAGAACATAGCATCCAGAGCACGTGTAGGGGTTGTCCTCAGTGCCCCGCTTATAAGCAAGCAGGCCATTCTCTGTACCTTCTCTATCTTATTCTTATAAGTTTTCTTGTCTAGTGCTGACCACCACACACTCACCCCGTACATCAGAATCGGTCTGACTACAGCGGTGACATCTTCAAATTATAAATAAAACAAAATAATAAAGAAACAATGTATAAAGTTTCCACATTTTCCTCGATTAACTATTTACCATTTGTTTTGGCCCTTCGAGCCGGATCACGGTAAAGAATTATATTTCGGTGCATATTGTGGGTCCGCGTTGTTGTTTATTCGAATATACGTGCGAAGAAATAAGTTAAAGTTTCTCAACGGCTTTGAAACAGTTATACAGTGATACCATTTTTATGTGGATAATATTCTCGGGCAAAGTTATTGAGTGTGCTATTGACAGTTAAATCATAATAATATAAATCCATAAAAACGATGAATTAATACAATGCGTGCAGTACATTGACCAGCTGCCATCTTCCAAACCCCCTAGTGCCGAAGACCACCCCCTAATCAAACTCAAGTACTTTTAATTCAACATGAAATATAAAATTTAATTTTAAGATTTAAATATTTACAAAAGTTTAATTAATCCAATTCCCAACCTGCACACCGTAAACGAATGGGGGACGCAACAATGTTCTAAAACCTTTTTAAATGTTAATTATTATTGATTATTTCCCTGCAATTGTACTTCTTATTTATAAAGCGAGGGTTTCGCAGAGACTCACTTTGTAACCTTGGCGACAAATTTGGTTGACGCATTTATTCAAATACACTCATTCTAAAATTAAATGAAATGACGAGACTAATCCATTCAAACTATTTTTTCCATTTTATATTTATATTTCTGCTTCCCTTCTTTTTTCTCTTTTTTCCTTTTCCTTTTGGGATCTTTCTCTGTACCTTAAACCACCACCGATAGATGTCATACGAATTCCTTTTATTTTCTCGTGTCTGTATTCGTTTTCATAACCTAAAATACCTTTACCGTTTGTGTATGCAGTAATTTCCTCATTAAAGGCATTAAATTTGTGGCTCAGTTATTCGCGCCCTAAATGAAAATAAGTTGAACTTCCAACAAGTTTGTTGGTACACTAAAATTCATTTCGGTTAACTTCAAATTTACAAATCCACTAATTGAACAATATGGAAGTATACACCATTCCAAGCGAAGGCAAATGCCTATTCAATGGAATAATTCATCAGCTTCAACTGCAAGATTCTCAGTCTCCTTGCTACTAGGTTTAAGTGATCAGCAGTAGTTACACTCCCGTACTTTCTTATTGGTTACTTAAATAATTGTTTATAATTTTTTTTATTATTATTTTTTTAATATCAGCTTATTTTTAGGTATCTATGCGACCTTTCAAATAATGGCTTCTGGGGCGGCGCCGAATGTTTGTCAGCCGCCTCTAATTTAAAAAAAGCTAAAGATTAATGTTCATTGCATTAACCCACAGAGCAAAATCTTTTTCACCCCAACTGCTGGGGCTGGGAATTATGATTCCGAAATTCATTTATTATATTGTAGCTTGAATTTTAATGATGACCATATCTACTGGACCAGGTCCTATGTTCAGAATTCCGGCTTGCATGATATGAGATGAAATGTTCAACGGAGAATTATCTCTACTGACAACCGTTATACCCTAATGGATGGGTCGCCGTTGTTTGCTTCCCTTGCTCTAGACTCCCCCCCCCCTCCCTTTTCTGCCTTGGTACCTGGAACTTTCGAGGTCTTAACAGCTCCCAAAAACGCGACCTCATTAACTCCATTTTGTTTAAAAATAGTGTTCATATTTGTATTGTCCAAGAAACAAATATGTGCACCGGAGCCTGTTCTTCAAAGAACTACACATGGCATCATGCAAACGATACTGCATGAAACGTCGGGGTGTGGGTATTATGGTAAGGAAGCATACTTTCATTCAAACCAAGCAGCTCAAAAGTATATTTTCGAAATTGCTGTCTATAGTTGATCGTTGTCCCTCATCACAGGATATTGTATTGCTTGGTGACTTCAACGTCCATCTGAGTCACAAAAATTTACGCTCTGAGAACGAAAATGGCATTGCTCTGCAGCTGCTTACTCTCTCTACCCAACTATTTAACCATTCATTACATGGGCTATCTATTCCCAGTTGGACTACATTTTGACTCGAAAAACCAACCGATTTATTTAAGCCAAATTTTTAATTTATTAATTTAATTTTTGAGACAAGCAGAACACCCGTTTCCCGCTACCGTGCCTGTACCAAATACATCGTTTTCCCCTCAAACTTACACCTTCAAGACTTTAAATTTATTACTGTTACAAAACACAAAAATAGGCAGTCTATACCAAACCATTTTGTCGGGCTCCTATGCGCATGCCATTTCCACTTCCAATAACTGTAATCTGTGGCCGATAATTACTGCTTGCATTAAAATCACATCTCAGCAGATTCTGACTACCAAAACTCCCCTGACCTCCAAACGTAGGCGAGCCTTAGCCCTTTTTAAGCAGGCCCAGTATTTTAAGAACACTCGTCCAAGTGAGTCTTATGCCTATTCCAGACACCGATTATTAAAGTGCCTGCAGTTCTTCAGTCATTTAACCCTTCACTCTCTCCATGACCGACTCTGCCGAATATATTCCTTTTTCAGACAATTTAAGCGAGATAATACTTCCTATAGTGGAAATTACATCCCTCTTTCGTCCTGGATCGGGAAATTACGCAAATCTGAGGGCGAATGACCAAACCTCTTAGAGAAAATCTATTATTTCCCACTAGGTCTTTCTCTAACTAAGGCAGAGGTGTTCAAGCATGCGCCTGACAACGTTATAGAAGCTCTCCATGCCGTTATCGAAACTGCTTGGAACACAATGAGTCTCCCACCGAGTGGTTCAATACCGTTCAAGTTCCGATACCCAAGATCAGAAGTCCAAGGCAAACCGATGATTACCGACGCATATCCCTTTGTAACGCGGGTTACGAAGTTTATGCCAAGTTTCTCCTTGATAAATTGGATGACCAATTATTGATTAATAGAATAGAACGTCGGTTACAATTTTTAAAAAAGCTGCCTCCATTTTATTCGAGTGTCCCTGGATATGTAGTTAGTGGTCAAGTTATGTGTCATAATGCCATTCAAAAACAACAATCCGCCGTTTTATGTTCCTTCGAAACCCTTCACAATGGTACAAAGCGGTTTTGGGAGTTAGAGACCATTTCACGTAAAAACAATATTATTCTTTAGAAGAAAAATTTTGTGAACAGCATGTTAGTCGTTACTCAGTAGCTCTTTCCCTAAAAGATAATATAATGTTCCGGCAAATTTGGATTGATCAAAATAATCAGGGTTTACAGCGCATTTGGTGAAGAAGCTATCCCTCAGAAATTGTTAAGTGTTACAAATTGAGTACTGTCACTGATGGGACTAAAAGCGCACCATATCTCGCAACATGTGCTTTACAGCAACTGGCGCTGGTTGAAAATATTTTATTTCCGTCAGCATCAAAAAATGTAATTTCCGTATTTTACGTTGACGATTATCAAACTGGCTCTGATTCAATTGAAAATGCAGTGAAACTTAAATCTGAGTTATGCCAGTTATTAGAGGGTGGTTACCGGAGATTTCATCAATCTCTGACTATATGATTTTTTAATACGAGTATGTTTCGAAGATTGTAAGAGTGTTAATCGAAACACAATTAAAATGGCCTAACCACCGGTAGCATATTAGATATTACATGAATTAATTAATATTCAACAAAAAATTAATAAAAGTAAAAAAATCTCTGACTCTTCGTCAAATGTATCTTTAGTATTTGGTCTGGCCTGGATTCCGTTGCGAGATGAATTCGAAATGAATTTCTCCAAATTCTCCTTGAAAATTCCTTGTACTAAGAGAAACGTATTATCAGAGATATGTCATTTATTCGATCCTTTGGGGCTATGTTCTCCCATGATATTAATTGCTAAAATATGAATGCAAAATATTTGGACCCATCAGTAATATGGACTGGAACTCCCAAATTCCACAACAAATTAAAGTTCAATGGATCGAATTCAAAACTCAATTAATCATAATAATTCCTCGATGTATTTCAGCACCAACAGTTAAGTTAATACAAATTCATGGTTTCTCAGATGCATCTGAGAAAGATTTTGGATGTGTGATTTACATGAGAATCACAGAGTAGAACTAATTTGCTCAAAATCTAGAATGGCTCCAGTCAGAAAATAGACTATTCCTCGTCTCGAGCTTTGCTCGCTCAAACATTAAGCAATTCTTCGTCTTGGGATTTATTTGTTCGATTTTCATCATTCACAAAGCTTCGTCGCGTTATGGTTAACATGCCGCGATTTATTAGTAATTCTAAACCAGTAGGTGGACTGGATCTATTGACCGCGTTAGTCAGTCTAGACAATTTTCCATAGTTGGAATCGACTTTTGCGGACCGTTTTCCGCTAGGCCCAGTGCAAAATCCAAATCGACCTGTATCGCTATCAAAGCCATACATATGGAAATTGTCACGAATTTATCATCACAATCATTCTTGGCTTGCCTTCGTAGATTCTTTTCTCGCCGAGGGTACTGTTTGAAAATATACTCAGATAATGCGACTAATTAACACTAGACAATCTAGGGAAATCCACTTATGCCACGACTTTGGAATTAAAATCTGGCTTCCATCATATATTTATGAATGAAAAATCACAAGCCAAGATAGCCTTCTCGTCGAACAAAGGACATTTCGAGTTTTGCTGGTGGGGGTTACTATCGAAAACATATCACGTATACTTGGACGACATTGTCGTAATAGGAGAAAACCTAAAAAGCCATTTAATTAACCTAACCACCGTTCTAAAAAGACTTTCGAAATTCAACCTCAAGATACAACTGAAGTGTGAGTTACTAAACAGGGATAAAGTATAAAAAATTTTGGAATGGTCACTATCCAGAAAACTAAACGAAATTAAGCAATTTCTAGGATTATCTGGTTATCACAGAAGATTTATAAAATACTATTCCAAAATTGTAAGAAACATGACAAAGTACTTGAAAAAAGACACACCACTATACCTGACCGATCCAGGATATGTATGTATATTAAGTCGTTCGAAACGCTAAAGAAAACCATAGCAACGAACCAAATACTTACTTACCCAGATTTTACGAAACCTTTTGTCTTAACGACAGACGCGTTGGATTACGCATTGGGCGTAGTCCTTTCCTTAAACCTGGGACCACAAACCTTTAACATTCATAAAATCTTCCGTTTTTCCCAAATCTTAAAAAGGAGACTCGAGCTCGAAAACAATGGCTATGAAGTAAACTATATAGAAGGAAAAGCTAATGTACGCACTAAGCAGGATACCAACTTCAAGCGGAACGGGAGATTTAAATACAAATGCACTCTTAGATAACAATACACGTGAATCCGAGGAAGCCCTAATAGATTCTTTTGATGAAATGGAAACAATCCATTCAGTAAATACATCAGATGATTACTTCATCCACTTCGCGGAAATTTGACATGTGTGTTGGTAGTGAGATTCTTTAATCATTTTTATTACCTATTTCTCAACCGACTATGATGAAATTCGATAGGTACACTAGTATTGGGATTCTAAACTTATTTTTATCTCAAATTTTGGAATATGGCCAATTCGGATAGAACTTATCTATTTATTAGCGGATTTTAGAAGAATTTTACACGTGCAATGGAAATGAGATCCTAAAATGATTTTTAGACAAAGTTCTGTAATTTGGCCCAGTAGGCTGGAACTTTGCTATTCCTTAACCGATTATAATGAAATCGGAAATTGGGAATGAGGATTTCAAATAATGTTTCTAATTCCCAAACTCTACAATACCGTTAGTAGTAACGTTTTAATACAGCGGCACGTACCCGCCACACACTATATTTTCCTATACTTACCGCTCTAACAGCAAATACTCACAAAACATAACACAAAGTTTAAAGCGAAGGAATAGTAAGGAAAGTTTCTAACCTAAACTTTATTACCGAGATAATATTGATTGTTTAGTTGAAATAGTACGTTTATGCTGTCTTTAGGGGTACTTCAACAGTTGCATGATTCACAGAAACCAAAACGGACAACTTTATACTCGTAGAAGCCATATTGACATATTTCTCACAACCCCGTCTAAAAACAATTGTTGGGACAAATATCGTTCTGTTCGTTGAAAACGTTAAAATTCATCATAATCGGTTAAAAATAGCTAAATTGTATTCTTATTGACCATATTCCAAAATTTTATCTAAACATCATTTTAGAGTCCCATTTCCAACGCACATGTCAAATTCCATCGAAATCGGTTAAGAAAGAGGCAAGTTCCATCCTCCATCATACTTGGCTATTTTCCAGAACTTCATCTAAACATAATTTACGCATCCCATTTTCATCGCGGATATCAAAGTTCACTAAAATCCGTCAAAAAACAGTCAAGTTCCGTCCTAATTGGCCATATTCCAGAACTTCATCGAAAAATCATTTTAGAAACCTATTTCCAATGCACAAGTCAAATTTCATAATAATCAATTAAGGAGTAGCCAAGCTCCATCCCAATTGGCCTTTCATATAATTTGCTAAAGGTTCAAATTGAAATCTAAAAGGTTCAATTTGCAATGTGAAAGGTTCAATTTGAAGTCTAAAACTTGTATGGTGGTATGATGGTACAATGGTATAATGGTATGATGGTGTGATGGTGTGATGGTATGATCGTATGATTGTAGGATGGTATGCTGGTACGACGGTATGATGGTATAGTGGTAAGATGGTATGATGGTATGACGGTACGATGGTATGGTGGTATCTTGGCAAGATGGTATGATATCATAGTATTATGGTATGATGGTGTGATGGCATCATTTTTTATATGATAGCGCGTTTGATGGTATATGACGATATTTACTCTAGAACGATGTTGTGATAGTATGATGGTATGACGGTATAATGGTATGACGGTTGAATGGAATGATTATATGATGACCTGACAGTACGATGGTATGAGTATATGATGGTATGATGATACGATGGTATGATGATACTATGGTAAGATGTTACGATGGTAAGATATACTATCTAACCATGTTATGATGGTGTGATGGTTCGACGTTACTGTGGTACGTTATTATGATTGTACGATGGTTTAATAGTATAGAGTCATGATGGTATGATGGTACAATAGAATAATCGTATGATGAAATGATTGTTTAAGGTTATGATTGTACGTTGCTATTATGGCGTGATGGTGACTAGGGATTGAATTAAATTTGAGTTGGATTAATTTGGAGATTGCTTTGGGAGTTGGTTATTGATTAATGATTGAAGGACCATGTGGGCGATAAGCCACCTCGCACTGCGACCTAAAAGATCTATTGTGCTAGTACTTTGGGAGTTGAATTGACCGAAGTTCTGATAAGGGGTGCATTTCAAATTTCAAGGGGAATAGTAATTAATTTATCAAATTATTGAAAGAAAATAGGTAAAACCAGATTTTAATGATCAACATTTGATATAATTAATTAATTACATTGATTTTTGTAATATGTTATAATAATATTATTTTTCAAAATTAAATTTGTGCGAGAACAGCTTTTTTTTGGAAATAGATTTTTGTCGAACTTTTTCACCACTTTTGTGAATAGGTGTCACTTTGCCCAATTTAAGTACATCTGGAAATATACCAATGCTTAGCAATTGATTTAATAATTTCGCGAGATAATTATTTAATAAATTACCAACAGAAAATAGGTCATCTGTCTGCTTCGATGTACTGTCTCTTAGAGTAATGAGATTTTAATAAATTTTATCTGTATTATAAATTAATTTCTTAATGAGTGAGTACCCACATTTTTTGCTATCGTTAAGAGAATCAATCATTTTTTGTCGTAATACTGTTTTTTAAAATTAAACATGTCTTATATGTATTTGTTATTCACAGATTTGTTTTTAAGTTATCCACAATTGCTTTGGTCATATTCATGTAGAAATACATTTACATTAATATTACATATTATTAAAAACTTTCGTACTTCCTCAATCACATATAAAAAAATTAAAAAACAATAAACTTTTAATTTTTGGTGTAAAAATTATTTTTCAGAACAAACTGATAAGATCATATTTTAATATTTTCTAATCTTGATTATGTGTAATGTCATTTTACTGATATTTCTTTGTACCTTTCAGCGGTAATCTTTCTGTTCCCAATGTAGAAACCAAAAAAATATTCTGGTGTGAATTTAAATTTTAATTCAACATAAATTTTGATCCAGTTGACAATAAATAAGCTATCATCCAAATCCATGCTAATATGCTTTTATATATTCTTGTGTTTTAAAATGTACAGATTTCAAAATTTTTGAAATAAATTTAGGCAACATTTCAAAACTTTTTTATGAATTGTCGTTGTTAATTTAAATTAATAAAAATAAACCTTGTACTATTAATCTCAGCACTGACTAGATGCTAACATAAGGCGGTAACATTAAAAGCCATTAAATGAACAAAACCGCACCAAAAACTCCAATCAAAAATACTTTAGTAAAATTTCTTTAAATTCGCTGAGTAGCTTTAAACCAATGAAACAAAAAATTGTTAACATGTGCTTTATACATTAGTAAATAAATTAAAAAAAAAACTAAACCCATTAGTAAATTTATGCTCGCTATTTACAGAATAAAAATTGAAAAAAAAATCACCCTTCTGAACCAACCGTTTTTTCGTTTGCTCGTTTCCATTTGATTTCACCGTAAAAAAAGGAAAAAACGGAACTAATCCAATAAAAATAGAAACCAATTCTCTAAGAGGCTAAAGGGAGTACATATTCATAATTTACAAAAATAACAAATACGAAATTGTATCGATTACACAGGAAGAGAAAACCTATTCAATTATACATATGTACGTAACTACATCCCCCACACGCCACATGTGTACGCATTTTGAAATCGCAAACATAAAACTAACAACAAAAATAAAAACCGGCAACAAAAAAGCATTGCCACAAGAAAGGTAGGAATTTCGATAAATAAATCCCTTTTCGTACACATTTTTTGGGTTAAACAAATGAAAATTGGATTATCCCATGTCGCAATAGATAAAGTTAATCTAAATGCTTAAAATATTTTTATAACAAACAGAATTAGAGAAATATAAAATAAAAATTGTCACCGTTCAATCAAACAAATTTTTTTGCCCTTGCCATTTTCTATATGAAGTACTTTGATAAGTATGGTGTAGAATTTAGGCGCTATGTAACAAAAACCAAAATAATATGTTTCACGTTATCTCTTATTCGATAGATAATCGTTTAATCTAGCGTAAATATTTATAATTAAAAAAAAATAAATTTGTACGTTATTTGGTAATGTGAGATATACGCGCTTTCAAAAGGTTTAACTTTAACTCATTAATCGCATTATTTCAATTCAATTAGTAAAATCAAACAATTCCCCACCCTTTCCACAGTTTTTTATGCATGATTTCTCTTACAATTTCCATTGCATCGCAATCGATTTGGTTCTTTGTTTATGATTTAGAGGTCATCTAAGAAATTTTGTTTAAGAGGGTGGAAAAATCAATTTTGTCGAGAGCTTTTTTCTATTGATTACAAAAGTGTAATTTAAATATAATGAGAAGCGCTTTTTTTGTGAACGCACAGACAATCTAATCAATGTGCGCGCACGCTATACAATATAATAGAACAATAAAATTGAAGCATCAATTACAAAATGAAGAAAAGAAAATTACAATTAATAAAAGTTTTTCTTGATTTAATCCTTTTTTTTTTTTGTTTCGTTTTTAGCAACAACATATCTACGCGCCAATAGAGTAAAATTCACTGAATGTTTAATCATCCTTTATTAATTTTCTTAGAAAATTTGCTCGATTTTCATTTTTTTTCCTCCAGTTATTTTCATTTACTTTGTCGACGTTTTCAATTCGGTGGACAAAAAGAAAACTAAGACATTTTTTTTTCGTGCTTCCGTTTCTATATTATATGAAAAATGGAATGGAAAAGCATAACTAAACAAACAAAAATGAGTTGTATTATTCATTTGAAAAAAAAAAAAAAAAAAAAAATAAAAAAATCTGGAAGATTTTCATTTGGGTTGAAAAGAAAATTCACAACTGAATTGAATTGTAATTTTTTGTTACATTTTTTTTTTGTTATTACGTGCGCCAACGAAAAAAAAAATGTAAAATTTTTTTTTTTTTGAAGGGTGGCTGCTATTGTTCTGTTCTGGACGTTCTTTAAACTTAATGCTAATTTCAAAAGTAAATTTTATTTTTATGATAAGAGCTTTTATGTTATTGCAATTGTTACCCAATTATCATGGATGACTAACCGAAATATTTTCACTCGTTTCAAGAGATTTTCTTTGTGCGCGGATTTTTAAACATTTTACTGTCGAAATCATAAGTTCATGTTAACATTTAACAAACAAAAAATAAAATATCCTTCAGGTCAACCGTTTCAAAACCCATTACATTTTCATTTTATAAACTCTGGATTTCGGCATAATTATAGGTAAAATTTTATTACCGGTTGTGTGGAATGGTTGGTAAATCCCGACAGTTTAAATTAAGCTGCCGATTATTATCACATGTTATGGCGATCATTTTATCAATATTAATGTAATGCGCAAAGCTCTGAAATAATTATTCAACGTGCTTCAAATATTTCCGAGACGAGGAGCTAGATGACATCTACGAAAGAAAGCAAAATCAACGCTGTCCAAATTGTTTGAATAAGTCATTGAAAGGGATACAGTTACCAAGCCTTACCGGGTTTAACGTTGTAGACGGTCAATGTTAAGGCGTCAAAAGCCACGTATCTAATCCCCAGAAAGCTTTACTTTCAATTACAATTTACCAACTCCATCAAATATTCGACTTTCTTTTTCGCAATTACCGTCTTTTCGGCTGAAAATCGATAAACTTTGAGATATTTAATACCATGTGAGCTGACGATTCTACCGATTTTGAAAAACGAAATATAGCACCCTTACAAAATCAAGCTGTCCAAAGAACTGTCAGATAATGATTGAAATCTTCGGTTAGTATTAAACAATCCTCATTTTTGGCATTAAGCACTTACCCAGATATCCACAGAAAATTTGAAGGTGTCGTAGCACTTGTAGCAACTCACAACTACTTATTAGCTGTCTTCCATTAACGGTAGTAAAGTATTCGCGAGTACTTGTAGCTACTTTCAATTACTCATTCTAGTTGCAAAAATTCGATATTTTTCGAGAGTTTTTTATTATGTTCGAAATTTTTTATTTTTTGTTCATGTTAAAATGGATTTAAATATCAATGCGGTAACCAGAGCAATGGCTTTCGCTTCATTATATGTTCAATTTTTTTGTCATATTTTCAATCTAATTTATTTAACGCCTTTACTATAATATAGAATTACAAATGACAAGACAAACTACTAAACAGATGGCTCTGGTTTACTTGTATCACCCAATTTCTCGTTCCATTGGGTATCTATATCTACTCACAGGTACTTTCAAGTAGCAAATTTTTCCCATTGGAAGACAGTTATTGACTAGGCCAAAGTATTTGGAATTTTGAAACGATCATATTTTCATCCTGCTGTTAAGAATGGAGTGCCTTTGAACGGTAATTTCTCACGATTACGGTCCTTATTACCTATTTTATTGACCAAATTAAAGCAAATTTTGTGTAATAGTAGGCTGTTAAACTCTTACCCGAGTAACAAATTTAAACTGCAGTTAAAATTTAACTTTATTTTTTTAACTATTTGGTTTTGAAAGGGTTTAAAAAGAACTTTTAAAATTTTTAACCTATAGCCAACAGTTTTTATTTATCTTGATTTAAACTTGCTTAAATATAACTTAAGTTAAACTAGAATCTGATGGTAGGTAATTTTATGTTAAGTTTAAACATGATAATTGCGTTAATTTTTAACTAATAGTAAATTACAGACTATTTGCGGTTAAAACTTAACCCTATTCAAATTCGAATCGACGTTGGTATGTTTTAAGTAATTTTTGAACTATTTTCTAACTTTCAGGGTTAGATTCTGACTATTTACCAACATTTATTAAACCATGGTTTATTTTAAGTAATGTTCTAATTACTTTTTATGATTAGGTAAATGTTTAACCGATTATCAACTTTTATGTCAAATATTGGTTTATATTGAGTAATGTTCAAACCATTTTAACTATTAAATTATAACCGTTTATCCACTTTCATAAAGTCATGGTTTGTTTTAAATATAATTTTAATCCTTTATCTAATGATTTCGTTAATTTTAATTAAATTAGTTTAACTTTAAGTAACTTTTAAACTATTTTTAACTATTGAAACTAAACTAATTTTTGTACCATTTGGTTAAATTAGAACCGTTTATCTACTTTGATATAACTATTGTTTATTTTACGAAATTTCTTAACGAAGTTTTAACTATTTAGTTGAATTTTATCCTTTTATCAACTCGTATTAAACTCTGGTGTATTTTATGGAGTTTTCAAACTATTTTGTAAGCGTTGAGTTAAATTATTTCCGTATATAAACTTTAATATAACTATCATCAATCTAATATAATAGAACTTCATATCAACATTGATGGCCTTCCTATAAGTAGAAGTTCTAAGGCACAGTTTTGGCCTATTTTGTGCAGTGTCTTCAGAATTAAAATCAAACCATTTCCAGTTTGGTTTTATTTTGGTTATAGCAAACCACGAAACATGAACGATTATTTAAGAGAATTCAATAAAGAAGCTAAATTACTTATTAGTAATGGAATAATAGTGCAAAATAAGAAAGTAGAAATCAAAATCAAAAATTTTATTTGTGATGCTCCGGCGGTAGCTTTTATTAAAGGCATTAAAAATCATAATGGATACTTTTCTTGTGGAAGATGTTACGTAGAAGAAGATTGCTGTTATATGGTTCATTATTACGTATTTTGCAGACTATAACTGTAAAAAAAGAAACAATGAAAATTTTCGGAATAGAGATCAAGAAGAACACGATACAAGCTCCACAGTTTTGGAAGATCTCCCTATTGATATGATTACGTGTTTTCCTCATGATTACTTACATTTAATATGCCTAGGAATAGTAAAAAAGTTAATAATGAATTGGACTAAAGGAACAAATCTATACAAAACAAAATTAAATGCTAAGAGTATAAAAGACATATCAGATCATTTATCGGAAACAAATAAAAATCAACCAAAAGAATTTAGTAGATCCATAAGAGGACTCAATGATTTAAGCTTCTGGAAAGGTACTGAATACAGGACTTTCTTATCATATTTGGGACCAACTGTGCTACAAAAACGTTTATCTGAAATAGCATATTTAAATTTTATGTTACTTCATTGTGCAATTACTATTTGCGTAACGGAACGTTTCCAAAAATAAGAAGATGTGGCTGGCAAAATGCTCGAAAAATTTGTAAAATCGTTTGGTCAGCTATACGGGAATAATAATATTACTTATAATGTTCACAATTTAATACACTTGGTTGACGATGTTAAAAGAAATGGAGTTCTAGATAATTTCAGTGCTTTTGAATTTGAAAACAAGTTAGGAAAGATAAAATCATTACTTCGAACAGGTTCTAAACCATTACAACAAATTGCAAATCGATTAAATAAACGCCTTCAATGTGAAATTTCTAATAAAAACGTGAATAAAATTAAAGTTTTCCCGCAAGATTTCGAAAAATCGGACGATTCTTTAATGTTACCAATCGAAACTCTGGTAGATTTAAAACAGCTGGAACACGATCTGCACATTAACAATTCTCTTCAGATTAATTTGGTAAGGTTTTTATTTCGGTATATTTTATAAAATTCTTTAATTAAAATCTTACTCTTAATAGATAAAAAAAATTTCAAAATACGGTGGGGCAGATGACCGGAAAACCGCTAAAACCATAGCAAGTAAAATGTTTTCGGACGCTACGCTTTGCTGGAGCAACTTTTCTGGAAAGGAACGGTGTCAAAATCAAGCTTCAGCTCATTTACCTAAATTAATGAGACAATGTGTTTTGCTATAAGAAAAACATATCCAGGCTATACGGATCACAATAATGCCGACTTCTTTAAAGAGTATTTTAAACAAGCAAAATTTAGATTACAAAACAGGTAAACAATTTACTAAATTATTTACTTTTCAACCTTCACTTCGTCGATATATACCCTGGGCTTGGATTTTGAACCAAAGGCGAGTAGCGAGTTTATGTCTTTCTTCAAAAGAATAAATTTTTACTTTATTTCATTCATTCGGTGTCGCTTTTTCTATTGCGACTCAGCCTTTTGTATTGTACATGAATCCTCTCTTTATTCTTAATTTCGTTAACGTAAAAAGCTAGCGAGTGGCACAGACAAATGCAAATTGAAATAGAATGTCATTTTGTTCTAGCTAGCTGGGATCGCATTAGAAAATACGATTTCTAATTAACAAAACAGTGTTGAAATTCAGTGTTAGTAAAAGAGAGATAAACTCGCTTCTCGCCTTTTGTGCAAAATCCCAACACAGGTTTAGATCGTAAATTTTACTTTTCAATTTTAACCCGATTTTAAATGATGTGAGTAAATTTCACTGTTTTAGAGAATATTAGTACTCGAATGCGGTTTCGGTTATGATGGAAATTGGGCTAAAATTCAAGGAGAGTAAGTAAAAACAAAGTAAAAGCACTGATAAACCAGATCAACCAACAGCAACAAATGTTTAAAAAAAAAAAAAAAAAAAAAAAAAATGGCGCTAGATTATATAGAAATATTTCTACTGGCACCCCACAATCTAAAACATTACGTGCATTGTGGGGTGCCAGTTTGTATTTCATTAATAAGCCACGTTTTCAATGAATTAGTACTATTGGTTCGTCTGATTACATTTGTTTGTGGTAAACTACTTACGTACTTTTTAAAAATTATTAAACTTTAGAGAAAAAAAGGAAAAGCCAAAGCCACAACCATCCTCATTTTATCAAGGTCATGCAACGGCGGCAATACCAGCGGCAGAATGTTCCACTTCTCGCAATTTACCAAATTAAATCAAAAATGAATTTAAGTTAGGAATTTTAAAACCATTTTTTATTTTATTTTTTTATTATTATATTTTTTAATATAGATTATTAACTTTTTAATAAAAAAACCCAACGTTTCGCCAATACATTCCATCATTATCAAGGGTAAAATTTGTGCTCTATAAATTATATCGTTAATGACGGAACACACCATCGAAACGTTCAGCTTTTTATTAAATATTATAGAAATAAGCTATAAATCAATTTCGCCAAAGAATTGGAATATTTTTTCTGGAGAATATTGAAACAATTTGAAATAATCGAGCCAAAATATGTAAATGTGATAGTTTTTCATTATTTAAATTTTTTAACAATGAAATTTTTTGTGTAATTATTATTTTTTCCTTTTTATATAAATAAAATAATTATTAATTAAACATTCTGTTTTTATATTTAATTAGTAATTTTATTACTAAAAAAACAATCTTCCCTCTATGGTTAAAATTCGGTTAAAAAATAACTATTTAGTTTAATTTTAGCTGAAAAATCCTGGTTTTATTTTGGTTAAAGAAGAGTAAATTTTTAACCGATACGTTAAAGAATGGCTTCTTGACAGTTTTTCAAAAACCATAAAATGGTATATTATGGTTTATAAATGATTTATTTTAAACCTATTCGTTTAAATTAAGTTAAAAATTAACCGTTAATGTACAGTTAGCTATTGACTAAAGTTAAATAAAAACTGGACAAATACGGTTAATAGAACGATATATAAGCGTATTCTCAACCTTAAAAAACCATTTTAAAACTTAACCCAGATTATAGCTAAGGTTCAATAACGGTTTATAAGCTAATTTCCAACTAAAAATTGTTACTCGGAGAACCATTAAAATACAAAAAGAGTGACATTTTGTCGATTGATTAGTAATTATTGGTTTCTCAAATGCACTATTTAGGAAATTACTAGATTCTGGTTCAACTGAAAAATTCAAGAATGCCCGTGCGATATTCTAATTTAGACTGTAATTGTCTTGAAATTATTGTGGGCGGGGGGAGAGGGGGAGGGGGGGGCGGATTTGAAATGGTGAAGTTAGGTATAGGTAGGTTTCGGTCTTAATAAACCATCAAAGAATTCGACATAATATATTATCCGAATTCTATACGAGTATATTATATAATAATTCGAAATATCATGTCAGAGTTTGATATATCATCTCAGAATTTGCTATATATTGTCAGAATCCGACGTATTTGTCAGAATCCGACGTATCTGTTAGAATTTTATTTTTTTTCCAAAACGGCATATATTAAAACAACATACTACATGCTACACTACGGCATATGGCATTATTCAATACGACATACTTCAAAACAGTATAAGATACACTATGGCATATGGTACATTACGGCATAAGGTACGCTAAGGCATATTTCAAAACGGCATATTTCAAGACGACAAATGATACATTACCGCATAAGCTACACTATGGCATATTTCAAAACGGGATATTTTAGTACGGCATATGGTACAATATGTCATAAGATAAATGATGGCATATTTCAATAAGGAAAAAGGTACAAGATGGCATATTCTAAAACATGACTATTTCTTAGCCGAGTATGATGAAATTTGACAAATGCAATGAAAATGGAATACTAAAATGGATTTTAGACGAAGTTCTGGAATATGAAAAATTAGGGTGGAACTTGGCTATTTATTAACCGAATATGATGCAATCCAACTTATACGATGGAAATGGGTTTCTAAAAAGGATTTTATTTGAAGTTCTGAAATATGGCCAATTTAATCACTTAATGCTATTAAATTTTCTCTCCCAACTGAAAAAAATATGAATCATATTGTTGTTACCAAATCATTAATTAAACAAATTTATGCATTAAATAATTTGTTCTTTATTTGTGTTGTGTCACACAACACCGTTTTTCCGACAAATGCTTACTACACGTTATACTTTTATTGTATCTTTGTATAATGTAATAAATTTTGTATAAAAAGTCAAGCAAATGAAATATAAAAATCAGAATAAATTTACCTTCATTCGTGTAAACATAATTGGCCAATCGCAAATTCATTCAACGATTTTTTCGTTTATAAGTTTTTAAAAAAAAAATCGTAACCTAATTCAATATATTCGACGAAAATAGAGTTCTAAAATGGCGTTTAGATAAAATTCTAGAATATGGTAAATTAGGATGGAACTTGCCTGTTTCTTAACTGATTATTATGAAATTCGGCAAGCGCGATGGAACTGGAATCTTAAAATTATTTGTAGATGAAGTTCTGGAATAAGTTAAATTAACCTGCAACTTGACTATTTCCTAACCGAATATACCGAAATCCATTCTCTTAATAGAATTTGCCTTCACTTAACGGGTTTTCCTTTAACCTTCACCTAACAGAATTTCTCTTCAATTAGTATTATCCTTTATTTACTTAAATTTTTCTTCACCTATTGGAATTTTTCTTCAGTTATCAACATTTTAAATTTTTAACATTATTTCACCTCGTGCTGTACATTTTATTGTAAATGAACTACTGCTCAAAATAGAATGTGTAAGCGTGAGGTGAAAATTTAAAAAAGTTAAAAGGTTTTTATGCCTAATGGAGGCAACTTCATTATTTTTTTTTTTTGTTTCGATCACTTTGTTGCCACGTGTGCTTTTCCTTTTAATACTAAATTATTCATAAAATACTATAAATGAATAAATAAATGAATAATTAACAAGGTAATTGGCTAATTTGCTTATTAATTCTCCGATTTTTTATTTTATTTTTGTAAGGGTTTTATTTAGTTTGTACGGTTCGCGAAAACAATCCACCCAGAGCTTGTGAATTTTACACCGATCTCTTATTGAAAACCAGTCCATTTGATTCATTTCTGCATGCCTTCATAGTTTCTACCATTCACAAAACAAAATGTAACAACTTTTAAGCGTTTTCTATAGGTACACTTTCTAAGGAACATATTTACAAAGTAAACAGATTCATTGTGGAAAGAGGATTAATCTTCTGTTATCAATGCGATTTTGGATATATTCTGATGATGTAGGGTTGGAAATTTAAAAAAATATTAAACGTTTTAAATTGAAAATTTGTCAAAGCATGCATGCCCTAATATACCATATGGCGTCATGTACCAAATGCTGTTTTTAAATATACCGTTTTGAAATATGCCATAGTGTACCACATGCCGTAGTGCATATTCCGAAATGAAATATGCCGTAATGAAATATGAAATATAATCTCAGAATTCGCTATATACTATCAGATTTCGATACATGGTGTCAAAATTCATTCGTCTCAGAATTCAAGTTAAAGTCTGAATTCTATAAATCATGTATCATCAAACGGTAAGATCCGTAAAATTTCATAAATCATGTAAGAATTCTACTTATTACGTCAGAATTCGATACATCATCCCAAAATTTGCTAAATAAGGGCTGAATTCGATAAATATTTTAGAATTTGGTATACCTATCATATTAGAATTCTATATATTTTGTCGGAATTCGAAAAATCACGTCAGAATTCGAAAAATCGTTTCAGAATTTGCCAATTACTGTCAGAATTTGATATATCTGTCAGAGTTTGATGTACCAATTCTGCAACCAGCAGATGTATCGATATTAAGCCACTTAAAACAGGTTGGCAAAAAGCAGTTTTAAATTGGAGGAAAGAAAATATCGATCGAAAGCTAACAAAAATTTGTTTTGCGCCAATTTTAAAAACAGTGATCGATAAATACATCAAAAAATGCTCAATTGTGAATGGTTTTCGCACATATGGTTTATTTCCATTCAACCCAGATGCGATTGACTTTTGAAAGTGTTTGGGAAGAAATTCTTCAAATGTTGAACAGGAAAATGGTGACTTTAATGGTGGCACTCTGGGTATTAATACAAACAATGTTAAAGGTTCAATTAATTTTGAAAATTTCAAAATTATTGTTGGTCCAGACAAACTGAAAGAGTTTGAAAATCTCCCAGAGAGTCCTTCAGAAGATTTTTTAATACTTCTGCGAATTTATCGGACGTTCCTTCCAAATGCAAACACAGTGGATGTAAGTTACATAAAACAAAAACATTAAAATTTTTATATTTTTTGAAAATTTAAATGGGGTAACATTATCTTAAATTACAGCAAATGGATATTACATTTATTTCCGACAACGATGTTGCGATTGGAGACTACGGCGAAAATGGAGAAGGTGACGCTTTTGATCATGAAATAATAAGTAATCCCACAGATGTGCGTGAGGCAATATCGCTAGAAATACATTCTATTGAATTCATTGATGAGGTTAAAATAATTATATTATAGTGTTTAATCTACGCTTTCAAATAACGACCAATTTTTTTGCGACGAAATTTTATAGTTCAATGGTCCAGAAAATTTCAATTTATCTGGTACACCAGTGCTGCATATCCTAGATAATACAAACAGCCGTGCGCAAGGGAATTAAAAATTCAGGACATTGCAGCTTTATTATTTCGACCACACCTTACCAGAAAGAAGTAGAAAATAAACTTAATAAAAAAATAGTTGCAGAAACCGAGAAGGAAAATCGAATGAAGGAGAGAAAAATTAAAAAAGAAAAAAGTGATTAAGAAGCGTTACATAAGGCAAAAACGAAAAACGGAAAGAATGGATTGTAAGTTACTCGTACGTAAAAAGCCTAAACCATTAAAGAAAAGTGCGATATCGAAGAATTCATCTGCAAAGTTGAGGGAAGTATTTCAAAACATAACCAAAAATGATCAGTCAACTGAAGTTCAACAAATCAGTAATGAGGCTAATGACGTCACCAATGAATGCCACGTTCGAAAATTGTTTTTGGACGAGTACGATGTGAACGTAACAGGTGGCATATGCTTCAAATGTGCTGTACACATTACTAGTAGCAAACTCGGAATTTCTTGCAATTTATGCAAATATCGAAGGTACCATATGGACTGTGCTGGGACAAATATTAATAATAAATTTATTTGTCCAGCTTGTACGCCAAACTAATTGTTTAAGACTGAAACTATGTAGCTTAAGGTGCAAAGTGCAACTGCCTTTTTGCATGATTGAAATGTGATTTTATTTTTAGTTCCTTATTAAATCTTAATTAATCATTTTAGATTCAAGTTAAATGTACCTAACTTTATTTTTTGTTGTATTATGTAATTATTATTATAGGTATGAATAAATTGAATAAATTATATTTTTTTACAAAAGTAACATATTAAAAATGATTATAATTACGTTTTCATAAATAAAATACAAAGGGGCTATTTACTAGTAAAACTGTATGGCCCATTACTGGAAAAAGTGACATTTCTCGTTTAATGTGATTTTTTTTATATATTACATTACCTGATTCTTAGATGTTTGCTAAATATAAAAAACACAACTTCAGTAAAATGTGCCAACTGATTAAATCATAATTATTCCGTAAAAAAAATAATTCGCTTAAGGGGGCCCGTTATTAAGTGTTTTACTGTACAAATAAAAAAATTGGCGGTATTCTCATTTATGAAAAAGTTTAAGTTTCGGATAAACAATTAAAAATATCAACAAAATAACAAATTACCCAATTTTTACGACATTAGTCATCAACGGTTCGTGTCCATTTTGTAAAGACCACTCGACAACTCAAGTTCTAAAATCGGTTTGGCCAGAATATTGTATAAGCCAAATTATTTTGCTAGGGGTTAATTAAATATAAAAAAAAAACTGAATTCCAATTTTTCTGCCAATAAGGATTTATAATTGAAATTTGAATTAATAACGAGAAACATAGAAGCAATCTATGCCTATTTATTCAAATTTGAATTACAAATCCTTATTGCCACATCATTCACGATCAATTTATCAAGATTTTCATTTTGTGTTGTTGTATGTTAACTTAATTGTCTGAATAATCATCTTCCGAAAAATCAATTATTCTAACATCAACATATTTTGTTGTTGTAATCGTTGTTGTTATTGTTGTTGTGCGTTTCTAATTTAAAACATATACCAACAATACCCGAAAACATAAAAAGAACGTCGGAAAAAAAAGGATTGAAATACCAAGAGCGCTACTGCCAGATAGACAGACAAAGAAAAATACGAAACCCAAACATCACATTTCCTACTGATACCAATTTTTCACACAAAAAATGAAAAACAAGACAAGAGACGAGGTACAGTATACAAAATAAATTTTTCATTTTCTTTTACAATACAATTTTTGCTTTTTTTTGTTTTTTTTTGTTGGGCTAGAATAATAATATAAATTCAGTGAGCTTTTATCTTGTATGTAACGAAATCAAAAGACAGCAGAAAAAAAAATGAGAAACGAATCATGAAAAGCTTAATTTCATTTTTTTCCCTCTACTATGCTGCGGTACAAATACATATATGACGATCGTACTACATTTTTCTAACTTGTATCTTTCTTACTATGTTTACATCTACCATGTTTTTCATCTTTACGTTTTCTTTTGTACCGTATTTCCCTCAGCTTTAAATTTTTAGTTTGTAATGTATTTATTTTTTGTTGCGTCGAATAGCAAAATGTTAAAACTATAAGACAACATAAAATAAAAAATACAAAATTCTATCAGAATAACTCTCTTGTTGCAAATTATCATCATTTCTTCGTATACTTAAGACAATGTTGCATCAAAAGCCAAAACAATAACTGTAATATATAAAAAAAACATTTATAAATTTTATATAATTATTTCAATGTTGTATATATGTATAAGTATTTAAGTAGTTAATATTTTATATTTTAAATGTTGGGAGATAGATCCATTACGGTACGGTCTGGAAAGTTTTTATATGTCCCATTCTCACTGTTGAAAATAATTATCTTGTAAGGTATACTGTTGGGGAATTCGAGTATTGTTATTTTAAGAAATATCTACGGATTCCCCCTTTATTACAATGATTTTTGTTGAGTTTTATATTTGGTTTGGGGCCTTGTGTAAGTAAAACAAAAAAAAGAATGACCCAGACGATGACCCAAAAAGATTGAAAAAAGGGCTGCCTTCTAAATAAAAATATAAAGGGATGAAATCTCATGAGGTGGTTAGAACTTCGGTTTTGATTAATTTAACTCCCAAATCGATCCCTCTTAAGTCAATCTTCAGCTCAACCTCCAACTCAATATACAAATCAACCTCCATATCAATCGTAACATAATACTAAACGCAATCAAAAAATTAACCGACAATCAAACCCTCAAATTAATCACCAAAACAACCTCAAAACAACTTTCAAATCAACCCTTAAACTAACTCCAAATCAACTCTTAAATAATTCCCCAACCGAACAACTCACTTCACCCCAATGTAGGCTAACTAAATCCTAACTCAACTTCAATTCAACTTAGCTCGAACCAAATCTCATCATACCATTATAACATCATACCTTCATACGATCACACTGTCATCAAAAATCAACTCAATTTTTGAATTTTTAAAAATCCCTCTTTAGTAACTTTAGTTCTAATTATCATCTCTCGAAAAGGATATGAAGGTTTAAGAGATTAACAGTCACCTATCTTAAGTCTTAAACAATATTTATGTTAAGTCTGGTTCAAATTGTTGAAGCCTAATTTCAACGGACACTCAATTTAGCGGAATCCTCACTTCAACGGACAAACCTTTACGTCCCGAGCAACTGAAGTATTTCAATGAAAACCTCACTTAGATAAGCTGACACTTTATTAGAGCGAACACGGAGAGATATTTTTGCAATGATAAAGGTTTTACGAGTACACTTCAAATTGAAACTTTTACACTTCAATTTGTTCCTTTTACACTTCTAATTGAACTTTTTACATTTCAAATTGAACACATATCAAATTATACGTATCGCCAATTAGGATGGAATTTAGCTATTTCTTAGCCAGTTTTAGTGAAATTTGACATCCATGATTGAAATGGGATTCTTAAATCATATGGCCAAAAAAATAAATAAATGAAATTTGACATGCGCGTTGGAAATGAAGTTCTAAAATGATTTTTAGATGAAGTGGTGGAATATGGCAACAACTTTAACTAAAACTCAGTTTAGAACCCCATTTTCATCGCACATGTCAAATTTCATCATAACCGGTTAAGGAATAGCCAAGTTCCATCATACTTGGCCATATTTCAGAACTTTATCCAAAAATGTGGAAATGCTGGATTTCATCAAAATCGGATAAGATATCGATAAATTTTTATTAAAAAAATCACTCCCTGCATATAGATTACTCAACTTCTCACTAAACTCTAATCCAACTCCAACTAAACCGCAACTCAACCCTAATTCAACGGAACCCAACTTAACCCTCAACTCAACCGCACTCTTTACGCCAAACTCACTCCTCAAACCAGTATATATAAAAAATTGATCAACAACTCACTATATTCTATCCAACTTCAACTCAACTACAACTCAACTTCAACTCAACCCAAATATTGACCCCTAACTTAACCTTCAAATCAGCCCCAAACTCAATGCTCAATTCAATCATCAAACCAGCATATCATATATAAAAAAATTCGTAAATATTTTTATATAACCAGGCGTTTTGGTTTAATTCGTACGGCAGGTACCTCACCCTATTGACGTACAGTTTCTAAAAACTTTTCAAACCTCCGCCTTGACCTTAGAAACAGATTGGCGAAAAAAAATTCCAAATCGGACAAGCCGTTCTCGAGATACCATGGGTGGGTACTGACGTCCAGACAGACAGTGAGTGTCGGAAAAGGTGATGATGGCGGCAGGGTGTCTTCCTGTGCAAAGCAGGGGAATGTGAATACTTAGCAAAGCTCTATTTGGGTTTCTATTAAAAATTACGGTGGTTAAAAAGATATTTTAGTTCATATTCTGTTGGCCATCCACTTCAAGTTCGCTCTGCTGTTGAGAACTTACGGCTATAACAGGGAAAAGCTGAAAAGATTGTATCCTGGCGTGTGGGATGCCCACAATCTTCGGAACATACTCGTATTAAAATCATATAATTAAAATAAATAGAATTACGTCTATTAGTCGGTTTCGTTGAATTACTGTTCGTAAATACTAATATACTTCTCGTGTTAATCGAAACACAATTAAAAATGGTCTAAATGAAAGTTCGAAAAATATATTTTAGAAATAATTTAATTTGAATATTTCTGGAAGTAATATTTACTTCACACCAATATAGCCTTCTTGTAAATTGTTGTTAAAGATATGCAGAAAACTTTTATATAAATATTTTATTAAATTTTTGCTTTTTTCATTGAAAAACTTGCAGCTAAAAAACACCATTTTTACTATGGACTCCTCTGGAAATCATTGAAAAGTTAAGCGACTAAAAAAGCTTATTCTCAAAAATACGCCATCATGATTGTGGCCCTATACTCTAGCAGGCTCTGATATTACTAGCAAAAGGTAAAATTTAAGCTGCAATCGGATACCGTGACTTTGATTTACCGAGTGATTTTTTAACCTGATGTTAGTGTTAAAATTAGTACCCCCTTCCTCCTTGTAGGTGGGGCGGGAGGGGGAAGGGGGGTAACTTTGACACAAAAATATAAACCCCTATTTTTTATTGCATATTCGGATTCTATGGCTACAAAATACGTAGGAACGTAGGATTTGACTGAATCATTTTTTTCGATTCATGATAGATGGCGCTGTAATTGACGATATTCAATTTTTTTCGATTTCTCCTACTGAGAACCTACGCAAACGATTCTGCAATACGTCTGCAATAAAAATACCACGGTTTCATCAAGGTAAAAACCAAATTCGAAATATGCCTAGGGGACGACCCAAAAAACGCAAATTCCCAATTGTTCAAAATGATGCGTCGTTGAAAGAACAACAACCTAGACAATCAAATGTTACGAATGATATCGAATTCAATCTCAATGTACAAAATCGAATCGAAGAAATTTTTGTCCAACAACCTGGACCATCCAACGCGGCAAGACCAATCCGAACAGCTAAAGCAAAAGGCATGGAAAAAATGTCTGAGGTAATTATGATACTTAATGAATCTCAATCCCAAGAACACTTTGATCAAATACAATGAATAAATATGCATCGTATCGCAAACGAGCTATGGCACAGAATCCAGTACGAACCTACAAAGATGCCGTAAACTACGCCAGCGTTAATTACAAATCATTGGGACCCTTCAACGTTGTATGTATTAACTGCGGAGCCCTTCATTTCCTCGAAGAAAGAGAAGCAAATAAAGATGATTCATTTGGAGATTGCTTTTTACGACGTCACCAGCTCGCTAATAAGTTCCACAAACGAATCCGAAACTAAAACTCATGTTTCGCTTTAGCTTCATTCAACGTAAGCGATGATCGAACCATCAATAATCGTAACATTTTTAGCTTCAAAGCAGCTGGACAAGTTTATCACAAAATGAATATGACGGCACATCCGACACAAACCACTCAAGGTGATTTCGAACCACCTTCATATGGCCAAATGTACTTTTTAGAGTCCGATGATGCTGTTGACGAACGCCTTGCACATCCTCTAAATTATGGAATCAGTCGTGAATTAATGGATCTGTTGGAGGAAAAATTGCGAGAACCAAACATTTATGCCCAAAGTTACATGAGGATGCGAGAAGTGGAGGATGCTATAAATTAACGTGCTGCTGCACTGGGACTACAACCTCCAAATGTGCAGCTCATTTTTACAGTGCCAGATGGTGTGGATTATAGACAGTTCAAACTTCCTGCATGTAATGAAATATGCGTTGTTCTTACGCTTAACGCCGATCAAAGTTCCCCGTCAAATGAAATGGTTGTAAAACAACGCGGCAAAGACAGAACGTGATCGAGTTGAACGTGATCGCATCCAATGGATCAAATTTAATCAAAAACCTATTTTAGCCGATCAGTACGCAGGTTTTACCCGACTTAGCTGCGAAACAGAATGCAATTGTTGGTGAAAAAATAATACTACCATCATCATTCACCGGATCAACGCGTTACTATACTGAACATCAGAGGCAGCGTGTAATTGGACTTTTGTCTGTTCGCTGTCCTATGCAGGACATAAATAAAATAAAATAAAATAAAACATTTCGAAGAAGCAATGTCTATTGTTCGTCGTCTTGGATCGCCAGATTTCTTCATCACCATGACTTGTAACCCCGATTGGCCAGAAATTAAAGAAGCAGTGCGGAGTTTGGTTAAATCCAATGTCACATCAATGTTGAATATGTTGGCAGGATGGGTCCGGTAAAATATTTATATAAATATATCTACAAAAAACACGATTGCGCTTCAATAAAAGTTCTCGAAAATCAACGAAGTTTGATTCATAATGAAGCAGAGACCTATGTAGAATGTCGCTGCAATTCACCACCTGAAGCATGCTGGCGATTATTTGGCCAAGAAATCTAAAGAAAGAGTCATATCGTTCAGCGCTTGAATATTCATTTACGTGGTCAATATCGAATGCAAGATATTGACCAAGCCCAAGAAGATCTGGCAGATATTGGACAAAAAGGTTCAATGTTAGAAGCGTATTTTCGACATAACCAGGCGTTGAAGCAAATGCAGAAAAACCAGAATTACTACTACTATTGGCAAATGCCCGAACATTTTAAATGGGATGGAAAAACGAGTACATGGAAACAACCAGAATGCTTCCAATTCCAACTACTTCTCTATCATGTGAAGGACGCAACAATTTTTGATGATCTCCTTATTGAGAATGACATTCGTTATGTGAAATACAAACAAGCTTGCCTACAGTAGATGGTCTAGGAGAATCAGCACATTCCAAAATGCCTTCGGTAATGCGAATACTCTTCGTTCAGATTCCTATTTTTGGATGTCCCGAAGATCCAAAAGGTCTCTGGGAAAGATTGAAAAATCAGTTGGCTGAAGATTTTATTCTGCAAGCACGACGAAATAATAGGTCTGAGGATGCTGCAATCAAACGTGCTTATCGTATTATTGCATTCAAGTTAAATACGACAGCAACAGAAGGTCGAAATTTCTGGGTGGAACGATATGGTACGGACGACATTGACAATTACGAAGATGACCAAAACATGGACGTTCTAAATTCTGATGAGTCAGCTACTACTGGAGAACGCATGTATCGGCTTCTGCAAGGAAAACAAATTGAAATTGTGTACAGTATCTTACGTGCAGCCAATGATTCTAACTATATTGAAACAAAATGTTTTTTCATAGATGGACCAGGCGGTACCGTTAAAACATTCGTGTATAAGACCTTGTATCACTTACTTTGTGGCCAAAATCGCAAAGTAAAATGTATGGCATTTACTGGAATCGCATCAACTCTATTGCCTGCTGGACAAACATCACACAGGACATTTGGTCATTTTGAAAGTTCCGCTTTCGTCAGATTCAAGGTGGTTCAGTCAAAGCTACAAAACTCGCTCTAGTTGATGTTTTCCTTATGAATGAGGCACCGATGTTACCAAAGTATGGTTTACAAAATATGGATCAGTTGTTGCGGTCTATTGCAAATCCAAACTTGCCATTTGGAGGGAAAATTTTAGTCGTTGTAGGTGATTTCCGTGCTTACCTGTTCAACTCCGAAGCAACCATAGTGAAACACTCGATTTGTTGATCAAAAAAAGTCATCTGTGGAAGCATTTCAAAAATTTTTCGTTAAAAAAAATATGCGTGTCGATCCTGAACAGGAAGCATTCGCAAAGTATATACTGAAACTGGAAATGGAAATCTTCCAAAAAATGACTTGAATGAAATTGAATTACCTGGAATTATATGGAAATTGCCTTCCGAATCAAAATTACGATAGAATGAAGGAACGTGTTATTCTCGCGCCGCTGAACAAAGAAGTCAGTAATATTAATGCTGAGATCGTCGATCGTCTCCCAGGAGAATACAAATCGTATAAAAGTAAGGAGGTATTGAATTAACGCCAGAATTTCTTAATTCGAAAACTAAAGAAAAATACGATAATTATGCTAATAGGTAATTTAGATATTTCGGAGGGTATGTGGAATGGAACACGCCTGATTGTTACCGAATTATGTAACAACGAAGTTAAAGCAAAAATAATTACTGGGGAAAAAGCTGGACAAGAAGTACACATTCCTCGAGTTACGCTCGACTCCAGTAAAGCTCAACTTGGATGTACAATATAACGACATCAATTTCCGCTTCGACCAGCTTTTGCGATGACCGTGCATAAATCTCAGGTGCAAACGTTCGAATTGGTTGGCGTCGGCCTTCGTACACCTGTCTTTAATCACGGTATGTTGTACGTAGCATTTTGCCGTGTTAAACGACAAAATAACGGGTGTTTTTTTTTATAGGTCCACAACTTTGAGTTGGCAACACTGCTTTATTTGACAACCCATTTAACAGATGATAGTTGCTTTTTGTTTAGTTTGGTTTGACATTTCATTATGGATAGACTTACATCAGAGCAACGCTTGCAAATTGTTGTAATTTTTTATCAAAATAATGGTTCTGTTCGTTAAACTTATCGTGCACTTCGTCCATTTTATGGCGTACATAATCGTCCTTCAGAGCGGCTAGTTCGAATAACAGTAGATCGTTTTCGGACCACGTTTACTATTAATGATAATGTGCATCCCGTGAGACGCCGCACAGTACGCACTGAAGAAGCTATAGCCGCTGTACAGGAAAGCATTGAAGAAGATCCAAATCAATCAATTCGTCGCCGTTCTCAGCAACTGGGATTGTGTCCTTCCACTTTATGGAAGATTTTACGAAAGGATCTTGGCTTAAACGCTTTCAAGATTCAACTTGTGCAGCAATTAAACCCAAACGACTATCGTATGCGCCGCCAATTCGCCGAATGGGCTGAAGCATAAATTGATATTGATGTTGAATTTCCATTCAAAATTTTGTTCTCCGATGAAGCCCAATTTTGGTTGAATGGGTACGTAAATAAGCAGAATTGTCGGATTTGGAGTGAGGATAATCCACAAGCTTTTGTCGAAACACCATTATATCCACAGAAAATTACTGTTTGGTGCGCTTTATGGGCTGGCGGGGTCATTGGTTCATATGTCTTCAAAAACGATGATGGTCAGAATGTTACTGTCAATGGTGAGCGGTATAGCGATATGATCAGAAATTTTTTCGTACCTCGATTAGCTGGCATTAATCTTGCTGACAAGTCGTTCCAACAGGATGGAGCCACATGCCACACAGCGCGCGCTACAATTGATTTACTGAAAGAAACTTTTGATGAAAGAATAATTTCGCATAATGGTCCAATTAATTGGCCACCAAGATCATGTGATTTAACCCCATTGGATTATTTTCTTTGGGGTTATGTAAAGTCACTTGTCTACGTCGATAAACCGGAGACAATTGAACACCTGGAAATCAATATTCGAAGAGTTATTGGCGAAATACGGCCGCAAATGCTGCGAAAAGTTTGTGAAAATTGGTGTTCTAGATTGCGCCTTGTACGCGCTAGCCGTGGCGGCCACATGGTTGAAATCATATTTAAACATTAATGTCATAAAATTTTCTATCCGATAAAGCCCGTTTAAATGATATTAAAAATATATTTCTTTGTTTTATTATGATTTAAACTTGTGTAACTCTATAAAAAATACCCGATAGCTTGAAAGTTCTGTTACCACCTGAAAATGAACGTCGCACGTATAATGTTGTGTGGAAAGAAGCATTGAACGCTCGTGATGAAACTTTTAAAAATCTTGATAGTGACAGGGACGACACCTGGTCCCCTCTGCAATATCGATTTTTATGTCTCAACCGAATAAAATAAAATGAAATTAAAGTTGTTTTGCGAAAGAGATTAAAAAAACTGTCTTTCTTTTCACCGAGCGAAACTCGGTCCCCGGGTACTAATATTAGTTTGAGTTAAATTTTAGTTCTAACATGCCACAGTGACCTACAGTGAAAATCATTTGAATGATACAAATTATATTACGATTTTCAGATGAGCCCAGAAATCTGATTCAGCAAACAAAGCCACTAGGATTTCAGAGCTTTTAATAATTCTTTAGTTTATTTTTAATTACTACTCAAATCAAACTATTTCGAGGCATTTCGTAAGTTGTTGGCTAGATACGTGAGGAAGAAACACACTATTAAGGCATTTATCAGAAGCTTCATAGATCAGCCGGTGATTCGTCAGCCAAACGCTATACTAATTAAGAAGTTACTAGATCATTGAAAGCTCTGGGACGAGATGCTGAATCAAGAGATATTTGGCTAATTTATTTATTGGAAGATAAGTTGGACGTTGAATGTCATACATTACGGGCACAAACATCTTGTCAAGAAGATCTACCCACTCTAGAAGGGGTTTTCAAGTTTTTGTTAAATCGTTCAGATGCCTTAGAGTCACTAAGACCAGCAACCACTAAACGCTTACCAGCCGAGCACCCTTCGTTGGAGTGTAAGAAGTTTCAGCAATTTTCAGTTATGGAACGCCGACAACACATTAATTTAGACAAATGTTGTTTTAACTGTCTACGAATCACCCGGTATTCAGATGCTTGTCAAAATCGAAATACCAAATTTGTGGGAAGAAACATCACACACTTTGACACTTCCCCGAAAACCTCAACGGGTCTGGTTTTCAACGAGATACTCATGATTCATGATGAGTGAAATCAACTCTGTTCGAAATTCTATACTAGGATTCAATCTACATAGAATAGCTATATAAGTACTAACGAAGAAAAGATGACAGAAAGTTTCAAGCTATAAGCCAATGAAATATTTTAAGCTGACAACATTGACGTATGGTACTGCAGCAGCGCCTTATTTAGCTATACGAGTATTGAACGAGCTAGCAGATATTCACTTCATTCAATGAATTGTGTAAAGCTAAAAATGCATTAGTTGAAGCCAACGATATAAACAAGCAACTGAATGTTACAATTGCATGGATGCAGAAGCGTATGAAGACGCCTCAAAACGAAGTTAAAGGTCTTAAGCAAAAGGAGGACATCGGTTCTACTCCTAACCAGAATACAACTCCACAAGAGTATCATATGGATGAAGAAGAACTACCTCGAGAAACTGAGACGATTAGAGTTAAAGGTGGGAGAAAAAAAATGAGACGGAATAATACGCCCTCCCCACCTCAGTAAAAGGATGATGTTCCAAATATTATCCAAAAACAACCAAAAAAATACCTCCATCACCACCAATAGTAATAGATGAAGTTAAAGACTACGTTGTACTCTATGAGAAAATAAAAACAATAACTACTACTGATAAGTTTAATGCAAAGGTTATAAATGAAAACACAATCAAAATAAACTTAGAAGATGCTGAAACATACAGAAAAATGACAAAAATGTTAAATGAAGAAAAACGTGCTTGGCACACGTTTGAAGACAAGCAAACCAGACCAATTAGGGGCATGGCTAAAAACTTACACTCTACGTGTAAACCAGAAAAGATAATGGATGCCCTGAAAGCAAAAGGATTTAAGTCAACTGATGAAGAATGAATTAAGTTAAAACGGAGAGGCAAAGTATCTCTCAACATGTTTATGTTGACCTCCGATACTGATGAAGATATCAAAAAATTTATAAAATTAAATATTGGGGTTCAAAATGGTTATTCAGCCTTTAAGAATATCTAAGCTTATACCACAATGTAAACAATGTCAAGCCTATATGGATATACATAAAAATATTGCAACAGGGAACCCAGGTGTGTCAAATGTTTAGGTAAACATCATACCAAAGATTGTGTAAAAGCACAAAATATTCAACCTTAGTGCGTTCAATGTGGAGAAAACCATCCGGCTAACTACAGGGGATGCAGGGTTGCTATTGAACTGAAAAACATCAAAAATAAGAATGTGATTGCGAAAAATCAAAGTTTATTCAGGAAGCAAGCGGTTAAGATGAACCGACCCGAAGTAAATCGTAGAGCGTCGGGAACTACTCAAGGACAATTTGGAACAATGACTTATGCTCAAGTAATGATGAGCAACGGAAATCCAGGAAAAACTGCTCAAAATGACGATATAAGTCAAACACTCAAATTAATTTTAAGCAGACTAAATACATTTGATGAGCGATTACAGAAACTAGAGTACAGCACTAAGGGAGATATCCCTAAACAGAAAAATGGCCAATGATCTTAAAATCTTATGTTTAAATGCCAATGGACTCATGCAACATCAACAAGAACTGCAAGTGGTCCTGGACACAGAAAAAATCGATGTATGTCTCATCACGGAAACACACTTCACTAGACAATCAATCATTAAATTTAAAAATTATCAAATATGTCACACTATTCACCCTGGAAACACTGCTAAAGGGAGTGGTGCTGTTACAATTAGGAATAGTATTCATCACTATGAGGAGTTAAAATAAGAAACGAAAGAAATACAAGCAACTGCTGCGTCAAATCCAAAAGTAGTTCTATTTGTATTGCTAGTATTTACTACCCACCGAAGCACTCAATGAAAGAAAAAGATTATCTCGAGTTCCTCAGTAAATTAGGAAAACGATTTGTACTTGGAGGAGACTTTAATGCAAAAAATGTCCACTGGGGATCCAGATTAACAACAACTAAGGGTAAAGAACTCCTAAAAGCTATCAGAAAATGCATTTGTGAAGCCCTCTCAACTGGAAAACCAACCTACTGGCCAACTGATCCAAACAAAGTGCCAGATCTGATTGATTTCTTTATAATAAAGAACATATCTGTAAATTATGTGCAAGTAGATGAAAGCCACGACTTAAACTCTGATCATTCACCAATACTTCTAACGTTAAGTGAAAAAATCATTCAGAAAGAAAGAAACCCTTTCCTAGTAAATAATCACACTAATTGGGCATGCTTTAGACTATCGCTAGAAGAAAAAATTAACTTAATGGTTCCATTAAAGACTGAAGAACAATTAGACAAAGAAGTGCACAAATTTGTAAACGATATACAGCAATCAGCTTGGGAAAATACTCCTGATATTAAAACGAAAATCAAGGGAAACAATTACCCTATGGAAATTAGGGAACTCCTCGCAGAAAAAAGAAGAGCGAGAAGAGTATGGCAACAAACAAGGGCCCCCCAAGATAAAACTCATTTGAACAACCTCACTCAACAATTAAGAAGAGAGATCAAAGAATTGAAAGATGAATCAATCAGCAACTATTTAAGAAAATTAACTAATGATAACAGTATACTGATTATTCTCTTCGGAAAGCAACCAAAAGAATCAAAAGACCAATAATGCAGATTCCCCCAATAAAAATAGCAGGAGAGAAATGGGCTAGAAATAATGAAGACAAAGCTCGAGAATTTGCTGAGCACCTCAAAAAAATATTCCAGCCACATGAAGACCAAACGTTGGAAGCCGAGATAATAACTGAACAAGCTGTGCAAGAAA
Source organism: Tipula vernalis (assembly GCA_958295665.1). Lineage (NCBI taxonomy): Eukaryota > Metazoa > Arthropoda > Insecta > Diptera > Tipulidae > Tipula > Tipula vernalis. The sequence goes on from OY282559.1 coordinate 111,234,108, forward strand.
GTAAAGAAATCCTACCCACAACACCAAAAGAAGTAATGCGTGAGATAACAGCTAATATGAATACGAAAAAAGCTCCTGGGTACGATCTTATTACTGCAGAAATCTTAAAGGAACTGCCAAGGAAAGCTCTGGTGAAACTCACCAATCTTATAAATGCAGCATTTAGAATCAAATGTGTACCAAGCTTATGGAAAATTGAAGAAGTAATTATGATCCCAAAACCTGGGAAACCACCACACATAACATCGTCTTATAGGCCAATTTCGCTATTGCCAGTCATGTCCAAACTCTTTGAGAAGCTTCTGGTAAAAAGATTAAATCCGATAATCGAGAGTAAAAACTTGATCCCAAATCATCAGTTCGGTTTTCGCAACCAACACTCAACAATTGATCAAGTACACAGAATAACCAGTATAATTGAGAAATCATTAGAGGAGAAAAAAGTCTGTTCAACAGTATTTCTAGACGTTGCACAAGCGTTTGATAGAGTGTGGCATGAAGGACTTAACCACAAGTTAAGGAATCTTCTACCAATGCAATTTGCTAAGATACTAGAATCATACTTGAAAGATAGGTTCTTCAGGATTAAGTTAGATGATACATTTTCTGAATTGAAAGAAATCAATGCAGGAGTTCCACAGGGCAGTGTATTAGGGCCGGTTTTATACCTACTATATACTTATGATCTTCCTACATTAGAAAACAACACAGTGGCAACTTTTGCAGATGATACGGCGATCTTAGCTGTTGGAAAAAGCAACGAAGAATCAACACAGAAGTTACAATCAGCTATAACTCAAATATATAAATGGACAAAAAGATGGAGAATAAAACTAAATGAAGCTAAATCAGTTCACATCAACTTTACAAACAGACGAATCGAACATATTCCGATTACCATAAATCGGGAAATAATACCGCATGCGAACACAGCTAAGTATCTTGGCATGACCCTGGATGCTAAACTACGATGGAAAGCACACGTCAAGAAGAAAAGTGAAGAATTAAGACTTAAATACAGAAAAATGTATTGGCTGATGGGAAGGAACTCTTCTTTATCAACATACAACAAGCTTCTACTTTATAAGCAAATATTGAAACCGATTTGGACTTATGGTATTCAGCTTTGGGGTTGTACCAAACAGAGCAACGTAAATATCATCCAAAGATTTCAGAATATGGTATTAAGGAACATCGTTGATGCACCTTGGTATGTTAGGAACAATGACCTTCATAGGGACCTTAAAATGAACCTCATCTTAAATGAAATCCAGGAAAAAGCACGGAGACATGAAGAAAGGCTCCGCCAACATGTGAACATTGAGGCAACTCAGCTCCTAAGCATCACGAATTTAGTTCGCAGACTTAAAAGAACCAAACCTTTTGAGCTGGTGTGATTGTCAGTTTAAGCAGCATTATGCTGATCTAAAATCCACAACAAAGATGTGGTTTACATCAATTTACCAAACACTATGGAATGCCAATGGGAAGAAGCCATAGATTAATTTAAGTTAGTAAATTAAGTCAGAAACAAATTGCTAATTAGTCCAGGAGACTAGATTGTAATTACATAAAATAAATAAATAAAATTTATTTTAAATTAAAAAAAAAAAAAAAAAATATCTGTAAATAATGTACAAGTAGATGAAAGCCACGACTTAGACTCTGATCATTCACCAATACTTTTAACGTTAAGTGAAAAAATCATTCAGAAAGAAAGAAACCCATTCCTAGTAAATAATCACACTAATTGGGCATGCTTTAGACTATCGCTAGAAGAAAAAATTAACTTAATGGTTCCATTAAAGACTGAAGAACAATTAGACAAAGAAGTTCACAAATTTTGTAAACGATTAGTACAGCAATCAGCTTGGGAAAACACTCCTGAAATTAAAAACGAAAATCAAGGGAAGCAACTACCCTATGGAAATTAGGGAACTTCTCGCAGAAAAAAGAAGAGCGAGAAGAGTATGGTAACAAACAAGGGCTCCCCAAGATAAAACTCATTTGAACAATCTCACTCACCAATTAAGAAGAGAGATCAAAGAATTAAAAGATGAATCAATCAGCAACAGTACTGATTATTCTTTTTGGAAAGCAACCAAAAGAATTAAGAGACCCATAATGCAAATTCCCTCAATAAAAATAGTGTGATGAAACACTCCTTTACATATGACAATGATGAAACACTCATTTACATATTGGAGATACCAAAATTAGAAGATGAGACATCAACAGCAAAAAGGGTGGTTCCATTAAATAACAATAATAGCATCATCGAAAATTATCCGCAATACCTTATTAAAAACAAACAAAAATTATTTACCACAACAAATTACAACAGCTATGTACAGAGGCACTCGCAGATAAAAGAATTCAAGGACAATTGTATTAAACCACTAGTTATGGGAAGCAAGAGCACATGCAACGTAACATTAGAAACAGACACAACAGTACAGTGGATCTCCGAAGGAAAAATTCTGATAAACAATGCGAGAAACATCGAACTTTCTACAAACTGCCGACCTGACAATAGGAACCTGACGGGAAACTTTTTAATAATGATTTGAAACTGTACAGCAGTGATTAACGAAAAGAAGTTCCAATCCTACGAAATAGAAAACGAGAACGAGGAAATTCTTGGAGTTCTTTACAATATACAAATGTTTCGTCAAATGCCAGTGAGTCACAACATAACCGCAATTGACCAGGTAACCATTGGGAACAGGAAACAACTAGACCATATTTATTTGAAGCAATACATCCACCAAAATTGGTTACGGATTTTTTCAGGAGGTATATCCATCTCGTCAATATGCATATTTCTGTTAGTAATATACATTACGTGTACCCATAAGTATAAGACTATTGCGAGAAGCTGGCGTTAAAACCAAAGTCGAGGACGACTTTTTTCCACTCCAGGGAGGAGTTACAGTTACAGTTCCCATTGAAACTGCCATGCAAGCAAAAGATGAACAACGTGTGTTTAGTGATAAAATAGTCAACTCAGCAAATCCATATCTACATTATAAACTATTTTAAACGTATGGTTGATCAACGTGACCAGGGCCCTATTGCACCAACTACTTATCACTTATTACTTATCAACTTATCATAAGTTAGTTTTTTTTGATAATGATAAGTGATAAGTGTTTCACGAAAAATAACAAAATCTCACTCACTTATCAATTTGAAAACTTATCAAATTTTGATAATGGTAAGTGATAAGCGTTGCACATCAGATTGTCTATAACTTATCAATTGACGAATTATCAAATTTGTATGATAAGTTGTAATGATCTATACAAAAATACTATAAATGTGAGTGTTTGCAAAATAATATACTTTCCGCACATTTTATATGTTAGCCAATGGTTTTGTACCTATATAGCGAAACAATTAAAAAATTGTTATTCTATAATTTAATAACAACAACAATTTTGCATGTATATAATAATACATGAAGAGAAACCTTTCTCAATTGGGAGTTCTTATTTCAGTGTTTAGAATCAATTGTAACTTCTTTGTATCTTTTGTTGTTATTAAAATAAATACTCTTTTCTAACTGTAAATAATTTTTCAGCAGTACTTAAACGTAAACAATTTATTTTCATAACAAATGAATTTAGAGAATTCCTATTAACAAATAAATTGAATTTAGCTATGAGCACGCTTGAATTTATGAGCACGATTGAATCTTTACTCTATTGCATCATCCGGATTTCTTCGCATTGGTGGGATAAGCCAACTTTAAAGGAAAGCACTGTCACCCAAAATCACAGCACCGGGGAACGGGCGAAAACAAGATTCAAAATTGCTAAATAGCCTTGTATATGGCAATACTCTGGAGTCATGGACACTACTTGGCCAATTTGAATTTACTGCATAAAAGCTGCGGTTTAGGCCACACAACATCATTGCATTCAGTGAATGTTTTCCATGTCGACTCGCAAAGAGTTCTTCGTTGATCCTAGATGCAACCAGCTACCTGAAGGTAACCACACATCTCAAGAAACTTCTATCCTGTATATTCCTAACCAATGCAGTGTTGTTAGTAGCTGCTGTAGAGGACTCAGTGCGCAGTTTCGGTCGCTTCCATGGTGCAAATTTGCTCCGATTTTCAATAATACGTGCTCAATTTGTTCATGTGACAAACGAAAATGTTTTATCACTCGCGAGTCCATAGAATATTTGGTTCTGGCTTTCACTACACGATTTCTTCTTTCGTTTTCATCTTCGAATAATCTTTCGAACCGACGCATTTATTTATAAAAAATATTTTTTTGTTTAATAAATTTCAGTTTTTATTCACTAAAGTTGATGTAATACCTATATTTTATAGTTTTATATTAATTTTAAACTATCGAAAAACAACTGTCTTACCTCTATGATAAATGGAACGGAGCGAAATTGTTCTTACTTTGACTTAATATTATAACTTTTTAGGACGTGTCCGATTTCCGTGAGAAATAATTTTTTTGTAATAAATTTGACATTAGTCAAATAATTTTCTCTTCCATATTTGAAATAACTGCATTTGCTGTCCGAATACTGAAATAATTTTGACATAATAAAATTGAAATTTGGAAATACAACAAACGACCAATTGTACGTAGAGAGTTATTTAAAAGTGTATGTATAAATGATAGAGGCAGAATTTGATCCAAATATGGTATTATTTCTATTAATTTTGGGTTACATGTGTTTAATGAGAAGAACAGGGAACTTTGCGCGATATTTAATAATGGATTTCCTAAACTACCAGGTATGATACATTTAAACTTACAGGTATGTATGTTAGGTATTGCTCTCTAGTATTTATAAATATCAACAAAATTCATTCTTTGTAGCGACCAATAATGTACACAATTCCCTGAGCAAACAGTATTGTTAATTCAATACTCAGTTAAAATGATCCTGTGACGAGAATGCATTTAAGGATATCGTCTAACACTTTCATCGCTATTAGCAAATTATTGCCCAATAAAAACCATGGTTTGGGACCGGAAATGGAACATGATATTTTTGCTGTGGCTGGCAATTGGGACTACTTATATAATTGTAGGTGCAGATATCAACATGTCAATATCCATAGTTTCTGGTATTGTTCACAAAATGCTGGACACCAGAAAATGCTGGAATTTATTATATTATATAAATAAAATTAAATTAAATTATATAAAACTTATTTTGTTTACTTCACCGGGACAGAAACAAGAATTATTACGGACATGTCAAAATTATAACACACCGGTGCTTGGACAATTTGGTTGTGTACAGTTTAAAATTAATTTATCACAAAAAAATTATTTCGCACAGAAATCGGACTCGTCCTTAGAATACAATAAAATAGCGGTATAAATTTTGAAATTAAAGTTATTATACACTTGAAAACACATTGTTACATGTATTTTCATTATCATTTATAATCATTTGAATAATAAATAATTTTATTGAAAAATGTGTTTGTACCCTTTTAAAATTGAACAAAAGCTTTCATCTTACAATAACAGCAAAAAAAAAACATTTTTAACAGACTTCCGTCATACCACTACAATTTTTAGCTCTTATCAATTTTTTTGAGTAGTGAAATTTTTCTTATTGATATTTTGGATAAGTTATCATTAAAGTAGTCGATTATTGATAAGTTAAAACTTTTGGTGCAACAGAACTACGAAAAAATTATCAAAAACCTCAAACTTATCGCTTATCAAAATATTACTTATCATTTATCATTTTGAAAATTGGTGCAACTTAATTTTGATAAGTGAGTGCTTATCACTTATTATAACTCAATAAAATACTTATCAAATTTCAATTTGGTACAACAGAAAATTATCAAAAATTATGATAAGTTGATAAGTAATAAGTGATAAGTAGTTGGTGCAATAGGGCCCAGGGAATCATATTCATCGAGTCGAGGCAAATTTGATGAGTTAGTATTTTTAGGCTTGGAATTAAAGAAATTAAGATTTAAAGAATTCAGTCCGATTTTAGCTTTCAAGTGAAAAACTTATAAAACCATTTCTAGAAAATAAAAAAATAAAAAGAAAATAAATTTTTATTTAACAACTTTGGAATTATGAAAACATAATTATATAAATGGACAAAAAGATGGACCTTCATAGGGCCCTTAAAGTGAACCTAATCTTAAACGAAATCCAGGAAAAAGCACGGAGAAATGAAGAAAGGCTCCGCCAACATGTGAACATTGAGGCAACTCAGCTCCTAAGCATCACGAATTAAGTACGCACACTTAAAAGAACCAAACCTTTTGAGCTGGTGTGATTGTCAGGTTAAACAGCATTGTGCTGATCTAAAATCCAAGTCAGAAACAAATATCTCATTAGTCCAGGAGACTAAATTGTAATTACATAAAATAAATAAATACAAATTTATTTTGAATAAAAAAATATATATATATATATATATATATATATATATATATATATATATATATATATATATATATATATATATATATATATATATATATATATGTATATATATATTACTAACAAAAACATATTAACTATCGGCTGCTTAGGTGTCTGAAACCGGGTCGAATATTGATGTATTTCGGGTATTGATTTATAAGATTTTAAACGAAACATGATGCGTGACGAGAATGTTTAATAATAATCAATAATTTTCGACAAAATTTTACTACATTTCTTTAGTAAAGAGACAGACAGCCGGGCAAATTGCTTCATTAATTTAAACAACAAATTGCCAAAAACAAAACAAAAAATTTAAACTTTTCCGGTTTGCCTTTTTTCCCCAAAAACTAAATCAGCCAAATATTTGAAATATAGCAGCAATATACAACAAGCTTAAGCTATGATTTTAATTTTACTATTTAATTTCCTTTTTGCCGTAGCAATATATCCAAAAAGACATTGAACGTTTTATGGCACAAAATCAAAATCAATACATTGTAAAAACCAAAACAAAAATCGGGCCAAGTTGCAAAATTGTAAATAAAAATAATATTATTTCAGGAAATGAATAGAAGGTTAATAAACCTTCGTAAAACGTACTTTTTACGATCTGTATTTAGCAGAGCATGATTTATATAAGTTTTGCCAAGTTTTATTATATAGATACGTATGTATATACATATGTAGGTGTAAAAAAACGAATTGTTGTTAACTTTTTTTTTGAAGAGATTTAAATTTAATTATGATACAATTCAGTAATCCAATAATTCATCCGTAAAATATTAAATCTACCTTATTCGAGTATAAATCAAGCTTACAAAATTTAATAAAAGTTTAGTATTCATCATAAAGCTTTATATTTCTCTCTCTATCTCTCTCTTTCTTTTTTGCTCTTAAAACATGGTAATTGTTGTTTATTTTAATACTATAAATAAAATTTTGTTTCGCACCCAAAGTACAAAAAGTTTTTTTTTTTCCAGCAATTGAATTGATTTCAATAATAAAACGAATTCAAATATCCTTTGATCCTTTTTCCCCTTTGTTGTCGTTATATGTACTTTGTGTAGTATTATGAATATTATGATTATTATATTTTATTGAATAAAATATTAAAATGGTAACAGAAAGTAAAATATTTCATTTGATTTATTTTTTATAAAAGATATTCATCTCAATGACTTAGTATTGAAGATGTTTTTTTTATTTTTTATTATTTGTACGTACTTTCTTTCGACATATTCTTGAGAATATGAATACAAACGACTAGATAGCTTCTTTATACGAGTATATTATGTATTTTCAATCGCTATCAAAAATATGAATTTAATAAAAAAAACAATCAAATTTAATATATTTAGTAGCACTCATGTACTACATAATATTTGAAAATGTTTATGTGTCGCTTCATTTTAAATACGAACGATTATATCAAACGATCAATTTTGTATAATTAATGTCAATTAAAATACTTGACAAATATTTATATTTATGATAAAATAAAATAATTGAAATTAATTATTTTTAACGATTAATTTAAATGTGAATATAGGGCAGGGCATACATACCAGTAGTTTTACACATTTCTGGATCTTCATCACTTTTATCATCACAATCGAAATCACCGTCGCAAACAAAACTCTTGTGCCTACAATTACCGTCGGCACATTGAAAATGACGTTCAGGACATTTTGGTTTTACATCTGAAAAGAGAATTTTATAAATTTTGTATTAATTAACATATTTACTTAATATAATTTTGTTTAAATGATAAATGTTTAATTAATCGAGTAATCAAATTTTCGGATAAATTCTACATTACACACCAACGTTGTAAAGTAGACGTGGTTGACTACTTTTTACACTACTTGTACCTTAAATCCTTTTATTTCTAGGATTTGGTTAGTGAAAAAATGTTTTTTCAAAAAAATGATGATATGATTCTAATGATAAGATGATCTGATGATGTTCACTCAATATCTTTGGAATTTGTGTCCCAAAAAATTATAGAAGTCAAAAGTGTAAAAAGTGATCATAGGATTTGTGTGCTTTAATAAGACACGAGACATTAAAACCGGCAAAAGATTAGGGCTTTAATTCGCAATCAAATTGTATTAGCCCCCGAAATGATTTTTTTATAATGCGAGGTAGGTTTCACGTTCACTAGTAAGTTATATCAATGTTAAAATAATCTGGAAAAGGGCGATTTAATTTTAGAATTAAGTAGAATGGAGGGCCCGTGACGGAAACTTGAAACCCCATCGGGCGCGTCCCCCGATGACGGACAGGGGAATGCTCATCAGCTAAAACTGGTGGGTAGGGTAGAAGGGAAATTAAATATCTTCCGTGGACCAACAAGACTATATGCAATGCTCAAAACAGAGAGATTTATTACCCCAGGTAGTACTCCAGTCAGCCGACTGGAAATTTTACATTGCGGCAGCTGGATCCAGTGAAAGTACTATTGACGTAGGCTACAGAAAATGGAGTAATCATTTGTCAAGTTAAGCAAAGAAATAGAGTATCTAAAGCGAGAAAATGAACTTCTAAAAATGGATCGGAATTCGAAAGAACATAGCAAAATAGAGAGTATAGAACCAGAGAAATTTAACTATTACACAGATGAGGATGAATTAGAGAGGGAGATGGACTGGATCCTCAAGAAAAAAAAACAGTCCAGGAAGAGTAAGAAACAACAAAACGCTGAATCGCCACCTGAGGCTGAACAATTAAATGATAGTGGAACTACAAGTACCGAACCGAAAGTTGTCCAACCAAAGGTCAATCAACAAAAAGGTAGTAAACCTACCAAGAACATTGCACCAAAACTGGTGCAATCGAAATAAAACCACCCCACCAATAAGTATTGTGGGCGTGACCAGTTACCCAGAAATTCAGTCACTGGTGAAATCGATTACTGACAAAGAGAATCAGCTTCTTATAGAAACTTGAATGCTATAAAGTATCATTGGTTTGTCTATGAGGAGAAACAGGCTCGACCTATAAAAGTTATGGTAAGAAGTTTGCATCACACTTGCTCAACCAAAGAAATGATGGAAGACTTACAAAATAAATCTTTTAAAATACTACATGCTGTGAATATTGTCAAAAAATAGAGAACAGAAAATCAAGAAGGAAACCAAACTTTCAGTACAAGGGGACTCCCCCTTTCTATGCTAGTATTTGATAACAAAAAAATGCTCAAAAGATTCATGGTTTAAAAGGAATTCTGCACATGAAGGTAAGAATTGAATGAACGAGGAGAACCACTATACGCATACCCCAATGCAAGAAATGTCAGGGATTTAATCACACGCAAAGATATTGCAGCCGGGATCCGAGATGTGTAAAATGCTCATGTGCAAACATATTACCCAGGCATCTACAATAGAGATAGATGTGCCAGCTAAGTGTATAAACGTAATGGTTTTGTGGGTAAACCACATGATAAACCATATTACAGTTTAGACACTACCGATGCATGATATATCATTCGTCAAATCGGCACAGATCACGAAGAAGATAAAATATTCTGGAAGCGGAGTTCGTAAAGAGTTTTAAGTTGGTCATATGGTTTTTCCAATGGAGGTTGGTATCTAAATGAATACCAAGGTATTTAAACGAGTCAACTAACTCAATATTAAAAAGTTTAGACTGACAATTTATGGGAGTGCATTTAGAAGATCTAGGTTAGTTTAAAAAATATAATTTTAGTTTTCTCACTAAGAATTATGCAGTGTTTTTCGAACCACAAATGCAATACTTTAAGATCAGAATTAATCATTGATATAATGTTAGTGGAAGATTTACCAATACAAGCTAAAGCTAAATCATTAGCCAACCCTGATATTGTCATAAAATTTTAAGGTAAATGCAGAATTTGTATAAACTAAAAACATCAAAGTAGAAAACACAAAGCCCTGGGGACCAGCAACATTCAAACTTCAGCGTCACTAAAAGCTACAATTATGTTGATTCTCACCGTTCTCTCATTGTTCGATATACCACTAAACACAAAACCATTTTCAAGCATTAACAAAAAAAAAAACCTGCTCCATTATAAATGGAATTCAAGAACAAAGCCAACTCGGTGTTCTTTTTTTGACGAAACCCATGTTGGTGAGCACTAAGAATAGCAAACCGTTTTAAAAATATAGTAACTCTATAGAATCACTAGCTGGGTTGGGGTCACCAATTTTGAATATAGTAATCTTCGTCTCCAATTTGAGTTTCACAGGTACAATTACAATACTTATATGGGTAATTACAGGACAAACGTATTTAGAAATCACTCACAAGATGAAATTAGTCAATCCATCATTATGAGATGCCTGTTTTGGTTCTAATGATTCAATAATGGATGAAAGTTCAAAGTTAGGAGTAGAAGTCATGAACAGAACATTACAGAATATTTGTGATCGAGCTTCAGTTTTCCAGAATATTTGGAAACTAAATCTTCCTCTTGTACAAATTCTGTGATTCTAATAATTAGAGCGTCATCTCTCAAAAATGTCGGCTCAAATTTATCTTTACAAAAGTGAAAAACACGGAAGAACGCGGATTAATCGGAGCATTAATGCCTCGTTATGATGCTAACAGTAATGGTAACGGTAATGGTAACGGTAATGGTAACGGTAATGGTAACGGTAATGGTAACGGTAATGGTAACGGTAATGGTAACGGTAATGGTAACAGTAATGGTAACGGTAATGGTAGCGGTAATGGTAACGGTAATGGTAACAGTAATGGTAACGGTAATGGTAACGGTAATGGTAACGGTAATGGTAACGGTAATGGTAACAGTAATGGTAACGGTAATGGTAACGGTAATGGTAACGGTAATGGTAACGGTAATGGTAACGGTAATGGTAACGGTAATGGTAACGGTAATGGTAACGGTAATGGTAACGGTAATGGTAACGGTAATGGTAACGGTAATGGTAACGGTAATGGTAACGGTAATGGTAACGGTAATGGTAACGGTAATGGTAACGGAAATGGTAATAGTAATGGTAACGATAATGGTAGCGGTAATGGTAACGGTAATGGTAATGGTAACTGTAATGGTAACCGTAATGGTAACGGTAATGGTAACGGTAATGGTAACGGTAATAGTAACGGTAATGGTAACGGTAATGGTAACAGTAATGGTAAAGGTAATGGTAACGGTAATGGTAACGGTAATGGTAACCGTAATGGTAACGGTAATGGTAACGGTAATGGTAACGGTAATGGTAATGGTAACGGTAATGGTAACGGTAATGGTAACGGTAATGGTAACGGTAATGGTAACGGTAATGGTAACGGTAATGGTAACAGTAATGGTAAAGGTAATTCAAACTTTAGGTTCAAATAGGAAACGGGGAATTAAAATAATATCACAAATTCAATCATTGCAGAATCGGGGCTAATGTCAAACTAAAGACTACGATAGAAGCGCAATTGTTGTAATCACAAGCCACTGATTTCTATATGAAGGCAAACAAATGTTATCAGCAGTTGACATTTCGCTTTCTTAAATAGATGGGGAACTACCCTCTTAGATTCTTACGATTGATAGAAAAATCTTGCAAGTAACAGCCCATACTCATAGCCCATATTAAGGTCCAACTTGATTCCTTTTCTGTTGTTTGTCTTCAAAATTCGATATAAAGATTTTTCTGTTTCAAAGAGGCTTGATTCGAGCTACAATAATATACACACAATCTAATTTGGTTGATTGGACTGTTCAAATGAACGAAAATAAAGTAGTGATAGCAGTTTTTTTTAGATTTAGAACGATCTTTTGAAACTATAGACAGGAGAATTTTACTCCAAAAATTATGCAAGAACGATATAGAAGGAAAAGAGCTTCAATGGCTTAATAATTATCTTCAAAGAAGACAACAATAAGTACACAAAAATTGATAATTTCACATCATCGTTGATACAAAATAATCTCGGAATACCACAAGGTTCAACACTTGTACCATTGTTATTTATCTTATATATAAATGGCTTAGTACATGTTATAGAAAACTGTTGAATTAGTATGTTTGCGGACGACACATTTTCGCCATCAACCATCAAGAAGTAGTATAAAATGCAAACGAAGGTCTTGCGAATTTACAGGAATGATTGTTGATGTTTCATAAATTATCACTGAACACTTCGAAAACGAAGTATTTATTCTTGTCAATCAAAACCAAGTTCGAGGGTTAGAAATATTGTAATTGCGAACCAAATCATTGAACGAGTTAATCAATACAAATTTCTCGGTGTCGTCATTGACGAAAATTTAAGTTTTAACTAGCACCTGGATTACGTAGCTAAAAATATGAATAAAAAATTAGGACTTTTCAACAGAATTAAAGACAAGCCATGTAGATTATTGTTCATCTGTTCTATTTATCATGAATCAAACACAATTAACACGTCTGCAAAAAATACAGAATCGATTTATGAGAAGCATTTTAAACGCGGATGCTAGAAAAACTAAACTGGAAATCAATCAGCCACTTTAGATTACTAATGTACCGTAAATCATTTTCTCAACGATCGCTAATTAATTAATAAATTTAGATAAAAATAGGTTTTAAAAAAAATGTCAATATTGATGAATAAACAAGCAAATAAAATAAATAAATAAATTAAACGACCAACGTTCCTTCACTGGAATCATCCATCAAGCTTGAGCTGGAAGTAAGACATTTACCTGAAACAACGTGCCAGCGGAAGGAAAAAAATTAACTTGTCTAACTCTTCTTTGTATTCAACGTAAATCCGTCAAAAAATTTAATTTCAACAAAACGAGTACACGATTGTGGACATGTAGTAAATAGTATACGTTACTCTAAACATGTTATGTGCACACGTGACAACATCATTTTTAAGGCCAAACTAAAATAGAATGACCTTGAATATTTCAGTGGTTGGCTAAGAAAAAACCGGGCAATGGGCAAGCTTTTTTTTAGGTATCCCTTAAAATAATAGGGAAATCTAGGATCTCAGCAAACTTAGTTTTCGGAATCAACATTTCGTTTTCTTACAAAAAGCTTGAACGTAACCTTTTTGCTATGTTTTCCAACTTCAAAAGGTATGTTTTCACGCCCAAACCGTCTGTTTTCCGCATTGCAGACTATGTAGACCCGGAAATCTAATTAGATAAATCTAAAAATCTCAATATGGAGAATCTCTTGTCTGTAGGATTATTTAACTTTGTGCTTTATGTAATCCATCTTAATTGTAATAATATTGAAAAATCTATAAAATTTTGAATAAGATCTGTTACATAGCGTTCAGTGACAAATCTCCAATAAGTTTAAAAACCTCGAAAAATTCAATAAAATATCGCAAATATCGATATAAGATTTATTCTGTAACGTAACTCAACGTCTTGCAAATTTAGTAATACATTCTCACAAAAATTCGAAAATTCCCGAAAATCTTTTATAAAATTAAAATTCACCTACCATAATCTTGAAAAATCAAGAAATTACTAACAATCGGTTAATGCTCAATGGTAAGCAATTCAAAAGTAAATAAAAAAACATTTTTTTAGAAGTATTTCGCCTAATCCAATGCTGTACTTAATTTAATATAAACTTAACTTGGACAATATTGAAAACCTTCAATAATAAAATCCCGTTATTCCTTTAAGTCGGCACCGTGACGCAACTCAACGTCAAAATTCAAGAAACTCGAATAATGCCGGCAAAATCATACTTTGTTAAACAAAAACTGGAAAGCCATCAAATCCGAAAATCGGAATGCCTGTCACGGGTTGTCAATTATGTTAGCATTTTTTTTTTTTTTAATAAACTATAAGTCAGTATAAACTGTACGCTAAATTATCAATTCATCGTTATCTATTTATAAATCAGGTAAGGTATTGTATGCGTCTAAAGTTAAGTCAGCAGACGCCACTGGTTATGTTGCTAATTATTTTAGGGTCTTTTAATTTCTATTTTATTGAAAACTTAAGCCTCTCGAGTCGAAAGCGGTAACTTAAATGCCTAACAAATTTAGCTTTTTCCTCTTTGCATCTATTTCGGGCGCACTGTACATAGTCTACAACTCGGACCAAACGACCATACCAATACCTGATTGAATTTTGTTTATAAAATTAAATTTTAATTAATTAAAATATTAAATTGCGCACGTTCACCATGATTGTGTCTTGCCAATTGAATACCTTTTGGCATAATTGTAACATGTTTCGCATGGATAGCGCAAACCAACTAAATATGATTCTGTACTTGTAAATCTATTACAGCTGACGATTGGAAACTTAAATTGGTTTTTAAATCTTGAGCAATTTCATGAACGAGACGTTTTTATTATAATTTAGTTATTCTCCGTTGTCCTTGGGATTGTTAATTGTTGTTTTTTATGCGTACATATATTTAATTCACTTGTATTTGTAAAAAAAAAAACAAATAAATAAATAAATTTCGTCAAGTACATAAATTTCGTCAATCAATTGATGATTAGGCCGACATGTGTGAACCCCTCACAACTAGCACATTTATCCAACAAGAAACAAAAAATAACCGTATGCCGAAAACATGCGCGGCACCATTGAACTTTACAAGGTGTACGTAAGATGCCCGAAAAAAGCATGGAGTTGGGAAGTTGTGGTTTGGGGGACATTTTCCTGTCACCGCTCTGGCCCAATAGGAACGACTTTGACTTTCGAGTCAAGCAGACGTGTTTTGTTTTAATTTTCTTGAAAAACAATAAATTAATTCAATATTTTTCCTAACCAAATTAAAATCAGCAAAGGTTTGTTCTAAAATACCTGAACCATAAGGATGCCTTCAGCAATGTGTAAAATAGCAGATTTTCAGGAAAGCTAACCAATAATTCACTCGCCGCCATTTTACAAGGTTAGAGAGATAAAAGAGAAACCATAATATTGCTTGAAGGAATATGGTATCGCTGCTTGCTGTGACTGTGGTTTATATGCAAAAATTTAACGTTTACTCCTTTTTGTGCAATGACACACTATTGTAAATGAGCTCCTGCTCAAAATAGCGTGTCTCAAAATTTAAATTAGTAAATAAAATAAGTTAAGCGACGATTAAAATAGAAAAGGAATTCAGAAGACATGTTCCAAAATATTGACGCAATTTGGAAAAACATTCATGTCGCATTGTTAAACATTAGTAAAAAGTGTTCCGAAACGCAAAAAGGGACTTCGATTTATAAAAAAAAAACAGCTATCGATTTTTGGGTTTGTTTTACCAAACTACAAAAATACAATTCCCACTTAACACCGAGAGTACCAAGTACAAACGTACTGATCTAGTGAATTATATTCACTAAATCAAAAAACTCAAGAAAAACCTTAATTTGTATGTACTCGTACTACCAACATAACTTACCCTTTGTACAACTCTTGGGGTAAAATACGGTGCGTCCAGAGGGGCGGGGGGGGGGGGGGGGGGAAGGCGCATTGATATTTATACTTTTTTGATAGACATATTATAAATAATTGGCCTCTTTATTTTTTCTGATTAACCAATAGAAAAATTTTGTGAATGCCATAATTGTTAATATAATTTGCCGGAAAAAATTATATTGAATTTTATAAATTTTGTCATATTTTATGAAGAAATACGGAAAATTTAGACATTTTAATCAAAGCAACAATAGAATTACAGCGGTGTTAGCGCAGAAATAGGCTTGGTAAAGTAATACACTGGAAAAGCAACAAACATATAGTATTATTGCGTGTATTCTGCCTTAGATCAAAGGTTATTTTAAATAATTGACATTGTTGAAATAGACACGTGTAGTTTTGAATAATATCTGTCATAGTGACGGAGGTATGTACAATCAAATTATTTGACTCTTACGACCTACCCTATTTTAAAATTCATACTCAAAATAAAAATTATTAAATAGCCCTAAACTTATTAAACTTGTAAATTATTTTTTGTTTAAAATCGCATTAAAAGGACAATGTATATTAAAACTACTTTACAAAGTGGTAAATATAAATGAAAAAGAACAACGTTTTTTTTGTGTTTATTGAAAAAACTAAAGACCCTTTTTTGTACACTGTTTTGTTTTTGTATGTATAGTTTATTTAATTTTCATGTTTACTTTTCTGCTACTACCTACTACTTAAGCAGAAGTTTCCTTAAGAAGAACAAATTAAAAACGAAAATAGTTATACTAAGTAAATACATTTTACAAGACCAAGTTTTATTTTTTTGAATATTTTTGTACTACTTAAAAAAAATAGTAAACAAAAAATGTATATAGTATATTTAAATATATGTACGACGAAATGTAGTCGTCTGTCCGCATACAAATTTCTACTTTAAAAAAAACTTAAAGATAATATTAGGTTTTTCAATTTTTCTAAATCAATATGGCACAAAAAATTCCATATACATACACATATTTATAGATTGTCTAGACATGAATAAATTATATTTAATTAAAATTAATAGTGTTACAATAAATGCATTACATAATAATTATCTATTTGAAATATGCTTAATGAAATTTAAATAAGTCGATCTAATTGCAATAAAATTATCAAAATAAAATTTAATTTCTTCCTAATAAAAGTCAATATTATTATTTAATTAAATTTACATTCACAATTATGTCGTAACTGAAGCATAGTGGTAAATATTATGTACTCTGCTCGTTTACATTATCTCAAGGATTAATAGTAGATGAGAAAATGAATTATTCATTGCTGATTTTATTGATTAAAAAAAAAATACAAGAACAATTTTCTTCAGAAGACGTTATATAGATATACGTAGCTAGATAATAATGGTGTCGTGAATGGTTAATATTCAATGTTAGGATGAGTGCGCGGGGTTCGAAAATTAAAAAACTTATAGTTACTGGAATGAACGATTTACTAACTCAATTTGTATGATATCCCGTTTTTTTTTTGTATAATTTCATATTATATATTACATGACAAATACAAATATTTTAACATGTAAGGATTACGATAATTTTTCTATTTAATAAAATAATACTCCAAACTAAATCAAGGATTACCATTTTACTTCTCAAAATCCATTAAGAGTAATTTTTATTTTTTTTTTTTTTTTTTTTGTTCTCATACACATAATAAATATTTATGTTTGCAACAGGACACTTCTTTATCCAAAAGATTTAAAATTTAATTTATTCGAATTAGTTTATTTTATTTATTTATAAATCTTCCTTGTTTGTAATCATTTTTAATCTAAATGTTATTTTTAGTACAGCTCTTGTATGTATATACGAAATCGCAAGCATAGCAAAAATCTATTTTGTGCTGTACGTACACAAGTAAATTTTTTTTTTTTTGTAATATTAATTAGAAGAAAAAGCAAAACTATGTTTTGGAATTAAAAATCCAATTAAAATAAATTAATGGCTTTTGTATTTTTTTAATTTGTAACGATCAAAATAAGAAACTAAAACAAATGCCTAAAAATGTATATAATAGCAAAACTATCAAATTGATGGGGCGACACATTTGATTTTGATAGGAGGGGCACGGGAACAGTTAATTATACGGAATTAAGTCAAAATTTATTTAATTAAATCGAATGATATAATATATTATTAGCAAATGTTTGTTTATATTTTTGAACTGAAAAGTGTGTTGGGTTAAATTCAAATTGTACATGTAAGCTGAAAATACGCAAAACAATGTTTACAGCTGTTTAATTGTTATTATTTGGTTGTTGTTTAAAGCGTTGGTTCATATTGTCCTTCAAAAGTTTCCAAATACATTTCAATAATTGCTTCTTTGTGCGATGTAACTTTATATAACGAATTATCACCCGATACTAAATATTTTTGATTGAGAGTCAAAAACAATTAATTAACCGTTCATACTACCTAACAAAATCACTGTCAATTTAGATTCGATCTGGAACGCGTCAAATAGCAGCGAAATCAGATTCCAAGAGAACCTTTCTCAAACCCAACCAGTCCCTAAACACCTAATTATACACCACTCAACAAACAACCCTCCAAAAATACCCGTAGTCCATGTATTATAAATTTTAGATCAATCCACAAATTAACAATTTAAATCAAAAATTAATTAAAATTTCTGAACATCATTTGTTATTCTAAACAAATGAACGGTTTCGAATTTAGATGAGAAAAATATCAAAGAAGGAAAAATTATTAAAAAATACGGCAGCAATTGGGGAGTCAAATGTGAAAAATTACCACAGGCAAATTACTACGACAGGCCTTGAGTGTAATTTACTGGGCTGTTTACTGCAACTCTTCTGCCCAGAACCATCAACTAAATTTCCAACGACTGAGTTTGGTTAAACTATTAAAAAACTTTCCACAACTTAATTTGAGTTTTCAACAATTTTATTTATTTATTTTATGTATATTCCACAACATTTATTATTTTGTCTGTAGTACACGACCTCACCAACACTGACCGTGTAGAATACTTCTTAACAGAATAATAATAATCCCCCAACATGACAATTCTCTTTATATACCAAAAATGACGTACCAATACATATGCGTTATATGTGTGAAGTATGCGTCATTCAATAATTTCATCTTGCAATTCAATTTCTTTAAATGGTATAAAATACTTTCTCATCATGGAACATACTATACTATGATGAGTTTGACAGTAAGAAGTACTGTCACAATAATTATAATATTTACATTAAAATTTGATTAAGGTAAGCAAAACATTACATTATTTAATAAATATGATCTAATTAACTAATAACAATTGTTTTCAGCTATTTTATGTGATTCGAGGAATACATTTGTCGTCACTCGTGGTATTCAGATAAGTATTCCTAATGTTTTTAATTATAAATACATTTTTAGTTTAAGACCGATTTCTTTGTTGATTATGTTTCTTTCTTCTTTAATTTTAGGAGCGTTCTGCTTCCAACATTCTCCGCGACGTTGAATCATCCGATTCAATTGGTAATTTGCATAATGCATGTACAGCTCGGCGATAGATGCCGTTTTTTGTCTTCACCGATGCCACTCTGATTAATCCATCGTTTCCAGGGAATACCTCAATTATGCGGCCAAGTAACCATCTCGTTGGCGGTAGATTTCTGTCAATAATTAAAACGATATCATTCACACTTACATTTGGTTTGGCCGAAATCCATTTCGTTCGTGACTGCATTGTGGTCAGGTATTCGATGTGCCACCTTTGCCAAATATGCTGCCTCATACGTTGCAGCATCTCCCATCTGTTCAGCTTAGACACCTTCTCATTAATCAGATTTATTTCGGGAACTAGTACTAAAGGATGACCTACAATGAAATGTGCCGGAGTTAACATATCGACCTCCATATCCACTGGTAGCGCGCAAAGAGGCCGAGAATTCAATATAGCTTCTATCTCCACCAGTAATGTTTGTAATTCTTCGACCGTTAGAATTGTTTCTCCAATAACTCTTTTTAGGTGGTGTTTCATCAATTTAACTGCCGCTTCCCATAATCCTCCGAAATGAGGAGCATTCGGTGGGTTGAAGTGCCACGTGATCGACTGTCTTGACAGGTGATTGTAAATTTCTTCAGTGTTGGCTTTTAGGAATGCCCATGTTTCCCGCAATTGTCTCTCGGCACCTAAGAAATTTGATCCACAGTCACTGTAGATGTCTGAACAGATGCCCCGCCTAGAGACGAACCTTCTTAATGCGGCTAAAAATCCGTTTGTTGTTAAATCGGTGGTTAATTCTATATGGACTGCACGAGTACTGGTACAAACGAATAGGCACACATACGATTTAAATGATTTCTGTCCTCTACCTCTTTTGTGAAAGGTGAGTATTGGCCCAGCAAAATTTACGCCTACTTGCAAAAATGCTCGAATGTGTTGGACTCTACAAGCCGGTAGATTTCCCATTTCCTGCGACAACTGACTGGAGTTTGCTTTAAAACACTGCAAACATTTCCTGATCACCTTACGAACTTCTTGCTTTACTCTTACGATCCAAAACTTCTGCCTCAGCATACTTGTCATTAACTGGAAGCCAGCATGATAATAGCGGTTATGCCATTCTTCCACGATCAATGTTGATAATTTCGACGGCGCTAAAATGATAGGATGCATAACTCCGTATGCGACATTTGAATTTGGTATTCTCCCTCCTACTCTTAGTAGCCCATCAGCATCAATGTACGGATTCAGGTACTTAAGCGACCCCTTGATAGGTCTCGATTTTGTTATGGCTAGTATTTCTTCCTTCAGATACCTTTGTTGTACTTCTCGGCAGCATAGTTCGACAGCCTCTTCTAATTCCTTGACAGTTACCGGACCTTTATGCCTTGTTACTGCCTTGCGTGCACTGCTTATGTTGTGTATAAAACTTTGAACGATAGCGACTGTTCTAATGACTTTTCTGTACGAGGAAAGTCTTTCCATGAGCAGATCGTTTAATGACAATCCGTTCGATGTTTTGGTGGAGGCATCAAACACAATCCTAAACTTTGACGATTTTGAGATGCCATGGTGAGGTAAGTAGGTTAAATTTTCCAGTTCGTCATCTTTAACTTCTACCATGTGCCCCAACTGATGATACTCGGTCATGAACTCAGTGTACGCCTGCTTGAATGCTGGATCTCTTACGAATCTTCGTTCCATCGTTCTTTGTCGACTTAGTGCTGAATTTAGTGATCTTCCCAATAGCCCCTTCTCCTCTTTAAGCGGTAGATGTACTACAAATCGCCCGGTTGTTTCTCGGCATGTAGTTCTCATAAATAATTTTTCACACTGTGCTTCTTCATGTGTTAACCTAGGTATATCTGGGATGTTTTCTACTTCCCAAAACTGCTTCAACATGTGGTCAACACTATTTTGTTCTGTGAATACTTGACTTACATTGCTCGACGTTTCACTTAGCATTTGTGCTTCTAGTTCACCTCCCAGGACCCAACCAAATATTGTCTCCACTGCGATTACATTATGTTCGTGTTTGACTCTTCCATCCAACAATATGTTAAACACATGTTGAACACCTAATATGAGGTCAATATTATGGGACTCGTTAAATTTAGGATCGGCGAGAAACACGTCCAAGTTACACGTATCTGTCCTAAATGATTGGGTAGGCACCTTTGAGCACAACCTTGGTAAAACCAATGCGTCGACTTCGATATACTTTTCGCTATCCACCCGTGATCGTAGAGTGATTGTAACCATTCCCTTCGTAATCTGGTTACCTGAACCGCTGATACCTGCTACCATTGTGTGGTTGCTTCGTCTACGTAATCTCAACCGATTGCAAAAATGTTCGGATATTAAGGTTGACATAGAACCAGAATCTAGGAGCATTCTGCATTCATGCTCGTCGCCGAAACAGTCGATTGCTCGTACCACGGCTGTTGGTAAGATACTGGCGGATGTTGTGCGCGCATGTGCAATTGTTGTTTTTGGTTGCACTGACACTAATGAGCTGTGTTGTTCCTTGTTGTCATCTAAATGTAGCAGGGTATGATGCTTTTTGCCACAATTCTGACATCTTGACTTCGATAAGCATCTAAAAACTAGGTGATTGACTCGCAAACAGTTAAAACATCGATCGTCGGCTTTAATACACTGACGTCGATCCATGACAGATAATTGCTTGAATTTCTCACAGTCAACCAACTCATGTTCACTCTTACAAATGGAACACCGGTTCACTTCAGTAGTTACGTATACTTTAGATGACCGTGGGTTTGTTGTGTGTTTCGAAGGGATCGGCTTCAGTGATTCAAGCGTCTCTGAACGATTTAGTAGAAACTTGAAAAAACTCTCTAGACTTGGTAAGTTGTCTTCACAAGAAGTCTGCGCCCATAACGCTCGAGTTTCTGTGTCCAGTTTCCCCTGTAAAATATGAACTAGCCATACATCTCGTGATTCAGCTTCTTTGCCTAGTGCTTTCAGGCCTCTGATGACCTCATCCGATGATTCAAGTAGTTTCCGAATGTTGAATGCGGTCGCTTGATGAATAGTAGGTTGATCCATGAAACTCCGAATGAACGCTCTGATTGTGTGTTTTTTCCGGTCGTACCTGGTACATAACTTCCGAAATGCTTCTGAATAATTGGACTCGGTTATCGGAATGTGCCGTAATAAATTGTAAGCCTCTCCCTGTAAGAACCCTTTCAGATACTGAAATTTCTGTACAGCTGATAGACTTGTCTTATCGTGAATAGTCCTCACATACAGGTCATAAAATGATTGCCACATTGTGTACTGACCAGAGAATGGCTCAATATTAATCTTTGGCAGTCTTACATCGACAGGATGCGCCATTGTAAGATTCATGGTGGTGTTAGCTGCGTTTTGTGATTCATCTGGATTATCTAGGTTATATTCTCGAATGTATTTGCTTAGCCGAGAGTCTACCGTGAAATATTGCTCCGTTAGGTCTAGTATGCCACTTTCCTGGTCCGGGTCGATGTCAAAAATCGAGCTCTCCACTTTCTCAAATTGGTGTAATAATGTTTTTGCTCTCGCGAGTTTGGTATGAAATCCATCGATGTCCTGTTTGTCTCCTGGATTCAACGCATAATTGTATAATTTTGTCATTTGGCCTTTGATTGAAGCACGCGTGGCCTTTAAAGACTTTAATTTTGCGTCTGACTCCATTTTATTCGATTAAATCCTACTTTGCCTGTTCAGGACTGGTGTCACTACTTGCGACTTTGATTGTATTGGATAAAGCCGATTGACTAATAACGCCTCACGTGAATGTACGCTGCCCTTTCAACACACAAAACTTCACTCTAATGTACGCCGAAACAAACGAATTTCACTTAAATGCACGCCGATTTTTTACACACAAATCAATTGCAACAAATGCCTTTCTGTTCGTTGAATTGATTTTCACAACTTAAAAAAAAACAATATGTCCGACTAAGCTGCACCACGTGTAACTACTTTCACTTAAAAATGGTGTCGTAAATTCCAAATTATTTTTTTTATTTTTATTTTTTTGTTTCCGGAAATCCGGCTCGAAGGACCATGTAATTTACTGGGCTGTTTACTGCAACTCTTCTGCCCAGAACCATCAACTAAATTTCCAACGACTGAGTTTGGTTAAACTATTAAAAAACTTTCCACAACTTAATTTGAGTTTTCAACAATTTTATTTATTTATTTTATGTATATTCCACAACATTTATTATTTTGTCTGTAGTACACGACCTCACCAACACTGACCGTGTAGAATACTTCTTAACAGAATAATAATAATCCCCCAACATGACAATTCTCTTTATATACCAAAAATGACGTACCAATACATATGCGTTATATGTGTGAAGTATGCGTCATTCAATAATTTCATCTTGCAATTCAATTTCTTTAAATGGTATAAAATACTTTCTCATCATGGAACATACTATACTATGATGAGTTTGACAGTAAGAAGTACTGTCACAATAATTATAATATTTACATTAAAATTTGATTAAGGTAAGCAAAACATTACATTATTTAATAAATATGATCTAATTAACTAATAACAATTGTTTTCAGCTATTTTATGTGATTCGAGGAATACATTTGTCGTCACTCGTGGTATTCAGATAAGTATTCCTAATGTTTTTAATTATAAATACATTTTTAGTTTAAGACCGATTTCTTTGTTGATTATGTTTCTTTCTTCTTTAATTTTAGGAGCGTTCTGCTTCCAACATTGAGAACAGTCTTAGAAACCTAAAATTATCACAAATACTTTACACTTTAAGTTCTTAAACTCTTAAAATTAAAATAAATGGCATTTAAAACCATGAAATAATTAAATTAATTTTAAGAATATAAATTTAAAATTATTCAAATTCTGTACAAATTGAAAAATTCGATATTATTAAATTATTGTACTAAAATTATTAAATCTTTAAAAATTCGTAAATTTTTTAAACAAATTTTTTTTACCTTGCTATCATAATTCAATGACAAAAATGTAATTAGTTTGATGAATTTCATCAAACTCTTATGAAATTTAATCTCGTGGCAATCCTGAAATTCATGAAATACATAATTTAAAGTATTTCAAAAATCTATAACATTCTAAGAAATGTAAAATTAATTAAACATTATATTTCTTGAAGCTTACACTCAAAAAATTATTCAAATTCTGATGAGGTGAACATTTTTTGAAAATTTACTTTCAACGAAATTCTTTATTTAAATTTGTTACTTTTCTCAATAATTTGAATCTTCAAAATATTTAAAATTCTTGGCTAAAAATGATTCATATAAATTCATTAATTCCTAAATTTCTGGAAGATTATAAAATTCTAAATTTTTTCAGGATTTGTTTACAATAATTTGATTTATAATATTTCTTGAATGTGTTAAATTTCTTGGAATGTATATTATTAACAATTCTTACGATTCAGAGCCGATTTTACTTTCAACGTTAATTTTCGAAAACTATCGTTCGCCTAGGAAGAAAAGAACAGGAATAGAAAATATTTACTTTTGTGCTGCTCTTTCTTCCTTTGCCTATTATTGGCCTGTTTATTATTACGTCGGGGAACCAGAGTGGTCAGGCTGTAGATAATTTAATTGATCCATCTGATAAATGTTTAGTCTGAAAAATACTTTTTCAGGTTTTAACCTGAACCGTTTAAATTGGCTAACACCCTTTTTGTAATTCATCATACATCGAGAAATTAATAAATACGGAAGGTATTAAAATTAATACAAATGTGAAATGTTGTTCGGATATAATAAAAAACGAAAAATGATAAAAAACACAAAACGATGTTTTATCTCTCTGATCTCATTGATGTGAATGAGATCAGAGATCATTGATGTAATAAAAAAACAGATCATGTTTAATCGAGTTCCTGTTAATTCTCAATGGTGGATCTAACATGGCCACTATCTAATACTAAAAAAAAAATACCAATGCGATGTCGTTTTTGACCGAGAAAAGGAGGCCCAGTGGGAAGTGCATTATGGTAAAAATTTATTTTAAAGAGCACCACCAGACCAACAATTTTGCACCTGCCAGTGTGAGTATACGTGTTTTATTTCGTTTAGTTTAATTAGTTTTCTCTTGTTTTAATTGCGAATTGGTTTTGAAAAGAAAATAGCACGGTTGAAAAGATTACTTTTGTACTTAATTAAGGAAACATTTAATATTGGGTTATTTGTTTTGCTGTTTTGCAATAAATTGATTTTTCCTATGCTAACTTACGACGCACGACAGGAGAATAATCAGACATATTTGTAGAGAAAATCAAAATTGTGATGGAAAATGTGTTTTCCACATGAGGAAGTCGTTATGGTTGGGTTTGGTATGGTTTAATTAATGCTCAGTTTATTGTGGCTTGATTTTATTAAAGATTGAAGATAACGAGGAAATTGAGAGAAGAGTGTTGATAATCAAAAAATAAAGCGAAAACGATTTTTCAAAGTAGTCAGGCCTGACTGAGAGGTATACTTTGTATTTTTAGTTGCATTTTAGGTCGCATAAGTGTAATGTGTGTCATTTATGTGACGGTGAAGGTAAATATTTAATATAGGGGGATATTTTGGAGTGGGGGTCCAGGATTAAACAACATCAGGGAATATTTTAAATCATTTGATTTTCACATTTATGGCTATCAATTAGTATTAGCCATACTCAATTAGTAAATAATCAGAAGCGGCAATGGTTTTATACAAGTTCAATGCAATTGGTCCGACCAGCCTTTACGGAAAGCCTGGGCGGCATATCAATTGCATCTCCTAACTGTGTCAGTTTGTTTTGTATTCTCCATAGCAAGCTGAATTATTCGATGTAGGATTAACTGAATTTCCTCATAAATTTTATAGTTAAATTGAGTTATTTGCGCCTAAGATACATTTTTTTTTGCTGTCATCCTCCGAGATGCGTTTGCCAGTTCACCATTTATTTTTAGGTACATCCAGGAACTGGAGAGAACCAATGGCGGCCAGTGGCCTGGAAAATAAACTATTGTCTACATGAATGGTGTACGACTTGTCTCTTACATAATCCACTGCCTTTCTGGATATGGAATTGAATCTGATATTGTGGCAACGAGAGTGCAAGGGTACCATTCCTGACCGTCAGATCGAATGAAGTTTTCGCCTATAACAATGAGGCTCACTTACAATGTGTAAGTTTTGATTGCTCATTGCTCATTTCAAATGGGTCAGGAATCCAATTCCCTTAACTTTGAATCGGCCTTTCTATACATTCTGTCCATTGACACATTCGACTTTTCGACATTCGGTACATTCAGCGTTTCGACGTTCGGCCTCTCGATATTCGGCCTTTCAACCTTTCAACCCTTGCCCAGCCCCATTCGGCCTTTCGATATTCAGTGCTTCGATATTTGAACTTTCGACATTTGGTCTTTCGACATACGACCTTATTCTGTTAAGTTGAGGTGACAGTAAAAAAGCAAAATTAACGGAAAATACTTAGAAACAGTGCACCTTTCTAGAAAATTAGTGATCCTATTGACCCAAGCTATATTTTGAAAAATCTTTAGGGTTTTATCTAATTAATGACAGTGACCTTTCAGAATTTTCCGCTTAGTTTTCCTGATATTTTACATTCGAGTATGATGCAATTTGTCAAAATTAGGCAACAAAGTGAAACTCTGATTGTGCTTGTTCACACGAGTAATTTTGAGTCATTTTTGACGTTTCCTCATGTTTTGAGATGGTGATGGTCGCAACCAACAATTGTTAAGTATATGTACAATACACTGTCGTTGTAAGATTATGAAAACAATGTATCTTAGAAACTTATACCATTGACATACTGCGATTTAATAAAACTGATTTAATGAATTCTGAGTTTAGCCGCAGTATGTCAACCGCAATTTTTGTTAATAACGTTTTCTTTCGTAGAGTACTTGATCGAGTTTCGCTAAATCGGATTTATTAAGCTACAATCTGGCTAAGGTATACGATGTGTAGTTGAGTTTGTTAGATTATATTTTAGTAGCGGTGGTAATGTTTTGGCAATAGTGATGATGATGTTTTTGAGAAAAGGGCTTTGTTAGGGTTGGATGCTCCAGCGTTTTGGTATTTAAGAAAGAAAAATGGCGGTTTCATTAAAGGCCGACGATGTGGATTGTTTTGTGGATGGTGGTTGTGAGGAGAGGGACTGAGAGATTGATTGGGTCGTCTGGATGAATAGGCGATAGAGGCAGTTGGTGTATAGTATAAGCCTTTTATTTACTTTACGTGGGATTGAGTTAAGTGGTTCGTAAATATCACTCAGGATTGGTGCGTGATTTGGATAGCGTTTAGAGGTAGATAACATATTATAAATTATTCGAGATTTTTCGAGAATACCGAAATTATTCAAGGTCTTTCTAGAATTGTAAAACTATTCTAGTTTATTTTAGTCTAATATAGCATTGGTTAATGAGCTTATTTGAAATTTGTATGGCACTAAGTGGTGTAGCTCTAAGTTAGATTGATTTGATATTATTGTTTGAGAAAATTTTTTTTTTCGAAATTTTTTCGATTTTATCCGAGATCGTTTAAGGATATTTTCATGTTTAATATGCTTCAAATATAGAGAAAACCCTTAACCCTTAAATAAGGAAATTATGACTGGGTGGCCAGAGTTGGAGACAACAATTAATAAACCCGTTTCAGAATTACGATTGCCGTGGTTCTCAGGTTCCTACCTGCATTAAAGTAATCTATATAAGTTTTACCTTTTTACTATTTTACCTTTTACAATTCTGAATTCTTTTATATGGAGCTAAAATGTTTTAATTTAGGTGGTATACAAAACTGTTTGAATAAAATTCATAAATTCACTTCATAATTAGAAACCTATATAAATTACGTAATACAAAATTTTCCTACCAAGCAATATTTAAAGTAATTTGCATGGTTCTGCTGCCAAAGTAAATACACATTTACATAAAATTTTACAACTGCAAATAAGTTTAGGAATTTTGTAATTTTCAAGGTCACTAAGGTCACTAGTTTTGTTGGGCTGAATTAAAACTGGGTTTGATAAAACCGAAATATCCCGAAAAATTGCCACCGTTCCACAAAAATAGGTTTCAACAAAAATTCTTTGGTTTTCAAGTTTTAATGGGACAGAGCAATGCTGGTTACTTCAAAATTGCTAGATATCTTGAAGGTTATTTCAAGGTCAACTATTTATATTGGTTATATCTTAAAAATTATAACCCTAAATGTCTAAAGAAAAAAAGCAATATGTTTAAGTCTTAACGAGCCGGTTCTACATGATGAGGTGGAAGCCCATTCTACTGAAAATATCGAAGTGTCTCATCCAAGCTCCATGTTCGCACAGCAAAAATATTGACCTAGGACCAGTGCCGTAACTACAAATTTCGGCCCCCAACCGGCGGCAAAATTTGTCTTGGGCCCCTAAAAATGCTTCTTTCTTTAATTAAAAAATTATTTCTCCTATTATCTAGCCTTCAGCCCCGCATTGATTAAAATTATCTGATTTCAAGAGAAGGATTTAAGAAATTGCGTAAATTTTAATGTTGAGAAGTTGATGACCCTGCGGACCTAAAAAAATCTCAACTAATGCAGTGGAAGATAGTTTCTTTACCGGTAAAACCCTTTACCATTTATCGGTAAACTTTGCGATTTTCCATTTACCTGAAGTTTTTACAAGTAATTAAAATTACCAAAATGTTGCTTAAATTCGTTATTGAACAGAGGAATACACAATTTTACGCCACTACTCAAACCTGACACGAAACAAATAATATCAATATTTTCGAAATAATCTCAAAAATGTCGAATTTTCAAAGAATCTTGAATATTCTTGAAAGTTCCCAATACGGGATAATCACTACCAAGTCAAATGTTAATAAAATCGGAGAAATATCGAAATTGTGGCGTAGTCTCGAGAAATCTGTACTAAATATCGCGATTTATATGTATAAAGCTCAAAACATTACCATACAAAATTCGAATAAATTCGAAAGTCTCGAATTGTCCAAAAACTTAAGAAATCTAGAATAAACCGCGGTATAATCTCGATTACCCCAGAAAAATTCATCTCTATATTATATGAATCTAGATTGATCTCGAACAATTTCAATAATACGGAAAACTCTGGATATTAGTGACTAATTTCGGTAAGCCTGTGTTGTTAAAATTTCGAATCCGTAAATTAGTGAAATTACCGAATTATTTGTCAAGTAACTTAATGTTACTAATCCTATTAAGCAAAATGCTACAAAATGTAGTAGTATCGGATAATCATATTCTTCAAGTAGGCTCTAAGATTCTCGAGTAACATCGAACAATCAAATACATTCGACAATCTAATACATACTCGAATAATCTCGCCAATCTCGAATAACTTGACTGTTTCGAAACTCCAATTCACCAATTAAGCCTCGAACATTATGCATCTCACCTTCATGCTAAACTTAAATAATCTCGACTAAATTTAAAAAAGTTATCAGAAGATGAAATCCGAGAAAGGATATGAAATCGGGAAGAGACGAGAATTTCCAAAATCAAGAGTATCTCAACGAGAACAAACAAAAAACCACTTCCGATTTACAGTTAGTTCAA
Source organism: Tipula vernalis (assembly GCA_958295665.1). Classification (NCBI taxonomy): domain Eukaryota; kingdom Metazoa; phylum Arthropoda; class Insecta; order Diptera; family Tipulidae; genus Tipula; species Tipula vernalis. The sequence continues at coordinate 111,264,045 of OY282559.1, forward strand.
TTTATATTTACTGTTATGGTAATCAAAAAGAGGCGATAAATGAGATACATATTATAAGCCGAACGAAAGTTAATTAATTCATTATAGAGACTGACTAGTTTGGCTCAAATATCCATTGATTCCTTCTCTAAAGCAAAGCCGCTTCTAATGAGTGAAATTGTTTTCAGTCGTGGTTAGATATTTTTTGAAGAAGAAAGTTTCAACAATTTATTTCTTCTAAATTTTTATGAACTTATGATTTTTATGATTTTTCACTAATTGCTTAGCAGCGTTATAATAATATTCAACAATTTCTAATCAAACCTTAATTTGATTTGTAAAATCAAAGTTGAACTTGAAGTGCAAGAGGGGTAAATCTGGAGTCTAAAACTTATACACTCTGTCAAAAAAGTATCGGGAATTGTTAATTTTAAAGGCCCGCGCTGAAGAACTTTAAATTTTTTTTTTCTAAATTAGTATAGGACTGTCTTTCATTATAATGCCAACATTGAGCGCGACCTGTCAACTAGTTTGTTTACAGAAGTTGGTTAACTTAGTCGATCTCATTGGTGCACGGCGATTTTTACGATGAACGAAATTATTGAACAAAGAGTTTACCTCATATTTTGTGTTGCAAACGAAATCTCTTAGGTTATATACGAAAAAGTGATCGGAATTATGGGAAATAAACTCGTGGATTTTACACGACGTGAACACATATAAGGCTAACAAGAGGTTTGGTGAATTTTCTTCCAAAGCTGCGATCGAATTCTGGGGTAAATAATTTACTACTTTGATATAACAATAAAGAGGTGAGCAAATGTTCTTCAAAGAGGATAGACGTGTTTTTTCTATCCTCTTCAAAAATTTAATTTAATTTAATTTTTAGTTTTAATTTTTTTTTTGTTTTATTTATGTAGTGTAAAATAATAATTAAAGTGAAATTTAGTGAATTAATAATTAGTGTTATATTTTTTTTACTGAAATAATAATTAAAGTATAATTCTGGAATGGAAAATGTAATCCACCGTTTTTATTTATAGATAAAGAAATCAAAATTATTGATTTCTTGATTAAGTGCATGATTTTAACTATTGTGTGATTGTACATGGAATTCAATTTCAATTACTAAAGTCTAATAACTGGATAGTAGTAAAATTGTTTCAACTTAATTTGATATATGTCGTAGTTAATTTCATATCTGCATTTATTTTTACGCATACTTGAATGTGTTCTTGTGTTTGATTTTATGTACAATCGACACAAATATATTCTTGAAGCTTGATTCATAGCAAAACCAACAAAATGTTTATACAAGCCGTCTCGTTCGCTCTTTACACAAACCTTATCAAGAAAATGTACTATTTATTATTGGTTTTTGTCACAAATATTTCCCTGTATCTTGATACATTGAACAGGAATGTTTGTATGTTCACTGTAAGGGTATTATTTGTGTGTGTGTGTGTATATTATAGTATATTATATTATAATGAAACATGATATGTCTCCTGCCACGCACATGGTAGATGGTAGAAAATTTTTAACTTCAATGTGTGTTGGTGGTTTAGTATATAATATTTTGTTATTTTTATTTTGGCTTGGTTTTCTCTCTTTGTGTTTTTTGTATTTATGAGACAACCATGGTGTTCTTGATAAAATATGAACTATACAAACACAACGAAAATTTTAGTGCATTCGACTCATATAGGATTCTTATACTTTGTATAATAGAGTAAATTTGATTCGTATCGGAAACCGCCATATATTCTTATACATATAAAATGGTATATTTAGGTATGATTTTTTTTTTACAGGGTATTATAAACTATATTAAATTATATTTAATTAATTTTTATTAATATTATAAGTTTATAAATTAACTAAATGAATGAATTTGAAAATATTAATTGGTTTGGGGGATGTGTAAATGGGTGTACGATCTGTGCCCGGGAATACTGAAGATCCTGTTATAATAATTATTCATTTAAGTAATAAAATTTGGTTTATGATGTTTTATTAATTAAATTTAGTTTTCAGAGTTGCCTGTGAATTTTTATCTTAATTTTATTTGTTAATTCTTGATATACTTATAGTACCTAATTGAATTATTGATAAGTCTAAGTGTTGTGGTGCTGTAACATTATCGCACTATCGCATTATCTCATTTTATAAAATATTTGAATCTATAATTATGTATTTTCTTTTTCTGGATCAGTAGAAAATTGATGATTAGTTTTAAGTTAAATTTTATGTTTAAATGGTTTTTAATGTTTATGTTCAGTACGTAATAATTAATTAATTATATATAAAAGGACCATGAATAATGAAATAGGCGCTGTTATTTTAAATTTTTTTTTAATATTTTATCAGGTAAATTAATGAAATGCGGACAGGGGTGAAATTACAACATTAATAATAATTTATTTAAGTCCTCTTGTAAATTTAGCGAGTCCTGAGTATGCGGCCCTGGATTCCAGAGAAATGATCACCTAATAATGTAGTTAGATTGTGCTGTCTATATTGTACTAATAATTTACTAACTATCGATCGCATTGGTGTCTGTAACCGGGTCGAGTCTGTCCCAACTTATAATCCTATCATATCCTTCGGTTTTTTATGTGTATACGGGTGTACGGTGTGGGCCCGGGAGTCCGGGAGATCCTGCTATAATGCTTGGCCGTACACTCATAATCAATCAATCAATTCCTATAACAATAAAGAATAATGTACAGCTTCGGCCAAAAATATAAAGCACCCCTGTCTATTAGCATTATATATTAATATTATGTCTTTCTAAACAATGGGTGTTAACGAACGAGTCATCCCACCGAATGCGACCCTTAATTATTGAAAATCACCAATTTTTGTTTTGTTTTAGGTTCTTAACAAGAAGTTGTAGCGTCGTAAAATTATTTTATTTTTGTTTTGTATTTGATCGTGTGCAGTCTTCACATAAAGTGTTTTAAATCAAAAAGAGTTTTCGTGAGTTTTTTGAGAAAAAAAGTGTGTTTGTGATAATTATGCCTAAAGCGTGCCAACTCAGTGAAGGAATAAGGGCACAAATTGTGTTGTTGGATTCCCAGGGTGTAAGCCAAATTAAAATATCCCAAAAATTAAAATGCTTTCGTGGAGCAGTTCAATCTACATTGAAAAGGGTTAAAGAGACCGGGGACTATGCCTATAAACTACGCTTAGGCAGAAATCGTATCACTTCGGTAAGAGACGATCGACAAATTGTGCGAAAATCTCTCAAAAACCGAAGAAAAACATCTGCTGAGATAGCTGCAGAGCTTTTAACAGAACAAGAAGTTCACATTTCGGCACGGACAGTTAGAAGAAGGCTCCTGCAAGCTGGATTGAAAGGTTGTAAAGCAAGAAAAAAACCTTTGCTCTCACTTACCAACATAAAAAGTCGCTTGAGATGGGCTCGAGAACACAAACATTGGAATGACGTGGATTGGGCGAGAGTTGTTTGGTCAGATGAATCTACTTTTGAGGTAAATATAAAAATAAATATTAAAAAATAATTAGTCAAAAAAAAAAAAAAATGTGCTATGTATTTTAAAAGAATTAATAGAGAAATTTATGTTAAATTTGATGGAATTCTTATAGATTTTTGGAACTCCTGGCGCAACCATCGTAAGAAGAAGAGTCGGGGAAGCATACAATCCTGATTGTATAGTGCCTACCGTAAAGCATGGAGGGGGTAAACTGATGGTGTGGGGTTGTATGGCATCATCAGGGGTGGGAAAACTGTTGTTTTGTGAGGGTCCGATGAACAGTACAAACTATGTTACCGTCCTCGAGGCTGCATTGAATGCCTCAATTCGACAAATCTTTGGGGAAACGGATAGTTCTTCGATTTTTTATCAACAGGATAATGCCCCCTGCAATACTTCCCGCGTTACGATGAGTTGGTTTCGAAAAAAACAAATTCGAGTCATGGACTGGCCCGCCCAGTCACCAGACCTAAATCCCATTGAAAATTTATGGTCAATTTAAAAAAAAAAATCAAGGATCGCAGTATGACTTCAAAGGAAGACCTCAAACGTGCACTGACAGAGGAATGGAAAAATATATCGAGAAATACCTGCGAAAAATTAGTACGGTCGATGAATAAAAGAGTCCTGGCTGTCATCAAAGCCAAAGGAGGACCTACAAAATACTAAAATTAATAAAATATAAAAAGTATTTCCTAAAAATATTGAGTTTTAATTTTTGTCTTCATTCGTTTTGTAGATACTGCAATTTGGGAGGGGTGCTTTATAATTTTGGCCAAGGCTGTATATAAACGTTAAACATATCGTTTACTCTCCATAAAAAAGATAAATGCATTTACCGAATTTAGCAGATTTACTCGAGAAATCGACCGCAGCCTAAATTTAAAAATCTGTCAGAACCTAGAGGGATTTTCATTTCTAAGGAGTCACATTACTTGAAGTTACTCAGACAATAACCTTCAGCAACGGTGAAGAAATTATTAGGTCTGTCAAACGAAAACACCCAACAGTGACAGAAATAAATTCTTCATTCTCTAAAAATTAGTCCACCGTTTTGCTAATTTGAAAATGTGGTCTAATTTAAGATTAATCTAATATTCGAATGCTTGATAGATATCGTGGGCCCCAATAACCATGGGCCCCTCCGCGGCTGCGGGTACTGCGGGTACCTAGTTAAGCCACTGTCTAGGTCACGCAATATATCATCTGACAATTTAACATGCTCCTGCCATTGTTTTGTCTTTTTATTTTCGAAGTGCTCTCCGTATAACATATAAGTACATCATGCTGATAAATAAAAATATATCGCCAAATGTTAGACTTTTAATCAATACCGAATAAATTTCTTTTCGATTTTTAATAAAGTTATTTCAACTAAAACTAAAAATAAAACAAACAAAAAAATCCTTAAAACATTACGCTCTTGTCAAGTTTTTGTGTTCCATACAACATAGAGATTCACATGCATAATGGTACTGTTGGCAAACGAAAAACATTAATTTCATCTCATATTTTTTTATAAAGCAAGACAAAATTTTCGTTTTCGTCATTTCAAATGGTTATGAAATTTATGCAAATTTGGCAAGAATGAAAGAAAAAAAAAACGAAAAAAACATACAACAACAAAAACGGATCGAAAAATTCGTAACGAACCGTTTTTATAGTTAACTTTCAACAATAAAGTTTTATTTTTGTAGCTTTTATGGGATATTAAGCTATGGTCGCTGATTTGGAAACTGAAACAAATTTTTTTTGTTGCTCATCTCAATAATATACATACATACTTAGATACATATGTACATATGCAAACACAAAAAAGGAATGAAACATTTGTTTTTTGTACAAGCTTTAAAAATTCGAAAAATTATCATGAAATATACATAATTTGATGAACTAAGAATTTTCGCTAAATAAGCAAAAGTTCAAATACACATTTAAAAAAAAAAAAAAAAAAAAACACAATAAATAAATAAATAAATAAAACAACAGAATTGGTCATAATATGCTTACATTATAAATGAAAATGCGGAATATTTTCTTGTTTATAGCATTTCAACTCTTTAAACCGAAATGTTGTATTTTTATGTTATGATTAAATTTCCAAGAAAATTATCTAAAAACAAGTGAAATGAAAATAAGAAAATCAATACATGGCATTTTCTCTGAAATGAAATGAAAGAGAAAACGAAGGATTCTATCGTAGGATGGGCTTTTGTGTGTGACATGCGAAACGAACAATCAACGAGCAAAAATCTAATATACAAAAAACGGAAAATCATAACGAAATTATGTACATACATATTTATGTATAATATTTTTAACCAAAACCACATCTAAATAATGTTACACTGAAATTTGCTTTGATTAGCATAATAAAGAGAGACTGATATGAGCGTATAAAATAAACCTTCCTTTTAAGTCGAGCGAAACCAAACACCATTTTCATCATCTTAAAATGAACTCATTTAGGCCTTTTTGATTTTGTTCAATTATTCTCTTCTCCCCTGCGCGCTAACTACTTTGTAAAAAAATATTCTGTGTTGACGTTGTTTTTTGTGGTATTCAGTATACTTCGAGTTTATTAAAATTTTAATTAATTCGTGTCATCTTCTCACCGATTTAATACAAAGGTTTTAAAAAGGAATCCGATATGTTCGATTATAGAGAATCTAATCCTAGAAAATTTAAAATTTTCATGTTTCTTTTTTATCTTCATACATACATGTTTGTTTGTTTATCCCAAATAAATTCAAAAACTATATTTAAATATTTGTCAATCAGAATAAGAATAGTATGTCTATTGTATAGTAATCTTTCTTGTTTCTAAATTACATCTAATCTAAATAACTAATCTTAAATGTATAATTTAGTATTCCCCAAAGGTTTTTATATCAATTTGAATGTTTAATTATACATACGTAATTCCAACACAACTATGTATGAATATGTGTACGATGTTTTATTATAAATGTGTGTGTATGTGTACCTAAATTTTTTTTTTTTTGTGATTAGAGATTAATTTATTCGTGTAGGTAGAAGATAGAAAATTAATGTATGTTTGGTAATAGGGGTCGTGATCGATGTTTATAAAAATAAATTATGTGTACATCTTTATTCGAATTAAATAACTGTTTAAATTGAGTGTGTAATTTATTAAAAAAAAATCAAATTATAATGCAGAGGAAGCTAGAAATCAATCCTCATACGAAGAACTTAGGGCGCAACTAATTGTTCCAAAATGGTGTACGTATGTTTTTCATTGATTATGTGGAGAGCGAAATTGGATTTGATGTTTTTATTTTGGTTTGTTTTGTTGTGTATGTTCTTTATTTCTTGTATGTGTGTTCGGCAAATCTCGTTGCAAAAGATCAGACAGTCTGTTCGATATAAAATTTTTTACAATCATTGCAGGTCAGTGATGGAAAATGGATTACATAGTTCGGCAAAATATTCGTCCCATTTCCTAATGTTTGGACAACACATGATAACCAATGGTAAATAATATTAAATTTTAAAATTGTTGAACCTGAAGTGTGAACGAATTAGTTCGGCAGACTCAAAAAGCAATACGCTAAGTCTCTGTCAGTGTTCTGTTTTGAAACATTTGGAAGACGCATACAAAAAATCCTACGGTACGTATGATTTGAGAAGTAGGAATAGAAACTTAGAGGTTGATTAAACAGTCTATGAAAAAAATATGTCCAAAGCAATGCTGCCGATAGGTTTTCAAATTAGGCAGTACGTCATATGAACTAGGTAAAGACGACGGTAAAATCATCAGAATTTACATATTACGGACACATTGACTTTCAACACCTTTATAATACTATTTAGCTAGTTAGTTTCACTTTGCCCTACTTTGTGTTGAAGAGCTTTATTTTTGTGAAAAACGGCCGTACAGAGATGGAAAAAAGGATTTTAAAGCTTCAAGTCTCTACCTTCGAGATTTTTTAGCAGAACATTTTTGTGAGATACCGTGCAATCATAAGAAATAACGTGAGAAGTTAAGCCAATGCATCGTTCAGTTGACTGGTTAATTAAGGATCATTTTAATTTCTATTTGGTCTATCTACGTCAATTTTTTGTTGATATATGTGACTTTGAATGAAAAAATGGAGGTGTGGCCAACACACGACTTTCTTTTACGAACAGAGAATTTTGAGAAATTTTAATTTTTTTTTATAATTTTTTAAATTTTTTTTTTTAATTTTTTAATTTTTAAATTTTTTTTTAATTTTTTTTTTTTTTAATTTTATTTGTTTTTAATTTTTGGAAACATTTTGTTTTTGGTAGTTTTTTGTAAACCTTATACTTTTTAAGTTATTTGCAAAATAAATTTTCTGGACTAAGGGAGTGGCCACTTCCGGTTAGCCGATTTGGAGTAAAATTCACTGGGACCTCCCAATTTATCAAAAAAGCTAAAATCTGAAGTTTCAGTTCGATTGGTTAAACCATCTGGGCTGTAGAGAGGACACAGACAGACTGACAGACGGACAGACTGACAGACTGACAGACTGACAGACTGACAGACAGACACCATTTCGAAACCCACTTTTTCGGACTCAGGGGACCTCAAAACAGATAAATCACTAAAAATATCAAGGTCCAAAATTTTCATGATTACTATACTTTATTTTACTAGAGTAAAAGAAAGTAAAAGGATCGTTTTGTCTTTGATCATCGATATCTCAGCAACCAATGATTGATTGCTCAGTAAATTTTTTTTTTTTTTAAACTTGAGTAAATCTTGTACAGAGAGTCTCCAGACGAACCGATTGCAGCTTATGAACTCGCTACCGTTACGACCAAGCGCGAGATACTCTCCATCGTAGCCACCATATTCGATCCGCTGGGTCTCGCATCACCAGCAGTAATCAGAGTCAAAATCTTTCTGCAAAAGTTTTGGCTTCAACAGGTTTCATGGGATCAAACACTGTCGCCAGATTTTTGTTCGATTCAGTCAGTTAGCATTGACAGCTGTATCATCGCCAAACAACCGCAAGCTCTCGAGCTTCATGGTGTCGCAGACGCTAGCCAAGCCGCGTATGGGGCCTGCATTTACTTCCGAGCCATTAATCGCGATGGGACTTTTACAACAAGGTTATTATGTACCAAGAGGGGGTTGCACCTCTAAAGCATCGGACAATTGCCCGGCTTGAATTGTGCAGAGCGCTTTTACTTTCACGACTCTATGACAAAATCAGCAATGTTTTAGGCATTCAGTTTGATAAAATATGCTTATGGTCAGACTTGACTATACTCCTGGCATGGATTAGGACACCAGATACAGGAGCTCGCGAATGGAATAAATTTCAAATTTCGTTTCACGTGGTTGTTCTCTCATAAATATGGCATTCGACAACACCTGGTGGCATGAACCAACCTTTTTGAGGGCATCTCTTGACATTGAGTAATATGTACTGAACTTGTCTGAAGTCGAGGTAATTGAACGGAAGGACCATCCGATTGTACTTGCAACGCAGTCCAGTTACAACGCCATTGATTGCCTCATAAATCATCACAGCTCTTACACGAAATTGCTGGGAATAGTAAGATATTGCATTAGATTCATCAATCAAATGATTAAGATTCGCAGCAATAAATTACCTAACAAAGAGCAAATTTCAGTATTCTTTGAAGGGAACTACGGCTGTGTTTATGCTCGTTCATGCAGTTCAAAGTTGCAGAGCTTTGCAATTTAAGGGACAGGTTTCGCGATCAAATAGTTTGAAGGCTCTCACACCATTCTTGTACAGTTATAGAACTATACGCGTCGGCGGTCGCATCAGTAAGAGTGACCTGCCATATGAACAATGTCATCAAATAATATTGCCGTATGCACATCACTTCATTGATGTCCTGTTCCGACACTATCACGTCATTGGTTTGCATTGTGGAGCGCAAACAATACTGTATCACACGCGACAAACATTTTGGACCATGAAGGGTAAATTAGCAGCAATTAAAGCTTTCAGCAATGACCATGGCATTTCTTACCACCGCGTTCTCCACACCATGGAGGTTTATGGAAGGCTGGGGTAAAGGCCGTAAAACATCACTTACGGCGCGAGACAAACGAGCATCCTCTTTCATTTGAGGATCTTCCCACATTAGCGGCTCATATAGAAGGTTGTTTGAACAGTCGACCACTCAGTGTTCTCTCCAATGATCCTAACGATCCGCAACCACTAATCCTGGCGCATTTTTTGATTAGGCGTCCACTCGTCCTCTCTCGATATTCTAAATTGATACCGTTTTTGAAGAAGCATACCATCCGAAGAAAACATGTGATGAACAGCACCTTTTGGTAAAAGTTATTGCTATGATTGGAATAGCTGGTGGCTGTCGTCGAGATGAGTTGCATAACATGTGAATTGGCGATGTTCAAGATACAGGTTCACAATTAGTAGTTACTATTTCTCACACAAAAACCTATCAGAAAAAAGTATTTACGTGCGTGAGAATTTTGTGAATGTTCTTCGTAAACAAGACGAACTGATTAGTACGACCATTCCTGTTGTAAATCCTTCTGAGAATTTTGTAGGTATTTGAATTTCAAATGTAAGCTTCAAAGATACAGAGGTTAATATTATTACCTCAACTGTTAATTCTGCTATTTGTTATGTTGTGGCGTACCAATCACCGGGTAACGTGGCGTACCACTTACCATCAAGAATCAGTACATACATATATTGTATATAATAATTACCATATTTCAATAATTTAACAAACGTCAACATGCCATTGCCACAAGCAATAAATGTGTCAAACATCGTTGACGTTTCAAATTAATGAAGTACGGCGTAACATTTAGCTCCCGTATTTATTATTTCGTCTTTTTCTCGAGCGGCATGCCATCTAGCTTTCGACACTGACATCAGTAACAACAAGTTGGTAGTTTGGTGAATTTGGGTTAGCAAATACATATTTCGTCGCGATATCCAAAAATATGGTTCCATGTGATCGAGTCGCAGTTTGCGCTGGGTAGAATTACCTCAGAATCGATAAAGTACCACCATATTCTTGGCGCGCTCAATGACCGGGTGATAAACGACGTTAGCGACATCACTGTCGGACCACTATGCGGCACTCCTTTTTCGGACATCAAGAGAGCCATCATAGACCGATCATGCGAGTCCAAACAGACTCAAATCCACCGACTACGTCAAGGGATTGAGTTGGGCGATATGAGACCATCGCAATTACTGAGAAAATTTCAAGCCATCGGTGTGTTTGAGGTCAACGACGATTTGGTAAAAACCATATGGATGAAGCGTCTTCCAGTCCGAGCTCAAGAGATTTTAGTGCCAACAACCGATGCATTAACGGCGGCAAAACTAGCTGAACTAGCAGACAGAATCTTGGAAACAATGGCCAAACAGATAAACGAGATTATTCGTAGATTGGACAACATGGATCGCGCTTACCAGAGGAATCGCTCACCAAGTGCAAACAGAGTACGGAGCTCTTCAAGGCCAAGGAATCAGTCAGGCAATCGGCAGTCGTCGTCAGTAGACAATAATGCACCACGATTGTGTTTTTTCAATTACAGATTTAAGGAGGCAGCAAGGAACTGCAGACCAAACTGTCCCAATTGGGATATAAGTCAAAAAACTAATGTCCCCGGTACAAACTGCGACTTGTTCCGGCAATACACAAAAATGTCACCTTTAAAATCTATGACAAAACCTCAAACAAAACATGTTTAATAGACACGGGTTCCGACATATCTGTCGTAACATCATCTACAGGCGATCAGAAGAAGCACAATCCAGAGTTTTACTTGTACGCATCGAATGGGTCCCAACTCAAAACGTTCGGAAATCAGCGGATCAGTTTGGACCTGTGGCTCAGGCGGCACTTCACTTGGACGTTCGAAGGGGCTGAGGTAACAATGCCGATCATCACCTTCAGTCAGAGTTATCAACTTCAATACAGTCGACAATCGAATTCTTCCCATATTGAAATACAAAGAAATAAGCCACGAGAACCAGGCGTTTAAACCATTGAAGCATACGGTTACGCATCACATAGTGACTCGTGGACCTCCGGTATTCGCTAAGCCTAGACGACTCAGCACAGAAGAACTAGCTATAGTTAAAAACGGTCTAATAGCCCATGGGCAAGCCCGCTTCATCTCGTCCCGAAAAAGAATGGTGAATGGCGACCTTGAGGGGATTACCGAGCTCTGAATAACATCACAGTGCCAGATCGATACACAATCCAATAGTTAGAGCGTTCCATCAGATACCAATAGAGGAAACAGACATTACCAAAACTGCGATTTCTACACCGAGTATACGAATTTACGCGTATGACATTCGGTCTAAGGAACGCCGGTAATTCTTTCCAACGATTCATGCAATCCACCCTGCCCAATCTAAATTTCTATTTCGCCTATTTGGATGACATTCTGGTAGCATCGAAAAGCATCGACGAACATCTAGAGCACTTGGAGATTATCTTCACTAAATTAAGCGATGCGGGTCTGGTAATCAACACACGAAAATGCCAGTTCATCAAAACGAAGATCAATTTCCTGGGGCATGAGGTAACCATGGAAGGAATTAAGCCGCTTCCGGAACGTGCCGAAGTCATAGCAAAGATGACCCAGGCGAAAACGGTTAAGCAGTTGCGGCCTGATGGTCGACGCATCCGATATGGCAATTGGAGCCGTGATTCAGCAGATGAGCAAAAAGGATAACGGCATATGGCAACCATTACAATTTTTGTCGACAAAATTATCTACCACACAGCAGAAGTACAGGGCATATGATCGAGAGCTGTTAGTTGCGTACTCGGCGGTCAAAAAAAGTTCGGCATATGATTGAGGGGCATCCATTTACGTTATACACGGATCACAAACCATTGGGTTACGCGTTTTGCCAGAAACCAGCAAACGCGTCACCACGGCAGTTCCACTACCTAGACTTTACCGGTCAATTTACAAACGATTTCATCAACAGCACATTTTGGGATGCGATAATATGGTGGCTGTCATGATTGGACAGCATCGTGTTACCAGAATCAATCAATTATGATGCAATCGCAGACGCACAGCAAGCGGATGAGGAACTGAAAGAATTGCGAAAATCACCAAGTGAGCTAAATTGGGGGGGAAATACCCGTAGCATTCAATTCCACAAAAATGTTGTTATGCGATGTTTCCGCAGGCAAACCAAGGCCTTATCAGGAGTACAAGCGTCAGTGAAAGCCATGACGGACAAGTTCGTTTGGATGGGGATAAAGAAATACGTAAAACAAATGGCTCAGTGCTGTTTGGCGTGCCAGCGTTCTAAGGTGGCAAAGCACACCAAGAGCCCCTTAGGAAATTACACACCGGTGTCGAAGCAATTTCCGGAAATACATCTAGACATCGTTGGTCCGTTACCTGTGTTAGAAGGGCAGCGGTACTGCGTAACATTAATAGACCGCTTCACTAGGTGAACCGAGGCAATTCCAATTGTAGACATCAGAACCGAAACCGTGGCGATAGCAGTGTTCAACAATTGGATTGCTCGCTTTGGAGTACCTCAGTCGATTGTGACGGACCAAGGATCGCAATTTGAATCAGAACTATTCGCCGAGTTCTCCAGCATACAATCCGGCCATTAGGTGTCACGGCGGAAACGATTGGACACCAGTTTTACCTGCTGTTTTGTTGGAACTTCACACGACATACCGCAATAATTTAAAAAGTACCTCGGCCGAATTGGTTTTTGGCGAACAACCGCACATCCCTAGCCAATTGCTAGAAGAAACAAAAAATCAGACAGATCAATCGGAATTCGTCAAAGAACTAAGGGAACATTTTAGCAAAATTCGTCCGACTCCATCCTCACGACAATGTAGTAAAAAGTTATTTGTCTAACAGAAACTCAACAACTGTACACACGCTGATTCATCTGATCAGTAATTCGCTGGTAAGGGGATGATGTGGCGTACCAATCACCGAGTAACGTGGCGTACCGCTTACCATCAGGAATCAGTACATATATATATATTGTATATTATAATTACCATATTTCAATAATTTAACAGACGTCAACATGCCATTGCCACAGGCAATAAATGTGTCAAATATCGTTGACGTTTCAAATTAAAGAAGTACGACGTAACATTTAGCTCCCGTATTTATTACTTTCGTCATTTTCCCGAGCGGCGTGCCAACTAAATAGCTTTCGACACCGACAGCAGTAACAACAAGTTGGTAGTTTGGTGAATTTGGGTTAGCAAATACATATTTCGTCGCGATAGCAGCGCGAAACAATTTTGCGGGTATAAAATGAGAATTTTCAGTAAGAATAAAAAAGAATTGACGATTGGAAATAGAGAGAAAGCACTACCTATCGGAATAAAATAAAGCTGTAACACCATACAAAAAATAGCATCAGCGCTCGCAGAACGACTGAAATATGGTATAGTGGAAATTTTTTGAAGTTGTAATGCCGACAAATATTTTGTCTAAAATCACGGTTCCAATCGTCAATTGACGATTGGAACCGTGATTTGTAAAATTGTAAAGTTTTAAAATATGGCCGGTTTGGTAAGAACTCGGCTATTCCTTTCCACTGATTGTGACAAAATTCAACATGCACTACGGAAATGAGATTCTAAAATGCCTTTTCTAATTCTGGGACCCTACACTACTATTAGAAGTTTCACTTATGCTACGTGCCTTGTCATCCACTTCTTCTTATTTTAATAATAATAATTAATGCAAAAATGGGAAAAAGTTGAAAAAAATTCTTGTTGCTTTAATTGTTTTATAAAACTTTGTTCAATCTGTTCCGAAAAATGGTTGGAGTGGGTCAATTTGCAAATGTGCAAGCTGTACAAAAAACTGGCAACATTAGTCTTCTTAAACCATAGAAAGTCATTTTTTTGTACTTTTTTCAAATTAGTGTTGAATACCAGTAAGGACGTCAGCACCAGAAAGGCGGTTGCCAACGGTTGAAGATAATTTTACCGGTACTGGCTTTTACAGTAAGGGCACATATATTTTTTTTTTTTCTTAATTGGTTAATACATACCGTAAATAACGCGATATTATTTGTTTGCGCGGTTTTGTTTTTACATAGCTATGTCTAAGTGCAACTAAAAACAGAAGAGGGTGGCGGTTTGTTGAAGAGTCATGGGCAAACCGCACAACCCACCTCACGACCTGAGCTACGGGTATGAAGCTTCCAATGTACCTCAACCACTTTTGTGGGAATATTAAGCTTTTTAAATAAATTTTCCAATCTAATTTTTTTCAATGAAAACATAAAGTTCGTTTATGTTTTCGTTTTTTTTTTTTATAACCTTTAAGTGCTTTATTAGAAAAATGTACTTGCTGCCAAACCCAATGGTTAATATAACCGAACAAAATTTGGTTTATTGGAATAAAATAAAAATAACATTATTATATTATTTTATGGGTTTTGCTTCTGAAGAGGATCTTATGTTTGAAGTACTAAAAAAACTATTTGTTTGTGACTATACATAAAAAGCAAATTTTTTTCTTCTGTTTATTATTCTAACAAATTTTACTTTTATGACTTGTAAAATGGATGGTGATTTTTGTTTGTAGATGATTTTTATATTTATGTATTTATTTTGGATTTGTCAACAAACTATATGGTGTGTCTGGCAAGAAAATGATAAGAAATATATATGTTATTTGCACTATAATAGGGGGACAATAAACTACTAATATACACAAAATAAAGATTTTAGAATTATGATCACTTTATATCAATAAAATAATTCCATTACCTTGGTTTTGATAGTCGAGCATAAAAATAATAAATTTATGTATGCTTGTATATTCGAAAAGAATAAATCGGACACAGAGTTAATAAAAGATGTTTTACTACAATATTGTACAATAGTATTATATGGCGCCCCATATATATATGAGCAGTAATAAAAAAAAAAAATTACGAATGGTACAAATAATAAATTAATTACGGTCCCTGAATAACGTTTAGTCGGCAATGTCGAAAGTCAACCCAAAAATTTGAAATGGTGTTTAAATAGCACTTTAAAAGCCGCGAAATATTCCCGCACCCAAAACCAACAATGCGAAGGAAAAGATAAATTCTTTATAATACTCGTATACATAAAGAAAATGTAACTGACATTGCCATAATGAAATATTAATCATTCCGTTTTATTTTCAATATTTTCGATTTTCCATGTACACCCTTAATCTATTATTTATCATTTTATCTTATTTTTTGGCCGATCCGAAATTTTTTTTACATTTTTTGTGTTTTTTATTTTCATTTAAAAGGGCTGGAAAATTAAAAGAATAAAAGCCATGATAAGCAGTTAAACAAGGTTTTTTTTTTATAGGAGGAAACAGGAAAAAGGAAGATCTTTAGTTGATTTATTTTATGTATATAATGAACGAACAAAATCCCTTTTACTACGTATTCACAATAAATCCTTTTACGCTAATTAAATTAATATACATTTTCCTCATTTACTTTCCAACTCATATGGTTCTGTAAAACTCCAAAATCAAAATATTCATATGGCAACCGTATCCGCTACTACCATCGTAACCATCATGTACCATCATCATCATAACCATAGTAGTTATGATTTTCTTTTTGCCGAAATATTTACACAGCGTTTGGTTTCATTTTTTTTTTTACTTTGTTTTATTTGCCAACATCAACCGGCAACCATCACATCAGAAACATAAAAAGGACTAACAGCAATGACATAATAATACGAACAACATAAAGTAACAGAAAATAAAAAATAATTCTGTTGACCTAAAAATGAAATAAAAGAAAATCCCACAAAATATGATTTTTCATTTCAATTTTCTTACCTTTGCCATAGTAAAAGGATTCGTTATATTTGTCGCGAGAAGTGAAACAGATAGATAACACAAAAATCTCAGTTTCTATTCCACGAAGTGTAGATATGAGGTTTGTGTATGTTGTGAATTCATAATAGTATCCCGTACATGCATAGATAAACCAAACTTAGCTACGAGGCGTATTTTATTTATTTATTTCACAGAAATTAGACTAATTGTAATTTTTCGTTTTGTTTTTGTTAACCTGGGGGCCACGTAATATTGCTAGATTTTTTTTTTTTTTTTGTGAGATTAGTATCTATAATGTCACGTTGGTTTGTAATTGTAACGCTCAATGCATACTATGATTTTAACCCTTTCGATACGGCCGGTACATATTTGTACCACTCACTTTCCTTACGTCTGGTACTCATTTTTACCACCACATGTTTCAACATCTTTATATTATTATTGGTACAAAAGTGTACCACTCTGTTCTATGTAAAAAAGTCAACGGTAATTTATTGGTATATTCCCATTTTTTTGTGTTGTACATGGCAGTAAAGAAACTAACTTGATAGTGAGAACAAGTGTTTTATAAAATCAAGTGATTTAAGCTCAAAATACAAGTGAACACGTTAAAACCTTACTGTAAATATTAAGAAAAATCAGTTTTTCGTATAAACAGGTCACGTAAGTGAAATATTTTTAATTTATTCAAGTTTTACGGTGCTTTTAAGGCGATGGTATACATATGCGTACTGCAGTATTTTTTTTTAACTTCATATTATTTATATATACATATTGTAACAGAATCATGCGACCAAGAAAATATACAGAGGAGGAGTTACGAGAAATCCTAGAAGAATCTAGTTTTAGTGAATCTGGTGGTAGCAGCGATAACTTCAAACCTCATAAAAATCAATTTTCGTAAAGCTCTGATGATGATGATGATGACACAAAAACTGTTGTAAATAGAGTCTCAAAGACTGTTGCTAATGAAGTTACCAAGGCGGGTTGTAACTGAATTCCCGATAGAGAATACAAATGAATTTCCGATGGAGGTAGAAAGCCAATACCCGATGGAGGTTCAAAATGAATCTCCGTTAGAGGCTGTAAATAACGAAGTATCAACTTCACATTCACATCCACAAAATACAATTTGGTCACCACCAGATAGCGATTTCAATCCAAAAAAAAATTTTAAGTCAACATCGTCCGTGTACTATTGCTTCCAATATAAATAAAAATTATTCTCCGGTAGAATTATTCCACAAACTATTTCGCCGATATTTGTACATTTATATTGCTCAATGCACCAATGAAAGAATTAGTTTCTTTAAAAAATCGAATCTAAATCAATCAGCAAAAAACCATAAAGGAGACACAGATGCTGGGGAAATTGAAATGGTAATTGAATGTATGCTTGTCAGGTGCTACAATCGATTACCAAGTATTAGCAATTATTGGTCGCAACGTAATTCAATGGGCAATGAATCCATAAAAACGGCGATGTTTCGTGATAGATATCTATTTTTTAAGCTCCAAATTGTATTTTGCACCACCAGAAAAGCCACAAAATTGTAGCAAAACGTATTATATTAGTGATATAGTTACGTGCCTAAAGGAAACATACTAGTAGTAGTATAGAAAATGCCGTCAAGATAGTGTGATCCAGAGCATAGATGAGTCTATGACTAAATTTAAGGGCCGATCAACCTTAAAGCAATATATGCCCCTCAAGCCTGTAAAACTGTTTAATATCTACACTGGCAAAGGAACAACAAGCAATGAAAGTACTCTTGGAGAAAGAGTAGTAAATAAATTAGCCAGTACAGTATCGGAACCTGATGTTACATTTTGTTTTTACCGGTTTTTTACATTACTTTGCTTACTGGAAACTTTAGATTATGCTGCTTCAGTAACTTGTATGGCCAATAGGAAAAAATTACCAAAATTTCCAGGTAAATTACAACGAGGTGAATCCGAATTCAAAGTTTCCTCATCAGGCTTTTTATATGCAAAATGGATGGATACCAAGGAAATTATGGCTTTGAGCAATTGCCATAAACCAGATTTGACTTATGTTATATGTTACCAAAACACTGAAAGATGGGTCAAAAATGCCTGTCCCATGCCCAGAAATGATAAGTTTCTATTGCCAAATAATGGGTGGTGTGGACTTAGCAGAACAATTATCTAGTATATATGAATACGACCGGAAGTCCACAAAATGGTGGAAAAGAAATTTCTATCGTTTACTTGATGACAGTAGAAAATACTTGGATCATTCATTGTTAGGTAGGGCAGAAGAAGGCACCAGAAGCTGATGGTAAAAAAACCGCGAAGGTTCAGCGCAAAAAAGTTTATTTGCCTAGAGAGTCATTGGGAAATGTGTCTCTACATTTACCAATAGAAACCAATACAAGACGTCGCTGCACAAGTTGCTCAAAAAAAAAAAAATTCAGCGGCGCACCAAAACATTGTGCCAGGAATGTGGCGTACCTTTGCATAAGTTTTGTTTTGCATCGTATCATAAGGAAAAATAAATATACTATAATTTAAAATGTTTTCAATTTGTCTGTATTGATTATTTTTCTACTGCTGGTACAGTAGTGTATCACATAAAAAAACTGGTGGTTCATAAATGTACCACCACATACCCAAACCGTAAGTCTCCCGCCAACGTATTAGTGGGATATTATGTTCAGATAAACAGCAACATGAATTTGAGATTGTCTAGGTTTTCAAAATCCGTATCGAAAGGGTTAAAATAAAAAAAATAAAAATTAAAAAAATATTTGAAAGAAGAACGGTAAAATTAAAAATCATTAGCAAAGGCCGCGTTTCAAATGAATACAAAACCGCGTAGAAATACATAAACAACACATCATTTTCGAAGATGGTCATGAGGAAGAGTCGTTACTGGCTGCAGGAACTGTGAAGACTAAGCTAGAGAGTTGGTTTCAGTTTAACATCAACAACCCAGCAGCTGGACAATGCATTTACACCGACATCCTCTATCACTGTGTTTACGATAAAGGACAGTGAAAGGAGCGTTCAATAAGACTCAACAAGATCGTTGAACGGATGTAGGCAGCTGCTACCGCACGAGGATTGCTAGAAAGTGACGACGAATGGGATCGATGGCTAACGGATGCAAGTACCTATCTGTCAAAGCAGTTACGATAAATGTTCGTTTACATTACCGTATTCTACCGACCAGCTCAGTCTCTCAAGCTTTGGGAAGACCATTTGGTAAATTTAATGCTTGATTACGCAAGACAGCACGCTAACCAGACTGTAGTAAACAAAGCCCTTCACAATGTCAATGTCATTCTCCGTCAACGCGGGTTCAGTTGTCATGCAAGTGGCCTGCCTGCGCCTACTAAACATGCTACGAATGATGAGTTTATCTTCGATCAAGAGGAAGAGGCAAAAGTAGCAGAAGCACAATAAAGCTCAACTGTTGGCTTACATCAAAATAATGGTACCACGCTTATGACTTACTTCCGAGGAAATGGTCAAATTGTCCTACCATTTGCTACAACTGGTATCGTTGGTACCTGTAGTTCCTCGTAGTTGCCTGTAGTTCCTCGAGGTACACGAACGGAAATAATCGAGTGTTGCATTAAATCAAGCAGAGTTTAGAGCAAGTTTCGGCATCTTACTCTTACAACATACTATATATGCATAGCGAGGGGCAGAGGTAGTACAACAATTGGCTATTGGATGTCAGTTCCGGAACATTGAGTTCCGTATATGGAATTTATGAAGAGGACACAATTTAGATACCCGACAGCATGATTACAATTGATGATTTAATAAGCACAATCTTCGGAGACATTGAGAAGAGAGTCATCGTTGCACCTACCAACGCGCAAACATTGGAGATGAACCGCAAGATCATCGATTCAATGACTAGCAAGCCAATGATCTACTACAGCGTCAATTCCATCGACTCGGAGGATCCAAATGATTGCCTCAATTTTCCCGTCGAGTACTTGAATAAGCAGACACCATCGAACATACCTCCACATGTTCCGCTGCTCAGGGGTGTAATGGGGGGTGAAAGGGTGTGTGTAATAGAACTCAATTGATCGTTAAAGTTCATTTCCGAGTGCTGCAAAGAAGACATCATACTTATTACGTACTATAATTACTATATGCTATCACAATTAGCAAGAGTCAGGGACAGTCGTATAATCACGTCAGCTTTATGTCGCACTATCCCTTTTACGAATTTCTGCTAAAGTAAAGATCAACATTGCACCAAACCCACAGCAAGGCCAACTACTTAACGACAAAATCACTTAATAAACCATACTCATGCAACAAAATTGGATAAATCAGATAATTATGTACTAAAATTGAATTGATCATAATTCTCATTGAACTCACTCAAAAGACATTTTACAGCAAATCTCAAAATATCTGAGATTCACGAGACACTCTGACCTATTTTGTTAGTATAATATGTACGATAAACAAAATTCACGTGACAGACCCTTTAAATTATAGATAGATTTTCGAACAAAGAAAACGGGTGCCGAAGGCGCCCCAGAAGAACCTAGTATTATAATAACGATCGGTACCTAAACTAGGCTTGTGATGATCTGAAATTTGTTTCGGTTTCCTTACAAGCTTTAAATTGGTATGTTATCTTTAAACGGAACTTAAGTATATTTTTGTAGGGAAGACGGAACAGTTTGAAATTAACTTGAAAGAATGTTCATTTTAAACTGCTTATCAAGTAAAGTCGATTTCTTAGTTTTAAATTATTGTGCTACTGATGCTCTTCGCGTCTTATTTTTGTTTATAAATTAAAAGTTTATATTGGAACTAAAATTTCAACACAGATTTTTCTACATCTTTTCTGTAAACTTTTAAAAAATAATTGTTTTCAAATACTTTACTTACCACTTACAAGTAAGTAGATGGGAAGACCCAGTTTTTTAAAACAGTAATATTATAAATTTTTTTTTAGTTAAGGATAATATATTTATTATACTTCCTTAGTACTTTCATTTCGAAATTGTTGTTTAGTAAATTATTTATTTGGTCGAGAACTAATTAAACTTTTTAGTAAGTTTTTCTAAAGATGATCTCCTTGAATTTTATTATAGGTGATTTGATATAGATAAAGTGTAATGATGAAACGTAAAAAGCCTTCAGATTTCACCAAAGTCTATCAAATCTGTAATAAATATAAAGCTTAACTGAATTCGACTACCAAATCTATAATAGATATACATAATATAGAGACGTCTCATTTCGTATAAACTAAAATTCAAATATGATGGGTTTAGAAAAATCCTATTTGGGTGTAGAAATTATTTTTTAAGCCATACAGTGAACCTTTAATTATACGCTTATAACAAAATTCGCTATTTGACCAAATTTACTCTCTGAATATCTTCTCCGATCTCCGAAACACAATAAAAACAGCAAGATTGGTAGAATTGGTTGGTAGAATAGCATGATACTCGTATGATGGAATGTATGTTTTAAAAATAAACTTTAGTAGTTAGCTGGTGGTCCAAAATGGTTTGGATTTTTACACCAAATAAGTGTAAAAAAAATGTGCCGATTATGTATTATTGCAAATGGTGGACACTTGGAACACTTTAGTCTTTTTTTTTCTGACCAAGCAGCTGTTTTTGCACTTGAAATTTTGTTAAATACGTTTTTTAATAAACATGAATTACTTTGATAAAAAAGTACCGTTGTATCGTTTTAGAATCTACTTTAGTGTCTCAAGTTTTTCTGATAGTTGGTTAACTTTCTGTAGTACATTGTTTTTTCGTCAACGTCACTTAAAAATCAACTAAAATTTTTGGGAAACAAACAGACTTCACAAAACCATTGTTTTAACTTGACAGAAGATAACAGAGTTTATGAAAATGATTTTATAGGTACACTTTTGAAGGAAGCATTAAAAAAGAAAGATAAGCAAACCACATTAACTCTCTCCAATCTAATGTCATTTAGAAAGTAATCAAAAACAACTATAGACTTAGACCTGGAATAGGTGATTACGTGACACTTATCAACATTCAGAAACATAAGGTTAGCAAACACACCAACCGCAAAGTGTGTTCAGGTCCCGTTGAAATTGATCACGATCCAATTCACATGAAATGTTTGCATATATTTTCATGTCGTCAGCAAATAAAATACAGTCTGCGAATTTGAAACAATCCACAGTACTATATTGTTAATGAACAATAAAAATAATAGTGGACCCAAGTGACTAATAAGACATAAGCCAATTTAAGGGAATAATGTTGCAATCAAGTTCACTGACCTTATTCAATATAGTCCTGTGATTAAGTTCATCGAACGCTTTAGCGAAGTCGGTATAAACCACATCGACTTGAACTTTCGATGCAAAAGAGTTAATTAAATTATTTTGAAACACTGCTAAATTAGTGACCGTTGACTGGCCCGGCACAAATCCATGCTAACGTGTGCTAATACGTTGCTTGGAGTGAAAGTAGATCACATTGTTAACCATTAAGTTGAATAGTGCGAGTTAACCTTAACAAAAACACTGCTAAAGTATTCAGCGAAGAATTCGTGGATTGTCTTTGGATTATCTGATTTTTGACGGCGGAGTTCTAAAAATGACGGCAAGCCGTTTATACGGTTCTTAAATTTGATCTTCAAAAGTTCTTCGGAAATCGTCTTTAATGTCAACTAAGTAATGTTATATATTAAACGGTTGTGATATTAAAACTGTTTGCGCAGAGACTTTTAAACTGAGTATAGTCATGGGCCAACCCTGTACGCTTATCTTTCCTGTGACATTTATTACGCAGGTCTTCAATTTGTTTAAGTTCTTTAGTAAACCATGGGTCGTTCCGGGTATGAGAGTTTTTAATTATTTTTTTAGCAACAAATTTTTCAATAGCAACCTTCAACAATTCAGAAGGTGTCTAATGAACTGTTTGTTAGCCTTATGCACTTCAGCTAAAAAATCATCGCGATCGCGACGGAAAATGCAATATTCCGTAGGGAAAAACTCCGCATCATTAAAATTAACTGAAGTGTTTCGGTCAGAATTATTACGTCATAATTAAATTCTAAAATTCCAAGTTAGAAATTTTTTGATTTTGATCGCATGCACTACAATTAATTTTATTGATTGAAGTTAAATTGACACTTAGCTGCGAGCTCTTTCCTCGTTTTTTGAATGGCGTCTTTCTTGAAAATCGCGAACTATAACCCCAGGTGGCCAAAAATCATGACTTTTTAAGGTACCATGCAAGTTTTCGATGACTCCAATCTTAAAAGACAAAAACGTTAGTTCTGCTAGATCCTGGTCTTTAGGCGACAGTGAGAAGCAGGGCACGTTTGAAGGTTTAAAAACGCTGTTTTTATATGTAATGTAATGGAATACCGACTGGGAGGTAGTAGTTGGATGAAGACGGGAAATATACAAATACTTCCTTCGAACCATAGGTACTGTACGCAATCCAACGATTGGGCAATCCGAACTTGGAACGGCTTCCTGATTAGACTTTATTGGCTGATTAGAACAGTCTGATATAATATATGTTATAAGAGATGTTGGAATATTTGTAATAACTTCATCGAGCGACAATGGCGGGAAGTGTGGCGATAGGCCACCAGTGACTTGAACGTGGCGCCGAGGAATCCATTATAACGTTACCGTTGGTGACCAAATTGAGAAAATCTTCGCAGTTCACCTTAATATCGTGAATCTCCCGGTTAAGCAAATCATCTTCAATTGATTGGCAGCTGTTGCAAACGAATTTCGCATAAGAGAATTCTTTGAACAATTTGGCCCATTTTTCAAAATTTCAGCTGACACTAAAACAGTCTTCAGCCATGATGAATCACGTTTTGGAAAATCACGTTTTAGGTAAAACTCGAGATTCTTGATATGGTTTGATAGTAGTATGGTTTTAAACCCTCAAGGAATAAGAAAGGCAGTTCACTGTTGGCTGGCACTTGACTTGATGTTCATGCTATTATTCCAAGTGAATTGAAGCTCTCAGAGATCGGAATGCTAACTGAAACTGGAGGTAATCATCTTAAAAAGTCATTATAATTTAGCATGTGGAAATACACACAGGCAAAAAACACAGTTGTAGAAAATCTGTTAGTATAAAGCTTTTGAATTGGATCATATTTGCAAAACTCTGATATAGTTCAGTGAATTATACCAGGCGATAAAGTTCTTATTTTGTTAAGACTTGTCCTGATAAACAACTTCATGGGAGACCGCACCTTTCATCGTTTAAAAGATTTATTAATAGTTTGTGAAATTTTAGAACGCTAAGTAGCATTAAAGTGCTTTTTAATTTAACGACAAGATAACTGTACGTCATCGCATCGATGAAATTCAGCACGTACGATGGAAATGAGATTTTAAAATGATTCTTAGATGGGAACATGACCAAAAGTTCCTTCCTATTTGCCCATATTCCAGAACTTCATCTAAAACCATTTTAAAATCCCATTTCTGTTGTATACTTGCCGAGTTTCATGAAATTAATTAAGAAAAAGGCGAGTTTCTTGTATAAAGTAGAACTACGCACACAAACAAGTTCCACCATCAATAAATTAATTAGCGTAAAATCCCATTAATTCTAGTGGCATATGCCCAATATGACTTACATTTTCATTTATGTTTATTTGCAAATTTATTCCTACATATTAAAATGTGTGTGAACTCAAGTTTCAGTAAATAAACGTAAATACGTTTTTTTTGTTTTTCTTTTCTTTTACTTTCCTTTCCGTTTATTCAACTGATGTCATTATTAACCGTTAAATTCCATCAGGTGGATAAAAGTGAAAACCAATTTTTTACAATTTGGGCAGTTCGTGTGATTACACGTGCAATGAAAACATGTCTCACCTTTGCAAATTTTTTGCATATAGTCAATAACGAATAAAATATTGGATGGGGTAATAATGGAGTTTTCCGGTTGGTTGATTGATTGATGGAAAGAGATCACTCACGGTTTTCGTGTTTTTTTGTTGAGATATCCAATATATTTACATTAACTTCAAATTGATACAAGTTACAAGTTTTATACAAGCTTGTTTTAAAGTTAAATTGAACCTGTACCTTTTTCTGCTTTGGGGCAGGTGGTGCCCGTTGTTGAGCGTCTCGGAACTATCACGTATGGGGCGGGAGGCGCAAAGTGCTTTACACTGTCCCACCTGTAGTTCACAACGTTCAACAACCTTTTTCTTACTAACATTGTGTTAGATGCCAGTGGCCATGTTTTCATTTTTTTTCTTATTGTTTTGTGTTTTTTAGTTCTCCTTTAAGATTTCTGCACGGTAGGCCACATCCTATTTATGTAGTTCATCCGATTTCAAATTTTTCTTTTTTTTAATTTCTTTTGGTTGTTTTCCCGACTGAGCACCGCGATTAAGTCGTGGCAGCATCCTCCCTCTTAAGATATTTTTTTGTAATGGCGAGATTCAGGTCTAACCTGAATGCCGTCAAAATATTGCAATTCTAGTTAAATTCCTCCAATCAACATTTATTCAACCGGTGCCTTGCCTTTTAATTATTCAGATTGTATTCCAGAACCCATGTTGTTGGAAGCTGGAAACTTTCATAGACAAAACGAAGTCAACAATCTAATGTCTGCTGATCGACTTTGAGATTCACGCATTGCATATGCAAGTCAAATCCTTTCGGTTACAGCTTCTCCTATGCCTGTGAAGTTTTTACTAAATTTTACTAATCATTTTTTAGTTCTGATTTAGTAAAAACTTTACTGGGGTATATAGCAATGTGAATTTTTTCCTAAATTAATACCAAAACTGAAACACCTTCTATTCAAATAGTGACATTCAGGGGACTCAAGAATTTTTAAGTTATTCATGAATCTGGGTGTTGGGTGCATCTCAATAGGGTAGGGGTTGACCGTCTATAGCCATGTATCTCGTGGTCTATACTCCAACGCTACAACTATGCAGAAACCACCAAAATGTGTCTAGTATACCTCCACGTGGTAATACCCGGGCAACGATGTGAAGCATCGGCGAAATACTAGAGTCGAGTGCAGTACACTATAAATGAGCAATGAGCGGAACAAATATGGAAACAAATACCTCAGGTGGTACACCTGTTGCTCAAGTAAATCCACCCTCTTCGGAGGTCGGTCTCATGGATTCTGAGGAAGACCAGCCATTGCTACACTACAATTATTTTAACCAATCGCAAGACATGTTGGTGAATAAACAAGCTCAATTGAGCTCGAGCTCAACACTTCCAGAGGAGTAAAAAAGTATCGTCCCTCCAGCAGGGGCAAGCAGCCACAACACTCGTTCTACAACTAAAGAAAAGCTTCATAATGAATTGTGTCAAGCTAATAATGCATTAGTTGAAGCCAACAAAATAAACAAGCAACTGAATGTAACAATTGCATGGATTCAGGAGCGTATGAAGACGCTAGAAAACAAAGTTAAAGCTCTTAAGCCAAAGGAGGGCATCGGTTCTACTCCTAACCAGAATACAACTCCACAAGAAGACCATACGGATGAAGAAGAATTAGCTCGAAAAACTGAGTGGATAAGAGTTAAAGGTGGGAGGAAAAAAAGGAAACGGAATAATGCGCCCTCCCCACCTCAATTAAAGGATGATGTCCCAAATATTATCCAGAAACAACCAAAAAAGATACCTCCACCACCACCAATAGTAATAGATGAAGTCAAAGACTACGATTTACTCTATGAGAAAATAAAAACAATAACTATTACTGATAAGTTTAATGCAAAGGTAATGAATGGAAACACCATCAAAATAAACTTAGAAGATACTGAAACATACAAAAATGAAAAAAATGTTAAATGAAGAAAAACGTGCTTGGCACACGTTTGAATACAAACAAACCAGACCAATTAGGGTTATGGCTAAAAAATTACACTTCTACGTGTAAACTAGAATTTGATTGATTGATTGATTGATTGCGATGTACGATCAAGCATTAAGCAAGTCTCCCGTATTATAAATGCGAATACCACACCACTATACCCATGTTACACAACACGACACCACTCTTCTCATGAAGTCCAAACATAGCAATATTCACCCCGTAAAGAAAGGCGCCACATCGATAACCACATAAGTCTAATAGTTGTGATATCCGCCCCTGGCCAGGCCGCCGTCGTACACCTTTTTACATATAAAAAGATCGAGACAAGATCGAGGGATGAGAAAGGAATGTTAGCAACAAAGACTCAACCCGGTTCCAGATACCTAAGTAGTTGATAGTGAGTAAATTTGTTAGTAATATATATTTTTTAGTAATTTTAAGCACAAGACAATACAAATTTAAAGTTCATCTACTGCTCCAACCTGTAAGAAGATACAATGACAACACAAATTTCCTGGTGCCGAAAACTCTTTTTTCTGAAAAGCTGTAAACAACTATTATTATTCCCTCCACCATTTTTTAAATCGGCGGTTGTAAAGGCTCGGAGGGCGAGATTTCGTTCCATCATCATGTTCCATCATCATGTACCCATGCGGTCACCCAAATTTGTACTAACTGTAGGTAGTGTTGCTTGACGTTGTTGTTGAAATCGTTGCGTCTCTGCTGTCCCTGCTACTCCCCCCCCATGACGATGTTTTAAAAATTTGCACAAATGATGATGAACATTTAGGCTAACAGAAAATCCGAATGAATGATGATCAGAATGATCGATGGCCAACTGGCAAAATTTAATTTAAATTTTACTTGAACATTGTTAAATTGAACGGTAGAAGCAAATTTTCAGCTCTCATATTGGAAAGGGATAGCAACATCCATGACGGAACCTATAGGCTAAGAGAAAATCATAATGAGATCGATGGCCCACTAACAAAATTTTATTCAAATTTTACTTGAACATTATTAAGTTGAACGGTAGAAGCAAATTTTCAGCTCTCATATTGGAAAGGGATAGCAACATCCATGACGATATTCTAAAAATTTGCACAAATAATGATGAACCTATAGGCTAACAGAAAATCACAATGTGATCGATGGCCAACTGGCAAAATTTAATTTAAATTTTACTTGAACATTATTAAGTTGAACGGTAGAAGCAAATTTTCAACTCTTATGTTGGAAAGGATAGCAAAATCCATGACGATGTTCTAAAAATTTGCGCAAATAATGATGAACCCATAGGCTAAGAGAAAATCATAATGAGATCGATGGCCAACTGGTAAAATTTAATCAAATTTTACTTGAACATTATTAAGTTGAACGGTAGAAGCAAATTTTCAGCTCTCATATTGGAAAGGGATAGCAACATCCATGACGATGTTCTAAAAATTTGAACAAATAATAATGAACCTATAGGCTAACAGAAAATCATAATGTGATCGATGGCCAACTGGCAAAATTTAATTTAAATTTTACTTGCACATTATTAAGTTGAACTATAGAAACCAATTTTCACCTCTCATATTGGAAAGGGATAGCAACATCCATGACGATGTTCTAAAAATTTGCACAAATAATGATGAACCTATACGCTAACAGAAAATCATAATGTGATCAATGGCCAACTGGCAAAATTTAATTTAAATTTTACTTGAACATTATTAAGTTGAACGGTAGAAGTAAATTTTTAGCTCTCATATTGGAAAGGGATAGCAAGATCCATGACGATGTTCTAAAAATTTGCACAAATAATGATGAACCTATGTATATAGGCTAACAGAAAATCACAATGTGATCGATGGCCAACTGGCAAAATTTAATTTAAATTTTATTTGAACATTATTAAGTTGAACGGTAGAAGCAAATTTTCAGCTCTCATATTGGAAAGGGATAGCAACATCCATGAAGATGTTCTAAAAATTTGCACAAATAATAATGAACCTATAGGCTAACAGAAAATTATAATGTGATCGATGGCCAACTGGCAAAATTTAATTTAAATTTTACTTGCACATTATTAAGTTGAACTATAGAAACCAATTTTCACCTCTCATATTGGAAAGGGATAGCAACATCCATGACTATGTTCTAAAAATTTGCATAATATCGATGAACTTATAGGCTAACAGAAAACCATAATGAGATCAATGGCCAACTGGCAAAATTTAATTTAAATTTTACTTGAACATTATTAAGTTGAACGGTAGAAGCAAATTTTCACCTCTTATATTGGAAAGGATAGCAACATCCATGACGATGTTCTAAAAATTTGCACAAATAATGATGAACCCATAGGCTAACTGAAAATCATAATGAGATCGATGGCCAACTGGCAAAATTTAATTTAAATTTTACTTGAACATTATTAAGTTGAACGGTAGAAGCAAATTTCAGCTTTTATATTGGAAAGGGGTAGCAAAATCCATGACGCTGTTCTAAATATTTGCATAAATATTGATGAACCTGTATGCTAACAGAAAATCATAATGACATCGATGGCCAACTGACAAAATTTGATTTAAATTTTACTTGAACATTATTAAGCTGAACGGTAGAAGCAAATTTTCACCTCTTATATTGGAAAGGATAGCAAAATCCATGACGATATTCTAAAAATTTGCATAAATATTGATCAACCTATAGGGTAATACAAAATCATAATGAGATCGTTGACCAACTGGCAAAATTTAATTTAAATTTTACTTGAACATTATTAAGTTGAACGGTAGAAGTAAATTTTCAGCTCTTATATTGGAAAGGGTAGCAAAATCCATGACGATGTTCTAAAAATTTGCATAAATATTGATGAACTTATAGGCTAACAGAAAATCATAATGAGATCGATGGCCAACTGGCAAAATTTGATTTAAATTTTACTTGAACATTATTAAGCTGAACGGTAGAAGCAAATTTTCACCTCTTATATTGGAAAGGATAGCAACATCCATGAAGATGTTCTAAAAATTTGCACAAACAATGATGAACCCATAGGGCTAACTGAAAATCATAATGAGATCGATGGCCAACTGGCAAAATTTAATTTAAATTTTACTTGAACATTATTAAGTTGAACGGTAGAAGCAAATTTCAGCTTTTATATTGGAAAGGGGTAGCAAAATCCATGACGCTGTTCTAAATATTTGCATAAATATTGATGAACCTGTATGCTAACAGAAAATCATAATGAGATCGATGGCCAACTGACAAAATTTGATTTAAATTTTACTTGAACATTATTAAGCTGAACGGTAGAAGCAAATTTTCACCTCTTATATTGGAAAGGATAGCAAAATCCATGACGATGTTCTAAAAATGTGCACAAACAGAAAATCATAATGAGATCGATGGCCAACTGGCAAAATTTAGTTTAAATTTTATTCGAACATTATTAAGTTGAACGGTAGAAACAAATTTTCAGCTCATATATTGGAAAGGGATAGCAACATCCACGACGATGTTCTAAAAATTTGCACAAATAATGATGAACCCATAGGCTAACTGAAAATCATAATGAGATCGATGGCCAACTGGTAAAATTTAGTTTAAATTTTACTTCAACATTATTAAGTTGAACGGTAGAAACAAATTTTCAGCTCTTATATTGTAAAGGGTAGCAAAATCCATGACGATGTTCTACAAATTTGCATAAATATTGATGAACTTATAGGCTAACAGAAAATCATAATGAGATCGATGGTCAAATGGCAAAATTTACCTATTGGCGAAATACCCCTGAATGTTTGCGTTTGAGTAGCTAATACATTTACATATGTATATTAGTAAAAATTAGTAAATACTTCATTCACTCTCTTCTCTGAGTTGCAATTTCAACATTATGCATAGCATTTGCCATCTGCCGACTAAATCGATGTCTGCGCTGTGGAAGCATTACTAAGTTAAGAGAAAATGGGTCTGAACTAAAGTGAGAGAAAAGTGACTTCACCTTCGTCTGAAGTCACTATATTTTGTCACAACGCACTTTGTTTAAAGGATTTTCTCTCAAATACTAGTTTTTTAGTTCTAATTTTATTATTATTAATCGGTTAAGAATTCACAAAGTTCTGATTGCTTTATTGGCGTATAAGATCAGTTATTTGGAAAGGCGGCATAGTGTCTCCGAACCATATTGCTTCGCGTATTTTTTACACAGGCAACCAATTATCTTTCTTAAGTGAAACATAAATAATCTGGATGTTTTCTTCATACGTATGTACCGAACATATTTCCAAAATCCCCCCATCAAAAAAAAAAAAAATCATTTATTATTTAAACATATAATTAATTAAATACATGATCCGGTATGTTACATTTTCAGTCTTAAAATGTTTAGCGTAATTTCATAAAATGGTGAAAAAAAAGGATTAAGAGTAACAAAAATATTATTAATATGTTTATACACAGTTACACACAAGAACAACTACCAGCCTCCCTAAGGCATTATTTTTAAAGGTATTCAAATATTTAGAGCAAATCGCTGAACACAATTAAATTTGTTTTGTTGCTACACATAGGAATATTGTTGTTGTAGAAAATATGTTGTTCCTTGTCACGGCAGATGTCGGTATTTAAATTTATAATGTTGTTATTAAAGGAAAATTAAATCGTACCTACAATTTTCTTGGGAATAAACATATTTTACCCACTGTTGTTAATATAACAATACAACACTTTGTATTTGTAACACATCTCCAAGAAAACGACTGAGTTAAGGTTATTCACAGTTAATGATCAGAATTCTCAATTCATAGACAGAATGGCACCGAGCTTACTTGGTTTATAAACAATTTGGCGACCAAATTATTTATCGAAAAATTGCCAATACCCAAAGCTCAAAATTTAAAATCATCGAACGGGTTTCACAGAAAATAAAATTTCACGACTTTTCCAGCTATTTAATTTATAATTTATAAACTAAATACCTATACAAAACCAATACTCTCAAATAACAATTTATAGAAACGATTTGGATTTTAGTTTTTCCAAAATAAAAACCATAAATGTTATTTTACTTTATATGTATTATATGTAAAACCATAAATTTTGGTTAAATTCGAAAAAATTCTAAATAGGCAGAAAAACAATCCTTTTAAACCATATTACGGTTTTCCACAACGCCATAAAATAAATTTTGTATATCTTTTTCATTATCGACAGTTAAAATTTTCAACTTGTATTAAAATGGAAACCTTTATGTTATAACAAATAATATTACTTATCCCTTTCTCATCAGGTTGTCCTGTTTGTTGATTTTGCACCAAAAATATAAAATTGTGATTTACCTGAAAGTGCAAAAAATAAAGATAAAAGTAATTTCATAAAATTATAATATAATAACTAAAATAAATAAATTAATTAATTAAGAGAAAACAAAATGTTTTTAATTTTATTAATATTTGCTTTATGAAAATATGAATATTGTGTGTTGGCCACCCCCGCACCCCCTAAAAAAAACCCTTTTTTTTGTTATTCGTGTTGGTCGGTTGAATCCTGCTACCGCTTTGTTATATGCTTTAAAAATATTATATTCTCGTTTAGCTACTTTATCTCTGCTTATTAATTTTTCCCCATTTGTTTTTGTTGGGTATTTTAAGTGTGATGGTAATTTAATTAATTCATTTAAAAACAGTAACTTGTAACCCACAGCTAAACGCTTCCAAAAGCACCAAAAACAAATTGGACTTCCCGGAAAGATACATTTTGTTACGTTACGCACGTGTGCAGCACATAATGATACAATAAAATTATCCCAAACCACAAATAAATTAATATTGTTTAACTTCACTTTAGTCAAAAAATAGCATAGTTACATAAAAAATCATAGTTTTGAGATAATTCGCTTTGAAAGTTTTGTTTGAAAATTTTTTTAAAATAAATATCGAAATATCTCATATTATTTTTGCTTATTCATTAATTCTGTAAATTAGAAAACGTCAACAATAAAAAAAATGTGTGGCGAACATAACTGGCAAGTGTAGACCAATTAAATTGGACAACTAAAACACATTTGGAGGGAGCTGCGAGCAAAGTTATCCAACATTTGCCAACAGAAGACAACTATGAAAGCGCGATGGAAATACTAGCTACCAGATATCAAAATAAAAGGTTACTAGTAAACAATCATATCCACGCTATTCTCGCCCTACACAATATACAACAAGAAACGGCATCCGCAATTAGAACATTACATGGCATCGTCAGGGAAAACTTACACGCAATAAAAAATTTAGGAGTCGACATTACGACTTGTGGTGCTTGGTTAGTACCATATTTATCGAAAAAATTAGATAACGAAACTCTCAAATCATATGAGATGTCGTTAAAAAATCCAAAGCAGCTTCAAACCACCAACGAATTTCTCGAATTTCTGGAACAAAGATATCAAGTGCTAGAAGCCTTACGATTGCCAAAAGTAACACCAGCAAATGATAGCCGTCGCCACAACATCTATAAACAGCAGGCATTCAGCGCAATGGCAATACATAATCATTCATGTATCTTGTGTTGGGACAATCATAGTTTGGAATGCTGCCACAAGTTCAACAAAATGAGTCACATAGAACGGATGCAACTTGTCAGCTTACATGATCTTTGCAGAAGATGCTTAGCTAATACCAACCACACTTTTAGCAATCGTTCTTGTCAAAACCTCAAGGTTCGGTGGAAGGGAAGAGCTTTAAGATTTCTGATTGACACCGTCTCATAAACATCATGCATAACAACAGAAGCCAAACAACGTTTAAATCTTGATGGTCGTAGAATCGGTGCGAAGATCCATAGTGTAGGCGGACAAGTTGCTGGTAAGGTCAAGAGTATCGTAAATATCAACCCACAACCAAGATATCCGTCAGCGCATATTCAATTGAAATTGAGGCTTTAGTACTAGCAAAAATAAGTAATAATCTGCCAGAAACGCCATTTAATTTTAAAGAATGGAACCACCTAAACGAGCTGCAATTGGCCGATCCGAACTACAATATTCCAGCACCGATTGACATGCCATTGGGCGCAGATTTTTACACTCAGATCATGAAGCCGCAGTTCATCAATAAGGAAATAAAAACGAACCAACGGCGCAGCTCACAGAATTTGGATGGGTCATCTTAGGAAGAATATCAATACCCAGCAAGATAATAGAACTAAAATATAACTCAAACGTCTCATCAACTGAGATAGACGAAAAACAAAAAAAAATTTGGAAATTAGAAGAATTGCATCCCCCACGCATTCTGACCCAACTACGTAATTCTGGCAACAGCAAGATTTCTTCAAGTCGAAAAAACGTTGTCCAGAGAACCAAATCTCTGAGAAGGTTATACAAACTTTATACGTGAATACGAACAAGTTAAGCACATGAAAATATTAAAAGATGAGGAAGAATCAAATGCAATATATTACCTTCCACATCACGCAGTGATCAAGTCAGACAACACGACTATACGAAAC
Source organism: Tipula vernalis (assembly GCA_958295665.1). Lineage (NCBI taxonomy): Eukaryota > Metazoa > Arthropoda > Insecta > Diptera > Tipulidae > Tipula > Tipula vernalis. Next base: position 111,298,685 of record OY282559.1, read on the forward strand.
TGAGTGTCGCGTTCGAACAGGACCTAATATCGATTCTAATGCGATGGAGAAAACATCAATTCGTTATCAAGGCTGACATAGAGAAGATGTTCCGCTAGATCATAGTCAATAAAGCAGATCAAAACTATCAAAGGCTGCTGTGGAGAGAATCACCAAGAGAGGATCCCTCAACAAGAACGTTAAGAGATTTCTATGTAGATGATCTACTTTCAGGAGCGTATGTATTAGAAGAAACATCAGAAGCCCAGTCACAGCTCATACAACTGCTAAAAGCAGGAGGTTTTAATCTAAAAAATGGGCGAATAACAACAAAGAATTGACAACACATCTACTTGCAAATGCTCGCAAAGATGGACTGTGCTCCAATAAAATAAATGAAACAATAAAGACGCTCGGAATTACCTGGAACCCCGTTTTCAACATTTTTGAGTTCAAGATTTCATCGTTCGAAAATATGCGGGAGCCAACAAAAAGGAGCATATTGGCAGAAGTGTCCAAACTATTCGATCCGCCAGGATGGTTTGCACCGATAATCATCCAAGCAAAGTTATAAATGCAGAACTTATGGATGGCTATAGTTGACACAATACTAAGTGTTGAACTACAACAACAAGGGATTCAATTCAAAGAAGGTTTGAATGAAATTGAAAATATTACCATATGTAGATGGATAGAACACAGACAACAAGGAAAAAATGAACTGCGTTGATTCAGCGATGCATCAGAGAAGACATTTGCAGCAGTGGTATATTACAAAACAACAAACTCCAAAAGAACACCAGTCGTTTATCTAATAGCAGTAAAAATCCAAGGTCGCTCATATAAAAAACAGAATATCATTACCAAGGTTAGAATTATGTGTAAAAAAGTTTCAAGATGCCAAGAGTTTGGAGTACGCTTCTACTTATGCGTGGACGGATTCGATGATGATAACGCTCGGATGGATAAAAGGCAATCCCAGCAAATATAAAAATTTTGTGGGAAACTCAGTCACTTATGCAACCAAGTCAGTGGCATTATGTAAAATCCAGCTGCAACCCCGCAGATGTAGCTTCACGAGGAATTAACGCTCAACAATTGCGAAACAATCAACTTTGGTGGAAAGGACCAAAATGCAGCTCCTCAGCTCTTAAAATCAAAATAACTTACAAATTTATTGCTACCCTTAAAAGAGAGATGACAAGTTTTTTAACAGTAGATGCACTGACCAGATCCCACAATGTAATCATAAAAACAATACAACCATCGGAATTCGCCGCAGACATTAAATCGCTCAAAACAATGAAGAAAGTTAAAAACAACAGCAAACTATCATCACTCAATCCTTTCATTGACGAAAATGACTTGTTGAGGTTCGGCGGTAGATTACAAAAATCTCAGCTTAAGTATGATTAAAAGCATCAACTGATTTTACCTATAGATCATATTTACTCAAAACTTATCACTCATGAAGCACACCATCTCGTATTACATGGAGGCATTCAAGCGACCATTGCACAATTACGTACAAAATATTGGGTTCTGAATAGTAAACGTGTAGTACGTACAACAGTCCACAGTTGTGTAAGATGCTTTTGATTCAGGAAAACAGCATCAGAACAATTAATGGGTAAGTTACCAGAAGCTAGAGTCACTCCATCTGCATGCTTAAACTCCAGACTGATTCTTTCTTTGCCAAGCGATTTGGATAATTTTGATGCTTTAATGCCTGAGCATTTCTTAATCGGGAGACTGCTGATTTCACCTCGTGGGTTAGACAAAAGCAACATAAGCGCAACACAGAGGTGGACCCTGCTTTCAAAAATGATTCAAGGATTTTGGAAAATATGGTCTAAGGAATACTTAACCAGTCTACAACAAAGATCTAAATGGACACTACCGAGAACAAATTACGAGATTGGTCAGCTAGTTCTAATCAAGGATGAGCAACTTTCACCTACAAAATGGGCAATGGGAAGAATAACAGATACTCATCCAGGGTCAGATGGTCTAACCAGAGTTGTATCTATAAAAGGTCCTAAAAACACCATCTTCAAGAGACCTATTTCAAAGATAAGCCCTCTTCCAATAGGATAGTCAAAATCTAACAAGGAAACCAAATGAAGATGCAACAATAGACGACAACAAGATGGGAAAACTCAAGATCTGTAGCCAGAAGGTCACACTTACCAATGGTTTATGCACCACTGCTAATATTACTAATTGCATTCACTATAAGCAATTCAAGCACACTACCCTTCAATATCACAAAGTTTGAAAATCAACCAGGCAGATATTTTGAATCCATTGGAGAGCTCAAACTTACAAAAAACGACTGGAACATAATAGTGTATTACAATCTAACCAACTTTTATGCAGGATTAGCTGGTAATAAGCACTGCATAGACAGGCTAGCAAAATATTGTACATATCCTCACAATAACTTTACAAACTCAAGTATTTCTAAAAAATAAAGAGAAAACATATGTAGATTAATATATAAAAATCGTTCAAGCAGTCCTTAAGAGAAATGGAGCACAGGGATGATTTGCTTCACCACCATAAGGTAAGTTTTGGAAGCAGTAAACGAGGACTTTTCAACTTAGGAAGAAATCTAGCCAACGAATTATTCGGGGTGCTAGACGACAGAGCCGCGGCGCATAATACACAAGAAATAGAGAAGCTCAAGCGTTACTGAAAAATCAAACGACAATCATAGACGCGACTATAAACGTTTTTAAGAATAGAGAGGAAGATATAGACAAGCATTGAATAGTATTCAAGGCTCAGTTAGAGGAGGCTCTAGAGAGCAACAATGAAAAAGAAAACTTTATAGCCTTATCAATACATACAATATTGCGGATGATTGCATTCAAAGAAATCCAAGACACACTGATAGAAACAGTATTGGATACGCACAACCGAGTCATTATCACGTGGTTCTTGACGATCCAACAACTCAAGGAAGAAATAGATTTCATGAATAGAAATCTACCATCTGCGCTTAGGCTGCCCAATATCGTAGATACCGATGACATATTGGCACTGTACCAGCTTATGACACAGCCAAGACAAGGCTGCAGGGAAAATATTTGCTATTTGAAGTGAAGTTGCCTTTAGTATATAAGGAAATATACCAAATATTTAAGCCCATACCGCTGCCTACTCCCAACATTCCATCTATATTCATAAGGTCACAAGTGGAGATTTTTGTGACAAATTTACATCGGCATACATATTCCTCAATGACAAATTCCGAATGGCAAAACTGTATCAGAACCAACGACTTTAACATATGCCAATTTGAGTGAATAAACAATGCGAGGTAGTCGAAAGGAACGTGTTCAATATGCCCGACACATAGATTTAGCTAAAGGATCACCGATGGCTTTATTCAGTAACAACCGAGCATACGATCAGTATCGTTTGTCAATAACAGTCATTTTCAACAAAAATATCCAACAATGGCATAATAAGCTTAGAACCGTAAGCATACTATCGAAGCAAACGTATTTCCACAAGGTGTATTCCTCAATATTACCAACATTTAATCTCTCAATATAGAGATGGCAAATCAGCCACAAGATTAGTCGTATCACTTTCAAGACCTAATCGCAGAACTACAGCCAAAAATAAAGGTAGCATCGATAAATATGGAAGAAACCTTATCACTACGAGCACCACTCACTACATACTTTCATATGGGCTCATTACAATCAACAGGAAAAGAGGGATTGAAGCCACCAAAGATAAAACAGCCACAATCACTCTCCTAGAAGTGCTGGTATAAGACATAATAATCTTCACATCAGGGCCGGGGATTGAATAAAACAACTATCAACGTATTTCTGTCTAGCCCGGACCAACAGCAAACGGGAAACATTCTCAACAAGTCAACTATCAAATTTATGATTTGACTAAAGTTACGGTCAAACAGTTAATTTATCTAGTTGCATACGACACGCTATGCTTCTTGATGGAATAACTACTGCATTGGCTCCACACTCGTTCCAAATTGCTAACGGTTGCACATTCAGCTATAAGCTAAGCGTCAGAACATACCTTAATTTACCTCTTTTAAGGTGCATCCCCAGGGTGAAATGAAGTTTATGACGAATTGTCAAAAAAAAAAATCACAATAGCCAAAAAGTGTAGAAACCAACCTTACACTTCCAGCAAAATCCAATAAGAATGATGATTCATAGATTTTGTCATTTGTTAACTAAAATTCAGAATACGATATTACATTACCTGTTAACGTGGGATTTCATGAATATTTGTGGGAAAATATATTTTTGCTCGAATATCCAGGTCGCGCAAAAATATTGTTGCTCCAACTAATCACGAAATCCTACTGAATACCATGGCATAGTTAGATCTGCGTACTTATTTATACGATTATGATCGCCATCAAACTCAACCTAGACTTTTTTTTTATGTAAGGAAATTTGTTCAAATAACAATCCCAATCTCAGTCCCTGAAGGTCGCACAAAAATATCGTTTGGTACAAATATTCACGAATTCCTACTGAAAACTAGGGCATAGTCAGATCAGCGTACCACGATTACTTGTTAATGGCCATTAAACTTCAACTAGTATCAACGATCTAAATAAATTAAAATTTTGGTTTCCTCCCTACCATTGTGAAATATCACATACACTATTTGATGCAATAACTTAAGGCTATTATTCCCCATTAATGGGATCTTGCCATAATCCCTATGATGTTCGTGTTATTGGTTTAAAATAAAAATTAAAATTTTAGTTCATTCTCGTCGTTGAGAAATTACGCACATACCTATTGATCCACGAAACCTAAGGCTGTTATTCGCTGTCAATGGCATGTCACGAGAATGCCTGTGGTATTCGTTTGTCGTTTGAATAATAAATTACTCAAACGAAGTAAAGCGAAATGATGTAAACAAAATCTTAAAATTTGGGTCTGTTCGACACTTAAGGTTATTGTTTAATTTGCGTGAAGTTTTCCTAAACTATCCTAAAAAAAATAAATAGGATCGTTTAGGAAAAACTTTGCATGTGTTCATGATTATAATATACTTAATTCGGATTAACCGATAATCAGTATTATATAAAGAACAAAAAACACAGAGTTTATAAAATAAATAAGGCCCGAAATGAGCTGAAAAATAAACGTTCCTAAAATGAGAACATCATCATTTGAAAAGTTTTAGAGTTATAACAAGATCATACGATTTCCGTTTATGTCTTACGTAAGTTTCCCAAACAATTTCCATAACTTAGAAAAACCGCCTCAAAAATACTAAGTATATTTTTGAGTAACTGTGGATGTAATCTAACAAAAAAACATCATCATTTAATGCGAATTACCCTCGTACCGTCGCAAACACGTTCAAAACAAACCGAACTTTTGGTTGAATTATTGGTTGCATTATTGTTCAATTGCAGTACAAAAATATAAAGGGCTGAAATCCTCACGAGATGATAAGAACTTCGGTCTGTATTACGTGCGTTTGTGAGATTATATCAAGTCAACTCAAACTAACTCCCGAATCAATAAATTCCTAACTGAACCACAATTCAACCCCAAATCAACTTTCAACTTAACACTCAACACAATCTCCAACTTAACCACAAACTTGCTTCTCAACTTAACCCTAACTAATTTTTCCTCATTCAGTCCCCTACCACCAACTTACCCCAAGCTTTAACTTTGTAATGACGCCCACGGTTGTTGTCGTTCCTATCGCTGCTTTTTAAATGAATTTTGCTTTATTTATAGTTCTGGGAATTTTTATTCCATATTTCAGAACTTCATCGAAAAATCATTTTAGAATCCCATTTCAAATGCACAAGCCGAATATCATCATAATTGTTTGAGAAATAGGGAAGTGACATCATTATTAGCCATATTCCAGAACTATATCCAAAAATCATTTAAGTATCCCAATTTAAATCACAAGAAGAATTTCATCATAATTGGTTGAGAAATAGACAAGTTTCATTATACTTGACCAAATTCCAGAAATTCCTTCATAAATCATTATAGAATCCCATTTTCAACGAACATGTCGAATTTCATCATAATCGGTTAAGAAATAAACAAGTTCCATCATATTGGCCATATTCCAGAACTTCTTCCAAAAATCATTTTAGAATTCAATTTCCAATGCACAAGCCGAATTTCATCATAAGGTAAGAGCACCCGTCACCGCCACCCCACCAACTACCGCCGCTGCGCGCAAAATAGCAAAATAATAAGAAAACCGTTTGAAATTTGTATATCGTATATATCGAATATCGAACACAATCGACCATAAGTTTTCCAAAGGCCGTTACAAATTCTATCTAACATTTCATTTCAATAGCGTTGGTTGCGACCAAAAGAATAGTTTTGACAGGTCTCACAATAATTATTAAAAACACGTGGAAAATTAATTTCTTAAGTTTAAATAGTTTTAGAGAAAATAATTGATGGTGAATGTGTTAAAAGTGATAAATAGTGTTTCGTGAATCATTTCCCGTAAGTATTTATGTACAAATATTTAATACTAAATATTAAAAATAGCAAATATTGTGTGGCGGTAATTGATACCACGAAGTTTACCGTTTGAACCAACAACCGCCACCCCTGGCGGTGATTGAGTTTTATAATTTTAAGATTTTGAGTTAAAATTATACATTTTTAAGAAGTTATTTATATGGTGTAATTGTAAAAGAAATTAGCTGTATTTTCTTTGGTCCAATTACCACCACTTAATATTTGAACTCCTGTTCCCGTAAAAACACTGACAAAAATATAGTGGCGGAAATAGGAGTTTTGCTATGGCGGTGGCAGGTACCAAGTAAAGGTATATTAAAATTAAAATATTTAAATAAAGAAACTAGATATTTTAATTTTTTTTTTTTTTTAATTAATTTAGAAAAATATGTAACCAAAAAAGTGTAATTTTTGTTTTTTATTTACCAATAAAGGCCATTTAATTTCAAAACAGTAGTATTTATTCAGAAGACGATAATAGGTGCAATAATCGGTAGTTGGGTCGTTCTTTTTTCAGTTGCAATAAAATATGGCGGGGCAGGGTAAAACATTTCAGTATAGCATTGATGCCATGACACAGGCTATCGAGGAAGTAAAAAAGGGACAAAGTGTTAAGGTTGCAAGTGAGAAATATAATGTACCACGAACTACACTACGTGATAAGCTTAGTTGTAAATACGAGCTAGGAGCAAAGCCAAGACCTCCTACTATATTAAGTGCTGATGAAGAGACACTACTAGTCAAGTGGATCCAAAAGTTAGCAAGGTTGGGGTTTCCTATTACAAAAACCCAGCTGCAGGATTCCGTTGCAGATCTCACAAAATCATTAAGTCGGCCAAACCCTTTTACTGGTGGGAGACCTGGAAGAAAATGGTTGGCCGGTTTCTTAAAGAGACACCCAGAACTAGCCTTACGTGTGTCGCAAAACTTGACTGCTGCTAGATCACAATTGACAGAACGGAATATTAGGAATTGGTTTGTTGAAATTAAAACTTATTTAGATGAAAACAATTACCTAGAAGTAACAAATGATCCATCACGCATATTTAATTGTGACGAAACAGCATTTTTCCTTGCACCTAAGGAAAAATCGGTTTTGGTGAAAAAAGGAGCTAAACAGGTTTATTCGAGAATTGCAAATGATGAAAAAGAGTGTATTACAGTATTAATTACAGTAAGAGCATGTGGTGACCTCGGACCACCAATGGTTTTATTTGCATATAAAAGAATTCCCAATGGAATTGTAAAAAAAATGCCAAAGGATTGGGTTATTCAAACATTTTATGAACACATAACAAATGTTTTCCATCCATGGATTACAGAAAAGAAAATTCAGTCACCTGTAATATTATAAGTTGACGGCCACTCATCGCATGTTACGCTACCGCTCTCTGAGTTTTGTGAGAAAAATAAAATTATTTTGATTGCTTTATTTCCAACCGCAACGCATATTTTGCAACCCTGTGATGTCGGACTGTTTCATCCAATCAAAGCTGAATGGAAGGCTGCGGTGCATAACTACAGGTGGAAACATAATGGTGGAAAACTGATGAAAGAAAATTTTGCTCCTTTGTTGTCAACATGCTTAGAAAATAGTGCAAAACCAGAAACCATAAGATATGCCTTCAGAACAACGGGGCTGTTTCGATTCAATGCTGATGGTATTGACTATGGCAAATTATTAAAGCAAGTTGCGCGTGAAATTACTAGTGAAACCCTTAAGTCCATAGACAACAAACACAAACGAACCTGCAAACAAAATTGAATCTTCAGACCGAAAATTCTTAAATATTTTAGAAAGTAAAATACCATCCAATTTGCTTTCAGAATTCCACAACTCACCAGGTATTGGGGACGGTGATCTTCAGCACAAAAGCCTATTTGAACTGTGGTACAAAACGATAAGAAATGAAAATTACACATTTAATTTGCCTAATGAAGATGAAAATTATATTGATAAAAGTTTTTGGTTTAAAGAAAGTGACATTGTTTATCTAAACGTGCTGGGAGATGGCTCCATTTTAATTGTGGACAAACACAAAGAAAAAGAGGCAGCCATGAACACTATTATAGCAGCTGTTGTGAAACAACATCTCCATAGTAAAGTAAATAAAACATCAAGATAATATATCGTGATACTATACCAAAACATTATAGTAGCGGACAGAAATAAAAACATAAATTACTACAGAAAATATCATGATGCGTAAAATTATAAAATTGGAAATTATAATAATCGGAACAGGGCCCTATTGCACCAACTACTTATCACTAATTACTTATCAACTTATCATAACTTTTGATAATTTTCTATTGTACCAAATTGAAATTTGATAAGTATTTAATTGAGTTATAATAAGTGATAAGCACTCACTTATCAAAATTAAGTTGCACCAATTTGCGAAATGATAAATGATAAGTAATATTTTGATATGCGATAAGTTTGAGGTTTTTGATAATTTTTTCGTAGTTCTGTTGCATCAAAAGTTTTAACTTATCAATAATCGACTACTTTAATGATAACTTTTCCAAAATATCAATAAGAAAAATTTTACTACTCAAATAAATTGATAAGAGCTACAAATTGTAATAGTATGACGGAAGTCTATTAAAAACGTTTTTTTTTTGCGGTTATTGTAAGCCATGTAATGTAGCCAGAACCAAATATTCTCTGGACTCGAGAGTGATAAAACATTTTCGTTTGTCACATGAACAAATTGAGCACGTATTATTAAAAATCGGAGCAAATTTTCACCTTGGAAGCGACCAAAACTGCGCATTCAATTCTCTATAGCAGCATACTAACACTGCATTGGTTAGGAATGTCCAGGATAGAAGTTTCTTGAGATGGGTGGTTGTCCTCAGGTAGCTGGTTGCTTCGATGGAACAATGATTAATATAGATGCACCTACGGTCAATGAAGAACTTTGCGAATCGACATGGAAAACATTCACTGAATGCAATGAAAGTGTGCTGCCCAGACCTCAGCTTTTATGCAGTAAATTCAAATTGGCCAGGTAGTGTCTATGACTACAGAGTATTGCGATATATAAGGCTATTAAGCAATTTTGAGTCTTATTTATTTATTTATTTATTTATAGTATTTATAAATAATTTAGTATTAAGAGGAAAAGCACACATGGAAACAAAGCAATCGAAACAAAAAAAGAAAAAAGAAGTTGCTTCCATTAGGCATAAAAACCTCTTAAATTTTTTCAAACAATTTCCACCTCGTGCTTACACATTCTATTTTGAGCAGTAGCTCATTTACAATAAAATGTACAGCACGAGGTGAAATAATATTAAAAATTAACAAAATAACATGGTTATTAAAAAGTGTAGTCTTGTTTTCGTTCGTTCCTCGGTGCTGTGATTTTGGGTGACAGTGCTTCCCCTTAAAGATTGGCATATCCCACCAATGCAAAGAAATCCGGATGACGCAATAGAGCAAAGATTTAATCGTGCTCATAAGCGGACGAGTCGAATAGTGAAAAATCATTTTGGTTTGTATATTACAATTTTTGTATAATGTAGTTAAATTCAATTTATTTGTTAATAGGAATTCTCTTAATTCATTTGTTATGAAAATAAATTGTTTACATTTAAGTACTGCTGAAAAATTATTTACAGTTAGAAAAGAGAATTTATTTTAAAAGCAACAAAATAAAAGTTTTTCAATTGATTCTAAACACTGAAATAAGAACTCTCAATTGAGAAAGTTATCTCTTCATGTATTATTCGATACATGTAAATTACAGAATAACAATTTTTTAATTGTTTTTCTATATACATATGAAGGTACAAAACCATTTTGCAAACACTATCACATTTATAGTATTTTTGTATAGATCATTACAACTTATCATAAAAATTTGATAATTTGCCAATTGATAAGTTATAGACAATCTGATGTGCAACGCTTATCACTTATCATTATCAAAATTTGATATGTTTTCAAATTGATAAGTGAGTGAGATTTTGTGACTTTTGGTGAAACACTTATCACTTATCATTATCAAAAAAACTAACTTATGATAAGTTGACAAGTAATAAGTGATAAGTAGTTGGTGCAATAGGACCCTGGTCTAAATAAGTAGGAAATATTTATTAGTGTAAAATATTAATTTATGACCTAGAAAGAAAATCAAAGAACTAAAAACCGAAATTCATGTAAAATAATTAGGTATACGAACACATGTTAAATAGAAGAAAATGCGAAATAAGTAATACGGGTGACACAAAAATAAAACGAAAGCAATAAAATAACCCAAAATTATTACAAAATTACGAAATGCAGCGTATCAATATATTTAAATTCCAGGAAAATGAAAATTCGGCTAAATCAATGTAAATCGATATTATATATTTTGTTGTTGTAAACATATAGTACCATATATGTTGTTGTTGTGTTTAGTAATAAAAAATTAGTATATAAGAACTACAAATTTTGTAGAAAATTCATTCTGTTAACACCATTCTGTTATCGACATTCTGTTAACATTATTCTGTAAAATAGTTCATAACGTCATTCTGTCAAAAAAGAATAATAATAATCAAATGAAATTGAAAGAATAATTAATAATATATAAGTACAAACTATAATCTCCAACAATTTAAATTTAAATAAAAAAATAAAAGTGAAGTAAAACATATAAGCCAGCATTTATCATCAAGAGAATATCCAGCAACTAGTAAGTATCATCATCATACTAACATAAAGGGCACCGGGAGTATTTAACATAACGGGCTAATTCCTGCATGGCAAAGCAGGAAAGTAAGTGAAATAGGGCGTACGCCCCAGTAGCTTGCTAACTACGCTGTTAAATACTCGCCTTTAGTCAACTAACAAAAATCTTCTCCTCAAACGCAATATTTCTAGTCTCAACTAACACATATACTAGATAGTCACGTACAAGTCACAAGTAATGCGAATATCACAGAACATTAAACCCTATACATAACAACTAAACAAGCAACAATAGTTTACTCAAAATTTGTGCATACGTTTATCGAATATTTAACATTCCTAAATTCGGTAAGATTAATTAAATATATCCCACTAATATCCTCGTATCCTATAAATAAGCAATCAGTCCATCAAAGTATCCTATATCTCTGAAAACATAGGAAATCACATACGGTAAAAGCAAGATAAAACAATTATATTGCGTTAAATTAAATGGTATATTCATATATCACACAATCGGTTTGATTTGAAAATACACATCTATATTCGTTGGTCAACTAGCCAGTCTATTGTTGGTTTCAGAACCAACACACAGCATAAAAACGACACAGTAGACAACCCCTCAGCATCATACAATATAGAATATATTGGCATCAACCAATATAGAATATTGGCACAGTAGACCACGTATATAGAATACAGCACCTGTGAGTCCCTTGCATGAATGTTCGAATTCGAATAATACGAACTATCCAACACCATTCAAAAATGCTTTGTATTGGCCAGAGCCCTCACAAAACAAAACCGTCAAAATGAAGAAAAAGATTACCCCGGTTGTGGCAACGTCAAAAGAATTTATTTCACATCTGCAAGCTCAAAAATGTGAAAAAGAGCTAAAAAAAAGGGAAATTGAAAAGAGGACAATTGAAAAGAGAACTGAAATTCAATGAAAAAGAAGCACAAAAAGTAATGGTCAGTGTTATATCAGAAATAAAGAAAAAGAAAGACACATTTAATGTTGGAGACTATGTGGCAGTTCATTATGAAGGTGAATTGTTTCCTGGGCTTGTCGTCGAAAAAGTAGAAGTTCTTGATGAGGTAAAGGTCAAAACCATGGCTATGGCAGAATCAAACTGGAAATGGCCTGAAAATGAAGATGTATTAAACTATTCAATAATTGACGTTATCAAAATTTCTCCGCCATCATTAATAACCAATCGAGGGCTTTATGCAGTTCAGAGATAGCTTTAATAAAATCTGGAAACCAATTACACTAAATTGATAATTAGCCTTATATAGTATATACGAGACAATATTCCTAATTTAATTTTTATAAATGCTTATGCATATGATATATGAAGTTTTAAATACAAAAGTGATATGCCTTAAGCTTATAAGCAATAACTATAATGCCAAAGACGGCGCTTTTTTAAGTTTTTTATTTTAAGAACGCAATATTTTTTTTTTGTTTATGTTGTTATGAATGAATCGATATTTAATTAAGTAAATAAAACTGCTACACTAGATAAACTATGGTTGAATGTGTTTAATTATCTGTTAATTACATGTGGCGGTAGTTGATGCATTTTTTGGCTAATTTTGCCGGCAATAGGTACAACGCAATATAAGTGTGGCGGTGATAGGGAACAATTGATTAATCAAAAAAGTTATTATAATTACTTAATTCCCCAAGGAATTGAATGTTTTCCTTTAGGATATCGTGATTAAACTATAATAAATTTAAAAAAAACAAATAACAAAATTTTTTGGTGCTAAATAATAAAAATACACTAGATTTTCTCAAACTAAGCTACTACGGTGACGGAGAAATAGGCAAGTTCAGTTAAGAAATAGATAAGTTTCATCCTAATTGGCCATTCATTAAATTTGTTAAAGGTTTAATTTGAAATGTAAAAGTTTCAATTTGAGGTTTTAGATATTAACAGTGACCTTTCTTAAGTCTTAAACAATATTTGTGTAAAGTTTGGTTCAAATCGGTCAAGTCGTGTGAATTGGTTTAAATATCATACACATATGCTGTACATACATACAAACACTCACTTTATTTTATAGATTGCTCAACTGTTCACTAAACACTGGTTTACAAGCCCAATTCAACCCGCAAACGACTCAACCCTTAATCCAACCGGAAACTCTCATTTAATTCAATCCTCAAACCAGCATATATAAAAAATTGGCCTATTGCTCATCAAATTTTAATCAAACCCAACCTAATTCAACTCCAACTCAACTTCAACTCAACCCTCAAATTGACCCCTAACTTAACCTTCAACTCAACCCTAAACTTAATGGCCAACTCAATATTCAAACCAGCATATGTATAGTAAAAAATTGGTAAATATTTCTATAACCAGGCGTTTTGGGTCAATTCGTATGGCAGGTACCCGGCCCTCTTGACATACAGGTTCCAAAAGCTTTTTAAATCTCCACTTTGACCATAGAAACAGATTGGCGAAAAAAAAATTCTAAATCATACAAGACGTTTACGAGATACCATGAGTACAGACATCGACATCCAGACTTCTCTAAGGCAGACGGACGAACATTTTTTTTTTTTTGCTTTTTAGACCAACCAAATTTTTGATCATTTTTGACAGGATTTCAATACTTTGGTCTTTTTAGACCGAAGTAACTTGTAAAGTTATTTTTTTTGATTTGTACCAATCTGATTTTTTTTTCGTCTTCGAAATTCTATCTACCTTAGCTGTTCTGAAAATCTAATAGATGATTTGTTGTAAGTTGCTTAAATCAATTAAACCATTTTTGAAAATATCTCTTAATATCATAATTCAGAATTTGTAAAATTTTGATTCAAAAATGTGTCCCCTTAAGAAAGTATGAATTTCCCTCGTTTCTAATTCGTGATCGGAAATACATCGCTGTGCGAAGAGGTTTAATAAGCGCCTTTTGTGAGTTTTCTACATTATGATGTGGGAATGTTGAATAAAACTAATAATGTAAAATTTAGCATTCTAAAATTTGATTTTTCATGATTCTTTACTTTGCTAATGCTTTGAGCAATTATGAAAAATTCGGTTAACGAAATTTCGATTTACGTGCAATTTTTTGAGACAAATTAATTCGTTAAGCGAGGGGTGGGTGTAAATCGAAATTTCGTTAATCGAATTATTCGTAAAGTTTTCGAATATTCGTAAAAAGAGATGTCGTAAATCTGGGTGTATAATAACGTTGAAAAGCGTAACAGGAAAGTTTCCTTTGGTATGATTTGTCATTAGGTAAGAGTTACCATATGGTATCAGTTGGCTGGGTATGAGTGGTAATAGCAAGACTTATAATGCCACAAAGCTGTACCCACCACTGCTAATCATCTCTATCAGTCTAAGGTTAATTAAACTGAAACAGTTGATGGTGCATGATGATGAGGTTGGTCAATACCTCTATTCCATTATACCAAAATTGTAATAATTGTTGGTCGGAAATGAGTTAAAACAAAAAGTTAGCCAAAAAATGAACCGGTTAAAGTTCTCCACCGATTTTAACAGGTCTGGGACGTTAAGTTCATGTAATTTTAAGTTTTTAAAATAATTCACTTTTCTTAAATCACAAATTTTATCACATACAGCAAAATCCAATAAGAATGATAATGTTGCATAGATTTTGTCATTTGTTAACTAAAATTCAGAATACGTCATTTCGTTACCTTTTAACGTGGGATTTCATGAATATTTGTGGCAAAATGTATTTTTGCGCAAATATCCGGCTCGCGCAAAAATATCGTTTGGTAATAATATTCAATGGCTTAGTCAGATAAGCGTACATATATCTACGATTGCATGAGAAAGGTCATCAAACTCCACCTAAACTTTTTTGATATACGGAAATTTGTTCAAATCAAAATCTCAGCCCCTGAGGGTCACGCAAAAATATCATTGGCCCAACGAATCACGAAATCCTATTGAATACCTATTTAAACGATTAGATCGCTATCAAACTCCACCTACCCTTATTTTGATGTATGGAAACTTGTTCAAATAATAATCTCAATCTCAGTCCCTGAAGGTCACACAACAATATCGCTTGGTACAAATATTCATGAATTCCTACTGAATACCAGGCCATAGTCAGATCAGCGTACCTATCTCTACGATTACTTGTCAATGGAAATCAAGCTCAATCTTTTTTTTTGTTTCGGGAAATTTTTTAAAATAAAATTTTCAGTCTGTTTTGTGTCATTTTTTTTTTGTGTCAGATCAGAAACTTCACTTTAGTAAGTTGCATCCAGACGATTCCGTTTTCCGTTCCACAAAATGCATACCATAAAGCGCAGGTTTAGTTCGTTTTGAAAAATATCCAACCTTTCGAAATAAGTTTTATATTAAAAAACATCTACTAATCGGCCGGGTGAAATAACAAATAGATACGAGTCAAGTTTCTAACAAATAGCAACTATAAGCATGTACAGCGTTAATATGATAACAATAAAAATTTTTAGTGGTGGGGATGAATTCTAATTTTAATTTTTGTTTACATCAGATCGATTTTGCTCGTTTGTGTAATTCCTTGTTCAAACCAATAACATGAATATCAAAGGAATTGTCCTATGCTATGAGCAAGACGCTATTTATGGGCCTTATCAACGATCTAAATAAATTAAAATTTTGCGACAAGGTTAGAACAATAAATTATTCATTACAATAAAATTTGGTCTTATATTGTAAGAATATAAAAAATTAATAAGTTAGTATGGGAGCCCCAAGCTACCCTTACTCGATCGCAACCAAAATATGAGGTGCATATCTCCACTTAACATAACAATAAATCAAATATCATAATTTTACAGGGGGAGGGGGGGGGAGGGGGGGGGGGGAGGGGGGGTGCCGGTAAAATTGCTCATGTTATACCAGCCCAAATGTCAACCTCACCTGCTCGTGGCACTCCCTGCTAATTAACAAACGAGGTTCTGATGACCGAGTAACGGCGGAATAACCGACTACCGAGAACTTAGCAAATGAGGTTCTCATCCAGGACCCAATCTCATTCTGGTCGGAGTGGTAGATATAATAAGACCAAACAACTAGCAATGCAGCAGAACAATAATGAGAATAATACCCCAGGTGGTACGCTGATTTATTCGGCAAATCCACCCTATGCGGAAGTAGGCTCAATGGATTCTGGAGTGGCCACTCATTGCTACTAGAAAGCGTGTTTAGGAGGAGCCCTAAACTTCCTAACTTACCACCACCCATAGTTGGCTACTCCTTCCAAGCAGATAAAAAAAAAGAAATTGATGATCTTAGAAAGAAATTGAACGAAATTCAAAGTTTTACTACCCAGCTGCGCGGCGAAGTTATGAAGCTCAAGATAGAAAACGAGGAGCTGAAAAAGGTTCTTCAAACAAAGGTTCGGGAGAAGCCTCTGCCTTTTATAAACCACACTAAATTACAAGAGTACCATACCGATGAAGAAGAGCTTGAAAGAGAAACCGGACAATACGCCTGGACGTTAAAAATTAACAAAAAATCAAATAAAAAAAGGAAAGCCGAATCCTCGTCTGAATTTGATTATAGGCAAGCATCAACTAGTGGGAACATTAGTAATAAAGAAAAAACAACGTAACATAACCTGGTACGGCATTACCGATTATGGTAAGGTCCTATTTATATTAAAATCGGTGACAGATAAAACAAGGTATGGAAGATTAATACGTCAGACTCCGAGACCTATAGAGCATTGGCAAAGACGCTCAATGAACAAGGAAACGAATGGTACACAAACGAAAATAAGAATGACCGCAAAATCAAAGTAATGGCTCGAGGCCTTCATCCAACTTGACCAATTAAAGACATAGTGGCGGATCTAAATCAAAGAGGGCTGCTAATAGAAAATGCAGATCATTGTTCATGCTCACCTTTAATAATAAACAGAAAATTGCAGAGCTATCCTTAACATGAGAGTTAGGATTGAATTACTAAGAAAAACCACCGGTTTAATACCGCAATGCAAGAAATGTCAAAGTTATAACCATACGCGGAAATACTGCGCGCGAGAGCCACAGTGCGTGAGATGTGCTGGTAAACATTATGCAAAAGACTGTACGGAGAATAAAAATGTACCTACAAAATGCATAAACTGCAAGGGACAACATGCTGCCAACTACAGAGGATGTGAAGTAGCTAAAACTTTACAACAATTAAGAAATAAAACCCACCAAGTTTCACAAAATCGTGTAACATCAAATTTCATCATTGGAGGTGATTTCAACGCGAAAAATACCTATTGGGGATCCAGATTTACAACCACTAAAGGAAAAGAGCTCTTCAAAGCAGGAAGAGCACTTAATTGTTAGTTTCATTCTGGCAACAAGCCAACGCACTGGCCGGTGGATAGGAATAAAATACCTGACCTCATAGACTTTTAAATAACGAAAGGAATATGCGAGAACTACATTTGTGTTCAGAACAGTGAGGAACTCTCGTCTGATCATTCGCCCTCAACTGTAGTTAATAAAAAAAGTCCGCCTAGGTATTGCAGGAACTTATTAATTTTAATATTGAACTGCAAGTGCTAATTAAAACAACGACACAGATAGAAGAGGGACTACAATTATTTAATAATAATATTCAAAAAGCAGCTTGGAAGAATATTCCTACTAGCCACAAGAATATGAATAAGGCTCCAAACTATCCTCTGGAAGTCAGAGAATTCGTGCGAGAGAAAACGAAAGCACGAATAGCCTGGCAGAGGAATCGTGCACCGCAAAATAAAAAAGTACTCAATTAAGTATCTATGTAATAAACTGAAAAATCTAATCAAGGAAATTAAGAACCCTACAATCAACAAATACTTAAGTAGTCTAACTGGAGAAAAAAATACTGAGTACTCGCTCTAGAAAGCTACAAAATATCTGAAGAGACCAAAAATGCAGGTGCCACCAATTAAATGTGACGATGGAAGCTGGTCTAGAAGCGCCAAGCGAAAAGCCTTGCTGTTTGCTGAAAATACCTAGAACAAACCTTCCAACCTCTACCTAGACAATCAGCAGATGAAAATATAACTCCACTGAACAAAGTACAAGAGCTTAGAAAAGTAACCAACAACTTAAATGCAAGAAAACCTCCTGGATTTGATCTAATTACAAGCGAAATAGTTAAAGCATTACCTGAAAAAGGACTAAGAAAATTACTCCAAATAACGCAATGTTCAGACTTAAATATATCCCAAGCCAATGGAAGGTAGCAGGGGCTATCATGATACCAAAATCAAATAAACCAGCTAATGACAAAAAATCGTATAGACCGATTTCTTTGCTTCCAATAATTTCAAAAAATTTTGAAAGACTACTGCTGAAGAGGTTAAAACCAATAATAGAAGAAAGAAGTCTAGGTAATTCATCCACATCAATTTGGATTTAGAGAAAATCACTCCACTGTAGAACAGGTGCATAGAATTACAAACATATATGTAGTTGAAGATGTGCTTGAAAAAAAAAAAAATATGTTCCAGTATCTTCTTGGGTGTAGCTCAGGCTTTTGACAAAAATCTTACATAACCGATGGTTACTTCCCGGTTAAATATGAAGGAGAATACTCTCTCGCGTCCTAGGCCCAGTACTGTCTTTTCTCTATACACGAGATCTACCAAATGCCGATGAAACAACCATTGCAACATTCGATGAAGATACTGCAATCCTTGCAATGGGTAACACCATAGAAGAAGCGACAAGAAAACTTCAGAGAGCCACTAACACAGTTAGCAACTGGACGAAAAGGTGACGAATCAAACTGAATGAAGCGAAATCGGTACATGTTAGCTTTACAAACCAAAAAGTTAACTGGATACCGGTGGAACTTAACTCGCAACAAGTTCCCCATGCAAATATGGCGAAATATCTTGGCACGACTCTCGATCCTAAGCTAAAGTGGAAACATGTACTGGCTTACTGGAAGGCACTCTGAGCTAACATTACATAACAAGATAGATCTTACATCGGCAAATATTAAAACCAATATGGAGAATTACGGTATACAGCTTTGGGGTTATGTCAAGAAGACCACCATTAAAATAATTCACGGTTTACAAAATAAAGTCTTGCGTGGCATAGTGAATGCACCGTGGTGAAAAAACACGCGAAACAACACTTGGAGCGTCTTAGTCAACATTAAAATGACGACATCCGTAGTATGCTGGAAAACACCAATTTAGTGAGACGGCTTCGAAGGACGAAGCCTCTAGATTTTAGCTCATATTGGAACCGCTAAATTAAATTAAATTTCAAGCATATAAGGAATAGCCAATGGGCTACACCCCTCTAAATATTAAACTTATTTATTAAAGATAAATTACTAGATGATTGTAAATCAGTTAAAATAAATTCATTTCAAATAAAAATAAAAAAAATAAAAATAATTCTACAGGTGTTGGTTTTTGAGTTTGACACATACACTTACACACTATGTATGTAAACAAGAAAGTAAAAAGTCAACGATATTCGGCTCACTTTATTTCAAACTGCGGAGTATAGCTCTTATACCATAGCTGAAATACGCCAAGGCCCTAATGTTTGTTGGTTTCTGCGAATAAAAATTACACTCCCCTTTGTAGAGGAATTTCGATTGGTTTCGGTTAATCTTATAATTTGTTCACGTATGAGTCATTTCGATCCAAAAATATTAAAATTTAATACACAAATTTTTTTATTTATATGATAAATTTTTAATAATTCTTATCGTCAATTATTATTTTATGGCAATAAATATTATTAAATATAACACTGTTATATTGTTATTATTTGCACATTAATTCGAATTTTGCCACACACATATTTTCATGATAAAGTGCTAAATAAAAAAAATAAAATAAAAAACTCTGAATTTAGATGGGAAAAATATTATGTTTCATTAAATTTCGTTTAGTTTTATGTTTACAGTAAATTATTAATGTGTTTTTTTTGTTATACAATATACATATAAAATATAGTGTACGTAAAGTGTGCGAAATAAATGAGGGGACGATTGACAGTCTATTTATTGATTAGTTGCAACAAGTGCTACAAACATACACAGTACTTGGCAACGATACACCCCAGTGCACGAAACCCACTTCATCAATCACAAAAAAATCTCAGCTCTTCATTGTCATACACACAAACACATACACACACATAAAATAAAATAACAAAAAAAAATTCTAGAAAGGCTACTTGAGCCACCATAAAATAAGAAAAAAAAACGAAAATCCTCTAGTGTTATACTCGTGCAGAGAGAGATGTGTTTGAAAATATGGATTTCAAAGTTTTTTTCTTTTTGTCTCAAACGAAAAGTTTTTCACATTTTTCCTCACAACCAACCATAATGTAATTTTTCCGTTTTTTATTTTTTTGTTTTATGTTTTTTTAATTAAACTTTTCTCTGTGATTTAAGAACTTCAAGATAAAATATTTTAATTTTTTTCTAAATTAAATAAATTCATAACATTTTTTTGTAAAAGGAGAAAGAAAAAATTAAATTATAAGATAACACCAAAAAATCTGGTTTAAGTTTAATACAGCAATGCCATGTGCCATTTAAAAAAGCACAACAATATTTCGTCTTGTATGTATGTACATATATATATGTATGTAAAAAATATTTTCAAAATTAAATTAAAATCAATTGTAATATAATAGTAGATTTTTATACATTAATTAAGGTACAGATTTTTTTTTTTTTATTGTCAGCACATACGGTTCACATAACCTATGGCCCGCACCAAACAAAAAAGAAATAAAAATAAAAATTAATTTTATTATTGAGACTCAATTGAAAGAAATTTTATTTATAGATTCCAATTTGTATTCGTTTTAGATTTTATAAATTAACCCTTAACGAACGAGAGCTTTTATTATCAATTATCTTCTCTCAGCGAGGCCTTTCCGAGGCCGTATTAAAATCTGCAACATGTTTTGCTTTTTACGGCACTTTTTCGAGAGGTTCAAAACTATTTGTGTAAAATAACGAAATATCGGTGAAAGATATGTCTAAAAACAAAAAACCTAATAAACATATTGGTCTATAATTACACCATTTTTACATGCATACTATACACTTGGGTGCAAAAAATTCGCACATGGATAAATTTTCATCAAAATTTCAAAAATATCAAAAAATCCAATGATTGTTTAAATTTTTTTAAATGCAGATTCAAAGTATATTTCAATACCTATCAAGTGGTACCATTTTTGTACTTATACCGTGTCAACAAAGTAATTTTTGGGGTCAACATCTGAAGTACACGTTTTTTGTGAATTTATCTGCATGAAAATTAGTGGTAAAAATCTAATTAAAAAAAAAAATAAGTATTCCCTCTCCTAGCCCGAATGACAGCTTCCATTCGATATTTCATAGATTTCACCAAAGTTTTCACCAAATCTTGAGATATCGCCTCCCATTCCTCTGCGATCGCTTGTTGCAGCTTTTGGAGACTCGTTGAAACAACATCTCTGGTTCGAACCCTTTTTTTCAGCTCATCCCATAAATGTTCGATGGGATTGAGGTCCGGGCTTCGAGCTGGCCACTTCATAACAGGCACATCCACCTATTGAAGGTACTAACAAAATAACCAATCGTCGTTTAAATGAGGTTCAATTGGGACAGCGGCTCCAAGAAGTTCGTAAATCGCAAGTCAGTCGGTGGACAGTTAGAAGACGACTTCAAGAAGGTAATCTGACTGCACACAGACCAGCAAATAGGCCGAAATTGACCCCAGCCCATCGGCGAGCCCACCTTCAGTTGGCTTGAGAGCATTTGGACTGGACATAAGAACAATGGAGAACAGTCATGTTCTCTGACGAGTGCATGATGTGTTACATGGCAACAATGGGCGAGGAAGAGTGTATACAAGACCAGGAGAGCGATTTGCATAATGTTGCATTGAAGAACGAGTCTCATATGGCGGTGGATCATGCAAGTTCTGGGGAGGCATGTCATTGGAGGCGAAGACAGATCTTGTGTTCATCTCCGGAGCGAACACTGGCCGTCGATCAAGAGGATTTACTTCTCAACAGTACATTGAGGAAGTACTCGAGGACTACGTCGTACCTTTTGCCGGTTTAATTGGTGAAAACTTCGTGTTAATGCAGGATAATGCGAGACCACATACGGCTGGTATAATTTACCAGTACCTTCAAGAGGTGGATGTGCCTGTTATGGAGTGGCCAGCTCAAGGCCCGTACCTAAGTCCCATCGAACATTTATGGGGTGAGCTGAAACAAAGGGTTCGAGCCAGAGATGTTGTTTCAACGAGTCTCCAAAAGCTGCAACAAGCGATCGCAGAGGAATGGGAGGCGATACCTCAAGATTTAGTGAAAACTTTGGTGAAATCAGTGCTTCATCGAATGGAAGGTGTCATTCGGGCTAGGGGAGGGAATACTTGCTATTAATAAAAACGTTTTTTTGCTGATTTCCATGTTTTAATTAGATTTTTATCACTAATTTTCATGCAGATAAATTCACAAAAAACGTGTACTTCAGATGTTGACCCCAAAAATTACTTTGTTGATACGGTATAAATACAAAAATGGTACCACTTGATAGGTATTGAAATATACTTTGAATCTGCATTTAAAAAAATTTAAACAATCATTGGATTTTTTGATATTTTTGAAATTTTGGTGAAAATTTATCAATGTGCGAATTTTTTGCACCCAAGTGTATCTGTGGCTCGTTAAGTTTTTGATTTATAATTTTTTTAATACTTTTCCTAAATAATCTGAATTTGCTTTTCAGTTCCTTTACCGTTTCCAGAATTATTTAGGCAGTCTTTATTCTTCGTAATATCCCGTAAATAGTGGTTTTAAATTAAAACGACCTTCAAGAGACCGACCGGATCCAGTCGTTTTAATTAAATAATAATATAATTAAAATTTTGAAAATTAACAAATCGACTAGTTTCCCTTGGAACACGATGAGTGTGAAGTTTAAAAATTAGACTGTTAAATTGGCTATTTTTCCAATTGGACATTAAATTATATGAAAATTTAAATTTTTTGTAATTTTGGATTTTTCGTACCACCAAACATGTTCTTTTCATCAGGAAACAGGTTCTTTTCATCATTTTCAGATAGCTGGACCATCTGTTTACATCGTTAACCAAAAAACCATCCAATTGTGTTGAACATTACATTTCAGATAATTTAAAAGTTGACTGATTTTTGATGGTTTAAATAATTATTTAGCGCCGATCCTTGAAATGTTCCGAAGGCCCCGCACATTTCTTAGAATAGATAAGCCATATAGCGGTCAATGTCACCCAGCCGATCCAATTATGATGAACTATAATATATTTCACAGTTTTTGGAATTTTTAATAATTTTGGATTATTTGAAAAGTTTTATATCGCCGACCGCAGAGATGTCTACAAGGTCTTGCACATATTCTCGGATAGACCATATTGTTGGATAACCTGGCCATATGCCAGTCTACTTGGGCAAGCGGATCCAATGTGATGAACTCTCCTATATTTCGCCAAATTTAGAACTTTTAATAATTTTGATGGTTTTAAAAATTGTTGTATCTCCAATCACAGAGATGTCCACAAGGTCGTGCCCATATTTTCTGATAAATTGGTCATGTGCCAGTCTACGTGGTCAACCTTATCCGATTGTGATGAACTATACTATACTTCACAGAATTTAGAATTTTTAATAATTTGAATAATTTGCGTTGGATGATTCTAAAATGATTTTTAAATGAAGTTCTGGAATAAGGCTAGGAACAAACTAGGATGGAAAATATCTATTTTTGAACCGATTTCAGTGATATTTGCGATAGAAATGGGACCTTAAAATTATTTTTAGATAAAGTTGTGGAATATGGCCGGTTTGGTTAGAACTCAGCTATATCTTAACTGATTTGGATTAAATTTGACATGCACCACGGAAATGAGATTCTAAAATGATTTTTCTAATTCCGGGACCCTACACTAACATTAGAATTTTTACTGATGCTGCGCGTGCTCTCACCCATTTTTCTTATTTTGGGATCAAATTTCTCGGCAGATGTATAATAAATATATCAATAAGAGAAACGTCAACTGCTGCCAGAAATATAGAAGAGTTCATCATAATTGGATCGGCTTGGTGACATTGACCGCTAAATGGCTTAGCTATTCTAAGAAATGTGCGGGCCTTCGGGACATTTCCAGGATCGGCGCTAAATAATTATTTAAACCATCAAAAATCAGTCAACTTTTAAATTATCTGAAATAAAGTAATGCTCAACACAATTGGATGCTTTTGGTTAACGAGATAAACAGAGGGTCCAGCGATCTGAAAATGATGACAAGAACCTGTTTCCTGATGAAAAGAACATGTTTGGTTGTACGAAAAATCAAAATTTACAAAAAATTTAAATTTTCATATAATTTAAATTCCAATTGGAAAAATATCCAATTTAAACAGTGTAATTTTTTGTTATTAATTTTTTAGCATGAACTTCACACTCATTGGAACACGTTGTTCTCTATTAAACCACAGAGCACGAATTTCAGAGATGGGCTCATATAGTAACATTCGAAAGTGAAATTCGTCAATTTGTTAATTTCCAATTTTTATTTACATACACTGTTAAAAGTTCTACACTCGCATAAATACACTGTATCAAAAAATTGTCCGTATACCCATTGGTTAAGGAAATATTGATAAAAAAAAAATTACAAATCAAACAAAAGATTCAGTTTGAGGAAATTTGGTAAAAAAGTTAGTTCTAATATATGGTGTTGTAACCTATTCATGCAATGACACCTTGCAACCTTCTTTTCATTGAGAAAGCCAACTTCCGAGTTATTTCGGAGGGAATTTTTGGCCCATTCCTCCCAATAATGCCATAAATTATCAAGTGTTGACTTTGCATTGTACAATAACCATACTTTGATCAGCTTTGACGAATGCTTCGGGTTATTGTCATGTACGGAACGAAAATCTTGCCCATGTTCCATTTTCTCAGCGGTTTCTCAGCGGTATGGTTTCAATGAAGGTCAAATGTCCTACACACCCCTTCAGCTAAAA
The DNA here is from genome assembly GCA_958295665.1 of Tipula vernalis. Classification (NCBI taxonomy): domain Eukaryota; kingdom Metazoa; phylum Arthropoda; class Insecta; order Diptera; family Tipulidae; genus Tipula; species Tipula vernalis. The sequence goes on from OY282559.1 coordinate 111,323,895, forward strand.
GCTCCCCAAAACATTATACTTCCGCCGCCATGTTTTACTCAAGTTCAGTGTTGGGTTTAAGCCACACCATAGCTCGCCCATATGAACCAAAAACGCTAGATTTACTTTTCGTCCGAGGGAATAACATTTTCCCAGAACTCTTCGGGCTCACTCACATATTCCAATGCATATTCCAAGCGCTTTTAATGTTTTTTTTGTCGGCAAATACATTTCTTGCGTCTTGTTTATGCAAAATAATGCGTACTGTCTGAGGTTTTATCGCTCCTTTTTCGCGTTGATAAGCTTTGGCAACGATCGTTAGAGCACTAAGCTTTCAATCCTGTATTATTTCCTTCTCTATTAGATATATTTGACGTTTGTTCAGCTTTCGGGTACAGAGATTGATCTATACACCAAATGTTTCTCGAGAAAGTAGAAATATTATTCCAATTTGCTTAGGAATTTAACGAGCCGATTTTGAACAAATCATCTTAAGGTAGGCTCGGATCGTTGTCGAATTGCGAACTAAATGTTTGCATGCTAAAATAGTAGTTTATAATTTATGGATACATTTTTTAAAAATATTCTTTTGGAAAATGAGGAATTTATTATTTTATAGTTATTCAAATCTACGCTATATATAGTATAAGAAAAAACATTACAGTCGAGTGCTTGCTACCCTTAGTTTTAGAAAATTAAAAAAAGTTTACTGGTCCAAAATCACAAGATTGCTATCGGTTAAGCTATAGTTAGGTTCAGCTATATCTATGCAAAAAATTAGGAAGTTCTACTGAACTTTTCTACCCTTCTTAGTATTAAAAACTAAAAATCTCGGCCTTAGTAGTAAATTGAGATTTTTAATTTTTAATACTAAGAGCAAAGTACAATAGAACTTCCTAAATTTTTGCAAATGTGTTCTTGGGCCAGTAAAAAAATTTGAAATTAACAAATAAATTCTACATGTGCTTTGAAAATGGGATTGTGAAATGCTTTTTAGATGAAGTTCCGGAATATGGCCAATTAGGATAGAACTTGGATATTTCTTATCCGGTTTTAGTGAAATTTGACATCCGCCATGGAAATGGAATTATAAAAGCTTTTTAGATGAAGTTCTGGAATATGGGCCAATATGATGGAACTTGCCTATTCCTTAACCGATTATGATGAAATTCGACGTGTACGTTGGAAATGGAATTCTAACATAATTTTTAGATGAAGTTCCGGAATATGGCCAATTAGGATGGAACTTGCATATTTATTATCAGGGTTTAGTGAAATTCGACATGTGCTTTGAAAATGAGATTCTTAATTGATTTTTAGATGAAGTTCCGGAATATGGCTAAATATGATGGAACTTACCTATTCCTGAACCGATTATGATGAAATTTGATATGTGCATTAGAAATGGTATTCTTAAATTATTTCGACATGAAGTTCTGGAATATGGCCACATATGATGAAACTTACATTTTTATCAAGCGATTTTGACGAAATTAGATTTTTACGCTGGAAATGGGATTCTATGATTATCTTTAGATGAAATTCAGGAATATGGCCAATTATGATGGAACTTATCTATTTCTTATATTTCTTAACGGAATTTAATAGAATTTGACATTTGCGATGGAAATGGAATTCTGAAATGACTTTTGGGTAAAGTTGTGGAATATGGCTAATTAGAGTGGAACTTGGATATTGATTAAATTTAAGATTTACGATGGAAATGAGATTGTGCGACACTCCGGTGTGCTTGTGTTTGGCGGTATCGCAAAAGTTAATCTGAAGTGATACCGACCATTTAAACTCCAAGACAAACCAGAATGTCGTTAAAGAATCTCCGAACAGAGGCTTTGGATCGCGGCATTAGTAGCTGCCTAAGGCTCACTGTATAGGGAGTGGGAATTTATTCAAAGCTTGATCGGAGCTTGAATAACCGCGTGTGAAAAAAAACAAATTGGAAAAAGGAAAAATTTAGCAATTAAAAGTGAGTGGATCACACATACGGCCCCGGAACAACCTGATCATAGTTGCTCTCTGAATTTGACCCCCATATTCAAAATAAAGCGGAATTAGTGAAGGAAATGAACGACGAAACTAGAATGTTGAAATAAATTGGTATTTAATAAAAAAAATTGAATCTTGGTATTGACCCAAATAGACATACATCTATTAACACCGACTGACTCTCTCATTATATTTTTGTTAAAGAAAATTATCATTTATCTTCCAATTTGTTCCCCTCTCTCTTCTCGTTCATTTCCTCATCAACTCCAAGACTGGAAGAAACACAATCACAGAAACCTACGAGCAGGGTAGTAACATCAATTTCCGTTGTTTCCTCGATCAGCGCGGAAATGACTCAACCAAAGTCGTTACAAGATTATAAAAAGATATTTTTAATCTGAGACTCTACACTATTGTTAGTAGTTGCAATTCTGCTGCGCGTGTACGCCATATACTATATGTTTTTAAACTTTGCAAAATATACTCTCGGACAGCCAATACTCAGAAAACCGTAAGTTTTCACGAAAGATTGGCGAAAAAGTTTCTAACTTTACTTCAATATTATAATGTTGATAATCTCGATCGTTTAACAATTGAAATAGTATGTTTAGGCTACCTCAAAGAAACCTCAACGGCTGCATCATACACCGAAACCTCAATGGACAACATTATAAAAGCCATATTGAGCTACTTCTCACAACCTCATCCAAAACAAATTTTTGGGAAACATTTGATCGTGTTCGTTACAAACGCCCAAATTTATCATCATAGGTAAAATTTAGCTAAGTTATATCTTAATTGACCATATTGCAAAATTTCATCTTAAAACTCAACTGTCACATTTCATGATAATCGGTTAAGGAATAGACAAGTTCCATCATAATTGGCCATATTCCAGAACTTTATACAAAAATCCATGCCGGATGTCAAATTTCACTAAAACCGGATAAGAAATATACAACATCCTATTTGGTCATTTTAAATCATTTTTTAAACCCATTTACAACAAACACGTCGAATTTCATGTTAATCGGTTCAGGAATAGGCAAGTTCCATCATATTTGGCCATATTCCAGAAGTTCATCTAAAAATCATTTTAGAATCCCATTTTCAAAGCACATGTCGAATTTTATCGTAATCGGTTATGGCCATCATATTTGGCCATATTCCAGAACTTTACCTAAAAATCATTTTAGAATCCCATTTCCATTTACTAAAACCGGATTAGAAATATCCAAGTTCCATCCTAATTGGCCATATTCACGAACTTCATCTAAAAATCATTTTAGAATCCCATTTCCATCGCATATGTAAAATTCCACTAAAATCCGTTGAGAAATAGGTTAATTAATATTATAATTGGCCATCATCACTTCATCTAAAAATCATTAAAGAATCCCATTTCCAACGCACGTGTCCAATTTCATCATAGTCTGTTGAGAAATAGGCAAGATGAACCATACTCGGCCCTATTTACAGTTTTATCAGTAAAAACAAATTAATATTGTACATTAGATGGTTTTGGGAGCGGAGATAAATGAACTGAGTCATTTAACTATCACCTTGGCCGTTTAACCCACCTTACCCCAAAAGGTGTACTTACGCACCTAAATATTATAAAAATTTAAATAACTAAGATAACGATGGAGTTCGAATATTCGTTCTTTGAAATACTGTATTTATGATTTTGAAATTCATGAATCGAAAAATTCCAAAATCACATAATGGCTTCGGTTAAGCTATGGGTTCAGCTTTATCTATGCAAAAAATTAGGAAGTTTTATTGGACTTCGCTACCCTTAGAATTAAAAAATAAAAATCTCAATTTACTACTAAGGCCGAAATATACACATGATGGCTATCGGTTAAGCTATGGGTTCAGCTATATCTATGCAAAAAATTAGGAAGTTCTATTGGACTTCGGTACCCTTAGTATTAAAAACTAAAAATCTCAATTTACTACTAAGGCCGAAATATACACATGATGGCTATCGGTTAAGCTATGGGTTCAGCTATATCTATGCAAAAAATTAGGAAGTTTTATTGGACTTCGCTACCCTTAGAATTAAAAAATAAAAATCTCAATTTACTACTAAGGTCGAAATATACACATGATGGCTATCGCTTAAGCTATGGGTTCAGCTATATCTATGCAAAAAATTAGGAAGTTCTATTGGACTTTGCTACCCTAAGTATTAAAAACTAAAAATCTCAATTTACTTCTAAGGCCACATGATGGCTGTCGGTTAAGTTATTTGCTCAGCTAAATATATGCAAAAAATTAGGAAGTTCTATTGGACTTCGCTACCATTAGTATTAAAAACTGAAAATCTCAATTTACTACTAAGGCCGAAATTTAAAATTAAATCTTTAATTAAAAAAATTTTACTGGCCCTCAATCACATGATGGCTATCGGTTAAGCTATAGGTTCAGCTCTATCTATGCAAAAAGGTAGAATGTTCTATTGGACTGTGCTACCCTTAGTATAACTAAGGACGAAATATAAAATTAAATGTTTAATAAAAAAAATTTTACAGGCATTGGTTTCCGCTATATCTGCGCACAATATTAGGAAGTTCTAATGGACTTTGCTACCCTTCTTAGTATTAAAAACTAAAAAACTAAATTTTCCACTAAGGACGAAGTTTTAATAAACATTTCATTTTATATTTCGGCCTTAGTAGAAATTTGAGATTTTTAGTTTTTAATACTAACGGTAGCAAAGTCCAATAGAACTTCCTAAAATTTTCCAAATGTGTTCTTTGGCCAGTAAAAAAAATTGAAATAATCAACTAATTTTAAATTTTGGTCTTACTCGAACACAATAACTTTGAATGAAACCTGACCAACTTAATTCCCCTAATCGTCATTCTTTTAGGAGTGATATTTTTCAGTTTAGTACTGTTTTAGTAAATTATTCATCCCGTTATGTGCAGACTAAAACAATTTTAGTAAAATATGGTATAAACTTCATAGGCACCTAAGCAGTGGTGTTCTTTTATCAAGAGATTTTCTGTAAAAACGACCTACAAACAAATTATGGTGAAATTCTTACACCTACCACTAACTCGTCAAGAAAAAATAAAATCAATAACTCTTCAAAATGTTTGAAAACAATTCAACATTTTGTTTATCTTTAAATTGTTGATTTTCCGAGAAGGTGCTGTAACTTACCGTAAACCCTCATAGCATTTTGTAGTTGAAACATAAATCAATAAATTTGCCCAGACAATATATGTATATGTATAGTACACTGATGAGACCATTTTCAAAAAATTGTATAACCACAGATGTTAAACTCCCATTATCGTTATGTTTCGTCAGAATAAATAAATATTTTCTGCATAATATGTCTTTGAAATATATTTGCGAATAATTATAAATATCCTCAGGTAAATTTAAATAAACATTGATTTCCATTTATTATTTACTTAGAACGCCGCCACACCTTCACAATTCTTCTAAATCTTTGATGCTTTTTGTACAAAAAAAAAAGAAAGGCAAATATACATACATACATACAACATACATAATAAAGATGTAGATTGTAGAAAATTTGTTTGTGATTTCACATAATTCTGAACGTTCAATAAATTCTTTTGCCTCAGCGATTTAAATTTATTTTTGCCCCCTCACTCTTTAACAAAATCCGAGTAAGTATAGTAGGTATATCATCTTCTACTACTAAAAAAAAAATTATTTTCTATTTCCTCCAGATATAAAAAGAAATTATCCTGAACGACTACATAGGCACAATGGACCTAATTCTACATAAAAATAAATTACAAATATTTATTTATGTCTATTTCCAGTTTGCCACAAAAGAATTTTCTAAATACGAGTGATATATCTTTCAAAAAACACATCCTCCCCTCTCCCATCCCCGTCATCTGAAAAGTATTTTTATTTAGAAGATTTATTGGGATATTTTTTTTTTTTTTAGTCTGGGGCATTGTACTCGGAATTAATCGATTATAGGACATAAGATTGTGTTACGAATTATCTAAGGTTAACATAATTTATGTGCACAAAGTTACATACATACATACTATATATAAGAAAAATTTGATAAATTTTAGAAGTTTAGAATGTATTGTCAATTATATATACACATTTTTATATCAATTGGGATTAATCCTCAATTATATTAAACAAAAATTCTTCCTATTGAATGTGTTTCTTGTTAGAAGATCATTAATCAACTAAGTTTATAATTTATACATAAAAAATTTGACCTCATATATGATTATGTACTATTTTTATAAACATGTATTCTGCCATTATACAGAGAAAAACCTTGCTTGTACAAAATTTGAATATTTTTGACACCCTAGACATTTTTTGTTTATGTTGAATACTATATCGATACAAAAAATAGTTTTCTGTTTTACACTTGACACATACATAGAGGTGTGAACTGATCAGAGATCAACTAATTAGTAAACAGATAAATCTAATTTTATAAAGACACATAGGTACATAAATCAGAAAGACCTACACTTAAAAAGAGGGATTTCAGTAACACACCAATGATCTCGAATTATTTCGAGATTTATTTTTATCTTCTTTCTAATACGTAGAATCGATTAAAAAATTTACTGCATCTGGCGATATAAATCTACTTTTAAAAAAAAATGTATTGCTTCTCCCTGTTATTCTTTAACTTGAATTTGGCGGCAGGTTTTAAAAGATGCATGTGAAAAAAATTATGTTTTCATCTTAACATCTTTATAATATACAGGCCACCCTCGACTTACATTATTTTATTGTATGTACATGTATACGTTATTCGACGTTTGATATTAATATTGGGCTTGAAATATAACTAACTTTATTTTAAACTGCAAATTCATTATGTAAGTTGATAGCTGACATTTCAAACTGGTGTTAGAAGAAAAAAGTACACGATTTCGTTAACAATTGTTTGTTTGACGTCGATTTCAAAATGGATCTTCAAAAGGAACATTTTCATCATATTCTGTGTATGGCGAAGATGCCATAAAACTACGGTATTGTTAGAATTGGTTTGCTAAATTTCGGTCTGGAGATGTTGGCAAAATAAAGGCATTCCAGTCGGCATTCAACGGCAAGAGAGATTGCTCAGAATCTTAACATATTGGAGGCCTGGCACCTTCTGGAAGGGGGCTATAAAGCTGAGTAGTAATACCAGCTCCGTAACCTTCCTTTAGGGTGAGCTCTAGCAGGCTGTGCTGGTCATGTTTTAGGCAATCCTGTCTGTGGGCCCACAATCTGCGCGAGGGGTAACCTGAGCGTGATTCGCAAGTGTACGTACTACCTCCTCGTGGTGACCTCTGGAAATTGTTGGCTCGTTTATCGAACAACAGGCTAAAGTACGACGCTAAAGGATGGTAAACCTTGAAAAAAAAAGAACAAATCTAAGGTGCGACACGTGCCGCGAAGGATGAATGATCATGGGTTAGTTGGTCTCTAGCACGGAACTCCGGATACTAGGCGGCCTCCGGTTTCAATCCTTACCACGGCAAGAGGCGCTGACGTGTTGGACCTTTCAGTGCACAAGATGTCAAGGATCATTCAGGCCTTGCTTCTGAGATCAAAAAATTAATAGATCAGAGTAGTGAAAACTCTAGCACGGATGCAGTGGTGGGCTCTCCTATACATGGCACTCTATTGCCTGAAATAGACACCCAATCCACGTCAAAACCGGCCGAAATAAACAACAACCTTGAGGAATTTGAGCTCGAGGAGACAGAAGAGGGGAACACGCCTCAGTGGGGACGCGAGGAGACGTCTGTCCCATCTAAACCGATCGGGGGCCCTCCCTGACGCTGCCTTGCAGCAATGTAAGGAGAAAATCAGGGACAGAATTGTCCAAACAAATAAGAGGAATAGGTCGGATGATGACTCTACCCCCAAAAGCATCGCGGCAAAAAGAGGGAAAGTTTCCAGTCCTTCACCGAATGCATTGGAAGCCGCCCCAAAAGCTGCAACTTAGGGCAACAATAAGGAGAGTTGCTCCGAAAACAGAGCCGATACGACACGGCCACAACGTATAGCAATGCAGTGAAGGCTGAAGGCATTGCCCAGATTCTGGCAATACAGGATGCCATAATGGATACAGTGGCGGAGCTGCCGTTAAATGGTGTTAGCCCAAATTTCCTGGGATGTCACACCAGAAACAATCGGCTCACGGTCAACTGTGCCGATGAAGACACGGCAGAGTGGCTTAGGGACACAGTTCCCTCACTTAAACCAAGGGGCGGAGCATCCCTGAAGGCAGTGCGAAGGAGGAGTTGCCTCGCTCAAAAATCATGATTGTTTACCTACCACGAGGTGTTAAGGAGACAAACGAAAAGATACAGTGTCGCCTGTCGATCCAGAATAAGGACCTAAGAGACGCAGATTGGAGGATTATTGCAAGGAAGGAGCAAGAAGGCGACCTCCTTGAAATTACGGTGTCTGTTTCACATAAAACGGCGGAGATACTCAAGGGCTCCAACTACAGAGTCAACTGAATGTTTGGCTCTGTACACTTCCGCCCAAAGAAGGAGAGGCGGTGGATGCAGTCAAGGGGAGAGTGGCGGAGCCAAATCCGCCCGGCACGTCGAGGGCAGCTTTGGCTGAGAATGCTGACCGCGGTGGTCGGGTCACTGGGCCGGGGGAGGCCAGGAGACATAGCACCTCCGGAAAAGGGAGACCGGCCAAACAGGGCCGAGGAAGGAGCAGAAAATGCCATAGGCTTACCCCTAGAGGAAGGGTGGCACAACAGCAACCAAGTAAACCAGTCTCTCCGGAGCCTAAGACATGATAAAAAAATGCACATCATGGTGATATACACCAAACCAACACCAACAACGAAACTAAGGTTCGTGCAGATTAATCTTCATCGATCGAAGGCGGCTACAAACATGTAGGACATCAATTCTCTGTTGCTCAAGGCACAATATTTTCTCTATTAACGAATTTATTTCTAGGGAAATCACGGCGGTTTCAATAGAAATGGCCTTACCCACAAGGAGGCAGGAAGATGATTAACATCGCTTCTGCATATTTTCCCGGGGATGAAAATGACTTCCCTCCAGAATTGGTACAGAGCTTCGTGAGTTATTCCACGACTCATCAACAAAAATTCATCATTAGTTGTAACGCTAATGCACACCACAGAGTCTGGGAAATCAGCAATACCAATTTAAGAGGTGAGCAACTTTTTGAGTTCTGTCTTAGTAACAACTTAGCAGTAAACAATAAACGGAGTGATGCGACCTTCGTGAATGCGGTTAGAAGAGAGGTACTGGATCTTACTCTGTCTGTTCAAGGAAGCATCCCTCTCAGATCATATGTACATCAGATTTAACATCAATATCCCTTCGAGACACGAGTTGATTTTAAGGATACCAAAACGCGCCATCTGGCCAGTCTATAACGACACACTTTTAGATAACTTAGCTCATATACAAACCACGATAAACTCTGTTGAAGACCTCGACAGAGTGGCAAATGACGTTACAGAGGCATTAATTAGTGCCTACCACTCAAGCTCACCACTAGTGCGTATCACAGGCACAAGGGATGTTCCTTGATGGAACCAAAACTTGGAAAACATGAGACGAAATGTCCGTAAACTTTTTAATAGAGCTAAGAGGACGAATGATTGGACTACCTATCAGAATTCCCTTACCCAATTCAACATAGCTCTTAATCAGAGCAAAAGACTAAGCTGGAGAGAATTCTGTAAGAAAATAGACAAATTATTGGAGCACAGGAATCCCTTTGGAACTGTAAGGAAACCAAGTGGAGAGACAACGACAACCAGGGAGGAGACTCTGGAATGTCTAGTGAGAGGTCACTTCCCAGAATGTGTAGTACTGAGGGATCAGGAAGAATCCAACGCAAGTAGCGATCATCCATATCTGGTTCCAAAGGGAGCTCACAAGTTCTCGAGGCAGTTTTTTACGCCGGAACTCATAAGCTGGGCCGTCAAAACATTTGGCCCTTTCAAATGACCGGGAGGGTACTGCGTATACCCCGCCTTTTTACAACAAGCCCTGCAGACTTTGCTGCCTTATCTTACTATACTCTTCAGAGCCAGTTACAGCTTGGAATGTGTTCCAAAATACTGGAAAGAGGTTCGGGTGATTCCATAAAGCGGGAAAATGATCTCCAGAGGAGATTAGGTCCTATAGACCTATTAGCCTCACATCATTTTTACTGAAAACCATGGATAAAATTCTGGGACTTTGTATTATATCCAACACTTTCCAAAGATACCCTCTGCGCTCTAGGCAGCACGCCTACCAAGTAGGGAAATCAACAGAAACCACTCTACACGAGCTGACATCGGGAATCGAAGATAAGCTCCGGAATAAAGAATTATTACTATACTCCTTCATTGATATCCAGGGAGCTTTTGATAATACTAACAAGCGCTAACAAGGGATATAGACCCCTCCACCGTAAGGTGGATAATAAACATGCTAAAAAACAGGAGGATTACGGCCTCTTTTTGAGACAAAAACCATCACCATAGCGGCCACCAAAGGGTTGCCCCCAGGGAAGTGTTCTCTCTCCCTTATTGTGGCTGATCGTGATGGATCAATTACTTACCAGACTGAGAAATTTAGACTTCTCGAATATTACCTATGCGGACGACCTAGTTTTGATGGCTAGGGGCAGATTCGCAAATTGAGTAGGGGAAAGAATGCTACAAGCCCTAGAGGTAGTAAATGATTGGTGCACGGAGCTGGGCCTTACGGTAAATCCTAACAAGGTTAACTGCACTCTCTTTACTAACCGGAGGAAAACTGTCCTCCCGCTGATAGCCATGGGGCCGGGTGGGGAGTACCTCTTCAACTGTCGACGGAGGTTAAATATCTGGGTGTCTTACCTGATCAGAAATTGACATGGAATCCCCACTTAAATCTTATTACAAACAAGCCGAATAAGGCCTACTTCACCTGCCAAAGACTGATTGGCTAAGCGTATGGTCTCTTACGCGGCGTTTGTGTGGTGGCCAAAGACGGATCAGACTAGTGCACGAAGAATACTAGACAAGATTCAGAGGTTAATCTCTGTGGGTGTAACTGGACTAATGAGGACTTGTCCAACAGCAGCCCTTGAGAGAATACTGGGGCTCTCACCACATCTGAATCTAAAAATTACAGCCAAAATTAAAACCGTAAGACCAGAATCACAACAGTGTCTCCTAAATTTTAAGGAGGAATTGATCCAACTATCAGATTTGATGGTAAGGACAATCGACTGTTGGAGGAATTTTACCATTAGTTTGCCGCATAGGGCACTGGTAGAGAATATTATCTCCTCCCTCCCCCGCCATGCTTCTGTATGGTATACGGATGGGTCAAAAATAGACGGGGGTACCGGTGCAGGGATAGTCGGGCCCGACCTAGAAATATGCATACCACTGGGTAGCACCCCCACAATTTTTCAGGCCGAGACCCTTGCTAATGAGGTATGTGTGCTTCAATGTCTCAAAAATAAATATAAGAAAACCGAGATCTATATAATCTCGGACAGCCAGGCAGCTCTTCGAGCCTTAGGAGCTTCAGTGTTCAACTCGAAATTGATCTGGAGCTACTACTGTAATTTATTAGAACTGGGCAAAGCAAAGAAGGTCACCCTTTTGTAGTCTCCTGGCTACTCCAGCATTAAAGGAAATGAGGCAGCAGACCGATGTGTAAAAATGGGAGCAAGCCGAGATTTCCTGGGTCCCAGTCCTAGTATTGCTTTTTCCAAAACCCACTTGGCACATGGTATAAGGGACTAGGAGCAGAACTATAGGAAATTACTCTCACCGAGGAAAGATTCAAGTTCCTCAATGCCTACATAATCCAGTGGCCTAACGCCGACCCACTGGATATGCATCAGGTAGCGGCGTTTATCAAAGACATAGACCTATATTTTACGTAAGAATCTCTAGGGATGCACAATAGGCCTCAATGATTGCAGTGCTCTCGGCTACAAACACACATCCTTTTGGAAAAAAATCTTAACATATCGAAATCGAGCATTGAAACAACCACTTAACAACTTGGATACGTTAGGAAGTTCAATGTTTGGATACCAAATTGACATCTGCGATTCACTCTTGAAACGTGAAGAAAACGATCCTCTTTTGAAACATATGATAACAAAGGCAATGACCAGACTAACATATGTTTCGTTCTATGCAAAACGTCTTGAATGGTAGAACCTTCACTTCTGATGAGAATATCAAATCGTTCTTGGAACTTTTTGAGTGCGGAATCATGAAGTTGCCTGAATTCTGTTAAAAGGTAATCGTACAAAAGGGGTAATATATTGTTTTATAAAGTTTTTGTTTTAAATGAAAAATTCTACTTTCATTTATACAAAACAGAACGCAATTGCTTTTTGACCAACCCAATAGTTTTCATCAAACAAAGTAACACCAATAAACACTTAAATCGCCGGTATTTTTATGTAAAATTTAAAAATTTGGCTCCTCTAGGAAAAACAAACTTTTTTTTCTTCATTATGTTTAGGTTATAATTACAGGTAATGTCATAAGACCTACAAAAAAACCGGGGAAACACGGGATAAATGTACGTCTCTTTTCTGTATATCTGGGATAAAATATTTATAAGTATTTAGTAAATATTTACATTGTTTCTGATGGCACAAACACTGTAAACAAAACAATAAAAAAAACAAAGAACTTCGTGTCAACAATATGATTAGACATTTTACGTTCAAAAGATTATCAGAGATAATATTGAACATGACTCACACCTTTAACATTTAATTATATTACAGATTGCAAAAATACAATGTAAATTGACTTTATTTCCAACTAGCTAGTGTAGCCGGCATTGGCAATATTTTCCAATAAATGGAGGTACGTTATCATGAGTAATAGTGTGAGAGAAAATTTGAAAACCCCTTACTAAGAAACTGAGCCCCATTACCTAAGTAGATAGTTTCCAGACAGCCAAATATAGAGATAACATCACTTTTTAGAAAACTAATAATATTTTAATTGGAAATTTAGTCATTACTATATGTATAATAGTTTTTCCGTTCTTTGACCTTAGGTATGACCCAAGACTTGACGTTCGATAAAGGTCTAGTTTTACATACGTCACACTTTGTCACATAATCGTAAACAAACTTTGCCATTATCGGCCAATAGTAAAGCTTCCTTAGTCTGGCCAATGGCTTAGCTATCAACAATTTCCAAACGGGCACAACAAGAATTCCATCATTGAACTTAGGTTCTATTCTTATATAAAGGCGGTAATTCGAAAATCCGTAAATTAGGATGCTGAAGGGGTTTAGCAGTTACATTATCTTTAATAATTTTGCAACCGTCATCAGTAAACTCCAGTTCCCCCACTGAAACACAATATATCCTTCACAGGGTATCTGCTACCTAACAATTTCGAAATCAAAGTCTTGTTCCAGGTACTGGCGGAATTTTTTATTGATAGGAGGCAGCCAGACATCCCAGTTCAGTCATCGAGTAATTCTTCTGTGCTGAGTTGAGCTGCTGAGAGAAAAAAAATATCAACTGTTCTGTTCCGTCGTTGTACATCACAGCTCAAAAGCATTTTGGGCTTCGCTGTTCCAAACTAGCCTTGAGGTTGATACTTGGGCGTACCCGCTATTTTAGGAAGCGCCTTACTTGTTTCATCAACTTTGGGCTCGGCAAATTAAAAAAGGAAGCGGGTACGAATCTTTTGCCGGGACCGGGGTTAGCTTTCGAGAATCGAGGCAACGTCTGGACTTGCTATTCGACTTTCTGATAAAAACGACAGGTGAAGACCATGGTCTTTAACTTAACTCTGTCACATTAATTTAGAGCATCCGGTCAATTTGGAAAATATTGCTGTTTGACTGGAAGTGCCGATCCTACATCAAGTTTATGCTCATGTAAATAAATCTTTCAATAGATTAAGCCGCGCCGTTTGTTCCGCCGTCAGTTTATGTATCTTATCTTCAATTTCTATGGTACAGAATTCATCAACCATCATAGCGGCAATACCAAATGAATGCGAGAAGTTTACACCCAAGTATAAATAATACTGAAGGTGTGGGTGTGTTGATGTGAGTTTTAATGTTATGTGTTCCCTCTATTAACACTCCACTATATTCGCAAGGTTATGTTCACTACACGTGTTTCATAATAACCCGAAAATGAATTACACGAATTGTTGTTTTGTTATTTGTATTTTATTCACCAGATAATCAATATTCGTTTATTTAGGATTTAATTAATTATTAATATTTTATTAAGAATTACATATATAATCGAAACGTTGATTAATTTGTAGCCATCTTATTCTACCATTTTTAATCGCTCTCTTTTTATTTTTAGACTCTTGATTTTAGATTTCTGACATTTTAGAATAACGTGGTTTTAGAATACCGTGGTTTTATCAACCCAGTAAACCGAAAAAGGTGATGCCAATTTTACTTACATCGACGGTAGTGTTCCCGCTACACTATCCTTCCCCCAATGAACGCAGTGAACGATAAAAAATTATCGAGCCGGCCTAACGATGACGCGGCCCCCTCTGGATTTGGTTTGTTCAGTGAGTTTGGGATGAAACGTTACTCTTCCCTTAAGTGATCTGCCTGTTTCACCGGTATGTGACGGTGGTGAATGTGTTGTTTCCAGCGTAGTGTTCAGTTTGGTTGGCACTTCGTTCGATGTATTTCTATGTTTATCAGGTTGTGGCGCCTCTATGAAACAAGGTTTAAACCGGTTTATTGAAACCATTGATTCGATACCTTTGACCAGCAGTATGAAATATTTTTCGTATGGAGGTTGTAGAGACTGACGAACTGCGTCTGTCCGTAACAGCACGAATTCGCAAGTTAACAACTCTTTAAATACGAAAATTTGTTCTTTAGCATGTCGTGATGTCGATGAGGGTTGAATGTCTTTAAACTGGTTCTTCAACTGAGTGACGAATCGGACTGATGAATGTTCCTGCTTGGTTGAATGAAATCCGTGGGTAGTCGTATATGTTCTCTGTAAACGAGTTCGACTGACGTACTTTGAAAATCGTCCCGGAATGAGGTTCTCAGTCCGAGTAGTATTATCAGTAAACATTTTGGCCACTGTTTTTCAGCGACACACATTATTGCGCTTTTAAAACTACGGTGCCATCGTTCGATTATGCCGTTGCATGCTGGATTGTAAGCAGTTGTTCGTTTGCGGTGGAATCCAAGTGATTTGGAAAGTTCGTCGAACAGAGTTGCTTCGAAATGTGCACCTCTATCATGTTTTGATTAATGCATCAGCTATGGTTTCTGCTCTGGATTCCGATAACGTGTGTAGCGATCGATCATTATGTAACAATATAAATTACCTTCAGATGGAGGTAACGGTCCGACTATATCGATGTGAATTTCGTCGAATCGTTTAAAGTTCCAGTTTTACTTCAGACGTGTTTCGTAATTTTACACTTTTGGCAGCGTATGCAGAATTTGGCCCAAGAGCGTATATCTTGGTTCATCGCTGGCCACACGAATTTTTTACTGATTTGTTTTGCTGTAGCGCGGATCCCGGGTGAGAGATATTTAGGGATAAATGATTTAGAGATAAACGGCCTTTGGTTCCCGTTGAAACTTCGCATAAAATTTCCTTATTGGTTCCAAAAAACTGGGAATTTTTTGTATTTTATAGACGCGTTTGATTCTATCAGTTTTACGAACTCCTGATCATTCATTTGTTCATCTGCTATTGCTTCATAGTCAATTGCGCTTCCTATTTGAATTTATTCGATTCGTGAAAGCGTATCCGCGACGAAGTTGTTGTTCCCCGAAATGTGACGAATATCCGATGTATATTGATGCTTTTTCGAGACTTTGACATAGTGAGAATGTCAGTGGTTTCAGAGAATAGAAATGGGTCAGAGAATAGAATGAATTCTCAACCATCGACGAAATTTTGAAAATGTTTGGTAGCTGAGTAAGCGGCTAAGAGTTCCCTGTCATACGTAATGTAGCGAGTTTCGGTATCACTTAGCTTTCGTGAGTAGAAGAACAGTGGCTGCCATCCTTTTTGTGTCTGTTGTTGCAATACTGCTCCTACTGCTGTATTCGACGCGTCGACGAAAACTGCAAATTTGGCATTTGGAACCGGATATGCTAGCTGAGTACACTGCGCCAGTTTTGTTTTGCACGTTTCGAATGCTTTGGTAGATTCGTCGGTCCAATTAAAAATTCGTATAAAATCCCCTGATCGTGTACTGCATTCGGTAAAAAGATTCTGTAGTAATTTATCATCCCCAAAAATCGAAGAATGCCGTCTTTTGTAGTTGGTTCACGAGTTATTGTCTAGAATTCGTGAAGAAGTTCCAGAATTTCGGGAAGTGTTGAATCGGACTTTTATTGTTGTAATGCCGTCTGAAGGAATTTAAATTGGCTCTCCTTTGACGTCGAGGTTCGTGTTGGGGTCGATGGGCTTGTTATTTTTAAACCAATAAACCAAAAAGAGATAGAAAGTCAGCTCCAAGAACACACCGATCGATTTTTGCTATGATGAACTTCCATGTCAATGGTCTACGAAGACCTATATTGAGAGTGAGGTTTTTGCAATCGTATGTATCACTCGTTGTAGCGTTCGCCGCGAACAATTTAAGTGTGGACGAATTGGAGTTTTCGAGGTTTGTTGGTGGTATTACTGAAACCTCGGTGCCTGTGACGATCAAGAATTGTAGCTTGTTTTGTGAATCGACTGTGATTAGGCGGCTGTTTGAGATTTGGCTACCGTCACTTGCCGCATGGAATGCGGTGCCTACCGGTTTTCCGGATTCGTTGTCGGTTTGTTCGATTCGTTAAAGTAGCAAGATTTTAGACAACTTCGCGTTAGGATGTTGATCTGAGTTGTTAAATTGCTTTGTTGTGCTCTGCCGTTGTCTCGTGTCGAGGCTTTCAGGTTGAAAATACTAGCCGGTTTTTGTACGTCGACTATTTTGTCTGCCTATTCCGCCGTTTTTATTCGCTCTCTTTTTCTTTTTAGACTCTTGATTTTAGACTTCTGTCATTTTAGAATAACGTGGTTTTAGAATACCGTGGTTTTAGAATATCGTGGTTTTAGAATACCGTGGTTTTATCAAACCAGTAAACCGAAAAAGGTGATGCCAATTTTACTTGCATCGACGGTAGTGTTACCGCCACAAAGGGAAGGAACTATATAAAATGTTATACATCAAGCTTTACTCTTATATTGCCCCGGGCAATTTTGTATGACCTACCTATACCGACCTATGAGTTTTGATTGATATACAGCACAAATTAATTGACTCTTTACCCAGAATGCTGATGCTCGCTCCGCTATTAAGCAATCAGGCAGTCAGTTTCCTTTAAAGATGGTCGTTCATTGAATTCTTGAGACTAGTTGTTGGAATTAATCGCGTTAATCGGTTTCCCCATTTGTAAAGATTTGTTAAATCTGGGTACATTCTGGTGTTGGGGCCAATACATCGGGGCAATTTTTTTCACATTTTGATTACCACAACCAAAGCAAAAAACTTGTAATAGGTCACGAGGAAAATCCTGATAATAATGTTCCAGATGCCTCAAGTTCCAACATACAGCAAACTGAACTTTATTATTGGCACTGTTATGAGCTTCAGATGAATGATCGTTCGAGCATCACAACCAGACTGTGTCCACAAATTTTTATAAGATTGAGCTAGGAAGTAACCAGTAGGCTACTTTTAACTATGTCGAGCACCTCTGGTTCGCTAAGTTTCCTCATTAGCCGATTGTTATGAATTTTAATATCCAGAACGAAGTTTTGGGCGATTTCGGGAGTAGTTTTTAGCCTTCGATAAAAATAATGTTGTGTTTGAGGGTTCTCTTCTGAAATGGTAAACCAAGATAACAAGGTATCCTTCATTTGATTCCAGTTCGCTGTTGAATTACTTCTCATGTAACTTCATAAGAAGGTACTGCATCACCGGAGACGTGTTCAAAGATATATTTCTCTAGGAAATTACTGTCATAGCCACAATGCCTAGCTAACGTTTCAAACCAAAACACGAATTCGTTAACGTTACTACGTTTAGAACCACTAAAGTTTGAAATCTCTTCACCATATGCGTGATATGTTCTGACGAGGTGTTACGAGGGCTTAAGATTTTGGATAACAAGGCTGAGTCACCAATCACGATTGGGCCAAACAGCTTCGCAATTGAATTCCCAACCATAACTCCTAGTTTTTAAAATTCCTAAATAAAACGAGCGGTACTTTGGACAGGTGTGAGATTATAAATGCGTAGCACCTATCGGCAAGTATCATCTCTCAACCTCAAATTGATGCACGCGGATACCCAAAATCCAAACACGAGCTTCAACTTTAATGTAGGTCTAAATCATGATGAGCTGTAATCCACTTTTCACTTTAGTGAAACTACCTGTAATCCACTTTCCACTTTGGTGAAACTATCGCTCAGCGAATCGAATGAAAAAACGATTCTTGATTTTAAAGTTAAATTAAGACGCGAACCTAAATTGAAATCGGGATATATAGCCCTAGTGGAAAACGCCTACTATTTGCCACTTACAAAGGTGGAAAGTACCACTCCAAAATTGTACGTTATATAGTATTCGATGGTTCTTGTAAGATTACCAACGAAAATTCCGTAAATGACATAATTATGGTCGGTCCACTCCTACAATCAATCCTGTGGACTGTATTGTTGAAATTCCGCTACAATAGAATTGCTCTGACGGCAGACATAGAAAAAATATAGAGGCAAGTTATGTTATCTGAAGATGAGCACAAATATAAGCCAATGTGTGGCTATAAAATGAAAGTTAACTTTTGAATGGCTGCCACAGCGTTTTTAGCAACAAGATGAAATTTTCTAAGGTTTCTATATAGATACTGATCTGGCGCGGATATCGTTAATAAGCAGCCCGACAACTACACGAATAATTAGATTATGTTTTAAAACCAAGAGGATTCAATTTGCGGTGACTAAACAAACGAAAATCACGTTTCTTCAAAAACTTTAGGCCTAAACCTGCCAGCAAAAATAACACCGACAAACGCACTCTAATACCAAATTCGTAAAAGATTGTTGATTCCCTAGAACTTAGCAATTATGTATGGCTAACGAATTCAGACTGGTATGAAGAGCTGCTACCCAATGACATAGCAATTTTGTGGAGACAATTAAAGGCCAAACTTCCCCATTTGGAGCAGCTCAAAAAAATCGCAAAACATGAAAGGAAACGAGATGATATGAAACTTTTAATGTTAGTACATAGGTTCCTGGAATTGGAAAAATCATTTCAGAATTCGATTTATATCGTGTTTTTTGTCAAAATTTAACACAACCGGTTAATAAGTAGCCAAGTTTCATCCTAATTGGAAATATTCTTGAACTTCATATTTTCGTATACGTTGAATTTCCTCATAACCGGTTAAGAAAGAGCCTAAATGTTGATTGTATGTATTTAAGTTGTAATGGTGTACATCCATTTTACTTGTCTGTGTTAATTTTTGTCACGTAAATTTCATAATAAAAGCATTTCCTTATAGTAACAATGATTTTTATTTTTATATTTTAGAAGATCGATTTCGGATTACATCTTATTCGGTTTTATTTTTAAACAACTCTTCAATAGTTGTTTAAAAATAGAACCGAAGGAGTAATCTGAAATCGATCTTCTAAAATATAAAAATATAAATCATTGTTACTGTAAGGAAAAGTTTTTTCGACTAGATGCAGCGTGATTATTTAAGGGTTTGGCAATTTTAATTTTATTTTTAGCAATTCTTTATGCATGATTGCTGGTTTTTTAGCTGATCTGTTTAAAAATGGACGTATATGATTATTTATTTGTTAAGAACATTTATAAATAACAAACATTTTTTATAAACATCTTCATAAACATGAAATTAATACAGCAAAATGTACCACGTAATTTTATTATAAAATAATGAAATAAAATATAAATATTTATGAGGAATTCGATGGAGTTAGATTATTATACGGATTAAGTACTCGTATGTACGTCTATGTTTTACCCGTATGTTGTATACAATATTTTAAATTTGGATTAAAGTACATAATTTCAAAATTCAATAATAGATAGACACAAGGCTTTGGTGTGGGCTAAATATGATCCCAATTTTACAAATATTTTTTTTTTTTTTTTTAGATTAGATTATGTTGGTTTTAGATTTTAGCCGAAACACAATGGGGTTTTGACACTGATTTTAATCAACAATAGATTATCCATGTCTGTTCGATAAAATGGATTCATAATAAAACAAAAGCAAAATAAAAAATAATTGGATTCGTCAATGTTAATTCTGTAATCGACTATTAATCCAGTCAGTCGTTTATTTTTTGTATGTTGGGTGATTCTAATTAATTTTAATCGGAGATTTTTTTTTTTTAAGTGGATCCTTTGTGTGTATGTCGTACGAGTACTTACATACTTATGTATATACCTTCTCAACAACCTTGAAATTTTAAACTTTTTTTGGTTGTTTGTCTTGTTTAATCCAGGAATACATTTTTTTAGTTCGTATACCACCTAAATTAAACCTTTCTTTGCATTTGTCCATTACAATGTATAAGCTTAGAGGTACGCCGCCTGGTATATAGGTAATATATAGACTGCTTTATTTCGACAGTCCTATTTTTATCAATTTACATTTTATAAAATCGTTCTAGTTGGAATTTTATCCCTATTATATATTTCATCCCTAGCTGCTACACAAAATATTTCAAAATTGTGTTTTGTATGTGTATGGCTTGTAAAAATGTTATCGCTAGAGGAAGGAAAAACATTTTAATGAAAATTAATTAAATTAATTTTTCTCAGAAAATATGGTCTGTGGATAAATTTTCTTTCGTTCCGTTATTGTTGGGTGTGTGTGTGTGTGTGTTTTGGTGCTAAAACATAAAATTACATTTTTACTTTATATTTAGGTTATTTATTGCTGAATGCTGCTATGTAATCTAGAAAAATATAGAAAAATAAATACCTTAAGCCTCATTATTATTGTTGATTTTTTAGAAGGATGGGAAAATTGTTGGACCATTTACTTAAAATTTATCGGCATTTATTAAATAGTAGTAAAATTTATTAATAATGAAAATCGTGGAATTTTAAATATATCAAATACAATTGTTGTCGAGGTCAAATTTAATTTACGTAATGCCAATTATTTAATTCTAACTCCCTACATTTACAAAATTCTGCTAACACAAATTCATTATGAAAGACCAAATAAAATTTCCAAAAATTTGAAATCGATAAGCTTTCCCCGGCAGTTTTCCGTTTCGTTAAAATAATAAAAAATATTCTAGTTTATCACTGTTCACACGAAACTATTCATGATTAGTTTCAATGGGAGTAATTAGTGATTTCAGGAAAAAAAATAGTCCGGAAAATAATAAAAATTCAAGAAGTACAGCGATTCCGTAATATTCATAAAATGCTGTGAGCCAACTTATATTGATTCCGTCCTGCGAGAATTGATTACTCAATATGTAGTATAATTTAATATTATTTGCGAATAAGATTTTTTTTGCTGAAATTCGGCAAGGTTTTCCCAATTAATTAAAGTTGAAATTTACAGCTGTTCTTACCTTGAAAATGGGGAAATCACTTCGGCCTCTTAGCCTTTAAATCGATTAATCGATTTCCGATTCAATACGGCTCGTTCCGCTTCGTTCCGGCTCACATTTCCGTTTCGGATTCACCGAATTTAAAAATATGATTTTAAAATACATTTTTATTCAAGCGTTGAGAATGGCAGAATATACTAGCTGGGTTTATTGTTTGTGGTATTTTTACCGTAGATTAATAAACAATAAATTAAAAAATATTTTAAGCTACAACTAATTAAATATTTGTGTTATTAAAATTAAACTTAATTAAAAGTAAAACATAGTTTTACTTATTATGGCTCCTGCTTGGGCAGCTAGTTTTAATATTTAAAATATTTGTTAATATTTGTTTGGGCCAAGTTTATTGACTAATTTTGGTTGCAAATTTAACAAATGCAGTCGATCATCTTCTGTTAGAGCATATATGTATGTATACATGCACCCAACATTTCTTCTATAATGGGCCTAACCGCATATTAAACATTAGAAAAGTAGAAAATGCGATACTTATCGCTTAAAACTAAAATGTCGTACCTATTAAAAAAATGGAGGTGTGGCCAACACACGACTTTCTTTTACGAACAGAGAATTTAGAGAAATTTAATTTTTTATTTTATATTTTTATTTTTGTATTCCTAATTTTTTTTTTTTGGAAACATTTTGTATTAAGTAGTTTTTAGTAAACCTTATACTTTTTAAGATATTTGCAAAATAAATTTTCTGGACCAAGGGGGTGGCCACTTCCGGTTTGCCGATTTGGAGTAAAAATCACTGCGACCTCCAAATTTATCAAAAAAGCTTAAATCTGAAGTTTCAGTTCGATTGGGTAAACGAGCTGGGCAGTGGAGAGGACACAGACTAACAGACTGACAGATAAACACGATTTCGAAACCCACTTTTTCCGACTCAGGGCACCTCAAAACAGATAAATCTCTAAAAATCTCAAGGTCCAAAATTTTCATGATTACTATACTTTATTTTACTAGAGTAAAAGAAAGTAAAAAAAAATTTAAACAAAATTAAAAAATATTACAACACTTAATAATAATAAATATTTCCATTTATCTGTTTTGAGGTCCACTGAGTCCGAAACGGCGGTTTCGAAATGGTGTCTGTCTGCCAGTCTGTCAGTCTGTCTGTCAGTCTGTCTGTCAGGCAGTCAGTCTGTGTCCTCTCTATAGCCCAGATGGTTTAACCAATCGAACTGAAACTTCAGATTTAAGCTTTTTTGATAAATTGGGAGGCCCCAGTAAATTTTACTCCAAATCGGCTAACCGGAAGTGCCCACTCCCTTGGGCCAGAAAATTTATTTTGCAAATATCTTGAAAAGTATAAGATTTACAAAAAAATACTTAATACTAAATGTTTCCAAAAATTAAAAACATATAAAACAAAAAAATAAAAAATTGAAAAAATAAAATTAAAATGTTTAAAAATTAAAAAAAAAATTAAAAAATTTAAAAATTAAAAAAAAAAATTAAAATTTCTCAAAATTATCTGTTCGTAAAAGAAAGTCGCGTGTTGGCCACACCTCCTTTTTTTTCAATTTTTTAAATCAAAATTTTTCCATATGGTAAATTTTGATTGAATTTCACTTGTGCTGCCATCTATGTAAAGTGTGTTGATTTAATGACCAAGAAGGTAGTATAAACTGTAGAATTAGAAAGTGTGATGTTTATATGGTAGATGAATAGTTTGATAATTCGAATAAATTTAACTTTTAATTAATTTACAGCTTAATTGGAAAATAGCGCAATTGGGCTTACAAATTTTGTAAATATTTTTATCATTTTAATATTCTTCGACAACAATATTTATTTGCAAAGGAAATTAATATGGAAAAGAACAAAGCCTCTATTAAGAAAAAACAGTGGAAGCCGAAAAACGCAAGGATGGATGATAGAGCAGGCAAACCTTCAAGAGTTAAATGCAGATATTCGTGATAAAGCAATTAATTTCGAGCGACCGAATCGAACTTGTCGGGAAGATTGATTGATTCAGATGTACGACCAAGCCTATACAAGATTCCCGGAATATGCTGAGTCCATTGTACACCCGGTTACATATAACAAGACCGGTTTCAGCCACCTTATGCAGTCGATAGTTAGTAAATTTTGTTAAATTTTTTTATTTTATTTTTATGACAAGCTGCCAGAAACTGTGATCAAACAAATTTTGAGTATCATGGCTGGTCTCCACTTGTATATTTTTCTCATGACATTTTTTAGTACATTTTACAAAATACATACACAAAAATGGTTTTGAGCATGCGCATTGAAATTTTGTCAAAAGTGGAAAAGATTAGAATATCACCTGTCCCTCAATTAACACGGTAATTAAATTCCACCAAATTACCGTGTTACTCAAAACCGTGTTAATCGCGTCTAATAAATACAAAAGTACAAAAAATGTACTTTTGTATTTATTAGTCACGATTAACACGGTTTTGAGTAATACGGTAATTTGGCGGAAATTAATTACCGTGTTAATTGAGGGACAGGTGTATTCAATATTTTTGTCATGTCGCCGTGCTAATTGAGCATAAATTTTATTTTATGCTCAATTTCTTGTCATTTTATGTTGAATATTTTCACAATTAAAATGAAATAATCATTTTTTTTGGCAAAATTTTAGCCTTTTAATAAATTTTAGGTGAAAATAAAATAGTAATTGTCTTATTAAATTAAAACATGAATAATAAATTGTACAATATAAATTTAATATGCCAAAAATTTTATTAATCGCAGAACAAATCAAATTCAATTTTTTTCTTATTCTCAAAGAGAGAAATTAGTTGTATCTTTTATGTTAGTAGTTGTACAAAAAATTTCATGAGCCGAATGTGATTTATTTTTGGTGAAGAGAAAAATATGCAAGTGGAAATCAGCCATCATTGCATACAGGCGTTTGCTTACCGCATTAAGCTGGGAACAGAAATTTCGTTCAAAACACATGTGTCCGTATCGTTTTCAGAAGTAGACCCTCAGGTTGCGCAACGCACCTCGTCTGCTTATCGAGGAACCTGTCTACTAAAGCAAAGATCAACTCTGAAAGTCATCGAAGCGATCCCACCGCCTAGTGTTTAATGTAATAAAGTAACAACTATTACTTTCAAAATAAATATTTTTCAGCAAAAATATGAAAAGGCTTAGGTAGGTACTTGAGAAATTGGAAACGAAGGATAGGAGAGAAATTTAGAATGAGTTTATTACGATATCCAGAGAAAGAAAGAATATATAGTAATAAAATATGGAATGGAATAGTCTGGGAATTAAAATCTAGAGACCAGTATTAAGTGTGTTCAGATTAATTTCGAGATGCTGTCATCGAGATATTTTTATTTTCGATACTTAAGTATCGAACATTCATGTCCGGGAAGTACTTATTTATTTTCTTACTAAAATATTTAGCAGAAAATTTCGCAAAAACTTCACGTTGCGGTTGGGCAACGAGAAAATTTTAATAAAGAATTTACAAAACATTTTTTATTGTAGATGTATTAGTGAACTTACCTGTGTAAGGCGAAAATTATTATCTCAAGAGCATATTTATAGGATTTTACATGTTGCAGTACATAAAGTGTAAAGTGCATAAAAAATACCTCCCTTATTTTTGCAGATCATTAGGGGCTTACAAGTTCATTTGGTACCATATCGTTCGAAACAAAAATTGGTTAAACAAAAAATTCTGTGGATCGAATCCAAGAGATTTTGCCAATTGTCCACATACATCATAAACTAACTAGAAGCTATCCCAATATCCCTCCCCTATTTTGCGGATCGTCAGGGGCTTACAACTCCATTTGGTACCATGTCGTTCTAAACAAAAATTGGTTAAAAAAAAAATTCTGTGGATCGAATCCTATAGACTTTGCCAATTGGCCATGTTGTAAGCCCCTGACGATCCGCAAAAATATGGGAAGTATTTTTTGATATTGAGATAGCTCCTAGTTACTTCATGATGTAATTAAGTGGCCAATTGGCTAGAACTTTAATATCAGAGAATATTTTTGTTTAACCTATATATGTTTGTTAGTAATGAATTATGACAAATATTTTTCTTTGTTTTTTAATTGCTCATACTAAATATTAAGCTTGTAATTTCACTTTTATGTTTGTTACTTCTTTTATTATCTTTATTTTTGTAATTAATGTATTTACTTTGCAGATTGTTTCTTATTTGCTAATTGTTTCGAAAATAAATATTATCCATTTCATATTAGATTCGCGTAACAATTTGACAAACAAATAAATCAATTTGCTATTTATTGATTAATTTATTTTAAATTTTAGTTGAGTTAAAATAATTGATTATGCTTAGTTTAGAACGATATGGTACCAAACGGAGTTGTAATCCCCTGACGATCCACAAAAATAGGGGAGGTATTTTTTGATATTAGGATAGCTTCTAGTTATTTCTTGATGTATGTGGCCAATTGGCAAAATCTCTAGGATTAGATCCACAAAATTTTTTGTTTAACCAATTTTTGTTTAGAACGATTTGGTACCAAATGGAGTTGTAAGCCCCTGACGATCCGCAAAAATAGGGGAGGTATTTTTTATATTGGGATAGCTTCTAGTTATTTCTTGATGTATGTGGCCAATTGGCAAAATCTCTAGGATTAGATCCACAAAATTTTTTGTTTAACCAATTTTTGTTTAGAACGATATGGTACCAAATGGAGTTGTAAGCCCCTGACGATCCGCAAAAATAGAGGAGGTATTTTTTGATATTCGGATAGCTTCTAGTTACTTCATGACAAATATTTTTCTTTGTTTTTTTAATTGCTCATACTAAATATTAAGCTTGTATTTTCACTTTTATATTTGTTACTTCTTTTATTATCTTTATTTTTGTAATTAATGTAATAACTTTGCAGGTCCTTTCTTATTTGCTAATTGTTTCGAAAAGAAATATTAACCATTTCATATTAGATTCCCGTAACAATTTGGCAAACAAATAAATCAGTTTGCTATTTATTGATTAGAATATTTTAAATTTTTGTTGAGCTAAAATAATTGATTATGCTTAGCAAACATTTTAAATGAATAAACATTTATAAAGTTCATTTTCCGTTTAATGCAGGAGTTGATTTTTACTAATACATAGACAGTTTAAAAATTTAGTAAACATTTTTAAAAAAACTTCACTTTCGTCGAACATTCGACATTTTTAAAAATGATTTTTGAAATTTTGACCAATCCAGATTTTATTACTTTTGTAAGACATGATGTGTGATCTTTTTTAGAATAAAAAATAAATAAAAAGAAGGCTTGAAATTTGAAAATGTATGGTATAAACATTCAGTCGAAAAAGTACCGGGATTTGTTAAATAAAACACAAATTTTAAGTTCTATACACATACACCAGCGTTTTGCCAATCATCGAAACATTTTTTATAGGCACTTTCCTGGAGAGCTTTCATCAGTTCGCGCGTCGAATTTGGTTTTATGGCTTAAATGGACTCAAAACAGGTTTAACAGAGTAGCAATTTGAGTCTGGGAAACAGGAAAATGTCACCTGGTGCTAAATCAGGTGAATCTGGTGGTTCATCGATGGTATTTAGAGAGTTGTTGGCCTTATTTATAACCGTTCATCGAATCGGTGTGATGGCGCGTTATCGTCGTGTAAAATCTACGAGTTTTTTCAAATAATTCTGGCCACTTTTTTAGCATCAGCACGAGATATTTCGCTTGCAACACAAAATTTAAGGCAAACTCTTTGTTCAATAATTTGCCGTACACTAATGAGGTCGACTGACTTAACCAACCGCTAATTGCTATCGTAATGAAAGACAGTCCTTCCAATCTAAGAAAAAAAATACTTGAATCTCTTCAGCGCGGGCATTTTAAATTAACAATTCCCGTTACTTTTTTGACAGAATGTACAGTACTGTACAAGGGAATACTCTGCAACAGATTGAATTTCTATAAAAATGTAACGTATAATTTTTGAAAGGCGCAAATAATTTCAGGTAACTGCACACCTATATGATAGCTAAATAGCTTAGATTAGGATTAATTGTACACACTCCAAGTACGAGTTGAACGGCTAATGGTGCATAGGCAACCAGAAAAACCTCTTAGCATTTAGTTTGAATGCATTTAATATACCGGTGTGAAGATTTTAGACACATTTAAGACTGTATTTACCAAAAATAAAGTTATTTAAATAAAACAAGCCTCAAATAATTTCTAAAATTCATTTCCAATATTCTTTTCAACAAATCAAAGAACTTAGCGCCACTTTCATATTTCGATACGAGTAGAAGGGCTCTTGCAAAAAAATTTATAAAATTAACAAATCGACGAATTTCGGTTGGAACAAGGACGTTGTTCGCTATTATACCAAATAGCACGAATCTCAGAAATTGGCTCATATAGTGACTATATAAGTTGTAAAGGCCATACATTGCGAAATTGAAGTCACTTAGTGCAATTTTGATATAAGCCGCAAGGTTCTTGCAAAAAAATTTAGAAAATTAACAAATCGATGAATTTCGCTTGGAACAAGGACGTTGTTCGCTATTATACCAAATAGCACGAATCTCAGAGATGTAAAGTGTGCAATTGTGTAGTGCAATTTTGATATAAGCGAAATTCGTCGATTTGTTGATTTTCTAAATTCTGTTGCAAAAGCCCTATGGCTCATATCAAAATGACAATAAGTGATTTCAATTTCGCAATACATGCCCTTTACAACCTATATAGCCACTAAATGAGCCAATCTCTAAAATTCGTACTGTTTGGTACAATAGAGAATAACGTCCTTATTCCAAGCGAAATTCGTCGATTTGTTCATTTTCCAAATTTTTTGCAAGAGCCCTACGGCCCATGTCAAAATTTCAAAATTGCGGCTTAGTTCGTTGATTTGTTGAAAAGAAATTTGGAAATGAATGTTAGAAATTATTTGAGGCCTATTTTATTTGAATAACTTTATTTTTTGTTAAATACACTGTTAAAAGATGTACACTCGCATAAATATATGTCCAAAAATTTAATTTTTCTAAAATCTCAATTTTGTCCAAAAACTTCATAGTACATTCGCTAAGCCTTTTGTCCCAAAAAAAAAATTGTTCAAAAACTTCACACCAGTAAATGCAACATAACCAAGTTAATTGCGAAGATCCCTAAGAGGGGTGACCACATCGCCGATAACTAAATCAACGACAGGAAAGTTGGCCAACAAGCCCGTTGTATTGCTGGTAAGGAGAAACGCTGATTCAATCACATATTGGTGGGTTACATGGCCGACAACCAACTTACCGAATGGGCCATCGCCTGACAACCAGATGGCCAATACTTACACAAATTACGAAATTTTCTCTTATACGAAAGTAGCATCGGGCCAAGTCGTAATGTAAATTCAAAAACTGTAAGCAGTTTTTTATTTCAAACTTTCAATTCTTATTAGATTTTGAAATAATACAAAATATAATTAGGAAATTTACCGAAATTGTCAACTGAGCCCTTGTTTTATAACAAAATTTCATTTTTCGACATAAAGATCAAAATTTAAGCATTAGTGCACTTACACGATATCTGAAAAATACAAACCATCAAATCAGTTTAGATAACTACAATAAATAGTACAAATTAAATCAAGTACAAATTCTATAAACCTCATTGAAGATTACGCGTATATTGGTGAACTCTTATGATTTGTTCATCTAAATGGTTTTTTGCTTCATGCAACTTTATTTTTATTCAATTGTTGAACCGTTTTTTACATGAAAGCGCATAACAAATTTTTTTTTCGAAAATACATGGCTGGGCGTTTCCATGAAAAGTCGGTTTTAGTATAAATTTGTTGTGAACAATAGTATCGAAAAGTTTTACATACAAACTTGGACTACAATAGATTTACATATTTGCAATTTGTATTATTGGGGAATAAAGCACAGTCGGTATTTTACCGAGTGGTATCTGGTTCGCGGACCACATCTTTGATATCCATGCATATTAGATAATGATAAAAGACAATACCGTTTCATCGATTTATAAGATGTCATTTAGAATAATGGTTTAGTCGGTTTGAAAATGAAATATAATAGTGTCTAGAATATTAAGACAAATGTTCCAAGGTGAAAGAAATGGAGATAATCTTTAAATAGATACGCTTTAAGTATAAAAATAGTAAAAGGTTAAGGTACCATATATATAAGATGTATGTATATGTTTACGTATATGTAAGTATTGGTAGAAAAAAAAGGGATTGTTCACCATCAGCACCCACAAAGTTATATTTGGTTTTGTACATTGAATGAAGATTTTTATCTTTTACAAACATAAACTATAACGGTAGTAGTTTTATCCGAAAATTTTATACTTGTATACTTAGAAAAAATTGTTTGTTTTAAAACCATCAAGTCGAGTTTGTAAGTTTAACCAATTTAATTGAGTGAAAAATTACATAGTACGTCACTTAAAATTTCCCTTTTGTCGACGCAAGCCGATACAGCTAATAATAATTTAGTTGTCTATATAATCTCTTAGCCGTTCTTCATACACTCTAAAAATGTCTTCTCAAAGCAATTAATTTAATTACAGTTAATTTAAATCAATTAGTATTAAATTTTCTGCTACAATACCGAAAAAAATGATATTATCCATAAGCATTCATGTTAAGTGCGAAAAACTCGTCAATAGAAAAATATTTTGTTTGCAGAAAACGAAGGCCGGAGATATAATAAAAGGGAAATTTTTTATCCCCAAAATAAGTGAAAAGTAATTTCTCTAATTAAATTCTTATTTTGATTCACTATGATGCTTTGTAATGTTGTAAAGAAAATTGACTACCAAATTTATATTTTACTAATTCACCATGTAATGAGAGATATCACGACACTCACTTTGTCATTAAAGAATTTTAATTTAACTTTTGCCAAAATTAGAATCTAGTCTAAAAATTAGATGTTGGTGGAGAGATGGTTTGAATTAAGTGACTAAATTAGAATTTTCACAGACATAAAAATAAGCAGAAAGATACAAATTGATATCTAATAATTATAATATGAAGATAAGATTAGTTTTTGTCACTGGAGCTCGAAAAAGTTTAAGAGTTTGCGTTTATTAAAAATTGTTTATTTATTTTTATTAAATTTATTGGTAAAATTTCTTTTACTTGTAAATATTTTGGGTTTTCGTTAACATTTCAAATATCTGATGCGAAATTTCGTGAAATTTCGTGGGCGGGGCGAGGGCTTGTTATTTAACCAACTATAAACATTTAAAAAAAAATCATTTGACCTTATTGGTTATTTGATTTTGATAGAAGAAATTTGATGGCGAAAATTGCTTCTTATTTTACTTGTCTAGATTCCGGCCATTACATAATTTCTACATCAAGTGCTTACTACGATATATAAGAAAAAAGCTGTACGGCCGACATATGAAAATTTTTACATCAACCAATAATTAAAAACACAGATAAAGTAGAGACAACATTTATTGTAAATCGAAAGCTTTGTGCTTTGCATAACTATATAACTTGCTGGCACGTCATTTGACTTACTGGTAAAATTTTGCTTCGGAATTCTAAATGTCCATCCTTAAAAAATATAAAGCAGTAATTCTTTTATGTTAAAATTGTGATAAAAGTAATTTATGGTATATTTTACTTTTCAAAAGCTTTTAAAATATTAAACATATTGGCTTATTGTAAACCAAAAAAGTTTGTGTTTTGGAAGCTTTTTAGTTAAATTGTACAAATGGCAAGAGCCAACCAAAAGTTTATTCTAGCTGCAGATTACAGCAAATTTTATGATTTGAAAGCTGTTTAGAACACTGGATTTGCGACTATTTTGAGTGCGTATTCGAATTTACTCAGTTTATTTTGCTTTTATGGCTTTCGCCAGCTGCAAACTTTGAAAGCTAATTAGATTTCTGTTAAATGTAAGGTTTCATTTAAATCAAAGTCTCCTCTGCTCAGAAGCTTTCATAAAAAACGCGTTTTCCATAAAAATGTTTTCAGAAGTGGTGGCCGGAGAAGTTATTTAACTAGAAAGACTTTCAAAACAAAACATTTTTCTCAATTTTGTTGTGGAAATTACAGAAGCAAATAATAGTTAGAATTATAGTCAGCATTTATAATGTAAGCAAATTACTTAAGTCGTTCAAGAAGTTTCTGCTTGCAAACTGTCTGAACTCAACGATTTATTTATTCATTAATTAAAACTTCTTTCCAGCCATTGTTTCAAAATTATCCTGTAAACTGTTTGTTTAGAACTTTCATCAATTGCGCTTTAAGAATTAGCTAAAAACTCAAATCTGTATACTTAGAGCTAAAAAACTTAGAATTTTTTTACTTGCTCAAACCGTCAAAAAAGCTTTTTATTCAAAGCTTTAAAACATATACTTAAAACTCTCTTTATATTTCTGTAAAATGTTAAGCTTGTCAATAAATCTAAAATAAAATAATTACTGTACATATTTTTGTATATAAATATGTAAGTTATTTAAAGCTACAACTAAACATATAGTTTTTTTAGTTGCTAAAGGGCTTCCATTAAACAAAGCTTTTAGTATAAAATTGTTTCTTAAATTATTACTCCATTTTGGACATTTAAAGTTGTTTAGCACGAAAGTTTCATATTTTCAAAGCTATTTAGGATTTTACCAAAGAAAGGATTGTTGTTAGTGTTATTTAAGAAAGCCGATAAAAGCTTCTTACTAGACAAGTCTGCACAGTTAATCACAGTTTTCTCTTTAAAGCTTACAATTGCAACCGAACAACAGTAATTTTTTTTGAGCTTTCGTTAATTTCTTAACGGTTCTTTAAGCTATAAACAAAGTTTCAAGGTACGTCTATTTTGGATCTTTGGCAAAGATTATGATATAAAATTAATGTAAAGTTTGTAATGGATAAAAGATTCTGAACAAAATTAGAATACAATTATTGTTGTCAATTACTCTTAAAAAATGTAACTAACGAGCTTTGAGGCTTGAAAATTATTACTGGGACCGCACTAGTATGCTGCTAATATTTTCAAAATAGAAAGCTTTTGACTGAATAAATTTTAACAAACATGTGGGTTATTAAATAACAGTCTAAAGCTAGTTTGATAAGTTTAGTATTAATTTTGGCTCCTTACGTAGGCTTAGCGATCTAAAAGTTACTAAATGTAAACTATACAATACACCTGTTTTAGCTTAACCAGTTCATCCTCAATGTTAAAAGCTCATACAACATTATTCTACTTCTAATCGTAAATCCACAGTTGCTCAGTTAATTTTACTTTTAGCAATTTACTCACTTTCCTAATAAAAGTCTACTTACAGTTTTTCATTAAGATCTGCAGTTGTCAGATCTTCCGTCAAATAAATATTTTAATAACAGTTTTGTAAAATACGATAAACTTCGTTTTTTTTAGCCACTTTAAATTACAGCTAACTTGACATCAATGTTGTTTGAGTTACAACTTTCGACATGCTGAAAACTTTATTTAGAGTTTTCTGCTTGCTGCTTAGCTGGAAAACTCCCAAGATGTTTTTACTCTAACAATATCGGTCAGTGCAGTTAAAATTTATTAAACAATTCATTCTGTCGACAGATTCAACATAAATCAGTTTTGCGTTTTTAGAACTTTCGTCCATTACAAATTTCATAACAGTGTTGTGTAAATCAAAAATTTAGAGCTTTTCAAATGCGTTAAAGCTCCGTTTTACCTGTATTAATCTTAATTTTTTTTAAGAAATTTCATTTGTTTAAAAGCTTTGTGATTTGAAAGCTACTTGTAGTCGCCGAAAAAAAACAAAAATGTTACACTATTTTATACTTTTAAAGCTTTTTAAATTATTAGTCAAACCTAATAGAATTGCAGATATGCTAATGTATTGTTTTAACTTTTCAGCTTTCAATAATTTGACACTTTTTTATAATAATAGTTTAGCAAAGATTTAACGCAGCGCGTAATTGTTAAAGTTTTCGAACAAATTGAGATTATATATTTTTGAGGGTGTCAACTGAATTTAAGTTAAAAGCTTTGTGTTTTAGAAAATGATTTAGATTTCTTAAACCATCCCACTTTTGAATTGAGCACAAGGTTTCCAATACTCATTAATACATTGACCACCAACCACCAACGTTGAATGATATTTTTCAATTAAGAAAGTTGTGCCAAAATTATTAGAAAGCTTCGAGAACACAATATTTTATTTAAATTTATCATTCTGTCATCTATTTTGAATTGTCTTTCTGCTGTAAAGCTTTTAATATATAATTTTTTTTTGTTAAAACTACTCTTCTGTTTTGTGAATTTAAAGTTTTTAGTATCACACTTTCGACTTTCACTTAGTGTTGCCAAAGTCTTGATTTGTACATCGCGACGCGATTATCCAAAAGACTCGAATCAATTTTACCTTGATTCGGGTTTTTTGGATAAGTGCGATGTATAAATCACACGTTAGTTCTAATAATTTTCTTGCATTAAATTCTAACAATTTTAATTCCGATTCTTACATTTCTAACAACATCAATGGTCCTACTAATTTTAGTAATGGCCCATATATTTTACATAATAGTTCAGACTGAAATATGCTTGACGATCGGTTTTTATTCTTTCCGTTTTTATTCTTTCAACTTTCCGTACTTGACTGTTTGTGGTAAATGCCGGTGCCTCACCTCAGATCAACAGTATATCGAATAACCGTCGCATTTATTTGAATTTGATCTTTTACACCAACAATAGTTCTTACAAACTTGAGCCGTGTGATGATTTGGCTCTTCGAGTAGTACTTCATACCACAGTTACAATCAATTGAATTTTCTTATGAGAATGGTAATAATTCTAACTTCTTTATGAATTGTACGGTTTGTGAGTTTTCAAGCGCTCACCACATTTCAATAAATAAGTTTTTAGTTGATAACGATTTAGTTGATTCAAGCTATTGATAGATTTGTTCCTAAATTGAAAATGAGAAGTTTTACTTTCGTAATGTGGTTCACAAAAGAACTCAACCAACTTGAGGACATAAATCTCACAAGAAATATAGACGCACAGGTTCGGCGCACGATTATTATTTTCATAGACAATAAGGACAAAATAGGGACATTGTGCAATGCTTAAGATGCCAACGTTTCGGACACATAGTTAGAAATTGCACGTATAGTTATCGCTGTGTAAATTGTAAAAACTCACAAGGGCCATATGAATGTGAGGCTCCTAAAAAGAATTCTCAACCAACCAAGGATTTCGAAGAATCTCCGAAAGCTTACTGTATCAATTGTAATGAGTTTGGACACCCAGCAAATTACAAAGGATGTATCATACATAAAAAAACTCAAACAAAAAATCATTGAAGCAAGAGAAAACAAATAACAACAAAATCAAGCCAGATGGGCCCATAGAAATTTCGCGATCGAGTCAACAGCATGCAGCATTAAACCAGAGGTGTCTTATGCAGCAGCGTTAACTCCGAAGAAAGAGAGGCAGTTTCCAGTCTTGGGACAATCGCAGCGTGATCAGGTGAGTCAAAGCAATTTTGGTTTCATTACATCAGAGTATCGCGAACTTTTTGGGTTAGATTTTGTGGACTTAATTGGTAAGATAAATGAATTCGTACCACAGTATAAAAACTTGGGTGATAAAACAGAGAAACAGTCGGCTCTCATCTCTTTTATGTTCAATATATGTTTGAAATAAAAAATTTAAAAATAATCTCTTAAAATTGTAACTCCGTGTATAATTGTGCGAGAAGCGTCGAGCTAGACAATTTATTGACAAAATATAAGCCCGACATATTGCTTATCCAGGAAAAACTATTAAACATTTAAAATAGACTTCAATTTCCTAATTTTAACATCATTAGAACAGACAAAGTAGAGGGTACTCGTGGCACTGCTATAAACGTAAATTTAAAATCTCAAAAATAGAAATTAAAAATATTAATAGCTTAGAAACAACCGCATTAGAAATCAGTTTAGAAACAGGATCAATATTAGTAATATCAATGTATGTTCCCCCTGGAACAAATTCCAGTCAACTCAAGAGAGATCTTGACACAATTAATTCCACAGGTGAAACATAAGATTAATGTATTATTGGAGGAGATTTTAATGCCAGATGTACTGACTGGGATACATCCGACAATATAACGGGACGGGCTCTCAGTTACTGGTTAAGAAGCTTTATATCGCAACTGATCCACATAGTAACCACATCAGCCGTCATACCCTAGATCTGGTCCATTTTTGGATCTCAAATAACTTAATAGCCAACTATCCCCGTAATAGAAATTTTGTAATCGGGAACTTAGTTAGCTTCTCAGATCATATGGCAATTGAAGTGGATATTAAACTCTCAGATTCTCTAAAGTTCTTGTTAAAACCACCCGTTAGTTTTGTGGAATATAGAAACACTGACTGGGATTATTTTTACCATATTGCTTCTCAGAAGTTAGATCAGATCCATATAGACAGAGAAAGAAATCTAACCAATGTTGAAATTGATAAGTACATTGAGTTGATCATTAAGGAGATCAATAGTGTTTGTGATCATTGCTTAAAAAGGAAAACAAAAACTTATAATAAATATGCCAATTTGCCCCCGTTGTTAGAAAATCTAATTAGGGAAAGGAACCAACTTAGAAAAATTGGATAGAGAACATAGGAAAACTTTTAACTCGAACACTTCAAAATTCCAAAGATTAAGGTCTCAAATTAATTACCTAACAATAGTGATTAACGAAAACATGAGGATTCACCTTCGTGGATAGAATAGAGCGCATTAAACCAGGGCCTGATATGTTTAGAGTAATAAACTCTTTAACAGGAAGGAAACGATTCTCGCCCCCAGAACAAATCAAAATTAGTCAGAGTCTCTCTTTCAATCCAGAAGAAATAGCTTTAGAATTCGCAAACTTCTACAGTTCTCTATATAGTGAAATAATACCTAACAGGGAACCTTCAACTAAACTAAAAGTGAACGAATTTATAAATAATCTAAATAATAGCCACATGGTTCCTTTGTCATCTTTCTCTAGGGAAAACCCAGCTAGTTCTCCGTCAGACAGTAACCTCTTTCTCATCGATTCGTTAGGTATTAAGGATATTATAAAGCAGGTTAATAATAAAAAATCGGCAGGACCCGACTGTATAAGTAATTACATAATCAAGAAACTACCATTTATTTTTGTCAAACACTTAACAGTGATAATTAACAATTGTATAAATAATTCTTATTTTCCCCCAAAGTGGGAAGAAGCGATCATTCTTCCTTTACCAAAGAACACTAAAGCTTGTAACCGATGGATTTGAGTCACACTGACACACCGTTGCACACTGTAAAATTTTGGGATAGGTTTCAGTGACGGGACAGGTTCTTTAGTTCCGATGCGTCAGTATTCCATCTTACAAAAAAAAAACATTTTGATTCAGAATATAGTGTGCAAAAAAAATACTTAATCATAATAAAAAAAATAGTGACGGTATTACACTGCATTATACAACGCAAACATCCCCTTAATGGAGTTACTAATTACTCCATTTTTATTTTCTAACT
Source organism: Tipula vernalis (assembly GCA_958295665.1). Lineage (NCBI taxonomy): Eukaryota > Metazoa > Arthropoda > Insecta > Diptera > Tipulidae > Tipula > Tipula vernalis. Next base: position 111,360,981 of record OY282559.1, read on the forward strand.
ACTAATTTAAAATCTTCATTAATATAAACAATAACAAAAAAAAATTGTGCATGTCTTTTTTTTTTTTTAACTTGGCGAACTGGCGATAAGCAAAGAAACAAAATTATTCGACAACACTGAACTCTGCTTGAAGTTTTAGCAATAAACAAAAATAAAAAAAATTTGAGAAGCAAATAAAAGTGAAATTAGTTTACAATATTCCTCTGAAATAAAACAATGAATTATTATTTATTTTTTTTTTTTTTTGTTCTACATCACCATAATGCTTGTTGTTTGTGTTGGTTGCTTTCATCCATCACGTGATCTTCACCACAACCACGTCTCACGGTTATGTTGAGTACCCGTTCCTCAATGATCATCCGTTAATTTAGTGCCCAACTGTAACTACTGCTTCCTTTACTGTAGATCCGGAACGAATTGGGTATCGGAAATGTCGACAACCAACTAACACTTTAAAAAAATACTTCCCTCACTCTATGTATTGTAATTTCTTTCTATTTGTTTTTATTTCATTTCCCCAACATCATGACACCCAGTATGATTCTCAAACGCTGTTTCATTTATTCATTGTCCTCTTATATGAAACCACCACCTTGATAAAGCACTAACACGTTTCACAAAAAAAAAAATCAAATTGTTAATTTTCGTATTTTTCCAACCATTTACTGGCCAGAACCATGAATCATGCATACAGCGTACTATGCACCATGCTTGTAAATTAAAACACAACAATAATGGCGACAACTTCCAAGTTTTTCTTGAGACTCCATTTATATTTATTTATTTTTTCTTTTTCTCGGTTAGACATTTAAAACACACTCCTATATTTCTTTCTTATTCTTAAGTTTCACTTTATTGAAAGACAACATCACACCAAGTGTCAATAACCTTTTTATAATCACAACAACATTAACTAATGTCTAAAACATTCATTTTTTTATTTTTTTATTTTTTTTTTATTTTGAAAATATTAAACAAAACTCACACAGTGAACGCAAATTTCCTAATTAATACAATTGATATACATTTGATTGTCATTGATATACATTAAACCCTTGATAAATTCTTAATTTTTTTATTTTTAATTTCAATCTAATTATTTTACAATTTATTTATTTATTTTCTTGTTTTTATATACACATTTCACATTTTACCCTCTTTCCCAATATTACCTCTCAATCTACTCGAATCAACCCTCATCTTTTCCCCTTTTTTTGGTTCCTACTTATTTCACCAATATCGTTTTTTCAAAAACCGTCCCTTGCACATTTATTCTTGCCTTTTTATACTTTTTTTAAACGTCCTTAGCGGCAACCCGTTTGACCGTCACCCGATGTTATTATTTTTATTATGTTATTATCAGTATTATTATCGTTGCCTCTCGACTACGTCATGACAAAATTGTTTGTTGAAATCATACATTGATGGAAACAACAACTTCCCACTAGAGATGGACCATGGACCTAATTTTGAACTATTACAAGCTGAGCTTCCAGTTGATTTTAGACCGATCAGTATGACGAACAATATGGGAAAAATACTGGAATAAGTTATATTGAATAACCTGAATGACCATATTTACGGGACAAACCAGCATATACCAGAAAATCAGTTTGGTTTCAGAACTGGTCATTCGACTGTAGATGCGTTGGTTTACTTTAGGGATAAGGTAGCTGACTCATTGAATAGGAGGAGCATCGTGGTCGATTGTTTATTGGATATAGAGAAAGCTTTCGACTCGGTTTGGTGGAATGGCCTCATTTTTTAATTGCGGGAGATCAATTTGGTCCCTAATTTAATTAGCATAATCAATAGTTTCCTTAATGACAGAAAAGGTACTATTAAAATAAAGGATTCTTTTTCATCATTCATTAGGATAAATAGGGGTTTGCCACAGGGTACAAGACTAGGGCCACCATTATACAACATATTTATAAATGATCAACCGGTCTGTCAGGCGGCGGATACAGAAACATTGATGTATGCTGATAATACAATGATATTCAATAGTTCCATGTACCCGAAGCAAGCAGCTAAGAAGCTGAAAATCGAAATAGATAGGCTTACCAAATATCACGAGGAATGGGGTATTAAGATTAATCAAGCTAAATCGAAAGTTATAGTGTTTAGACCCCCGTACGGTAAATGTTGTAAATCAGCCATACAAAAGAGCAGAAACCTTGAGTTATTAATCAACAAGCAAAGAATTAAAGTAACGGACAAATTAAAATACCTAGGAGTAGATATTACTTCTCGATTTGGGTTTAACCAGCACGTGAACAATGTAATTTCTAGGGCAAGAAAGGCTTTTGGAAGGATCCGTCCAATAATGAAACAGCTTGTGATCAGCAATAGAACTGGTATGATAATGTACAAACAATTAATTCGGCCCATTATAGGCTACGGGTTTCCAGTTTGGTTGACAGCATCACCAAACTACCTCTCAAGAATAGGTCTGCCAGAGCGAAAAATAGTTCGGACTATAACGGGAAAGTTCCGCAGGGATCAATCTGATAGGTATAAATGGATCAGTAATAGGGAAATTTACGATAGTGCAGGGATTACAGAAATCGATGAGTATCTCGAAGAGTCCCTAAATAACTTTTTGGTAAGATTCGAAAATCACACAAACACTCTGATAATGGAACTAAAAGGGCCGTCGGCTCCGGAGTTTTACCTAAGAACGTGGGATTTGACTGAATTGTCTCTAGACAGCTTCTGGAAAACCGGTGGTGGTGTGCATAGAGGATAGGCAAGAAACATAAGACCTCTCACTCTCGGTGATTTTAGTTTTAAGTATATTTTTTTTATTCTTTCTTTTATTATTATTATCATTATTTTTGATTAATTTTAATTTTAATTTTATTTTTATAACCGCAGTGAGCAAAAGAAAAACTCTAAGGTCTTAGAAATAAGAATACTAAAATCTTGTAAGATCGATGTATATATCTCTGAAAGTATTAAATAAAATAAATATCTAAAAAAAAAAAAAATATATCTAAAATGAACAAATCATAAGAGTTACCAATATACGCGTAATCTTCAATGACGTTTATTGAATTTGGACTTGATTTAATTTGTAGCATTTCCAAAATCGATCTTTTTCTAAAATTTTTTTGTTTCTTTAGATTTTTTATGTTATCTAAACTGATTTGATGGTTTGTATTTTTCAGATGTCGTGTAAGTGCACTAATGCTTAAATTTTGATCTTTATTTATGTCACTTTTGTGTTGGTAACATTTTTTTCTAAAAATTGTTTCGTCTGTCCTGTGTAGGTAGCATTGCAACTACATTGTACCTGATAAACAACGTTTGATTGTTTCTTTAAAGGTGTTTTATCTTTAATTTTAGAAAACAAGTTGTTGTTGAAACTTGTAGCTGCACGTCCTATAATTTTAAAGTTATAATTTTTGAAAAGATTTTTGATTTTTACCAATTTTTCCGGATACTGGTTATGACATAATGTATCTTTTAGAATTTTTAAATTTTTATTGTGAAATTTAGTATCGGAAAGTTTTAGAATTTTTTCGGTCGGAATTTTAATTGTGTTAATTTTATAATTGTTGGGATATTATTGATAGTATTGTTTTGAATTTTGGAATTTGCGTTTAATATTGAAATACTTGAGGCCAGTTTATATTTATTCCATTGCCGGAAACATTTGGAATCGATCTACATAGCTGAATTTTATTATTATTTGTTTTTTAAAATAGCTTCCAAATAAAATACATTTTTATTGGTTCAAGGGAATAGAATGATTTAGTGTTTTTCCAAACAATCATTAATCATTTCTTTCGCCTTCGATTAATTGCATTTGCATCCACGAATTTTAAAAAAATTAAATCGAATATATGTTAAATTCATGTTCTTGTAGGCGGAAAATTATAAATTATGCATCACTTAAATAATAAAAACAATTTATTTATAAACAATTTATAAACAATAATAACTTTACTCAATTTTTGATTATTGAACATTTTATAATAGATCGGTCTCAAATTTCATTTCAATGCAATTTTAGATTTAGATAGGTCGAATTCTAGATATCATAATTCCACATATTGTAGGTAGTGTTTGTTCTCGAGAAATATTTTCCGAAAATTTCTCGAGAAAAACCTGATTGGCTTTATTGTTTTTATTAAAGCTTCTCAGATATAGTAATTCGTAAATTTGTCTATGTACTTACATATGTATGTATATCTCAGGGCTTAGTAATGAATTCTTATAATATTTAAAGAAGCTATGGTTAAATATAATTTAAATCGATTGAGACTCGGACGAATTGAAATTTTGCTTGCCCGGATCGAATCTAATTCAGATCGATTGAAATTTATTTCGACTGAAATTTTATGTTTTGGTGACGTCCTCGAAGACTTATGGGTGGTTCATCTCAATTATGTCTTCAATTGTCGATGACACTATTATAATAATTAGGGCCAAAATATAATAAAAATCATTTAAAATTTGTTTCGGTTTTAAGCAAAAATCCGAAATTTAAATGAATTTTAGTTCCAAAGGTACTCGAAGGCTTGTGACAATTTTTGTTAAATATATTTGCAATAGTTGATAGCACTATTAAACTCGAGGTATTGTTAAAAGTCCAAAGTTTTAACGATCATTTGTTCGTAAGGTACTCGCAGGATTATAACGATGTTTTGTAAATGAAATCCACAAATGTCGGTAATATTATTAAACAGGTTCTTGCGTAAATAATACAGAAAATGATTTTATCAAAAGACAGAAAAAATTCTCCTACTAGTTCCAAAATAAGTGAGCTCTTCTAGAGATCCGAAAGTTTTACACAGTAGCATTTAATTTTCAAATCTAATAATACGGTAACTCTCCAGTTATTCTTCTTTAAGGTAAATGAACCTTAATTTTAATACATATTTAAAAATGTCGATATTGTCAAGCGGGTACGGCTCAAAGCGACAAAGATCAAGTCGCAATATGACCGGCGTCGGAAGTTAGGGGCCTCAAAGTACCCAGGTCCCAACGTTTCTCAACTTAAAAACTACAAGAGCTGGTATATTGAATTTTCGTAATGTTTTAGTTTCAAGATTTTCAATATTTTCACAGCTGTTATAGTTTTAAAATTGGTTGAAGGTACTTTAAGAATTATTAAGACCCATCCTCACGATCCAGTTTTAGCGGAACAACTCTTGCTGAATGAAAGTTGATCAACTTTCTTATTCACACTTTCACGAAGGTTTAAGAAAGACAACTATGAGTGTTTCACTTATTTGCATTTTACTGAAAAAAATTATATGGTGAAATGATTAGGAGTTGGGTTTGCGAATAAATTTGGAGCATTAGCACCTATCCATGATAACTTACATTCGATGTGCAAAAGGATACAGAAATTAAAAAAATTTCTGAACAAAAATATACAGAACTTCTGTTTAATTTATTGACTCTCAGATAGACAAAAATTGGCCTAAATTTTCAGTGATTTGATTTTCTTAAATGCATTTGACTCTGTAATAAGGAAGGTTTTACGGAACAATGGACTTTTCAGCGGAGCTGAAGCGGAGGCTCTGGCAGATAAAAGAAAATAACAGTTCTTCGGTTACGTATTCACTTTATACGTTGGACGCAATACTAACAGACCACACATGATTTTATACGTCAAAATGCAGGTTTTTAAATCTTCGTTTAATATTTTCACAATGAAACCAACACATGACCACTCTCCAAAATATTCCTTTATAGGACAAAGAATCTGAACGAGAAGAAAATCGAAAAAGAACTCAAAAGTGAAATTGTGAAGAAAAGTGAGAATTCCCACGAATTCGACAAGTCGTCATCAAATTATGCTTAAATTATAATTTAAGGGCTTACTCAACTATTAGATATTGTCACTATGACTCGATGAAGCTCAATATTTGCAATAATTGATCGTTTTTTTTTAAATTACTGTGGATAGGTGTAGTTGCTGCAGGTTTAACAGAAGTGGTGCTTACCGTAACCGAATGGGACGAAATGAAGAATACAAAAAATCACTTGGCACAATCAATCCGCTGATACAACTCCAGGAGTTTTTATCAAATAATGGTAGACACGAGGAAAAATATTTAGCTAACACACCTACAACAGGTTTTACCAAATAATAACTATTGTATATACCAATATTTTGACATTTTGTGACGTTTTAATCATATCCTCTCTATATTTCAATACGAGTTTGGATCAAATTCTAAAAATTTACCAAATTTTTGATACTTTATTAAATTCAATGATTAGGTTATCCCGCATCAGAAACATTTCAATAAGATTTTCATTTCGGAAATGTAATTCGTTTAGACAGTGATTTAGGCAGCAACAGACAATTTTATTGAAAGATTGGCAGAAACATAAAAATATGCTTAAAAGACAAGAGTCGAGGTTTTTTTTCTTTTTGCTTTAAAATATTGTACATAAAGAAAATTTGAGTATTGTTCTTCAACTGATGTAGCAAATCTTATCATTTCTGTATATTCGATTCGAGGAAACGGGAATAAAAAAATAAAGAGATTTGTAAAGAAAAGTACGCAGTGCCATATCTCGTACGATCGTCGTACAAAAGCCTTGCGTGTCAAGCATCAAAATCCGGATTAAATTTCAAAATAATTTTGCTTTAAGCCAGGCCAAAAAAGGTAAAATTTAATCATGACTATGTTTTACAAAATCTTTGAAAATATGGTAAAAATACAAAAGAATCTTTTGAAAGTTGATGACCACATAAAGCATTAAAAAAATATTTATATTAAATTTGCATTCAAATCCACAACAATGTATAAAAAGACGAATAAATATTATGTTAAAAGTATAACAATAATTTCCAAGAAATATTCATATACATACATCATAAATAAGAAAATAGCTCACCCACAGGTTTGTGTAAAGTGAATAACAACATAAATTCTTCTCATGTAAAATAATAACCAAAAGTACGATGCAATAAAAGACGTAAGTTGTAAAAAATTTGCATCTTTTGAATGAAAATCTATTCAGATAAAAATAATGATATTTCATAGATGAGGGAGGGGGGAGGGGACATAAACGGATTACGGCTATCCATGGGTTTGAATAAAAACGCATAATAATATGCTTGTAAAGTTCTTTTTGTAAGCGAAAACTTTTCGAAAATGGTTTACTCTATCATTGTATTGGTGCGGTATTCAACAAGTTGATTGTTAAACGTTTAGTTTAGAATTTAATGACTTCCAAATGCCCATCAGTTAAATGATGGATTTCTGTTAGTCTAAACCTAAACTAATGTCAATAATCCTTGCCATTAAAAAAATAAAAATTTTGGGGTAATCATACTTCAAATTGGGATTGCATAGAAAATCGAACATTGAATACAGAACCATAATATTTGGTATAAATTGCGTGAGATAGTATCAAACATGGTTGCCTTAAATACTATAATCCCCTATTTTTTCCAAAACTGAAACATGTTTCGAATAGGTCTTATTCTAACTTTGCATATAGGCCACTTTGGTGTCAGCTTCCTAGGATTTTCTCAAGAAAATCAGAAAAACCATTTATTCGTAATATTTGGTATATATTGGGGTAGATCGTATCAAACACGGTTATCCTAAAAAAAACTAACCCACAATTTTTTCAAAAAATGTATCTTGTTTCGGGTAGCTATGTCTTAGCCAACTTTGTATATAGATCACTTTGGTGCCAGTTTCCCAAGATTTTCTCTATAGAATCAAGAAAATCATTTATTCATAATATTTGGTATACATTGGGTGAGAAGTGTATCAAACATGGTTGTCCTAAACACCTAGTCATGCCAACTTTGATTATAGGCCGTTTTGCTGTCAGTTTCCTAAGATTTTCTCAAAAAAATTGGGAAAATCATTTTTTCATAATAAGTATTTGGTATATATTGGGTGAGATCGTACCAAACTTGGTTATCCTAAACACCCTTGCCTTACGGTGGTCTAATTTTTAAAAAAAGAAGAAATCATTCCTGTTACTATTAAATATTTTCTTAAGACATTTTCAACCATTTCCTCTCGGTTCTGACTCCAGAGAAATAAAAATGCCTTTAGGTTCTGACCGATATTTAGATTTGGAAGAAAATTATCTAAACTCATTTATGTTTCCTTACCTCCACGTTTAACCTGGTTGCATTTAAAAATCAACCTTTTACAAATCAAATTGAACTTTTAGCCAAACAAGTTTAACCTTTCATAAATCAAGTTTTGATTAAAAAAGCTGGAATTTGATTTACCAACAGATAAAATTTATTTTGCAAAAGTTTAAATTTGATTTAAAAGAGAGAGCTTATCTATAAGAAGAAACTAGCAAAATACTTAGCCGTGACTAAAAATAAATTCATGTTTTCCACAGTTGAGCCAAACCACAGTCTGTCTCTATAGTCAATTAGCATTCGTTCGACTTATAGTTTCTCATTTAGCGGATCTTTGGATTACCAGTAAACGGTAAATAAAAATGAAATTTACAGGTTTATTTTGAAAAACTGTTTTAAATACAAGAAAAATGCAAATGCCAACTTAATCTTGCAACTAGTGAAGGTGTTTTTTTTTTGGGGTTGTTTTCGGTGGGATTCTCCTGATTTTAAAAATTCTCGCTTCCTGATTTCATATCCGCTTGTCTCAGATTTCATCTTTTGATCATTTTTTTAAATTTCTCGAGATTTTTGGAGTTTAAGTATCATAGAAATGAGGTACATGATGCTTGATGAAATCTTAGCCTTAATTTGATTAGCAGAATTGGTAACGTTAAGTTACTTGACAAATAGGGTTTTCTAGATTTCAACATTCTTTCTATATTATTCATTAATATCCAGACTTTTCGGTATTATTGAAATTGTTCGAGATCATCGGATAATCGAGATTATTCCGCGGTTTATTCTAGATTTCTTAAGTTTTTCGAGATTTTCAAAGATTTTCGAATTTATTCGAATTTTGTAAGGCAATGTTCTGCGCTTAGCTTTGAGTTGTAAGAACTTACAGAGTTACACGTATAAATTTTAATGGTGATATTTAAAAGAGTTTTCGAGGTAATGCCAAATTCGATATTTCTCTGATTTCCTGTAGGTTATTCGAAATTATTCAAGAATGTCCAGCACCCGAATTCCGGTTCAATGAAAAATGAGAATGAGAAATGACTTTATATTTTATTTCGCCTACTCTAAATAAAAACACAACCGACCAGTTGAAATAAAAAATCAAGCCATTTCTCATTATCATTTGTCATCGAACCAAAATTTGGGCACAGGTTATTTACGTTTTACATGGCGGTGATTAGCACGTATAGGATTTCCTTTAGTATTACATACTTACGGATAATTTGATATTTAAGAACTTTATTTCGAAATTCTTGATATTTTTCAAATTATATTCGAAATTTGTGATCCTTTATCGATATATTTAGAACTCGTCATAACACAGAGTTGCAAGACGTCTCATTTTATTTGAGTCAAATGACTCACGTTCTGTTTCATCAACTTTTGAACGATGACCCGAATTTGCCCTGCAAATTAAATCTAAGTAAACCAATTAGTTTTCTTGCACATGGAACGGTCGAAAATGGAACCACATTTTGGATGAAGGATATTTACATTGAGAACAAATATTCTGAATTTTTGCCAAAAAATACCGTTTGAAATATCAAATTTCTGAGTAAAATGATTTGAGTTGTAAAGCTTCGATAAGTGAAAGTTCTTAAAACTAAAAGTTCTTGATATTTGTTGCAAATACATGATTTATGCTCAAAAAACGAAAGACAGAATTTATAGAAAGGCACAAAAATTACCGAGAAAGTATAATTAAATTATCAAGTTTAAAGCTCATTAAGAACAAATACTATAAATTAATCCCAAAATACACCTTCCTTTATAATATCAAATTTGAAAGTCAAAAGGTTTGGTTTGAAAAGCTCTTAAAACTAAAAGCTCCTAATAATTTACATTGAGCACAAATATTCTAAACCCTAACCAAAGTTCCGTCATCATTTGTAATATCAAATTTCGACGCAAAATGGTTAGTTTAAAAAGCTTCGAAAAGTGAAAGCTCTTAAAATTAAAGCTCTTGACAATTTTTTCAAATACATAATCAATGCTCATAACACATTTTATTAAAACCATGAAATTATTAAAAAGCCCAAAACCCAAAAAGTATTGATTATTTGTCAAGCTTAAAGCTTATATCCCACCTTAATTTAAACTATCAAATTTCAAAATAAAAAGTAAATGATTCGGGTTAAAAAGCTTTGATACGTGAAAGCTTTTTAACCCGAATCATTTACTTTTATTTAAAACCCAAACCTGTTTAAATTAATTATCAAATGTAAAACTAAATGAAAATTTTTGCAAATACATGTTTTATGCTTATACAATTTTTTAACAAAACTTACGGACAATTCGATATTTCAAGAATATTCTAGATACTTTGAAAATTCGAAATTCTTGATATTTTTCAAATTATATTCGAAATTTGTGATGCTTTATCGACATATTTAAAAATCGTCAGAGCATTGAGTTGCAAGATGTTTCGTGTAATTTGTTCTCGAAATGAGATACTTTTAATTAATGCGAGATTAGACGATAGCAAGAAATAAGTTTTTCACTAAAAGCTTTACTTTTACGTAGGTACAAGAAGCATTTTTAGGAGCCCATAGGGGGAAATTTTTAGTAAATTTTTAGGGCAATCCATAGTAAATGTTGCAAATTGCTGTCAGAAAGCATATTTCGATATTCATTTGCAATCATTTTTAAGTGCGAGAATACACTTTCACACAAGTAATTGCTCCGGAACATCGATGCCACTTTAAGTGATGCATTCATTGATACCTCAATGTAGGGAAGTTTTCTGATAAAATTTCTTTCCAAAAATTTGAGTCCAATTCTTCAAATAACCAAAAGATTAATGTCTATTTGTAAGTCACATAATTCCATCTGAAATGTTCGAACTCATCTTGCAAACATTTCAAATTATCGTCAAAACACCGAAAACTCGTACCATTTTGCTCCGATTTAATGATGGCACCGGATGAAGAATTGCACAGATCATCATTTCATAAGCTTTGAAGTTGTAGTTTTAATGCAAGTTCTGTTAAAAACTGATTATTTTTCATATTCTTATTCAATAAATGTCAGCACTTCCGCACGAAGTTCGATAAACCATTGAATGAGTAGTATGATCTTGCAATACCATATGTGAATGCTTTGTGACCCCCACGAATTTTATTCACAATGGTAATGATGGATTGAAATCGTTTCAGATAAACTGATTGTTTTAGCGCAAAGCACTTCCAGATGTAAAGTGCAGTGAAAAACTGCCTTTAAACTGCCCAAGTAACCTAGATTCGGTCCTTCTCATATTTGGAGCTCCATCGCTAGGAACTGCAACTAGCAATCAATCGACTCAAAAGTAATTTCGACAAGCTTGGAAAATATCAGCTCGCTTGTTATAGTGTTGTGCATTGGTGCCACGTTAAAAAGTGTCTCTTCCATATTAAAATCTTTGTCTATAAATCTAATAAATGTTATGACTTGTGACACATTAGTAATATCTGTGCTTTCGTCGAGAGTTAATGAATCAAATTTACACTTATTGAAATGTCTTTCTGGTACTCACTAATGTCCTGAACTCTTCTTGTTACCGTATCTCTTGTCAGTGGAATATTTTTTAAATGTTCAGATATTACTTGTCCTTCATTTTAATCAGTAAAAAGCTTTTTTGGCTAGCAGCGTAGATGCTCGTAACAAACTGAACGTAGAATCAAAAGTAGAAGCTGAATGTGGATTCGATGAGGTCATCAATGGTTTGGTATTTTCGATTATGTTACGTCGAGCAGCTACAATGACACTTTCATAATCCAGCTTATGCATTTTATCGTAGTGCCTCTTCACATTACTATATATTTCAAAAAAGCCAGAACGGCTCTGCAAATTAGGTATTGAGTTTTTTTTGACGTTTTTCTATGAAGAAGAAGTCGTACTCCCGTTCCTTGCAAAAACTTTTTCTCGTGTGGCTGTTCATTTTTTTTAATAAATGGGATAGCACTACTTAAACATTTTAATCACTGTACGAAGTATGCGACTGTACGTTGTACAAATATTGATCCTTGAATATATTAATAGGGCTGGGTTGCTTTGATAATATTACGGAAAGTTTCTTGTTGATGTGTTTGGGAACTCAATTGGTGGAAGTAGCGTCTAGCTGAGCGCCGCTGGCTCGTGCGATTTAACACTTCTATACCTTTTTTATGAGGCTTTGTTAAGGTTAAAGTTAGTAAAGTTTAACAAGCGCGTCGAGCACTGAAGAACAATACCTGAGCTGTTAATGGGAGAATTGAGTCTCATTTATTTGAAAATGCATTGGGAAATTTCTTAAAAAGAGTAGGCATCTATAAGAAAATTTGAGGAGGCCACTTGGGTTATATTATATTCCATTATTAGCCGTGGAGTTTATACCTTTAATTAAAATTAAATTGTCTAGTATCATTCGTCTTACAATTGCTTTTAGTTGCCTTTGATATTTTGTTATGATGAAGTTGAAAATCACTTGAGAATTTTTGAAACTCAAAATGAACATCAATAAACTCACAAAAAAAGTCAGATTTGTATGAATTCTTCTTCTTCTCCGGCTACAAATATGAAACGAAAATTGTTATCATACATACCCAAAATCAAATGGAATTATCAGGACAGAGTCGTGAAGATAGTATTGAGATCACGACACGAATTTTAGTTTTAAAGTAAAGAACCAACCAAATGAACTAAGTTTATTTACCAAATGTCCACATAATTTGGAGAAAAGCAAGAATTCGCACCCATGGATTTACCTTACCAGAGTTAGAGTAAAATTCTTTCTTTCTTCGCAAATTTGCCGAAATTAAATTTTAAATATTTTTCCTCCCATATGGTAGATGAGAAACTCTCAAAGAAGTATATAATACATATCTCGGAAAATGTCATAATTTAGAAAACAGGTTCTTTAATTAAAAAGTTGCACTTTCCTCGTGAAAGTGGGCAAACAGACAGTATATTTTATTAAGAGAAAGTGGAGGGGCTATATACCCGAAAATACGTTTAAAAACATATGTTAGGACATATTACGGTTAAAATATATGTTAGGTGAGGAATTATGAAACGAACATATATTTCATTAGGCATTAGGATAATTAGGCGACGATACGATAAAAGTACAACCTTCGAATATTATCAAAAATTGACCTGCTAATTGGTTTTTCAGCTATTTTCTCTACTCTTTTGCAAAATGTAAGTTTGGCTCACTAGACATTTAAAGTACTACCGAATTAGTTAAGTATAAAACGCTGGTATGAAATAGTTAAAAAGCCAAGCGAGACCCGAGCTTACCAAATGAATCATATCTTAAGCCGTAACTTTTTTTGGAACAAACACAAAATTTTCCCCAATGCATAGAAATATGAGGTTAACCTTTCATCACATGGCCTCTTTTGTAAAGGGATAGGCAAGCTGTAAAATAAATAATAATATAATTCAGGCACTAGGCACTAAATCTTAATAAAATAGATTCGATAACTGGTTCATTTGAAGAAACTTCTTGTTGGTATCAGACAATAATTATTCTAATTCCTTCAAACGACATATTAAACAAATCTCACGTCGAATTCACGTGAACAACCGGAATTCCCTTAAGCATGGTCATTTAAATTGTTTTAGATAAATTGATTTAGCTTACGTCACATGTCATTGATGAAGAAATTATGCGTGTATGACGCTGCCCCGTTGAGGAAAAAGAGTTTATTCAGCGTGGATTCAAGGCCAAACTCTGTAAATAGCCGTTTTGTTGAATCAAAACAACTCTTTGATTTGATCTGGTTTATTGTTTGTAAGGTTATTTCACTTGATATTAAAAAATGAATTTTTAAAGCCGAGTAATGCGGAGTATACCAGCTAAATTATGTAAAATGCTAAATATCGCTCGCATACAAGAACAAGTTATTTTATTCTATAGTATTACTTCATTGTATGGAAAAATCAACATAATTGAATATGTTCATGTTGTACAGTGGCGCTCAAAAGTAAATTCCTAATATTTTCTATTTGCATTTATAAACGTAGTAGGTCTTATTTTAATAAACACGCTATTCAAAAATGTATTGAGTTGTCACTGGACGACGACTTGCTCGAAACAAACCCAAGTTTATACAGTAAAGCTCTTAGCTTCCCTAGTATTTTTGTTTACCCCTATATAAAGGTTCAAACTAAATGGCATCGGTTCCGTTCCGTTCAGTTTTTAACGAACGAGAATAAAATGAATACAACATTAAGCCCAAATTTTAAAATTTGGAGTAGATGGTACAGCCGAGGCGAAGTAGAATACAAAACTCTAATCTTAAAGATGAAGAGAACCTCGGTAGAATGAAGACAGAATTACGCAAGAAACGCAAAAATTAATTTACTGCTGTAGCGCACGTTTTTGACATTAAAATAATCTAAACAAACTAGGATGACCCAAAACTATTTGATGGCCATAAATCCTATTTTGTAAACGCCTTTTTTGACCGTCGACGCCGTCGATTTTGTCAATACGCATATATTTTCCTATAGTTTAACTTTTTCGCTATTGAGCTACTGCGCTACAGCGTCGACGCTGCCAGGCAGGAAGGGGGGGGGGGAGAGGGGGATGCTCTAAGGACTACAAAATCGTTTCACGAAAAAATATTGTTTTTCATGAACAAAATTATTGTTTTTCAAATGTATTATTTGTAGAAAAATGTACGTGAATGGAAATTCACTTTCTCGTGCGACAAAGTACCACTTTGCGCTCTTGATACACAAAATTGAATTTATTAAAACCCCAGGAACTACTGATAATGTTATTAAAACTATGCATTGTTATTAGAACGATTATCCCCATCTCGGGGTCGGTCCCATTCATTGAATGGGTTCGATAAAGTTTCGATCACTTTGTAATGCATTTGACAAGATAAAGTCGATACTGAATTGTGTAAAACATTAAAAAACATCGGTGGAGAGAAATAAATTTAATTTGAATCAAGTCAATTGGCTTTAAGACAATAGAGTCAATTAATTGACTTTATCGTTTTTGCAAATAGCAATAAAATCCATTGACTTTAATTCCATTTCAATCTAATTCAGTTAGATTGAAAATATGGGCAATTTTATAAAAAGGTTAATTCCATTTAATAAAGTAAATGGGAATAAAGTGAATCTACTTTATTTCAATTTACTATCGAAATAAACTCAATTGACCCACAACGATGGCCCTTATGGATAGAATGCACAAGATATTTTGTATGAGTTCACTAGAAAAGAGGAAATGTCATCCGCATAGGCAACCGCCTTGAAACCACTATCCTCCAGTTTTAGCAACAGGTCATTTAAATTTCAAATTAATTGCTACCATTTAAATTATAAAATAACATAAAATATATTAACAACACCACTGGAAAATATGTAATGTAGAATAAACAACCCATTTATGGTGCGGTACCAGGTAGGCATATTTAGAAAGAAATGTCATTTTGTATGTTAAAGCAAAACAACAACAACAAAAACTCGATTTTAAATTTAAATTTGATCGAGGCAAGTTAATGAAATTTAAATTAACTTAAATGTCATCAAAAGTGCTAGTGCTCGTGTGTTATCTAAATTAAAATTATGTTAAATTTTGTGAATAAATTTGAGGACGGAAAAACATTTATCAAAATAGATAAGTATAATGATTTTGGGTTATTGTGATTTTGTAAATGAACAATGACAACATTGAACCAATATCGGAGTTTTTTTTTTGCAAAAACTACAAGAAGGTGGCATTTGCTTAAAAGAATGCGGTGAACTAACCAAATTAAAATAGCAATACCATGACAAATTTGGACAACTTCGATCTTCAAGCTATCAGAAGAATTATTCACAATTTCGATTTAACGGATAACTGTAATATTACCCTTAGACTTGTACACCAAAAATTAATTAACGATTTATCTTTCACAGGTTCGATTATCAGCATGAGCATTTCTGATGAAGAAGTTGGGATTTATATCAATTGAAAAAGTCAGCCGACAATCAATCGAAGCTTTTTAATGGAAAAGAAACCAATTCGATAATAAAACGAGTGCAGTATCTAAGGTAGATATCAGAGTATCGTGAGTATGTTTCAAAATATTTCTGTTTTACATTTCATTAATACATTGCCTTATACTTATAGATCTAATGCACCCAATTTCAAAAGAGGGATTTATTTTAGGCGCATTCTTATGCTTTAAATCAGGAAACAAAACCGGTAACAGCGAGAATTTTTTGCGATGGGTGATAACACAATTAATAACAAATTTGATGTCACGGCCGGTATTGGTGGGTAACAATACATCATACCACCATGTTAAGTTAAATGCGGCGCCAAAATATAAGCTCGATCAAGTTATGTAACCATATACTAAGGTAATGTTAATAATAATAATTTCTTTAACTCAATAAAATTGTTTGTTTCAAATATAAATTACTACCTTACCATCCAGAGCTAAACCCTGTTGAAAATATTTGGGGTATTGTTGAGAACAGCATTGCATTAGCGAACGCCGGTATTACATCTAAGGTATTGCAAGAGCACATTCGGATGATTGGAGAAACACTTGCCGCCACATTTTGGATCAGGAAAAGAAATTGATTGAGAGTGAGCACATCGTGGATAATATAGGAGATAGATAATAGAGTCAGCACTAATGACACAACTAAACGAAATTCAACTTTATGCTTCTTTTAGGTCGCGTGGCAGTCAATGTGTTAAAAAAATAAAAATTTCGAATTTTTAATTAAAGAAAATATTTGATATACATAGCATCATCGTCCTCGTGAATATAAACAACAACAAAAAATGTAAAAAAATTTGCCTAAATACATCACTGTGTTTATGGTATGCTATATGTTTTTTATAGGTGCGCAAGATCTGTCAGAATTTTACTGAGGTATTATAAGCGGTGATATATAGGGCTTAATAAATAGATAAGGCAATATAATTGAAAACGAATTAAAATTCTTTCCTGAAACCTAGAATATTTTCCAAAGCTGAACTGTTCCAAAACGTGGTAAATATGAAATAAAAATCAAATTATAGCTAGTAGCGTAACTACAAATTTCGATCGCCCCCCACACAATTTGTCTTGGGCCCTAAAATGCTTCACCTATGGCCAAGTAAAGCTTTTAGTTTACAACTTATTTCTTCCTATTGTCTAACCTCGTATTAATTAAAATGATCAAATTTCAATAGTATCGATACAGATCAATGGCTTCAAGATTTCTAAATTTATCAATAAAGCATCACAAATTTCGAATAAGATTTGAAAAATATCAAGAATTTCGAAATAATCGCAAACATGTTGAATTCTCAAAGTATCTTGAATATTCTAGCAAGTTCTCAAATATCGAATTATCCGTAAGTATGTAAAACCACAAGGAATGTTATACGCGCTAATCACCCCACCATGTAACACGTAAATAACTTGGTCATTCTTCATTAATTTCGAATAACTAATAGGAAACTAAGAAATCCCGAAATGTTGGTTGGTGTAATCTCGAAAAATCTACTAAATATCACCCAGTTTCTAGAACTTAAAGCTAAGCGCAAAACATTACGGTACAAAATGTGAAACTCTTTAAAAATTTCGAATAATCCTACAAATGTCGAAAAACTAAGGAAAACTCTCTTTCAGACAAATTCGAATAATCTCTGTATTATGTGAATCTCGGGAGATTTCGAATAATTTCAATGATACCGAAATTAACGAATAATTTCGGAAAGCCTCTAAAAATTTGGAAAACCCACGAAAATTTCGAAAATTCTTATAAATATCGAACTATTTGCCAATTAGCTTAATGTTACTAATACTACTAAGCATAATGCTATTAATCAAGTTAGGAGTAACCTCAACCAAACGCTATACAATAAGAATAAAACCCTAAAACACATAGTGCCGGATAATTTCGTAAATATCGAACAATCACATTCTTCGCTCATGGTCTATGATTCTGGAGTAACATTGAACTATCAAATACACCCGACTGCTTCGAAACAGCGAATCACCAATTAAGTCTCGAACATCATGCATCCCAAGTAATTAAAACATGAAATCCGAGACAAGAGCATATGAAACAGGAGAACCCACCCGAAAACTAATTGCAAATTAAATTTGGAATTTCCAATTTCCTTATATTTAAAATAGTTTTTCAAAATAAACCGGGTTTGCCGGTAATTTTAGTGTTTATTTACCGTTTACCGGTAATAAAAAAAGATTCGGTAAATGAGAAACTATAAATCGAACGAATTCATTACAGAGACTGACTTGTTTGGCTCAGGTATCCGTTGTTTCCCTTTCTAAAGACAAAGGCGTTCCTAACGAGGGCGGGTACGTGTTTTTCTAAGAAGAAATTTTCAACAATTTCCTATTTTCTTTTTATTAGTATTAGCTTCGTTTAACAAACCAGATCATCCTTTTTTAAATCAAATTTAACCTTTTCTATTCAAAACTTGATTTGTGAAATGTTGTATTTGAAGTGCAAAAGAGATAGATTTAAAGTGCAAAACATATATTACAAATAAATCAACCCACCAAATACTCAATCGTTATCATTTCATGTCGAAAGCAATAATTTCAAAGAAGATTAGCAAATTTACTTCTAATTCTAAATATCCGTCAGAACCTAAAGCCATCTTTATTTCAATGGAATCAGATTATGTGTAATTACTCTAACATTCACTTCACCTTCAGCAACAGTGAATAAATTATTGCAGCTTGGTAAATCTCGTGAGCCCCAATAACCGTGGGTCCCCCGCAGCTACGGATACCTAGTTACGCCACTGATCATATGGTCCAATTAGTTTATTGCGGTCTCTTTCAAAGCTATTCGAAAAAATGCTCCTTCAAAACTTAAGCAAACTCTGCATGAGAAAATCAATTATTCCTGATAATCAATTCGGATTTAGAGAAGAACACGGAATCGTGGAACAAGAGTCATATCTGAAATGTGGAATACCCTTGAAATAAACCACTCAGCAGCGATTTTAGACATTTAGGAAGCTTTTGATAAAGTATTAAATAAAAGACTTACTTTATTTAGCCAGGGAAATACTAAAAAGGCAAAGATATCGCCGACTTAGAAAAATAGATTCTTTGGTTAGCTAGGTAATTTAAAATAGTTACTGAGTGGGCGATAGTTACTGATTGGCAATAATAAAACCTAGCATAGGTTAAATCTTAATCAAATGTATTTAATTAGTTTGTAAGATTTGATTACATCTTGTGAGTTTCTTTCGTAGGAAAGATTTAAGAATAAAGTCATGAGTACTTTTTTTGCTCCATCCAATACAAGTGTTTTATTTATTCAAAAAGATAAGTTAAAAAGCAGCATTACAGCATAGAACACTCTGTCACTCAATAATGATGTACTCTACTCCCTAGGGACTTAAGTAGATGACATATCTTGATAAAAAATATCAAATAATGTCAAGAGAATAAGTAAACAAAAAATTTGATTTCAATTTGATTAAAAATTCGTACTCAAGTTGAAAAGGAAAACTACTTTTATTAAATATAAATCATGTCGTCGAAAAAAAATCAAAATTGATTGACTGATTGATACAGGTGTACGACCAAGCCTAAGCAGCCTAAGGTGTACGACCAAGCTTACCAAGCCTAAGATTCCCGGAATACGCCGGGAGTACCTTACACCCTTTTACATACAACTAAACCGAAGGATAGGAAAGGAATGTTGGTATTAGAGACTCGGGCCGGTTTCAGCCACCTATGCAGTCGATAGTTAGTAAATTTGTTAGTAATAAATATAGTCAATTAGTTAGCACATGACATCGCAATTTCTAGAATATATAAATCTAAAAATCAGGATTAAATTTAGTCCCTTTAATAATAATTAATTCTGAAACTATGTTATAGGTTGGTTGAAAAGTATTGAAAGTGACATCTATTAACCAGTAGAGGAATCAAATTTATACGCCATTTTAATATTTCATCTTTCATTTAAACACATAAAAAATTTTATTTTGATCTGGTAATTCATTCTTTGTTTACAAGTTATTAGAAGTTGACGTGTCAGTCTATTCGTTTACAATGGAAAAAAATGGAGGTGTGGCCAACACACGACTTTCTTTTACGAACAGAGAATTTTGAGAAATTTTATTTTTTTTTTTTTTTATTTGTTTTTAATTTTTGGAAACATTTTGAATTAAGAATTTTTTTGTAAACCTTATACTTTTTAAGATATTTGCACAATAAATTGTTTGGACCAAGAGAGTGGCCACTTCTGGTTAGCAGATTTAGAGTAAAATTCACTGGGATCTACCAATTTATCAAAAAAGCTTAAATATGAAGTTTCAGTTCGATTGGTTAAACCATCTGGGCTGTAGAGATTACACAGACTGACAGACAGACACCATTTCGAAACCCACTTTTTCGGACTCAGGGGACCTCAAAACAAATAAATCTCTAAAAATCTCAAGGTCCAAATTTTCATGATTACTATACTTTATTTTACTAGAGTAAAAGAAAGTAAAACCGAATATCGTGCAGTGATAAAATCCTTTGTTTTGGAAGGTTTATAAGCAACAGAAATTCAAACAAAAATGGTAAAAGTGTTTAAGGAATCTGCTGCTTCATTTCCAACTGTGCATCGACGGGTTTTAGAGTTTAAACGTGGTCGTTCAAGCGTTGAAGATGAACCACGTAGTGGACGTCCAAAAAGTGCAACAATAGCAGAAATCATTGAGCAAGTGTATAATATTGTTTGCGAAAATCCAAATTTGACTTTGTTTTAAGCAGAATAAAACCGATTTTGTGCGGAGATTTATAACTATGGATGAGACTTGGATCTACCACCATGATCCTAAACTGAAACAAGAACGTTTACAGTGGACTGAAGCTGGTTGTTCAGCTCCAAAACAGGTGAAGTCAGAACGATCGGCAAAAAAGGTCATGGCATCAGTTTTTTGGGATGTAAAAGGGATTTTGTTGATTGATTATCTTAAAAAAGGTAAAACAATTAATTCTGAATATTATTATTGCAACCTTTTGGAACAGTTGGATAAAAAAATTCGTGAAAAAAGACCCGCTTTACAGGAGAAAAAAATAATTTTTCATGAGGACAATGCACGTGTTCACACGAGTCATTTGACTTTGGCTAAACTGAACGAATTAAAGTACGAATTGCTTGAACATCCACCGTATTCACCAGATTTGGCTCCCAGCGATTACTATCTCTTCAGAAACCTGAAACATTTTCTTCGTGGAAAGCGTTTTTCGTCGAATGAAGAAGCTATTGCAGCCGTGGAACAATATTTTGCAGAGCTTTCGGAAAATCATTACAGAGATGGTATAAAATTATTGGAGGATCATTGTAATAAGTGTATTGAAGTTGAGGGAGATTATATTGAATAAAAAAACTAATTTCATTTGAAAATTCACATTCTTTCATTTTTGCTTTCAATACTTTTCAACCAACCTGTAGATTCTGAAATAAATTATATGAATTATCAGTAATATAAAGTAAAGATCCCTTCGAATACTTTGTACACTTTAAGCTTCCGCTTATTAACCATTCATCTTTTTGGCCGGAGCTCCCACTGCCTCTGATGATCCCACTCTAGACTTACAATTTATAATAAAATAATTTAAACAGCAAAGCTTCGCTCCGCCTCTACACTCTGATAATCAAATGAATTTAATCCATACCGTGATTAAATCAACTTATATTAATAAATAAATGAAAAGCCGCGCCCGGTTTCTTCATTCTGAAAATTCCAATGCATCCAATCCGTTCCTGATTATCAATTAAATCCATATCTCTAAACTTTTTAGAGTAAATTCAACTTCTACAACACCAATAAACTAACCGACAACATCCTCCATCACAACAAATCATTCCATCAACTTCCCCACTTGCCCTCAAAAATGCCGCATACATAAGTAAATTCAATACTCCTTATACACACATACAACACTTTTGAGAATACAGATAGCTAACTAGTAATTCCATTTATTTCATTCTGTGTATGCCGAAGTTTCATCATATATTTACGATACGAGAATGTCAAATTACCAGACAGCATGCCCATGGCAATTCGTCGTTGTGCAAGTTTAAAAAACAAAATGATTCATGAACCTGATACAGCCGTTATTCTGAACAACGAAATTTCGAAGTACGTTCAAAGTGGGTACGCGCACAAATTGTCACAAACCGAAATCGATGACACAAACGATAGAACCTGGTAAGTGGGTACGCGCACAAATTGTCACAAACCGAAATCGATGACTCAAACGATAGAACCTGGTATTTACCAGTTTTCTCCGTCAAGAATCCGAACAAACCGGAAAAAACACGAATCGTTTGGGATGCTGCAGCGGAGGTCAACAAAACATCACTCAACTCTATTCTCTTGTCTGGTCCAGATTTACTCTCACCGCTCCCTGATATTCTTCTTCGTTTTCGAGAGTATCCAATCGCGATATCGGGTGGCATTCGTGAAATGTTTCATCAGATAAAGATAAGAAAATCAAATCAAAACTCCCAACGATTTCTTTGGCCAAGTTTAACCGACAAACCTGATATATACGTATTAACGGTCATGGCAATTGGCGCATGTTGTTCTCTGAGCTCAGCCCAGTTCGTCAAGAACAAAAACGCAATGCTATTCCAAGAGGAATGCCAAGAAGCTGTTAACGAGATCGTCAAAAAACACTACGTGGACGACTGGTTGTCTAATTTTAGTATAGAAGAAGAAGCTATCAAGATCATAAAAGAAGTCGTTCGTATTCATGCAATGGGTGAATTTCTCATTCACAAATTTATCTCCGACTCCCAAAATGTTCTTTAACAAATTAATGGATCCGCTGAACATGAACCAAGCTCGCGTCCTCGGTATGTGGTGGTCTACAACAGACGACGCATTTTTCTACTCATTGAATGTTAAACGTGCCGGTGAAAAGATCATCAATGGCGAACGATCACCCACCAAACACTATGATATGTGGCTCCGGTGGACCAAATGTCTTCCCCTCTTGGAGAATATTCGCATACCACGACATCACTTTTCTGAAACACCAATCTCAGTGCAACTGCATGTAATGGTAGACGCAAGCGAAAATGCGTTCGCAGCCGTTGCGTTCTTCCGAGTCCAAAATTTGAATGGTATCCGGTGTTGTCTCGTCAGCGCCAAAACAAAAGTCGCACCACTACGTCCAATGTCAATTCCCAGACTAGAATTGCAAGCCGCAGTATTGGGAACTCGATTAAGCAAATGGATTCTAGACTCACACACCATCAAACCGAGAAAAGTTATTTACTGGTCCGATACACGAAACGTTTTATGTTGGATCCGATCAGAAAATCGAAGATATCGCCAAATAGTGGCTTTTCGGGTATCCGAAATTTTAGAAGCCACAAATACCAATCAATGGTTTTGGGTCCCAACTAACCTCAACATCGCGGACGAAGCAACAAATTGGAAGGGGAATCCCGAAATTTCAATCAACAGTCGGTGGTTTGAAGGACCGCCCTTTCTTCTTGAACCCGAAGAAAAGTGGCCAGTTGAAGAAAATCATCCACCACCACAGGAATTGGAAGAGATTATGCCAATTATCCTTCAACAATCACTCCAATAGCAACGCGATAACTAAAAAAAGATCCCAATACGGCACTGGAAACTAGCAGCCTCCTTTTTCAACTAACACCCTTTCTGGATGATAATAATATGCTACGCCAGAGAGGTTGGCTCTCAAAAGATACATCGATTCCGTTTGATAAACGATATCCCATCATCATGCCAACCGATCATTGGATAACATTTTTATTGGTTCGATACTACCACGAAGACGAAGACCATCAAAATCATGAAACCGTCGTGAATGAATTACGACAACGTTTTGTAATATTCCGATTACGCGTATTGCTTCAGAAACTTCGGAAGAAATACAATGTGTGCAAACTCATGAGTGCAAAACCAAGGGTGTCAATAATGGCCGATCACCCTGTATCACGTCTAGCAACACACACTGCTCCGTTTTACGTATACTGGAATCGAGCTCTTCGGGCCTCTGGAAGTCAAAGTAGGTCGACATGAAGAAAAAAGGTGGGGCGTTCTTTTCACATGTCTGACAATTCGCGCAATTTATATTGAGATTGTACACTCATTAGATTTTCACTCTTCCATTATGTCAATATGTATTTTTATTACACGACGGGGTCAACCAACCACAACTATACAAATTTTCATGGCTCGAACAACGAATTACAACGCACATGGAAAGAAAATGAAAAAGATCTCCAGAACACCTTCGTTCGCATTAAGTGGAGATTTAATCCTCCAGCAGCGCCACACATGGGCGGTTGTTGGGAACGCCTCGTTAAATCCGTCAAAAGGAGCATCAGACATGCTATGCCAGAACGTTATCCGAATGATGAGACATTGAGATGCTTCTTGATGGAAGCTGAGAGTTCCATCAATTTACGCCCCCTCACCTATGTAGTACCGCACTGGACAACCAATCAGCCGAAGTTGTTATTAGGCTCCTCTGGAGGAGCAAAACCATTTGGACCATGTACAGATGACGTATTAATCCTAAAAAACAGTTGGAAAATTTCACAACGGATGGCAGACATTTTCTGGCACCGATGGATACGAAAATATCTACCAAACTTATCAAGAAGAACAAAGTGGTTCAAACGAGTAAAACCTATCGCTAAGAATGATCTCGTCTTGATAATTAACGAAAATCACCGTAATGAATGGCAGAGAGCCATTGTTATTGAAAAATACCCAGCAATAGATGGCCAGGTAGGACAATATCTATTAAAAACAGCGAACGGCACACTTAAACGACCAGTGACAAAACTTGCAATACTGGATGTCAAGGATGTCGACCCAGATGACTCTCACCAGTCTCGACCGGGGGGAGAAAAAAAAAGAAAAAAGAAAAAATCAATTGAAATACGTGGTTAAACAAATTGGAATAAAAAAATAACCTATAGCATATAAAAAAACATTGTATTTTGTAATTCTACATTTCGGTGTATATTAATAAAATAAGTGAATTTACAAAGGTGTTTAAGCTGCGGTTGGTTTCCTGGTCGTTCAACATTTCAACAATGGGGTTATTCCGAATACTACAACGTACAAAAAATATCTAAAATGTAAGGAGGTTTGGAAATATAAAATAAACAAACAAAAATTTTATTAACCCGACTTCGCATTTTCTGACAGAAATTTCAATTTACTTAAAATAGAAAAATTGAAACAGGCAGAGAAAAAATATCGTATGCAAATCGGGAGAAAAAGCCGATTATTGCCCTCGTTCAGTTACCACACATGGCCTTCGGCCTCGAATATCTTCACTCGAGCAATAATCTCCTATTTTACCCCCTTGATGCATGATAAACTGTAAGTTTACGTTCATAATATTTAATGTATTCTACCAAATTTACTGATAATTCCAAATTGATTATGTTTTTCTTATCTTTGTTGATTCACTATCATTATAACTAAATTATTTTAAATTGTTTACATTATTTATAAAAGACAAAAAATTTTTGGATAATTTTATCGCTTTCCTGAAGATGAAAATTGCTTATTCATTACATTTTAATCATTTTAGCCAGTTAGCACCGATTAGTGTTTATCAAAAGACGATTTATTATTCAAGTCATTATAACATGTTCCGTTAAAAGTAGAAAGTAATTAAGGCTTAACTGACTGCCACCTTAAAAACGTTATAAAATGGAGGGTGTTTCAAAATAAACAGACAAACCAGCCCTGTCAGTATGTATTGTGTTTCACATATATACAACAAAATTGAAACAATTTCAACACCTAACAAATATTAGCATTTACCGGAAATTGAGTAATGAACTTTGGCATCACTTTATTGGAATTGTGTAATTGTTTCTGCCCAATTAAATAATTTAATAAAAAAATAAAAAATGAATGTATCACAAATGACAATACAATAAAACATAAGTATATACGCATTTAAAATTTTCTCGACATAATATTTACAAATTAAAATTTAATTTATTTTGGCATTGTTGTTTTAAAATTAATAATCTACCATTTAAAAAAAAAAGATGTCAAATAAATGTTTTAAAAACAGGTAAAAATTATTTCCCAAATAAGTATGTAAATAATTATTTATTTTATGACATCTGTGAAAATTTGAAAATTGTTTTCGGGGTGTTACCTTGTTTCGGTGAATAATATAAATTATTATTTATTTTAATTAAAATGTCAAAAAACAAAAATATTTTTTCATTTTTAAGACGAAACAATAAGCATTATTATTAAAAATGTTTGTTTCAGCAAAATCGAACAACAGAGTGGGGAGAAAAAAACGCTCTACCCCATATTTCACCGCCAATTACAACAATTTCAGTAATTTTGTAGAACAAAAAAAATTAATGAATTGAGACGAAGGGGGATATATATCGTAAAAATATTTTTTTGATGGAATATATTTGATTGTTTACCATTATTCAAATTAAATCAATGCCGTTCAGTACACTTTAATTTAAAAAAATTTGAATCATTTGTTAAAATGTGTTTTTGATTGAAATCTCCTCTCCTTTGGGATTACATAGTACACAATGCATTGAAAATATTGTAACATTTGTTGGTGTATATTACAACCGTACAATAGAGGGTTACTAACAAATGTTTATGTAATTTAATACTGCGATTTATGTGTGAGGGTGGCGGCTACTTTTTGATTTTAATTTTACGCCAAAATGACAAAAGAACATTTGGTAACTTTAATTAAGATATAAAGCAAAAAACTCACCAACCAAACATCTGCAGTTTAAATCAAATAATTTGTACAAATGTAATACCAAATTTTACGTTTTTGTGTACATAATATAAAAGAATTATTGAATAAGAAAAAACAAATTGTATAATTTAGGCCATTAAACTAAATGACCCTGTTTTAATATACGATATTATGTATATAATAAAAAAATCCAAATCACTTTAAAATTTTCGATGAGCATATAGCTAATTACACCTAAATTAATTGTGTCGAACGTACATTTATGTCAGTGACGCATAAAGTTTATGGATGAGTCAATAAAAAGAAAAAAGATCAACTTATAATTAGACATTATTAAATCATTTTCAAAAAAATCGATGTTTATTGAAAGCTACTATAAATTAACACAAGCGTATTACAAACAAAAAAAGTGTGTAACACCCAGGTCAAGAATTTAGTCTAGAACTTGGTTCTTAAGCGTAATAAAACAAAAAACAAAAACAAATCTACAATTGAAATTTAATGAATCACTTCCTTACACAAATTAACCATATTTCTATAACCCAAAATATCCTCTTACAACCCCAATCTTATTTTACAAAAATCGTATACACAAATTTGTAAAAGATCGTATTACTCTCGAAACACAAAAAAAAAAAGTTTATATTGGAATTTGATAGCTGTTGATACTCAGCACATCATCTTTCAAAAATAATACGATAAATAATTTTATTGCAAATGTATCGTGTATCGGCAACATCACAACTATGTTCTTAATTGATTACAATTTATTTGAAGATAAACAACAAACAAACAAAAAAAATTAAAAAAAATGTAAATAAATTAATTTCAGTAAATTAATATCAATCAAAGCGAGAAGGCTAAAATCGTAATTAGCGTAAATTATACGTTACATACAAACTGTATACAAATTATTTTCCCGCGCTAATTTTACTAGAAGGATCTAGAATTTTATTAAATTATAAGTATATGATGAGCGCTAATATTATAAAACATACAAAAGTAATTATGTGAGTGGTAAAACGTAACTGGTCTAACTAACAACTCAATCACTCAGATCATTTATAAATAAAGAAATCGATTCAGTATACTGGTTACCAGATTTTTATTTATAATTATTCGAAAATAAAATCGTCAATCGTCAATATAAATATTTAATCTATAAATTTTAAAAATAGATCCTCAATTGTTTTCGTTTTAACTTCAAATTAAATTACCAAACGGAATGTTGAATATTTTGAAGAATTATGAGGTTTTTCTGAATATTCTGCTACGGGAAGCAAAACGAGCGAGGACAATTATGCATATTTTACATCACCAATTAACGGTCCAGATGGATCATTTAACTTTACCCACCTAAACGGGGATAACTCAACAAAAATATTTTTGATGACCTTGAAATGACGTGTTAAGGTCAATTTAAGATCAACTATAAATAAATTGTCTGAAATGTGTACGATAGGTTTAAAAAATTTAAATACGCGTCCGAAAGTTAGACTTTTTCGAAAGCTAATTACAACATCTCTGGAAGGTTGTGCTTCAGTAGGATATGTCAATTCAATTGTTTCGACCGCTCACAAATTTAAAAATGTTCGCATGGATCTCAGTGATGAGTAGGTGCGGGACAGCGGGGTGCGGGAGTGCGAGTTGACAAGTTTTCAACTCGAGTATGGTGAAAGAGGAGGAGGAGCTTGTATCAAAATGGTGTAATTTGATTGGTAGAGAGTCAAGTGTGATGATTCGTCTCGACTCACTCCCCCCCCCCCCGCGGTATGTACTGAGCTTCAGGAGATTTCATAGGATGGCACTTCTGCAACAAAAGCTTTGTAGAGTATGAGTAAAAATGGAAAGACAAAGCACAACTAAAAATATTCGCGAGACATTAGTAAAATGCGCTGTTATAATTGCAATAAATTGTGACATTTGGTGAATAGTTGCACTTACAATAAAAATATTATGTCAAATTCCAACAAGCAAGGCAATTCCGCATTTGTAGATACTTCATTTGCAGTAAGCGAAATTAAAAAGGAGAGTTGGTACATAGACTCAGGCGCATCATCGCATATGTCAATGAATGCAAGTTTGTTCAGGGAAATTTCAATTCCGCCAACGAATGAAGTTGTCATTGCATGATGTGAGGTCGGAAAATAAAAATTCTAAGAACGTACAATGGTACTGAGTTCTGTAATGGGGATTTCTGAAGTTATTTGTCATCAAATGACAATAGTCTACACAGCGGAGGAGAATTGGACGACAAAAAGAATTAACCGCACCATTGTGGAAAAAGCTCACTGCATGTCGTTCGATACTGAACTATCGGTTGATTTTTAAGCAGAGGCCGTGTCGACTGCTGTATATTTAATCAATCGTTCACCGATACGCTGTTTCCCGCACGGTACGTTTGAAGCATCTGAAGGTGTTTGGTACCGTTCCTGCTAAGTCAGCATGTTCCAAAGCAGAAAAGGGGAAAATTTGATTCAAAATCCGAAAAGCATTCAACCAAATAAAACGTACAATTGTCATCAGTCCGGATGTTATTTTTCTTGAAAGATCAACATTTCCGAAAACAGATTTCTGTATATTCCCAGGTGAAACTGATGTACAAAAAAATGACTCAAGTGGGTCAAATATTGGATCAAAATAATACCAACGTTAACAATTTGGAAGACAGTACCAGTATTGCAGAAGCGGGTTCCGAAGGGTTTACTGCTAATTCTGAATCATTGTCGTCAGAATCCGATGTTTGTCAGGAGGCTGATTTATATTTTTTCGATGAAGATTATGTATCGCCTCATCAGGGCCATAAAGAAGGTCAACTAGACAACCTAAGCCAAAACAGCTATCTGCAGTGAAAAAGGAATTTAGTTCACCCCAATAAAATAAGTCGTGGGAACTATGCGATTTACCGGAAGGGATGAGACCCATTGACTGCAGTTGAGTATTTAAAACAAAAAGAGATGCCACAAAAGGAAGATGTCATAAAAGGAAGTTTGCAAAGGAAGGGTATAGATTATAATGATACGATGGCTGCAGTCGTGCGTTTCAACTCTATAAGATATCTTATTAGTTTGGAAGCAAAATGTGACCTTGCCATCGATCAGATGGACGCAGTGACTGCGTTTTTCCAACGACTTATCTTCCCTAGTGAACCTAAAGTGTGCAAGCTCCAGAAATCTCTGTATGGTCTAAAATAGGTGAGCAGAATTTGGAGGCAAAATACTTTATCATTTTTAGCAATGATAAAGATGTGAAGGCATGGATTAAAAAAGAGCTGATGAAGCGGTTCAAAATGTTGGATTTGTATGAAGCCGTTAACTGCCTTAGTTTATGCAATACTAGTGACTGGAAAAAGGGACTTATATCCATTGATCAACTATAATAAATTCAAGAGGTGTTACAGAAATTGATGGATTGTACCCAGGATTAAAACTCTTTTATCCTGATCAGAGGATCACAAATGATATGTGTCCAAAAAATGATACTGAACGAAATGATACTAGATGTACCATCATGATGATAGATGTACAAATGTCAAATGTTAGCCGTTACAACAAGAATCCTGTCAGGTAGCATTGGAATGCGGTAAAAAGAATTCTCCGCTATTTAAAGGGAATTTTATATTTCAAATCAATATATTCCCGTGCAAAACATACTGGAATTCTTGGAAATTGTGATGCAGATTGATTTAACCTAAGTCTACACCATTAGAAATCTTTCGAGTTACAGAAACAAATAAATTTGCCGAACAAACTATGAACGGAAAAGGGGGGGGGGGGAATAATTAACCCCCTGTGCCCTTGGCCACCCATGTGTACCATACAGACCAATCCGTCCCACTAAAGTGGAATAATTGCTACATATAGGAACAATTTAATGCATTATCGAAACCATCAAAAAACCTTACACAGACGTAGTTTGTGCAATATTTCAGCGAAAGCGATTAGGCTCTGGTCAGTTTACAACAGATGCAGCAGAAATGGATTTTTTTTTTTGGTTTAATGTTGTGGATCGGGTTGATAAGGCTTTCTACTCTTCCAGACATTTGGTCAAATTTAGGATTTATCAACAGCATGTTCCACGAACTATTATGCCACCGAATCGATTCCAAATTTTACTGGCAATGCTACATTTCAACGATAAGGAAAAAAAGTTTCAATCGGGTGAAGATATGGTCGTTGATGAAACCCTAGCGCCATGGAGAGGAATACTATCCTCATAACATCACCAAATAAAGCTCATCGATATGGTATAAAGTTATTCAAACTATGCTCAGTTAGTAGTTACACAATTGCGGAATTATTGTACTAAAATAGAAACATATTTGTGATATTCGGCTCCTCTCGACAAAGCATGCACCACATCTTGTTCCAAGAAACAACTCGCAGATGGAAACACAATCATGCAACAGAAATGCGCATCTTAATATAAAACAGAATCTTCCATTATCTCCTCAGAAAAGACGCAAATCTGGAAAAGCTACAACAAAACCAATAGCAATACTGGCTTATAATAAAGTTGGCATTGACCTATCCGATCAAATGGCTTCATATTGCACAACCCTCCGCAAGGATCTAAAATGGTACAGAAAACTTGGTATCAAACTAATATTAGGTGCAGATAGGGCTTGCCCGTTCCAAGGCGTTTTGCATTCTCGGGAAACGGGATTGAAAATTTCTGATTCGAGGGACACCACAAGTTTTTTATCCAATACCTCATTATGTAAGTAATATTAAAATTCAAACAATTTTAAATTTTAGGTCGAGAAAAGGAAAGGGTGGATTCTGTTCTCCCATCATGTGAAATCTACTCAACATATTGCCTACAGTTGGCAGAGCGGAAATCATCCAATGACGATTTAATTTTCATTAAAAATTCCTCTCATTTCAGATGGAAGACGGCTTGATAGTAAAGCCTTACTTTTCCTTATGCCAGGTTTTTGGGTGCAAACACATCGCGATAATTTGGTTTAATTCTGTAGGTAGACTACATATGTGCGTATGAGGTGCCCTACTGCGAAAATCTACTGTTACACACATATGAATGACGTGACACGCAATCTGTTAAATAAGTTTCCATAGTCTCTTCTTTCATTCTTTTTGTTTTATATCCAGTTGACTTTTATATTCAGTCGATCCAAAAACCCAATAAATGAAAAACACGTTTTGGCAATGACTGCCTCAACAGCATGAGCAAAATGATAATTTTGCTAACCCAAAGCGTTGCGCTTCAAACGAATCAACTTTTACAAGGGATGGCACAAATAATTCCCATAATAAGCAGATGAGGACTTTAGAAATCCATAAGCAAAATGAATTTTATGAATGTTAAGAATGTTACGAATCTTATAAATCCTATCGAACGCCTATAAATCGCTGTGAATCGTTATGAATCTTTATGAATCATTATGAATCGCTATGAATCGTATAAATTGTTTGAATCGTTTGAATCGTTGGAATGATTTGAATCATTTGAATGATTTGAATCGTTTGAATGATTTGAATCGTTTGAATCGTCTGAATCTTACGAATCACATGAATTATACGAATCGTACTAGTCGTATGAATCTAATGAATTTATGAATCGTAAAAATCGTATGAATGGTATGAATGGTATGAATCTCATAAATCTTATGAATCTCATGAACCTTATATATCGAAATGAATAGAAATTTAAACATCTTAATCAGTTTTTGGTTTATACACATTTTCGGACCTAAGTCATTTCGCCAAGCGTTGTATAAAATCGACAACCATTTGTGACTGACAACCTGTTATTAAAAACATTTGCATCAAACGTTATAAAACTCTTGTCTTTTATTTCATTCTTTCTATATTCCGTCGACTGAAAAACCCAATAAATCAAAAACTAGTTTTGACAGTGACTGCTACAACAGCAACAACCAAATGAAAATTTTAGAAGCGCAAAGCTTTGGTCTAACGAATCAACTTCTACGAAGGATGGCATAAATAATTGCCATAATGAGCAGGACTTTAGAAATCCTTAAGCAAAATTGAATGCTATAAATATTATGAATCTTCTGAATATTAAGAACGTTAATGAATCTTATAAATCCTAGCAAACCCTAACTAACCATTGTGAATCATTATGAATCTTGATGAATCGATATGAATCATATGATATGTTTGAATCGTTTGAATTATATGAATCACATTCGTGAACTTGTATTTTCTGACTCGACCTTTGATTAACAATCAAATGGAATTGTCTAATTCAAAAGTTTTGTAATAATCTGTGTAGCCTACTTCCTTCTCAACCCTTCGTCTCTATTCTCTGAACCTGATTTTTTACTCTAATCGTTGTGTTATTATCATGGTGTCAATAAAGTTGAATCTAAAGACTATTTTGCCCCTAACTCCCGTCGCGGTTTATTTGTATTATGAAAATTGTAACAACTATACTTATGTAGTTTTGTTGAAAACCGGTTAACTACTCGTAGATTATAGCTCAATTAATAATTTTTTAGTTGAGTTGATTTGGAATCGTATTTCGTTATTTGTTGGCACTCCCAAAATTCGTCCCTAAAATGAAAATTAAAAAGTCTTAAGTTCGAAAGGATCCTTAGTTTACTAAAGAGTTTAAGCAACTTGAAGCCCACAAGAAATACAAACGCATAGGGTCTGCTCGTGACTCTACCCAATTTAAGATTGTTAGGAAACACTTTACTGGTCTAATCATTTTTTTCTTTCAATAACTACATTATCAACTTGGAGGATGAGTTGCGGTGCAATTCGAAGGGATTCTGGAATTATATTAGATGTAAAAGTAAATCTAGTGGTTTACCAACATTTTGAAAGTAGAAATGTTATAATTCAAATAATCCGGTCACCATTTACAATTTCTTTACTGAATACGTTGGTAATATCTTTGAAGCCGCGTATTTTCTTTTCGAGACTCGACGTAGAAAAAAGCACTACTAAAAATGGCCAATTCCGCAACTCCTTGTCCAGATTGTTTTACCGGTTACTTTAAAGAAATTATGTGCTTTTGAATTTTCTGCTCCTCTACCGTATAATTGCATTCCCATCTTGCATTCCTAAGCTTCTTGAAACATTAGTCAATAAAGTGTTTTACTTCCACTGAAAGTAGTGGATCAGTAAACGTCAACATAGCTTTTATCCGGGTCATTTGATTAATTCTGCCAACTCTAAAATCTAATATTCGAATTCGATGAATCGAATTATGAATCTTATGAGCCTAATATGTAATCTAATAAATCTTATGAATCTCATGAATCCTATGAATCTTATGAGTCTACGAACCTAATGAATCTATTGAATCGTATGAGTCTTACGAATCTAATTAATCTGCAGAAAGTGCACGAAATCATTCAATGTTGGATACATTTTGGGGTGCGTTTAAAGTTCTTCAAAGACTAAACTGCTTCAAATATCTATATCACATTTTAATCACTTTTGCTTTGATACCTTCATTATTTGTACCAAAGATTTTCGGTTAAGTGTATTTTCAAATCGTGTGAACTTCAGGATGTTCCACAATTTATTAGAAAATAAACTCGAATCCGAGTGGGGTATCAGATGACGGAGCACCCTCTTATTGAGGAAACGGTGTATTTTTGCTAAATGAATTGTTTTCAGTACATTGGCTTACAAAACTACCTTGCTCTAGTGCTTTGCGTCCACCCGTCCAAATTAATTTTTCATCTCATGTTTTGAATCACCCTATAATCTGTATACTGCGTATTTTCGACACGGGGTTCCTTTACAAAACGCCTTAAATCAGCCGCTTGTTTCTACCTAATTGTATATTTATTTAGTAACACCCGACTTCTTCCAAATCCCTTTTGGCAACTTCCAGTTTTTTTTTTCGAATTAATCTATCAAAAACTTAGACTTTGGCAGGAGAGCCATAACGTGTTATTGATAGCAAACTCGACATGAGACTATTTTATCCAATTGCAGAATAATTTTATCCAATCGAAAGTGCTCAGTTTCTGATACTGCTATTCGGCAGGCTTCTTGCTTAAATCCACAAAATAAAAATTGTCGCCTTTTTTATCTGAAAAGGTTTAGACTTGAGCTATACGTTTTTGGGATAAAAAACACGGGCTGAAACTAAGATTTTCGCATTAGGCTTGACGATTGCACTTGTGAGTATTTGGGATAAAACAGCGCCAAAATCTAAAGCACTTAAATCGATTTCAAAGTTCATTATGTAAACTGATTTTATTATTTAGATAATATGCCGTCAATACAGAAGAATCCCTTAAAATGCCTTTAAATTTTTAAATCCCGCCACCAAAAATTAAACAAAACATTGAACATTAAAATCTGATTACATCAGCTCTGATTTGGTAGCTAAAGCCCATATCAATAATTCAATATCTAATCGAAGCTCTTTCTCCTTGGTTTTTGTACAACCGACAACGACAACCAGTACTTGCTGTAAGGAAACCATTTGCTAAGCAAAGTGCGAATTTTGAAATAATTTATACTACTTAAGAAATTGTTATTTCGAAACCTGTTTACCTTTTCACATTATCTGTAAAATTCGGTGGAACCCCTATACAATGCCATAATTGGCCCGTGATGCAAACCTCGGAAATCAAATTTTCTTGAGAATTTTAAATTCTATAGGATGGTGATCGAAACGTTACCAAGTCCTACCAACGTTACCAAGTCCAACATTACCAACCCTCCAACAATTTCCAAGCAAAGTTCTCAAATTTGATAAATTCGGAGTGTTAATTTTTCCGTCGAGAATAGAACTAACTAAATCCGGTATTTTTAGAAAATACTTCATTTCTAAATGAGTTGGTATAGTATGCACGCAATGCCCCAGTTTTTTTGTAATTTTCAGACATCACATAGATTTATTTTGCAAATCTTGCGGTGTACATTTTTACCCTAACACTTAGTTTAATAATTATCGATATTACTACTTGATAATATCGAAATATTGATACTGTGGCGACCGTGCTCCAAACAACTTTGCAAAAATTCGAAATTCAATCTACAACTTTCAAGCCATCCACTAAAACTAGCACACTGAGAACTAAATAGCATTCCCTCGGTTTTTAAAAAATTATGTTTGAACCGATCCGTCTTTTTTCTAGACGTTCAACTATCCGTCAAAAACTTATTAACCTCAGTTATTGATCAGGTGAGTTGTGAGTGTTAAGCAACCATTTGCAACCAAATTTGGTGTAACTTATTAGTTTGAAAATAGGTGGTTAAAAGTACGAATTTGAAGCTACTCAGCCACAATTAATCTTAAATTAAAGATTTACTGATTGTAAAACCGTTTTACTGTAGCAGTAAAATTGAAGGTTAGATGTTGCCGTGATGGTATAAATGTAATTCTCTGAAATTTATCAATTTTTTCATATATAGAAAAACATTTTAATGATACACATTTTGCACTTCAAATTCTTTAATGCAAATGATATTTCAAAATGATTTTTTGATGGAGTTCTGGAATATAGCCAAACAGAATGAAGCTTGACCATTTTTAAACCGATAATGAATGAAATATTTGGAATGGAAATGCGATTCTAAAATTGTTTTTAGATGAAATGCTGGAATAAGGAACTTGCCCGTTTCTTAACTGATTATAATTAAATTGACATGTGCGCTGATAGGTATGGAACTTGGCTATTTATTAACCAATTAAGGTGAAATTCGACTTGTGCAATGGAAATGATATTGTAAAATAATTTTTTGATTTAGTTCTGGAAAATGGCCAAATAGGTATAAGGTAAATCGGATTCACCTCCTCGAATATTGTGAACAGTTAAAATTATGAGTAGAACCACGATGGACAATATTTATGCGTTCGCCTGTAATTTGTAAATTATTGTAAACTAAATGCGATATTTGTGATAGTGAAATATTAGTTACGAGTATATAGAAAATGTCAAAATTTGCGTGAATTTCGCTAAACATTTACGTAAAATAATATGAATATTGATTTGGCTTTTAAGGTCGGAAAAAGCCACAAGTTTAACAATTAAAATCTGGTGACAAATTTTTTCAGGAAAAGGACGTTTACGTTTGCCGAGGATTCTGATGAACAAGAAATACGGCCGTAATATTCGAGGTGGTGGAATCAATTTATAAAATTGTTTAGCCATTTTCCAGAACTTAATCAAAAAATCATTTTACCATATCATTTCCATCAAACAAATCAAATTTTACCATAATTGGTTAAGAAACATCCAAATTCCATTCCGATCAGCCATATTCCTAATGGGTCATATTCCAGAATTTCATCTAAAAATCATTTTAGAATCCCATTTCCATCGCAAATGCCGAATTTCATCAAAATTGTTTAAGAAACGGCCATGCTCCATCCTGATCTTCATTCCAGAACTTCATCTAAAAATAATTTTTGAATCGCATTTCCATAGAAGATCAGCTAAAACGATTGGGTTAAACAAATTTTTTGATTTTTATAATCTCCAATTGTCTTTTTTAGGAACTAGAATTTTCCTAGTTTTGGCGGAAATTATTTTTAACAAAATTAACAAATAATTAATGTAATATTTCGAGAAATTTTAATTCTGGGATCAAATGGTTTAATTAAGAAATAAAATTTGTTTTGATAAAGTTTAATTTGCAAAAGGTTGAATTTGTATTGTAAAACCTGTATACTGCCGCGCTTATTTAAAAAGCGGTATCTCAGCTTCAACTAATTCAGAGAAAATGACAATTTTGTAAAAATCAAATTTACATAGTTATAAAATTATGTCTATGAAACATTTAATTTGCAATTATTTAAGATTTTGACTTTATTTAACTATAAAAGAATTAAATTAAAAATTAAGTTATTTGAGATACTGCATTTTCACTTAGTGTCTTTCTTTTTTTATTCTGAGATACCGTCTTTTCGCCATATGAACTGTAGAAAAATGGCCATAAGAAAATAAATGAAACTTCAAATTCATAAAATACATTTAAAACTAAATATAAAATCAATTATTTTTTTAATCTTAAGTTTTGTTATAATACTAAATTGTTAACATAAGTATAAAATTAAAAACAATTCAACATTTTTTAGCTAAAACTAAAAAAACCTTCATTGTTGAACCTTCATTCAGATGTTGAATTAAAGTTTGTTTTTTTCACCTTTTTTATACCAACTGGTTTGGGTTTGCTGCGAGGCAATGGTAACACATAATTCGTTTTTAAAATTTTTTTGATTTAAGAAATTGATTCTTATTGGCTCTTCATTATGGTCAATCTTGTAAAAAAAATCATAACTTCCTCTTTGTACCGCCACTTGCACTATATCATTTATATATGGACGTGGAGTTATTTTTTTCAATTTATATTGAGAGGTATAATCAGGCCATTCATAAAAATCTTCAAGTAGGATTTGTTTCACTTCTACGTGTTTTGCAGCACTGCTAACTGCTTGACTAAAATCTTCGAAATCATACAATTTGTGTTTACATCTTTTCATCAACAGCTCAACTTGATGATGAAATGAA
Source organism: Tipula vernalis (assembly GCA_958295665.1). Lineage (NCBI taxonomy): Eukaryota > Metazoa > Arthropoda > Insecta > Diptera > Tipulidae > Tipula > Tipula vernalis. The sequence continues at coordinate 111,399,250 of OY282559.1, forward strand.
TCAGCCGACATAAAAGTATGGCCTGTCTCAAAATATTTTATAGTTATCGTTTCAGCTGATATTTCGCCACAGTTAACAAGATAAATAAGAAACGAGAAAAATGCCCAGTTTTTATTTTGAGCTGAGCAATTATCTCCACATAATATTATTTTTTTAACATCTCTGTGATGTTTGAAAAATTTATAATATGAACTTATAAGTTCATCCTTCGTGCGTCCAGATAACGCTTCATGCCACAATACTGGAAAAATCTGCAGATCAGCATGTTGTACACGGTGGTTGAGGTAATGAAGTGGATTATTTGTTTTAGTTTTTTTTTCTGAATTTCTTTCTTTTACTGATGTGTCATACTTCTTCCTTTTCCTTATTGTTCCGTTTTGGTATAATCTATTGCTGCTTTTTCGATATTATCCGAATTCAAGTTTTTCTCCAACACCATTAACTCGTTTGCTTCCAATTCCCCTAAATGGTCCAACCCCGTCATTATATCATTTTCCGTCATCTTAATACTTGTTTCCTCTGTGGTCTACATTTAAACAATTGTCTATTTTTTCTTCTAATATTCTCGATTGAATAGTGCTTGTTGTCAATGTTTTGTTTTCAATTTCTATAGTTGATATTGATACCAATTCCATTAACGTCGGTGAATTAATATAATTTCGCCTTATATCAGAAATATTTTCAAAAGGCTGTGTGTTTGGCACTTCTATAACAATTGGTTTATTATCATTTGTCAAAGTTTCTTTCATTGTGTCAATTGGTACCGATACCAATTCAATTGGTACCGATATCAATTCAATTGGTGAAGAGTTTCCTTTTCGCAAGACATCTTTAATGTTTCAATCGTTTGCTCGTTTTGATTTTGCACTTCTGGGTCGTCATCTGATTCATCGTCGGTTGGAAAAAATTCAGGGTCAATGAATTCAATGTTAATTTCCAATTTGGTTTCTTTTCGAAATTTTTCTCTTAGTAATTTGTTTTTTTTTTCACAACATAATTTATTCATAACTTACAATTCATAATATTAGGCAATAAATTGTTCACTTTCACGGTAAATTTACTATGCACAAAACAAAATCACTTGATCACATACAAAATCAACAGCCGAATTTTAGGAAATTATATCGAAACTGAGCCAGCCTGTAGCCTTATTCTATAAAAAATAAGATAAGGTTTACACGTGATAAACAGAAAAGAGAATCGAAAAACAATTTAATGTAATTTTAGAAAAAAATCACAAAGTTTACCCGTTTTTACGTTTACACATTATCTTATTTTTTACAGAATATGGTGCTGCACATTATAATTATTGTCTGAACAAGCAAATATATAACCGTAATTTATATGAGAAAGTTCTCAATTAAATGAGAAATTAATACTTAGTCGAGACGTGTCTATTATTTGCTTAGCAAAAAGGATTCATCTCATAGCTCAAATAAAGGTAACTAATTTGTTTAGTGTTTCCGTTAAAATAACGCTGAAAATAAAACCGAATGGAGCCGTATCTAGGTTTTACTAAATAAAAACGGCGCATATAAGCAGAAATTCTCTCCACTCAAAGTTACCGCTGTATTGCTTGGTAGTACTATTTAAATATTGTTGAAATTAATGCTGATTCGAGCGGTAACTATGTTTTTCTTAGGAGGAAAGGCGCATCTTACAGGATGAGATGTAGAATTAATTTTGATTTTAGGATGGAAGTGGAAACATCATCTTCTTCGGGTTCCGACTTCTTGGAAACGAGAGATCTCAGACCCTGTTGTTTGGTATTGGCCGACCCAATGTGTATAAAACATATAACAGTCCACTGGAATTTTATTCCGATGAAGAATTTCGTTGTAGATATAGATTTTGTAAGTCTACCTTTTTGTATATTGTTGGCATAATTAAAAGAGATTTGTGTCATACTGATATACGAGGTCTTCCTCTTTGTGTCGAGGATCAGTTATTGATAGCGTTGAGATACTACGGTACTAACAGTTTTCAAAATGTTATAGGCGATTTAGCCGGTATTAGCACATCAACCGTTTGTAGCACCGTAAAAAAAGTCAATCAAATTCTCGCTTGTAACTTTCACAAGTTCGTCAAAATGCTAACGGCGGAGGAACAGCAAAACACTGCTGTAAAGTTTTACTTGAATAATGGTATTCCAAGAGTTTTGGGGCTGATAGATGGAACACACATTCCAATAGTTTCACCCAGTGGAGCTAACCCTGAACTTTTCCGGAATAGAAAGGGGTGGTTTTCCATAAATCAGCACATGACCAAACCATTTTTAATTTTTCGTTGTTGAAAATTATATTAGAAAACGGAGAGTTTGGCAACCGATTTTTGCTTGGTGATAGTGGATATTTCAACAAAAATTACCTGTTGACTCCAATACGAAACCCCTGTACCGAGATAGAAAAAATATACAATATGAAGCACAAAAGCACGAGAAATTTGGTGGAAAGATGTATTGGGATTTGGAAACGGCGTTTTCAATCGATAGCCACAAAAAGTCGGCTTCGCATCTTCGATACATTAAAAATGATTGTAGCTACCGCCGTGATGCACAATATTGCAATATTAAAAAGAGAGCCACCACATTCTGAACCGGAGATAGAGGTTCCTCTTATTTATAACGGACCAGTAACAACTGCCCGTAATGCGATGGAAAGTTTTCCTGGACAGAACAAGAAAAATAATAATTCAAAACTTATATTCAAATTCAATTAAATATGCATTTAAATAAAATAATTCTAATTATTTTCTTTGTGCGTTTTTTTGTTATAATATTTAATTTTTGTGTTAAGGTATTCCTGTTTTAATTTTTCAGTTTTAATAATTTCAGACATAACTTGATTTTTTAAGTTTTCAGACTTACGAGTAGCTGCTAGAAGCACGCGACTTTATTATGTTCGATCTGGAATTCCCAGAAGATGATGGTTGGGGTGTTGTAGTGGGAATTGGTGACGTCGTTTCATTTAAGTTACTAAATTCCGCATTGCTCTGAATCGTTATTTCAGGTTCTAAACCTGTGTGATGGTTTTGGCCGGATTCTGGATAATCCATTAATTCGTCATCGAGCATTTCGACTTCGAAATTCTCGTCGTTTATATCATCAACAAAATATTGAAGCAATACTTTGATGAAGTGAATTAATGTACATATTATAAATCACGTACTTCAAATAATACGTCTGAGGAATCAATATTTTGAAGTGGGCGAACAGAAGCTTGCACAAAAGAATATAGAGGATTTGATTAACTCAATTTGACTTTGTAAGGTCCACCGCCCGTTTTGAACCTTTCACAGTTTTCTTCCGCTATTTTTTTTGTTTCTAAATTAACCGAATTTGTTTCTGAAAGTATTGCGTAGCTGTGTTTCACTTTTTTTATTAATATTTTGTGAATTATAAGCTATTGTAACATTTTTCCATGTTTCATTTTTCAATCTGTTAGAAACCGCGTTGGTTTTTTTACACATCAATATTTTTTTATATTTTTCTACACAGGAGAATAAAATTTCAATTTCCGAATTTGACATTTTCCTCTTTGTTGAGTCCATTTTTAATAATTAACGTTCTTTTTTAAAAATGTCTCGTTTGTATGATACACCACATTTGAAATGTCAAAAATAAAAACAAATTTTTTAGTCTCTGATTCAGTCACCAAAAACAGTAGATAAAACAGAGGATAAAAAAAAATCCGCTGATTACTTTTCTTGTTTATTGTCGTTCATAAAATGCAAACGACGATTAATCCGAGAATTAATCTTCTATCCGCGTTCATAAAACCGGCCGCTAGAGTTATGAAATTATGTGGCCGGAACCCGTGATAAATATTTTTTACAAATTTTTGACATTTATTTGAAAAATAAATCCACTACATTCACAACTTTGTATTATGCTGTCCGAATAGTGTAAAATTTCATTTTATTGCAATAATTCCAGAGAAATTGTTGAATTTTGGACAGAAATCGTGATGTTTCGTACCCAGAAGTAAGGTTCGGTTAAGGTAGTGGTCCATCAGGGCCAGGCATAGACACGAAACTGGTCCGTATCCATATCACGATTTAATTGTATATCCTCCAACTAATGTAAACCATTTTGAGCTGGCAACACAACGCTGGATACTCCTGACGTCTATTCCTGCTGAGGTCCGTCAGATGACGATTGTTTTCTTGTCAGGTGACAAAAATGTTCGATTTGTTAATGTATTTACGGATCATTGGATTCTCTTTGCAATAATCATACACAAAGCATAGCCCTATTTTCAAAATAATAGATGGATTGATAAGAGAATTATAACCACCTGGAGGTTAAAGAAACATCTTCTTGATGTACATGTCGAATGAGGAAAATCTATTACTTTGAAATAAAACACAAAGACGACTACGTCAACCACAATGAAATTATTTTGTATCTGTCAAATATTATCATAGGAATTTACTGTGATAATTTGGGCGTGTTCGATTTTTAAACAAAATGTCAAAAATTAGTATTAAAAAAATATTTATCACAGGTTTCGGACACAGTTTAAACTGAGATAAGTATATTCAAATATGGAATAGCATGTCATACTGTGGTAGCTAATTAAACGATTTCAGTTAAGTAAAATCGTTTGACATAAATTTCAACGAGCCTTACTGCTCGTCTGTCAATTTTTGTTATGAAAAACAAAACCAGAAATGCAGTTAACCAATTTAAATAAACTTGATATATTCGCGTTAATAAGCACAGGCCTTTTATGGCAAAGATTCCCACTTTGCAATTAAATTATTGTAATAAACAATTTAAATTGTAAATTCTCTCCCGTATGCTTTAACCAATAACATTCGTTTTGAGTTATTTTGTTGTTGCACAAACAATAAGCTGGTTGACAGAATACGAAGAGATTGTGACTGTTGTGGCGAGCATAATATTTGGTACTATAACATAAAGACGAAGAGATTTTTTTTAACATTTCCGGTATCATTCATTTTCCATAAAGAAGAGATTTTTTTTAACATTTCCGGTTTATTTTCACCAACTTCCGGTTACTCAAGAATAATAAAGAAAGGGAAGTTAAAATTAATTACAAAAATATATCCAAGTATTTGATGCTTAAAAGGGAGATATTTTCGTTAAAATTTTAACATGTATTGTAGTTTGAAGAAAGGTCAAATGATTCACAAATTGACAAATAGCAGTTTGCTGATAAGATTAACAGGTATTATACACTTAACGTATAATGTTAATGAAATTTGTTTTTGTCCGAATTAAATATGACTTTCGGTTAATACGGCTACCGTAACAAATTGTTGTTGATTTGCTGAACAACGTAAATGAAATGTCGCGTATATGATTACGCGATTATCATTAATCAAACTCCAATAGTCGTAACACAAAAGTCAAGCAAGGCAATAATTTATATTTCATGTTACAACATCTTTGACAACATTAATTTTTTTCAACAAGACTATTATGTTTATCTCTAATTAAGCTTAGAGAAGTATCATCTCTAAATTACACAGTATTAAGTATAATGGAAATAATCCTCAGCCTTGTTAAAATTAATTAATTAATTAATTATAACCAACATTAATGAAGTTGAAGTCATTGTTGTCTGCGTTTCAACCATAGCACAGCAAGAATAAATTGAAACGCAAACAAATATATGAAGACTCCCACTTCTAAAAAGGAAATATTCGATCTACTAGGTCATGGTAAGGCCAATCCACCAACTTATTACTGATTCGAAAATATTTGTAAAAATTGTCCGCGTTACTTAAAGAAAATACTTGTGTTGTAAACAATTTAGGATTTAACCAAAAAGTTCAAATTGATTTAATACTAGATTTTCCAAAGTTGACCTCACCGATTTTAATTTTTTTGATTTTGGATTTTTGAACCACATCTGTATCGAACTTTTTTATGGAATAGTAGCTACGCTTTCTGCAGCTCAAAAGATTTAGGTATATTCTTTTCGATGAAACTCCTACTCTAACGGTACTTTCAAATAACTAATTTGAAAGGCCTTTCTAAAATAAACCCAAACTACAACTAAAGTCAGTGACCACTAAAACTAAAAAAATTATTAAACCAAAAATTGCGCCATTTTCAATATTTCAAATAAGTGTCCGATTTCTTCATAAGAGTGTAAGAAACATGATAATGAATACGTAAATATAGTCCAGGTGAATGATCACTAAGGAAAAAGTTGCTTTAGGCTGAAACTCTGGATTTAAGTAGATATTTGGTCGTAGAATTAAAAAAAAAGTGGCTTACGTCCAAGGGGCGGAAGTGAGGAAAAAATTGACAGTTAGATGGAAAATGTGATTATCCAACCAACATCTCGAAAACTTTTTTCAAACAATAAATTATTCAGGAATTAGCCAGATAGGCAAATATTTTACAAATGGGAGAAATTGTTAAGGGCTCGGAAAATTCAGTTTCGATCTGATGAGGATTATCAAAAATTACATATTTGTCAATCATCACATCCTGTGGCCTTAAGCCACTGAACTGCTAACTTATTACCCTGATTTTTTCCTATATATTTATAGGAATCAACTACTTACAGTATTAGCAAGTTTTACAATACAATACGATACGAGCTGGTGACGTCTCTAAAATGAGCGAAATTTTAGCTAATTTTGGTTGACGAACGTTGCTGTTAGTTGTATCTCGGCCATCGATGAGCGTATAACTGTTATGATGTACAATGCAGGCTCTTGATGTATTCTTTATAAAAATATTTTTATTTATGGAAATCGCTGCCATTAAAGTGGAGAAAAAAAGGAAAAGATACTCTACTATTGTACGTTTAATTATTTTGGCCTTTTTATGTATATTTCGATAACGTCTGAACCGAATTGTATGGTAAAAAAACCGTAACAAGAAGCTCAATGATTTAATGGGAGTAAAATGACTATACGCAGCTCGACGATTTGTTTAGGAAAGTATATTTGTTTGTAAAAACTCCCGCCGTTGAAGGTGAGAAAAAAGGGAAAAACAACGAGACTTTTCTCGATAATGGCTGAACGGCTGTTAATGGAAGAAAATTCATTACACGCGGCTCGACGACATCAATGTAAAAGTATTTTAATTTAAAACAGCGAGATTTTTCTCGTTTTAGTATTATCTCCAAAGGGCCGTTAATATGGCAGTTACGTTTGCCATTAGTTGGTTTGCATTTTGTTATATTTTACGATTGCAAAAGAGTTTCAATGCTAAAGTAGTGAGGCTTGTGGACTCGTCATCGCTGATACCGAAAGTTCCTAACAAATTTAAACAGAGAATAGTGGGATATAGTATTTCATCCAAATCAGAGGCTACGCGAGTTAAGCGACTACTAAATAAATGCTAAAACATTCAAAAATGCGGTTACCACAAGCTAGCTATTGGTAAAGAAAGGAAGGCTTCTGCTTCTTTCGAAACGTAGAGGAACATTTCCGTTCCTGCGTTGTACTTTGCCGTATGTTTCTTTTGGTATATTCTACTGCAATGAGCTTTTTCTCAAAGTATAGTTTACCGAAAGCTGTTTGAATTAATCAATAAATAAATAAAAGTAATATCGTGAAAATGACTGAAGGATCATTAATGGTGTAAAAACTGTTACACTCGGGTCAAAGAACTATTTACAAAAATATTTTTATTTGTAAAAATCGCCAGCCTTAACTCTTGTGTTTACAACCGAATTTTTATCTTCGTCTTTTCAACCAACACCCGGGTAAGTATATACGATTTCTATTCATTTTGCGTGAAAGTTTGTTTTAAAATTGAATTTTACGTTAGTACAAAGAAATGTTGATCACTTCAATTTTATTTATTAATACAACATGCTATTGTATTTCCTGGTTTTGTACAACCCTGTTTTGTGGCGGAAGAGTTGGCAGCAGAACCCGTGGAGCAATCGAACCCTTTGGAATATAAGGCAAGCGGTGGAACAGTTTGGAGTGAAATTCCACCAACACATCGCAGAAATCTGTCGCATAACATTTTTAAATTGGCCACTGCAGGCCCAACAAATAAAACAGACAATCTAAGCATCATCCAAATATTTAAACTTTTTATACGTGAAGACATTTGTGACATCATCATTCTCGAAACCAATCGTAGAGGACCTCAAAGTTACCAAACATGGAACCACAATAATCCAAATAATATTCGGTTATGGAAGCCAATAGTTGTGTCTGAATTTGATGGATATCTCGGCATTACAAATTTTCCGGTGTCAGCCGATCCAAGAATGAGTAGGTATACTAGATTTGTGGAGATCTAGTTATCATCCCCATTATCGTGCTACGATGGGTCTTCAGCGCTTTTATACTATAAGCCGTTACATCATATTTGATAATGAGAATACCCATCCGCAACGGATACCTGCTGTCTTGTAGCTGGAGCAAATGTTACGATTGATGACGTTTCACACAGTACATTCCTTCAAAACCGGCCAGATATGGAATTAAAGTTTGGTGGCTGTACGACTCCACTACCTCGTATCCATTGAAAGAGTAAATCTACACTGGAATCGCTGCAAACTCACAAAGGGAAAGTAACTAAGGAGAACATGTTGTTAAAGATTTAATTTGTACTATTTTTCGTAGAAGTGGTCGAAATACTACGTGTGACAATTTTTTTACCAGATACAATTTAGCTTCTAGTTGACCACAATTCGTATCAGCGGAATTCCTAGTTGTAAATGGCAAACCTCGCCATGTGGCGGCTTTAGCAACACATATAACATAAATATAGAAAATAATCCGTTCTTGAAAAAATAATCCAGTAACCGGCGTAAATTTTTGCAATAGTTAAGCGAGCAGTTGATTATGTCTATGAAATTAGTAAGCGTTCCAAGAACCCGCAAATAACGCGATATTTTGCTACCAAAAACGGTATCAAAAGTATTTTGGGCCATATTGTGGAAATTGAAGCAAGAGATGTACAAAGCACATTCAAATATTGCAAAAAAACGTGACTCAAGCGGTAGAATTATACACAAAGGAAACTGCCACCTCTGTTTTAAGAGAAGATTGACCCGGAAAAATTGTGCGAATTGCAAAAAACCAGTCCGCGCGCAGCTTACATTGACTATAGCAACTTGCCTGCGATGTACCACAAAACTCCGGGAATTAATTTTTATGTAATTTTTTATTTTACATATGTTAAGTTTTATAAATAAATAATGAACTAAATAATATGAAACTTTCTAATTTTTAATTTTCATTTAGTGTTAAGATTTAGCTACATATACCCGAGTACGTTGGTTGTCAATTTGAGAGGTTATTCGAAACAAACTATACTAAAAACAAGTTATAATCGAGTTTTGGAAAAACTTTTCTTGAAATTCCATTCAGAACAAATAATTGTTAAGCTACTGAAGGATTCATGTCGATAAGATACACTGTCTCAAAAAATTGTCCGTACACCCCTCGATTAAAGAAAAGTTAATGAAAAAAACAATTACAAATCAAACAAAAAATTCAGTTTTTATTTTTTTTAAACTCCAATTACATTTAACAACCTGAAAATAATAATTATCATGAAGCAAATTAATTTACTTTTACGTTTCATATGATTAACTATTTAAACATCTTAAAACGATCTCAAATAATTGTCCGTACACTTGCACTTTTGTGAAAATTAACACTAGCACATTAACAATTTATTATTTGTTGTACTCCTATTTTCAACTAACCGTAAATTACGAAATTTTTTTTTGCGTAAAAGTTAATTAGTCGTACTTTTTTCATGGCGAATGAAATATTTGCCAGTTAATTAAAAATGTGTTATTCTCGTACCAAAAATAGTGTAGAAATTAAAAAATTGATCATTAAATTGACGAGTGAAGGTAAAAGTTTACAGAAAATTTCCAAAATAACTAATCGCCCGCGATCTTCGATTCAATATATCATCCAGAACTCCCAAAAAACCAAATCACTAGAGATGCTTGTTGGGCGTGGTCGCAACCGAAAGCTGAACACACCTCAAATACATCTAATAGAGAAGGCAATAAAACAGAATCGAAAGCTAAGTGCTCCAACGATCGCTGCCAAAGTTTATCAACGCAAAAAAGGAGCGATAGAACCTCAGACAATGCATATTGTTTTGCATAAACAAGAGTATCTTCGATGTGCGACACGCAAGAAATGTATTTGCCGACAAAAAAAATATTTAAAGCGCTTGGAATATGCATTGGGATATGTGAGTGAGCCCGAAGAGTTCTGGGAAAATGTTATTCCCTCAGATGGAAGAAAATCTAACATTTTTGGTTCAGATGGGCGAGTTATGGTGTGGCGAAAATCCAACAATGACTTGAGTTAAACATGGTGGCGGAAGTATAATGGTTTGAAGAGCTTTTAGCTGAAGGGGTGTAGGTCATTTGACCTTTATAATGAAGCGGTTTAATTATTTGGATATTTTGAAGGATAATTTGTTAATAAGTGCTGAGAAAATGGGACATGAGCAAGATTTTCGCTCCGTACATGACAATGACCTGAAGCATTCGTCAAAGCTGATAAAGGAATGGTTATTGTACAATGTAAAGTAAATACTTCCTCATCCTCCCCAGCCACCAGATCTCAACCCCATTGATAATTTATGCCATTATTTGGAGCGAAAGATCCGTGAACACCAAGATAGTGGCAAGGAACAATTAAAACGGGTCATTGTGGAGGAATGGGCCAAAAATTTCCCACGAAATAACTCGGAAGATGGCTTTCTCAATGAAAAGAAGGTTGCAAAGTGTCATTTCTTGAATAGGTTACAACACGAAATATTAGACCTAACTTTTTTACCAAATTCCCTCAACTTCTTTGTGTGTACGGACAATTATTTGAGATCGTTTTAGGCGGTTTAAATAGTAAATCTTATCAAACGTGAAAGTAAATTAATTTATATCATGATTATTATTATTTTCAGGTTCTTAAATGTAATTTGAGTTTTAAAAAAATTAAAACTGAATTTTTTGTTTGATTTGTAATTGTTTCTTTTATCAATGTTTTCTTAACCGAGTGCTGTACGGACAATTTTTTGATACAGTGTACATAAATCAATAAAAATCCGGATATGCGGTTGTAAACATAAAGGTTAACCTTTATGTTTACAACCGCATACCCGGGTATGTTTTTCAATTTTAATGACCAACATTTTATTGGGTTAGTTACCTAATCGACATGAATCCTTCAGTAGCTTAACAATTACGTGTTCTGAATTATGCAAAATTATTAGAAATCGTACATTCTTACCCGGGTATGTTGGTTGTAAAGACAAAGATAAAAATTCGGTTGTAAACACAAGGGTTAAAGAAGAGGTAAAAGGAAAAACGGGAAGAAATGTAAGTTTTTTGTTTATACTCCTAATTATTTCAATTTTTGAAAACTTAACTAGCCATTTATGTCTTGAGTCACATAACATTAAATTGCATATTTATAAAGCCGCCCATTACAATTTCGAAACCACGGTATCCAAACCAGTCGCACTTTAACGAAAGCTGAACAAAATTATTCAGTAATTAAGAAAAAATTTCAGGCAGTTGTTTGGTTTATGAAACACTTTCGAGCATAAGTTTTTGGAAGGAAATTTAAACCCATTAGTGATCAAAAACTGTTATTTGGCTATTTGGTATGTCAAATCCGTTTACTTATGTATGTATAATTTTGAAATTTCGTATAAACGATGATGCACTAAGTCGAATTTCAATTGTCGTTCAAAAATTTTAGCAAATTCCATAAATAATCGAGACTCTTTCAATAGTAAACAATAGTAACGTTGCCATATGGTAATAATTCAAAATATAGTTCTTCAATAAATCCAACTATCGACAATAACAAAACAATTCATATTAAGGACAACCGAGACCTTAATGAAATGAAATCAAACTAACTAGAATTCGAAAAAATTCCATGACACTCGTCTCGATGGTCATCAAGGGATCCAACGAATATACAAACGGATGTGAAAATGTTATCATTTCCCGAAAATGGTGGGGATAATTCGTGTCAGAAAAATGAAGTCAGCCATCCAACTAAAATGCCTATGCCTTTAACCTCATCTTTGAAAACGCTATTTTCCTGTCAAATTACCAGCAGAATAAATACTTTTTAACAATTATGCAGTAATACTCCGATACAAAATTAGGAAGTCGAAACCATTGCAGATGCATTTTTAAAAATTTCGTATGTATCTTTGAGTGCCCACTAACTGATCAGGATGTTAACTTTATGGGTTCAGTTTCCCAAAATCATTGAAGAGAAACATTGACGACGTGATAAAAACAATTTTACCGAATTCACAATCAAAATCTTCCAAATACTATAATTGGGACAATCGCCAGTATTCGTTTTCATTATAAATTTAGCGTTTCATCGTTTTATGAATTTAACCAATTCGCGATCATCATGACTCGTAAAACACAGCGAATATTCATTTTGAGTAAATAGGCTGCTTAAATCAAGGAATACTGTTACTGGTACAGGTCTTACTGTTAAAAGCGAACTTAAAAAAGCTTCAAATCCATAGTAAAAAATTATCAACTTTAATGAAACGATAAAAAGTAATATTTTATGTGACCATATCGGTGATGTCCTTCCAATTCCTTGAGCCATTATTAATGAAACGTTGTCAAACGGATCGATATGAGCTGTTCTATAGAAAGAACAAGAATTTAGTGAGCAACAATGAAATCACTAGGAACAGTATAAATATTCCCAAAAATGTTAACCACATATTTGTGCCGAAGGGTTCAAGAAAAACTGTTTTCAATTCAATAAATGATTTAAACTGGAAATGTTGGCAAAAGGGTCAGTGTTGAACTTAAGCAACAAGTGGTAGGCAATTATTTTTAAGGAACTTTTCCAGTGTTTGTGTTTTCCGACTAAGCGACTGGACTAAATCAATTAAAAAGATGTTGATTAAGCTTTTTGTGACTGCATTTGACATTATGTGATAAAGGGTTTGGATAAAATGGCAAATTTTTAAAATTAACAAATTTTACGAGAAAGAATAGCCAATTTAGCAGTCTCTAGTTCAATAATATTTCTGCAGTTAATAAATATTTGGCTTTCAGCTAGTTATTTAGCTGGACGAAATTGAGCAGTCAAATATTTACTTAGCTCTCCAATTTAGAAATGTTCATGTAAAAATGAAATAAAATTAACTTGCGTCGAATTTGTATTATGAAACAAACACGATTTCATCGATTCTGCTTTAAGTGTTTATTTGTGCGTGAATGATTCACTCGATGGCGATTTAGGTACCTACTGTTTTAACTAATGAAACTCCAAAAAATCCCACAAAAGTCACTGTTTCAGTACCTCGAAAATCAGTTGGTACGATACCATAGAATTTTTCATCACGTATTTGCCAAACTGTTTCTGATACAATTGGATTGCCGATTTGTCAACCTACATTTGAAACTAGTTCATTGTCAATTTGTCCGCCGTTTACAGTGAACTTACGAAGTAAGAATAAAATAAAAGCTCATAAAAGCATTAATGTTCTAGCTGAGTAGCCTACTTCTGCCTCTTCAAATTCAGCTCCTAATAAAATTGTAAACTATTTTATTATTGGCACTGGCATTGGCGATATTTTAGAGGGATACGGACCCATGTAAACAAATTTTTGTCTCCAGAAATTATCGAAATATTAGACCATATTTACAAGAAAAATTCAATTTGTGGTTTATCGCTTTTCTTCAAAAGTAAGAGATAATTATAAACAGGATTACTCTTCATTTAAAATAAGACTGTTTTTGACAAATGGATCGCTTCAACTTCTTGGCCAGCTGGATTTCTGTGGAGGAGAAAAGAACACATCTGTTTCTCTAGGAGAATATAATATTATTTTGCCAAAGACTAAATCAACAAATTTATTCGATTTTGGGAACATGAATATTAATGTATTAGACCTTCCTTCATCTTCAGATGATTATATATTTCTAATGGCGTCTCATGGTCTAAAATCTTTAATAAATATGCCAACGAGAATTTTAAATAATTCTTCGATGTGCATAGATCACTTATTTTTTTAGAAATTCTTTGAAATTTGATTTTAATTTTATTTACACGTTATTGATCACGGTATGACATCTATTCTGTTAGTACCGGTGTTCATCTCTCCGCATAATCCTTTTTCATCTATTTACTTAAATTGAAACGGTATGTTAAAACCGGAAATACTGGCTCAAGGTATATTCCCAAACAAATGTGTCCATAGCTTATGATTGTTTCATTACACGCTTAAAATATTGGCTTGATGGCAATACTTCAAGACGTTTAGTTATATTGAGTTTTACAATGCGAAAACATAGAATTCGGACGTTACAGTGGCCCTAACTTCAAAACTACAAAATTCCAAAAACACCTTTAATGTGGAAACGGAATGGTACTTATTCGGTAGACTCATACATCGACCATCCAACTATACTAACACCATATGAAGAAGAAACAGTAAAAAATTGGATAATACGTTCAGCTGAAATTGGATTTCCTGCATCTAAAAACCAGTTGCTAGACAATGCACAACTACCGATTTTAAAGCTAAATCGTCCAAATAATTTTAAAAATGGACGTCCAGGAAGGTGAAGGTATGAGGGCCTTCTTTAACGACATCATGCTATTTCAGAAAGTGTAGCTCAGCGCCTAACAAATAGCCGCGCCAGTGTAACAGTTGAGAAGTTACGATTTTGGTTTCAAAGTTTCAAAAATCATTTTAACGACGACAACCTTACTGACGCTATCACCGACGCCAGTCGTATTTTTAATTGTGATGAAAATCGTGAACTTGCATGAAAAAAGGCGAAATGGTGCTGTATAACTCCATAATCGAATTCGATAATTCCTAATTTTGCATGGCGATGTAGTGTATGTATCGATGTTTATAAAATTCTCAAGGAAACGAATGATCATATGAGTAATTCTATCGATGCTATTCGTCTGTAAAATTAAAAAAAAAAAAACAACTGATATGGAATTTGCCACACCAATACTTACAAGATCTAAGAGAAATGAGAATAGTAACATAACAACGGCTTCAACTGCTAAATCGTTAGACAATAATATGGACTCGCCTAAAAAAAATTTTATTGGTAGTGGTGATTTGAACTCTACTTTGCGTACCGTTGAGCCGCTACGGTGGATTTTTATTTCTCGATTATGTAAGGACGTTACTGATGATGATCTCATGATGAATATCAAAAACAAATTTGTAGTCGAGAAACCTGTATTATATTGCTTTCGATCTAATGATGATCGCGATTATGTATCATTTAAAATCGGTATTCCTGTAAGCAAATTTGACCAAATGCTTGATTCATCGGCGTGACCTTCTGGAGTCTTGATTAAAGAATTTTTAAATCACGTCAGAAATCAATGAACAATAATTTTTTAGTCCCACGCTCAGCTCTAACAGAATGAATTTGGAATTTAAAGACGTTAGCACTATTTTTTATCAAAATGTTGATGGTGTGTGCTCTAAATTGACATTTAATTCAATGCCTTATTCAATCTCATTCTATTATCAAAATGTTGGTGGTATGCGTACAAAATCAACGCAGTTTTCATTATTTCTATCGTCGTCCTGTTATCCGATATATGTTTTATCTGAAACATGGATGATACATGCTGTTTTAAGTTCTGAATTTTTTGATGATAATTATGTAACGTATAGATGTGACCGTTCCAGCCTAACAAGTGATAAATCTGATGGTAGTGGAGTTCTTGAAGCTGTGCATAATTCATCTATAAACTGTGATGTACTGTACTACACATTACTGTGGAATATGTTGCTGTGAAATTATCTTGGATAGTGAAATCATTATATTTATATGCTGCATACGTCCCACCTCTAAGCTCTGCTGAGGTTTATAGCTTACACTGTGCAAATATTTATTATTTTGTATCACAGTGTAACGCACATGACACCATATGTGTATTGGGTGACTTCAATCTTCCGGGTTTAAGTTGGTGTACTGATGGTGATGAAACTGCTTCTGTTTTTCCATCCAATGTTTCGAGTGATGTGGAACAGATTTTTATTGATGTTGTCTTTAAATTTACATCAAATTTGTAAAGTTGCTAACTCGAATGGTAGAATTCTGGATCTAGTTTTATTGAATGATCCTAATTGTGGATTGGTTACTAAGTCGTTGGAACCTTTTGTTCCGGATAGATTTCACCACAGTGGATTGGAAATTAACTTTGACTGCCAGGAGCTGTTTTGTAAATTCATCAACAATGCATAACCAAGGTTAAATTACAATTTTAATAAGGCTGATATTGCAGGTCTGCAGGAGTTTTTTGAATTGGTGGACTGGGAAGTAACTTTCAATTCTAGGAAGGTCAGTACGTCATAGTCAATTAGGAGGGGGAATATTTTCCAGGTAGTGTACTTGGGCAAGAACCAAATGGTGTTTTAGTAAAAGTAATGGTAATGAGCGGTTCAAATTGGAAATGGCCTGAGAAAGAAGACAAATTTATTTGTCAGAGCTAATAAACGCCAGAGGAGTTTATGCCATCAAGGAAATAGCTGAACTTAAAAATATTAAATAATTACTACATATGTAATAACTGAAAGTTAAGTTATTGCAACTAATTGACTTCACTTCATATCCTGGTTATGCTATTTGAAAAAGAGGCACTTTGGGCTGGCGTTTTACTCTGCTAAACCTCCTGAATTTGGCCCTACAAATATATTTTTAGTGAGACCTATCATTTAAAATTTCTCCATAAATTTTCGGTTCTTTTTTGCCGTTCTAAATACGCCGTTCAAACTTTTAGATTACATTTGGGGTACTGATAACGTCACCATAGCGGAAGACCATATTCATATCATCTAAATTCTAATCGAGTGTTTCGATATATTTAAGAGCATGCTAACTCCCCGAGAAGTGAAGTATCTCCAAACCATTAAGCTGAGGGTTAAGCTCCCATTTTTGGGGTTGTCTTACGTAGGTTTTTCCAAATACTCTTTAGGGAAAGCGCATTTCTTTTGGCTACGTTCCAGTTGCTTAATTGTGATTTCCGTTTCCCTTTATTGTTATGTGGCTTAATTATAATGCCACTCTACTGCATAATTATAAAATTGACTTTTACGTAACTAAAATTGAAAATTACGAAACCAAAATTGAAAAATTTAATTTTGATTTTGAAACGAATAATTTTAAACCAGAAAAGTGTAATTTGAAATTGTTTCGGAAATTTAGTTAGATATATCTTTACATAAATTGCATCGTCCATAAGTTCGTCCATAAAATAAAAATTGATTTAAAT
Source organism: Tipula vernalis (assembly GCA_958295665.1). Taxonomy (NCBI): domain Eukaryota; kingdom Metazoa; phylum Arthropoda; class Insecta; order Diptera; family Tipulidae; genus Tipula; species Tipula vernalis. The sequence goes on from OY282559.1 coordinate 111,416,482, forward strand.
CGAGGGTTTTTTTTGTTAATTATAAATACCGGTTGATACCGGTAAATCATTCCGGGCCTGCCAAAGACCGCATTAAATTTTTTGTTACCTATGCTCGAAATTCTTTCGCACAAGGCTTCAGTGCTAACCTATGGCATTGCCTTATAGCGAAGGCAAAACCATTTGAAAGGTGTCACATTTTTTGTTGCTAGTTTAGCAATATTTAATGTTAAGAAATTCACTTATTTGGCTAGGGTGTTAATTCCAAATTATTTCTTTTAATTTTTTTTTTCTTTTACATTTAAACGAGTGCATGTACTACAATACAAGTATATACGACTGTGGCAACAAGGCAAAACGGTATAAGTCTAAAATTCGCATTTATCAGGAAAACGGGTTTTAAAATTAAGAGTTATTCAAAATCGTATGAGTTTTTAAAATTCTGGTTTTTGTAAACGTTTATTACGGTTATTTGTAGTTGCCGGAATATTACAAAAAAATTTTATGATTTGAAATCGATTACGGAGATTTCAAATTTGAAATAAAACGTAAAATGGAATAACTCGACTTATGCCGTTATGCCTTGTGGCCACAGATATATACCACGATTTAACAAGAAATACTGAGATCAACGAAATTGAAAGTAAATTGTAAGCTTTCCTTAAATTTAAAGAAAAATGTTAATCGTTTTAACTTTTTAATACTTAAAACAAAATTACATTTACATTTTGATTAAATGCCAAAATTTGAAAATTGTATAAAATTCGAGGTATTCTATGTGAACAAGTTAACCTTCACCAACGACCGGTCCCAAACGGCAAATATTGTTTTAATCAAAATTTACTTCTAATATTGAGAAACTCCAATATAAATTAGAACGGCATTTAACCTTTATCAACCCACTGAAGAATCGTTTATAATAAACAGTAAAATATAAATATAATCAATAATAAAAAATAGAAAAAAAACTGTACCTATATTATTAGATGAAGATATCCAATTCGGCGACGATGTATATCCAGTATAATTATCTTTAATTTTAGACGATAATGAAACACGTATTACAATCGAACATATTAGAAAATATGCTAACAATTTAAATTTAGTTTCATTCATTTTCACACGCACTTAATTAAATCACTTAATAAATATTTTTCTCTTTATTCAAACAATAAACTAAACAACTTTATAAATAATTTAAATAAATAGAATATGAACACTTAAAAATATTTTTTCACTGTAACCACTAAAACACTTGTAAAATAAAAAATAAACTAACTTTATAAAAAAATACTTTATAACGAATCCTTTTTTTTTTTTATTTTTTGTTGTTGAGCTTTTGCTTATTTTAAACTTTTTCGGTTTGTTTATAAATTAAATTTAAATAATAAATAAAATATTTGAAAATTATAACACATTTGAAAATTGCACCACATAAAATTTATAATTTTTTTGTTAATCACATATTGTTTACTTAATTGCTTGCCGACAACTTCTAATTATTATTTTGTGTTGCATTGCCAAAAAAATAATTGATACAAAAGAAAAAAAAACACTGTTGTATTTTTATTGTTAAAAAATTTTTGATTTTTTTATATAAAAGTGAATAAACAGTTTGTGCGTATAAATTACAGCTAAACCCGAATTAACAAAATATTATTACTGTTTTCCAAACGAAGGAGAGCGTATGAACAATATTTATTTTAGGTTATGTTCACTCAATGCTACACACGATACGAGGTGTCAAATAAATACTTTATAATAAAATAATTTTGTGTTAAGAACTCAAAATATTTTTTGTTTATTTAATTGAATGGGCATACTGTAATCACTGTATACATATATACTAATATCTCTTTCTTTCAAACGATATAGATAATAAATTAGAATTCGATAAAATACCAAAAAAAAAAAAAAAAAAATAACAATCACTTGAATATTAAATGTTTAAAATTTAAAAACAAAACACAAAGTCAAATAAATATTTGAAATAGGAAACTTGTATACTTCCCCCGAGATTAATTTCAATTATATCACAAATTCACAAAACACAAATAGCACGTTTAAATTATGTCATTTTATTTTTATTTTTTAGGACACAACACAAAAAATTAAGGAAGATTTTCACAGATACTATTATATGTATATATCTTCTTATACGGCAATTTTCACTCCAAGGCGAAATGTTTGAATAAAACTCTAAAACAAAAAAAAAACAAAAAAAAAAAAATTAGAAAATTTCAAATACACATTTTTAATAATAACAAAAATTAAATAATTTTCTTTAAAGTGTTTATGGAAAATAATTTCAATTTTTTTTTTTTTTTTTTTTTGTACACAACTTGAACTTGTTTATTGTGTTACGTCGTTTTGCGTTTTGGACACAAGATGAACCAACAACAGAAATTATTATAAAAATGAAAGATAACAGATGAAAAATAATGCAAAAAAAAAAAGCAAAGAAAAACAGAAACTCGTGAGATGAAACAAATACATAATATTACATCTGGATGGGAAAAAATATACAAGAGAAAATGTTACAACAACAATAAATTTGTGAAAAAAGCTTCGATATATAGAGAGCAAAAAAAAAAAGGCGAGCCTATCTTCGTGTGAATGTGTGTGAGATAAAAAGAGAAAAAGCTGGTGCTACATATTTTTGCCGTGCTAATAAATTTTCGTATGCGAGTGTGCGCACAATGGATGTTGGGAGAAAAGGAATTGGTAATAAATAAATAAATAAGATGATAGTCGATTTCATTTTGTGAGTTATAAAATTGCGATGCTGTTTTGGTCCATGGCATGCCAATTAAAACTATCAAAATAACAGTTGTAGAACGAAAGCTTACGCTTATTATTTGAAAGCTTTTTTATGTTATTGTGCTTTAATGTATCGAATTATATATTTTGCGTTGGCATAATTATTCATTGCAGGATACCAACATTTAAACAGCATGCATTCATGTTAACCTTAAAAGTAGCCAAATTTTCTAATAAAATTAAGTTTATTACCAGTCCAATTACAAATTAACGGAATTTCTAACCGTGCACAATCCGCTATATGCAGTATGTATGTTTTAAAATTTTAGATTCGATTTTTTTTTTCTTGATTTTTTGTTGAATAAAATAAATGAATACAGTTAAGGTTAGAATAACATTAGGTATTTTTAGGTTTTTTCAGCTAGAAACCAATTAAACCTTAAGCTTAGGAAAGACATCATCAATGAGGTGGTTGGATAAAATGGTATAAATAAAATTTTCAAAAAATAATAACAAGGTTCAGGAAACAGAAAATCATTACATCTGAACCTCGAATATTGTTCGGAAGAGGCAAACAACAGAATTAACTGGCACAGTTAAAATCCTATCCCGAATTTAATAATTTGGAGGGAGTTGGATTCATTCATCTCGGTTTTGTACTGAACTCTTAGGCGGAATGGTAGAAATAGTGTAGGAAGAAACAAATTTAATCTATTCACACGCTTCCTCAATAATTTTATGGCCACCCATAAAATTACTTGCAATTTAAAACCGAATAAAATGGCAAAAGACGAAACGACACATGATAAGGACATGACCCAAAATAACTTATTGACCAGATGAAACACTGATAAAATTATATGTATTTTACCATTTTTTGTTAAGATTGAGAAAATATTTCGATTCTAATTTTAAAACTAAATTTCCTTTTTCCATAATATTTTAAAACTAAATTTTCCTTTTCAAGGAATACCATTCTAATTTCAAAATAAAATCATATTTCCTAGAAATTTTTAAAATTCAATTTTCCGTTTCAATAAATTCCATTCGATTAAAAAAGGAGGATATTTAAAGGAGTTGAGATTCCAGAAAATGTTAAACTTAAAAATATTCCCAATATTATAAATTAAATTTTCCTTTTCCAGTAATTCCCTTCAAATTTTAAAATGGTATCTCCCTATTTGAAGAATATTATAATATTCAAATTATGTCCATTCTAAATTTAATTTAAATATTATATCGAGAATATTTTATAAATCAATTTTCCGTTTCCAGAAATCCCATTCTAATTTGTTTATTAAATTTTCCTTTCCAGAATTGCTATTCGAATTTTAAAACTTAAACCTCCCTCTTCCAGAATATTTTAAAATTAAGTTTTACGTTTTCAAAAAATCCTTTCTAATTGTTAAAATTAAATTTTTAATTTTATTTGAAGTTAATATATCCAGTTTCGAACTGATGGGACTGATGAGCCGATTTTAGGAAATATTAACTTCAAGTAAAATTAAAAACCAAAAAATATTGAAACCTATCTGTGGGTGTTGTATAATTGTACGTACGTATTAAACACATTAAAATGATCTTAGGATCGGTTGCTTATTACAAATTACACGAATTAATTAATTAATTCAAATTAGAATAAAAATATTGTTTAAAATTAAATTTCCGTTTTCTAGAATATTTTAAAATAAAACTTCCTTTTCCAGAATTTTCTTTCTAATTTTAAAATTAAATCTCTCTTTTCTAGAATATTTTAAAATTAAATTTTCCTTTCCTTTAATTCCATTCTTATTTTAAAATGAAATCTCCCTTTTCCAGAATATAATTAAAATTAATTAATTAAAATTACGTTCATGTACGTTCAAGTCCAATTTTCCTTTTCCGCTTTTCATAATAATTTTTAAAATTAAATCTACAATTTCTAGATAATTTTAAAATTAAAATTAAATCCATTATAATTTTAATTTAAATCTTCATATTCCATAATATTCTAAAATTAAATTTTCTTTGTTCAGAAATTCCATTCTAATTTTAAAATTAAATTTCCCTTTTCGAGAATATGTAAAAATTAAATTTTCCTTTTCCTGTAATCCCGTTCTAATTTTTAAATGAAATCACCCTTTTCCAGAATATAATTAAAATCATTTAATTAAAATTACATACATTCTAATTTTAAAATTAATCTCCATTTTCCATTCCATTTAAAAATTAAAATTATGTCCAGTTTAATTTTAGTTGAAATCTTTCATTCAGAAATTCAACAGAAATCAGAAATTTTCAACCATGGGTCGTATTGCACTTAATATTGTTCTGTTGTATCGCTCCACTTGGCCATTTGCTCGCGGTGTTGCCGTTGCATTATGTATTCGTAGAATATTATTTTCGATGCACTATTTGTGAAAATAATTCGATAGGGGGGCGAGTAGCAGGGACAGCAGAGACGCAACGATTTCAGCAACAACGTCAAGCAAGCAACACTACCTACAGTTAGTACAAATTTGGGTGACCGCATGGGAACATGATGATGGAACGAAATCTCGCCCCCCTCACAATCGCCGATGGAAAAAATGGTTGAGGGAATAATAATAGTTGTTTACAGCTTTTCAGAAAAAAGAGTTTGCGGCACCAGGAAATTTGTGTTGTCATTGTGTCTTCTTACAGGTTGGAGCAGTAGATGAACTTTAAATTGATGAACTTTAAATTGTATATTGTCTTGTGCTAAATAAATTACTAAAAAATATATTACTAACAAATTTACTAACTATCAACTACTTAGGTGTCTGGAACCGGGTTGAGTCTTTGTTGCTAACATTCCTTTCCCATCCCCCCTCGATCTTGTTATATGTAAAAAGGTGTACGACGGCGGCCTGGCCAGAGGCGGATATCACATTTATATTAGACTTATGTGGTTATCGATGTGGCGCCTTTCTTTAAAAGGTGAATATATTGCTATGTTTCATGAAGAATGGTGTCGTGTTGTGACATGGGTTAGTGTGGTATTCGCATTTATAATACGGGAGACTTGCTTAATGCTTGATCGTACATCGCAATCAATCAATCAATCAATCAAAAACCTTTTCCAGAATATTTTAATATAACACTTTTCTTTTCCAGAATTTTCTTTCTAATTTTAAATTTAAATTTCTTTTGTCCAGAATATTTTAAAATTAAATTTTAATTTTCCGGTAATTCCATTTTGATTTTAAAATGAAATCACCCTTTTCCAGAATATAATTAAAATTAATTAATTAAAATTACGCACCTTCTAATTATAAAATTAAATCTCCATTTTCCAGAATATTTCAAATTCCAATTTTCCTTTTCCGCTTTTCTTAATAAGTTTCTTTGTTCAGAAATTCCATTTTAATTTTCACATTAAATTTCTCTTTTCTAGAATATTTCAAAAATCAATTTTCCTTTTCCGCTACTTCACAATAATTTTAAAATTAAATCGCCCTTTTCTAGAATATTTTAAAATTAAAATTAAGTTCGTTCTAATTTTAATTTAAATCTTCCTTTTGCAGGATATTTTAAAATAACATTTTTTATTTCCAGAATTTTCTTTTAATTTTAAAATTAAATTTCTCATTTCTAGAATATTTTAAAAATAAATTTTCCTGTTCCTGTATTTCTATTCTAATTTTAAAATGAAATCACCCTTTTCCAGAATATAATTAAAATTACGTCCATTCTAATTTTAACATTAAATCTCTATATCAGAATATAAATATTTCCGCAATATCATACCAATTTTAATATTATATTTCCCTTTTCTAGAATATTTTAAAATTAGAATTAAGTATATTATAATTTTAATTTAAATCTTCCTTTTCCAGAATATTCTAAAGTTAAATTTTCTTTGTTCAGAAATTTCATTCGAATTTTAAAATTAATTTTCCCTTTTCTAGAATATTTTGAAATATAATTTTCGATTTCTAGTAAGTCTATTGTAATTTTAAAATGAAATCACCCTTTTCCAAAATATAATTAAAATGAATTAATTAAAATTACATCCATTCTGATTTTAAAGGTGAATTTTCCTTTTCTAAAATATTTTAAAATTAAAATTAAGTTTGTTCTAATTTTTGTTTAAATCTTCCTTTTACAGAATTTTCTTTCTAATTTTAAAATTAAATTTTTTTTTTCCAGAATATTTAAAAATTAAATTTTAATTTTCCGGCAATTCTATTCTAATTTTAAAATGAAATCTCCATTTTCCAGAATATAAAAAATTAAAATTAATTAATTTAAATTACGTTCATTCTAATTTTAAAATTAAATCTCCATTTACAAGAATATTTCAAATTCCAATTTTCCTTTTCCGCTTTTCAGACTAATTTTTAAAATTAAATCTCCCTTTTCTAGAATATTTTAAAATTAAAATTAAGTTCGTTCTAATTTTAATTTATATATTCCTTTTCCAGGATATTTTAAAATAACACTTTTTATTTCCAGAATTTTCTTCTAATTTTAAAATTAAATTTCACTTTTCTAGAATATTTTAAAATTAAATTTTCCGTTTCTTGTAATTCTATACTAATTTTAAAATGAAATCACCATTTTCCAGAACATAATCAAAATTTCATCCATTCTAATTTTAAAATTAAATCTTTCTTTTCTAGAATATTTTAAAATTAAATTTTCCTTTTCCGGTAGTTCCATTCTAATTTTAAAATGAAATTTCCCTTTTCCAGAATATAATCAAAATTAATTAACTAAAATTACGTCCATTCTAATTTTAAAATTAAATATACATTTTCTAGAATATTTTAAAATTCAATTTTCCTTTCCCAGAAATTCCATTCAAATTTTAAAATGTATGGCCTTATTCAGAAAATGCAAAAATACTATAGCTGTAACTTTACAGAAGTTGCTTATAAAGAAAAAGTTACAGAGTAAATAAAAATTGTTATTCACGAACTGTAAGAATTTCGCCGTTGTAAATAATGTTAATAGTGAATTCACCGCAGTACGAAAAGTAGTTGTCTTTATTACAATTAAACGTCAAAAACTAAATCATAACGAATCACTCTGGCTTGAAACTCAAAGGAAGGAGAATGTATGAGAATTTTACTGGCGCTGGCCTTATACAAATAGGTAAGTAAACTATTTTTCAATTCGATTGGGCCATTTCCGCGAATTATTGTAAAATTCCATTCGAAAAAAAATGTTATCAATAAAAATATATTGAGATAAAAATATAAAAGTGGTGGTTCTGAGGCTCAGAAAAAGGTTGAGGCTCTGTTAGGGAATGCCATGATTAAGGACAAAAATAGCAAGCAGAGAATTTTTATTGCAACCCTGTTGTACCACGCTTTGCCAGAATATTTTAAAATATTTTAATTTTGAATGTTAATTAATTAATTCGTGTAATTTCTAAATTTGTTTAATTAACATTCAAAATTAAAGTAAAATTAGCTTACACACTTTCAAAATTAAACTTTTCCTGCTCTAGAAATTTCATTCTGGCTTTAAAATGAAACCTTTTTGTGTCGTGTTATCAGTTTGTCATTTTATCATGTCTCTTTTATCGGGGAACTCTTTGTTTTTTATTGTTTTTTTCAGTTCGAGTGCCAGGCTCGGCGGCCACTGATGACTTTGGTTGTGCGATTTCCATACATTTGTTCACATAACAATATTCTTTTTTGGCTTACAACCTTGTAAATTAAGTATTTTATGGAGAAACCGTAAATTCAGTTTCGATCGATTTAATTCGGTTCTGTTCACAATTTTCATTTTACGATTAATTTCAGACTTTGCGAGACAGACAGTTAAAATTGCTTCAAAGAATTTTTTTTTTTACTCCACAACATAATTTATCAAATTTTCATTTTGAATTTTAAGTTTTATTTTATAACTTTGCATAGTGATAAGTGGAAATGCAAATATATATTTTGCAAATTTTAAATTTATTTTGCAATTTATGGTTCACAAAATTTAATATAATTACCCTGCAAATGTATCTTTCATATCCTAAATGCCAAATTTTATGTCGAGTTATGCCTTTCGTTCGACAACCAGTCACCGTTGTTAACAGGAATTCCAGTTTAAACAAAATTGAGGTCAAGTCCTTTTCAATCGAAACCTGTAAATTTACAGAATTCCTTCAAACATCCTTACTTAGAGATTTAACGCTAGTCTAACAACGTTGCGTTACGTTTTCGTAAAAAATATATCTTATAAAAATTCGAAAACCGTAAAGCCGATTTTAGCACCGGTTTCCGGTAAATGTCTGTGGGTTGCCTATTTTTTTTTAAACAAATTTGCTCGCAATAATAGATAGTTTCTGTATGGCTGGTGTAAAGAAATCAAAAAACAATTCTGGTACTAAAAATTTAGGATTAAATAAGCATAAATATAAATTCAAAACAAAATCAAAATTAAGTCGAATAGCAGAACTAACAAATAATTTTGGAATTAATTCGGATTAATTTATACATATTTACATTTTTTTACTTTAATCTAAACATTTCCTAATGCTTATAGATTACAATTAGGAACATTGCTTAACCCTAATTTTTTAATACTCTGTTTACGTTTAAAATTAATTTGGGTTTAATATTGAGTTTTAATTAAAGAAAATCTTTTCGACGCTGCTATAACCAATGGGCCGTTTCAAGGTTGGCTCACGTTTTATAAGGATAAAAAAAATTCGCCATAACTTTTAATCGTTTTCAGTTGCCAACACTTTTATTCTAATAATAATAGCGCTTGCAATGGCTATGTTGCCAATCAATCTAGAACAGTTTATATAAATTATAGCTAGAGAGTCCTAAGGAAACAATAGCCTTATAATCTACTAAAACTTTTCTATGGTTTTTTTCTTATGGCATTTATGCACTTGTAAAAATTTTAATGAAATTTGAAGGTGTCAAGCAATATCAACGCTAGGTACCAACTTTAGGTTAAAATTGAACCTAGGATATTCTAGAGTTTAGATATTTACAATGGAATTTAAAACTGCTTTGAAGTTCAGAAACTGAGAAATTAAAGTTGTTCCGAATTTAGAATTATTTGGAAAATGTTTTCTAACAAAGATAAAACTAACAAAAAGACTGCTCAATGGGAGACCAATTTTGGATCTTATATTAATCCTTAAAAACAAGAAAGCCACTATAATGTGAAAACACACTTGGTCCGTTTCTTCATTTTATTTTCCGTCACAAACAAAAACTGAAAAATACTGATGTTGGCTACTAATTATCACTTATTGCTCTTTTTTTAATGGATTGTGTCACGTGTTTATATCTCTGACAAGTGACGTGGTCCTAAGTACCATAAATTTATTGACGTTTCAACGTTAAGCTAAATTTTAAAATGTCAATAAATTAACCATATACAGCGACACGTGGCTGGTCAGGGATATAAGGTCCAAATAATAATTATAAGCTAACATTTAGGGGTAGTACTTCGTACCAATTTTAAAGTGTGGGGCTCGCTTACTTATAATAAACGTTCGTAATGTGGATTGTTGTACCAATTGTGGATGTCTAACAGAATTTTTGTCAACACTAGAAAGGTATTGGTTTTATAAATGATACCTTATATAAAAATACACATTTTAACGTTTTCAATAAAATTAAATCCTTGATTGCGAAGAAATTTCAAAATACGGAGGTAATACAGGTCTTGCACTCATTACTGGTTTATTGTACTATTTTAGAACTTCCGCCTTCCAACAAGAGTCAGCTGAGCAGCAATCACAACCAAATTGTTCCGTACTATGCACTCATGTCTCAATTGTGGACCGAGCGATTCTGTGAAAAGGTGTTCCACTACACCAAAAATGCTCGAGCCGCTATGGGAAATAATGGTGTGCCAGTTTACAATGCCTGTAAGAAACAGAAAGTAATTCGATCCTTCTGCTTTAATAAACTTGGAGCATTCAATACATATTTTACAAGATCTTAAAGAACTATAAAATGCGCCAGCTAATTAAGTGAAAAGTGTTCAGACCATAAAAATCGACCGCGAAACTTATAAGCGGTCTGCTCAACCTTCTGCGTAAGACTACTTTTGGATTGAAGCTCAATTTGGGGCCATTTAATTCAGGATTTTCAAACAGTGGACCGCGGCTCCCACGGGAGCCGTGGAGATGTTGCCAAGGAGCCTTCAAACCTCGCCCTAATATCTTTAATAAACAGAACAGTTTCTTCCCACACAAATTTATAAATCTAGCTATTATCAATGACCGCTACATTTTTTTTGCTGTTAATGGTTTAAGGAAGATATGTGATATGTACATATGTATATGAATTCCACATTCACGAGGAAGAAGAATTACGAGAATTTTTTTTTTGGTTAGCCTGTCAACACTTTTTATCTTCCGTGGAATTATTATCGCCCCCCCCCCCGTTGGGACCAAAAAAACAGGTCTAATTAAAAATCTGAACTACGATCATCTACTGAGCTATGATTTTCTATGCCCATGATAAATGTAATAGATTGCGTCTCTTTCACAATTTTAATTCAACATTTGGAAAGTACTATCTTTAAGTAGGCCGCGGAAAAAAATTTCACACAGATCTGTCAGATAGAGTGGTCTTACAACATTTGATAACCTCGTGATTTTTCAAAATAAAGGAAAAAGTGAATTTCGTTATTTTTTGTGAGGAAAAAATATTACGCAAACCCAAAAATCGCTTAACAAACATTATCGGGACTCTTCACCATTGTTTGGAATGATTCAAAAGTGGTTTGCTGAATTTTGCTATGGTCGTATAAGTACTAAGGATGCAGAATGTTTGGGGCGCCCATTTGAGCCCGCAACACCAGAAATGGTTGATAAAATCCAAGGCTTGATGAGATTGCTGAGGCAGTGGGCATTTAAATGAGGGCAAGGACATAACATCTTTGTGAAATATTTGGGCACGAAAATGCTTTCCGCTCGTTCGGTGCTGCGTTTGCTTCCAATAGATCACAAACGTAATCGAATGACAACTTCAAAGGAAAGTTTAGCGAAGTTTAATCGTAATCGTACCGAGTTTTTACGTCGATTCGTAACTATGGATGAAAAAGGGCCCATTACCGAAGAAGGGGAAGGCGGGACTGTCAGGCAATAAGATGGGGTATAATCCGCATCGGTTACCTCGAAAAAAGGAAAACGATAAACGGAAAATATTACGCAGATTTATTGAACAGATTTCACAACGATTTATTTAAAAAACGACCACATTTGCCAAAGAAAAGGTTATTTATTATCAAGACAATATACGGGTACATATGTGTGTAATCGACATGGCTAAATTCCATGAATTAGGATACGAATTGCTACCCCATCTACCATATTTGTCAGATTTGGCCTCTAGCGATTATTTCCTGTTTCCTAATACGAAAAAATGATTGACGGGAAAAGATCTGGCTTAAACAATGCGGGCTTATTGCTGAAACAAACACATATTTTGAAAAGTTGTCGAACTCCTATTTTTTTTGAAAGTATCGGGAAATTGGAAAAACTTTGGACTAAGTGTATCGAGCTAACTAAAAAAGGTGACTATGTTAAAAAATAAAATGAGTTGCCAAAAGGGGAGTCTGAAGATCAACCAAGCGTGAACCTATGATTAGATTCACAATAAGAACCTTGAAATTAATTCATTTATTAACCAAAAAGTGGGTCATACAAGTAAAAATTATATTTGTTTATCAATTAAATTAAGAAAAAATTACTCAAATTAGAGATGACACACTGGCAGAACGACGAATTGTTACAACGACATAAATAGTAAAGGAATAAAATGAAAAATGTAATTTCTGGAAAAGTGAGATTTAATTTTAAAATTGGAAAGGAAATATTTTTAATTTTAAAATATTCTAGAAAAGGGAGATTCATTTTTTAAATTAGAAGGCAATTTCTGGAAATTTAAAATTTAATTTTAAAAAATTTTAAAAATGGCAGATTAAATTCTAAAATTGTAATGGAAATATTATTAATTTTAAAATATTCTGGGAAAATGAGATTTAATGTTGAAATTAGATTTAAATTTCAGGAAAACGGGAGATTTAATTTTAATATACGGGAATTTTTTCCTAAGAGACAAAACAAATATTTTAGGAATTTTTTTAGGAAAAGCTTCACGCATGTATGGAGAATTGTGAAGTATTTCCAATTCCTAGATAAATATACTTGTAATATACAAAGGTTATCTATGGTACTTTGACATCTATTGGGTAGTTGATGGATGCCCTCGCGATAGAAACTTGGTTGTTTGGAGGCACAATATTCATCGAAAATTTTCGAGAACCGCTGGTCAGTCAAATAAGACTGCATCGATCTAACCAAATAGTAGTCGGAAGGGAACAAGTCAAGTGAATACGCCGCATGCGGGAGAACTTCCCATCCTAGGTTGAAGATCACTTCCCGGGTTGCTTTTGCCGTGTGTGGACGGGCGTTGTCATGAAGCAACATGAGAGATCGCGCTCTTTGGCCCGTGAATGACGGTTTTTCATCTAGAGCATCACTTAATTTGATCAATTGGGCCTGCTAACGTTTAGCTGTAATAGTTTCACCAGGTTCCAGAAGGTCAGAGTAATCGACTCCTTTCCAATCCCACCAGACACAAAGTAACACTTTCTTAGCAAGAATATTCATTTTTGCAACTTATATTAATGGCTGGCCTGGATCCGTAATGATTTTGTGCAAAAACTTCTTTCTTTTGTATTGAGAAAGCAAATTCAAACAAATGTCGACTCTGCGATTTTTGTTTCTCATCGGTTAGGCCATGAGCTGATATTGCTTGGTGAGTAACTCCTAACTGTTCTGCAAACTCTTTTTGAGTTTGATATGGATTTTAATCCAGTAAAACTTTAAGTTCTTCGTCTTCAAATTGTGTTACTGCACCTGGACATGGATCGTCCTCAAGACTAAAATTGCAATCACGTAATCTTGCAAACTACTTTTTTATTGTTGAATCACTCACAGAATGTTTACCCAAATCGAATTAATCAATTCCATAGTTTGAGCAGCATTTTTTTTATTTGAAAACACAACAGAATGCAATGACGTAAATGTTGCTTATCGACATCCATCTCTTAAAATTGATGCTGACGGAACGACAGCTTGTAAATGACTCAAACTTATGTCATAAAAACAGCAATGACTAAGCGATTTGAATGCGTTTAAGAATTTTTTTAATGCAACCATTTTCAGAGCCGAGTTTCTAGAGCACACCTAATAATTCCAAATCATATTTTTTTTTTTTCATAAAAACCGCGCTCTTTAATTGAGTTGATAATACACAAAATTTTCATGTAGGTTACTAGGGTTTTGGATTACTTTATAGAATATTTGTATGAACAGGGAACCTAGGTGATTAAACTAATGTCCAAAAAAAACGGACACAAGCGATTTAAAACACTTGAAGAAAACTTAGAATTTTCGAAATTCGCATGCCGTAAGAAAATTAGCTATTAAAGCGATCTGCTATTTAGAAAAATAACTTAAATTTAAAAAACTGTAACAGAAAATAAGTAATTTTGAAAAATTCTACGGTCCCAGATACTTAGGATTGACGATTTTTGAATATTCTATAGAGAATTATCTTATATCGA